>CM031244.1:688963192-689595988 GCA_018340775.1 Taxus wallichiana var. yunnanensis | reverse complement strand
CTATGATTATAACTAGATAAAGGCGTGAACATACATGTATGGATAATATGGATAAATGACATACAAACAACCCATGTAGCATGTGTAATAAAGTTACCATGAACAAGAAAAAGTAAACAAGAGTAAAAGAAACCATAATATACATTATGTTGTGGATGGATTGAATGGAATGCAAAATGAAGTGATAAGAGCCACATGCCCGAGTGAATGGAATCAGATGAAGTGTGGTTCTTTTTTTTGTCCTTAAGTATAGAATGATTCATAAATGAGAGTGTGTCATCAGGAAATCATCAAGTACGTGTCTAACATGCTCTAATGAATGTCTAGGTGTAGTGAAGAGATGCTACCTAGTTGACGATGTGTAAATGAATCCTATAGCTTAAGCGTATATCAAAGACAAGATAAACTTTTAAATGATTATTTAGACTAAGAATATATCACTATAAGATGAATGGATGAGTTATAATTTATCCCTATGCGTATATCACTACAAGATGAAATGAGGGAGTGGTGATATAACCTTATCGATACCACTAAAAATGATATAATATGTAATAATTTATCCTAAAGCGTATGTCACTAGGCTAGAAACGTCACATGATGAAATGTAAAATAGTAAATTTGTGATGAGTGTAAGGTCCATTTTATTTCAGTAAACCATCGACACTCAAGTATTGATTGAGAACCAAAGTGCATCATGCAGGGTGCTTAGTTAGTGTAGCTCGTAGAATATGATGTATTATATGTAATAAAGATCATAAATGACCATGTGTATGGCGTGTATATTAGTTTTGAATGCAATATGTGTATTGTTCCTAAGAGTGTATAGTATGTATGATGCAATGCTAGATGGTATGATGAACCCTAATATGGTGTATAATGTAGATACATAAATGTTGAAGTGATGTAGATTAAATGTAGAATGTAGGATTTATGGCATGCAATGTGAATATATGTAGTGTGTAATGCTCAGAGGTGCCATTTTTGACCTTACACCATGTTGCCCTAAAATTTTCAAATCTATATGTGCTCAAAAATGTTTTACCCTTTGAATTGATGGTTTGAAATTATTCCCCTCTGACTGGATGGTTTAAAAATGCTCACAAACTTGTTGTTTTTCCCTAATTTGAAAGAATAATCCAAGTTTACCTTTTTGTGCCCTAGTTTTCCAATTTCGTGGATATGTCACTTTTCCCTTTTCCATATCATGGAAAAATCAAATTTGATCAATTCATACTTGTTTGTATTCAAAAATCCAATCCCAAGGTCAAAAATGTTGTAAAATCACACTTCAGTTGATTTAGAATTGAAAAATCTCCCTTCCTTGGTGAAAAAATTGAATTTTAGGGCATCCTGAATTTTTTGTGTTTTGATGGTTAGAGGAGTGTAATTTTCCCATCAAATTAATCCTCATAAGGTATTGGTAACATGGTAGGTTTTCATTGGTCGAGGGGATGCGGGTGGTGAAATATTTTGTGGTTTTTGGCTCAAGGTGTTAAAGTAAATTCTTGGCCCGAAAGTCCTCGGCCAATTGCAGGTGGACACGTGTCCGCTTGAAGGGTTAGAGGGAAGTACTGGGGCCACGTGGTGAAATGGGAATTTTTATTCCCTTTTTTGGAAAAGTGGATAAAAGGCAAATTTTGGGCCAAGGTTCCATGACGAATCAGAAGAGAACACGTGTCCACAATTTATGAGCAGGTCGGTGGGCTGGCAGATGTTTTGGTGATTTTGAAGTTTTTAAACTTTGAATGGTTTAAAGTCAAATTTTGGACCGAAATGCTTGAATAAACCAGGAGAGGACATGTTTCAAAGGTCAAAAGGGAGCATGGGCGATGGTGAAAATGTTGAATTGTCAAAAAAATTTGCAAAGAAGGTTTGAAGGAAGAAAGGGAGACTTGGACCCGTAGCGAATAAGAGATGGACATGGCGGGGGAGAAGTTGGAGGCGCAGGCCCGTAGAGACAAAGTTGAGAATTTTCCCTTGATTAAACGGGGAGCAAAATGAAGATTAAGCCGCGGGTCCTTCGGGCAAATGAAAGATGGATGCCTCGGCAAAGGACAAGGTGGGTTGGTGGGCTAGTGGAGATAAAGGAGATTATTTCCCTCTTCACTAAAGAGTTCAAAAAAATCTAAATTTTAAGCACCGCCTGCTAGAGAATCACAAGGAGACACGTGGCAAGGGAGAAGTTGGAGGTGCAGCCCCATAGGGCAAAAAGTGAAAATTTTCTAATTTTCCAAAAAAGGTCAAAATGCATAGAATTGAAGCATAATTGAAATGGGACCCACCATATGCCATGTGTCATCTCCAAATTTCAAGGGCGGAGGGGTGAGAAAAAAGTCAAAAATTTCCATTTGTCAAAAATGTGGAAAGGTCAAAAGTAAACTTGAATTGATTTCTAATCATTTTTTGCCACGTGTCCTGGCCTTATCCAAAATATTTAAAAAGGTAACTCAAGCTTATTTCCAAGTCCACATCCTCCATGTGGGAGGGCTAGGATTAAAAGATGGATAATATAGACGGTTGTTGTGCATCCATTTGTTTTGACCTGGCCACATTGGGAGCCCAGGAAGCTTCGAATCACAATTTTTGCATCAAAATTGATCAAATTTAAAGTAATTTTGTGTCGCCTTTGACCTTCCAGGGATCATTGGCATCACTTTCATGGCTTAAGTATTTGATTTGATATGTTTTTGAAGTAATTTTTTTCCCCACTTCAAGCAAAACATGTGGAATGTCATAATCAAAAGTCAGAGAGTTAGTTTTAAAAGGTGAAAAGATAAAAATGATGAGTAAAGTGTGTTTGCATGCCTCAATGATGAAAACATGCCTCCGTGGATGGATAATGATCCGTGATATTTGTAATAATTTAATCTTTTGGGCACACCGCAACCTACGTAGTGTTTTTCTATTTGATGTCATTTTCATTGAATCGTGACGGATTGTTAGAATGAACTGATCCCTTGGCATATTATTTTCTTGGGAAAGAATGATAAAATATGGTAAGAGGTATATAATGCCTTTTGGGAAAATTTGTAGAGAGGTTAGGAGATTGAGATTCACGAGAAAAACTTCCGAGAGAAAGCTCATTTTCTAAAAATCCACCAAAGAATCGGGTTAATGTCTCATGTGTTGGAAATTCATGTTTGTGACTTGTTATGCATATAGCCATCACACAACTCGATATTATTCATGTAACTCTCCCCGTTATTGAATCTAACATGTTTCGAATTAAATATGTGTTTTCTTTGGGCAATATGGTGTTTGTTATCATTTTTAAATGCCTCGCAAATAGTTTTTATAGTTCTTCTGTCACAAATATTTCATTGAAATTATTTAGAAATCACACATGATCTCCATTTTGGTTGATAGTTTAGTGGTATTTTCAATCTCATATCAAGAAGAGCCTTATCCGATAAGGAGATAAACAAATTAAAAATAACTTTACCTTCCTGAGTGCAGATATTTCTTGTAAGCCTTTAGGGTACCTTAGGCATGGTTTGATCAAGGGTTATTGTGTTTAATTGAGTTCTTTACTTCAAGATTTTGTGGTGAATTCTCAAAGATTGTGTGAAGAGTGCAACCCGGGATTCCATTTGTGCCTCTCTGGTTGAAAGAATCGTTATCAAAATTACCTTGAGGGGTGAATTTTGGATAACAATTTTGGTGACTCAGCGGGGTTATCTACCTGCCAGATGAAGAATGGCCAGCTGCTCGTAGCAATCCATTGGGCATGGAGTTTGTTTGATGATCTCTCAGCTGATTTGAAAATTGAAAGCCCGTATCCTCGAGACATTGAACATTTGTTTAGTTGGTTCTCCTGTGGATGCAAATTCTTTTCTAGGAGCTCGATGAACTACAAGAATTCACATTCTAGAAACAATAGGACATGTGCGCAAGCAATTAGGGAAATAAAAATACTCTAACAACAAGATAGTGTGCATAAGCACTTAGAGCAATGGAATTATCTATCTTAAATGCTGCTACTAGAAAGATAGCTTCTCACCCTTGTAAATATTAATTTAGAATTTCCATTCCTCTAAGTGCTTATGCACACTTATTCTCTTCTCTTTTTTCTATAAATTGGAGTGTTGGGCTCATTGTAAAAGTAGGTAGTTTTAGTAGCAAAGCTCGCCAAAATTACTTTGTGAAGATAATGTGTTGCAGCCCTTGTTGTGAACTCCGCATGGTGATCCAGCCCTTTTCTTGTAACCAATTGAACTATGCATATCGTAGAAGCAATAAAATATAAGTTTATGGATGCATCTTCCCTGCTATGTTTTCTTGCATTCTTCTTGCCCTTCAACCATGATTACAAGAATATTGTGTCTATTATTATGTTCTCAAGTAGGATCCATTATCATTGTCTATGCTCAAAATATTGTTATAAAAATGTGTTTTGTTAGATTATGGAGAATCATGTCATCACCTCTTCTAAAGTGTGCACTTTGCTTTTGTATTTCATGCATTTGAAGACTACTCACACCCTCCTTTTATGGTGTATCACCTCTTTAGTGTCGGCTTAAGCCATTTTATGCATCTCTCTCTCCTGGTCCCTTAGAAATTTAAATTAGAATAGTTAGCTTCCCCGCATTAGAGTAGATTGTGGGTGTAGTTTAGGAGCAAGAACCAACTTTCTCCGAAGGTCTATCTCAAGAAGCAAGTCCCACAACTGGAGATAGTACCCATGTTATACAATCACACCGTGATTTCAAGTATATGCACTTGTGGAAACATAAGGTGCCGTGATTCATGGTGATAATAGTTTTGGCACACCTGGGGCAATGGGACCTTAGTGGTCTTCACTTTCATTGCAATAAGATCAATGTGCACTTGTTGTAAGTTCCATATT
The DNA here is from genome assembly GCA_018340775.1 of Taxus wallichiana var. yunnanensis. Lineage (NCBI taxonomy): Eukaryota > Viridiplantae > Streptophyta > Pinopsida > Cupressales > Taxaceae > Taxus > Taxus wallichiana. Next base: position 689,591,139 of record CM031244.1, on the reverse strand, counting down.
TGAAGGAGATTTAAATCGCACATCCTGGCGACTCCAAAAGAGGCATAATCCGCTGGTTTCAAAGACCCGGTCAAGCCTAGCAAATTTATGAGAAGAATACTGAGGCACTGTATCAAGAACTAGGGAGGAAGGATTGTTTGTTTATCTACACCTATCTCCAGTGAAGAGAAAGAAGGGGAAGAAGATCTCAAAGATCTCCATCTCCACCTAATAGAACCTTGTCAACACCTCCACCAGGTAAGCATTTCATCCAATCAACAAGAATTCTTTGACCAATCAGGATGACACAACCAAATGTATGTTAATTTCACTATCAAGAGCTCCCACTTGCTCTCAATGCACAAAATCCAATTCCGGTCAGAGATTCAAGAACATTCCATACTTCATCGGATAAAATCAGACCACTCCATGTGATCATGTCAAGGACATTGCTAATATTTGTGCAATCCATGAGATTAATGAGATGCAAGTTCATTGGCCAAACTACTAGTGTCTTCATTCAAAGGGAAGGATTTTCAATGGTTCAGGAGCCTTGCTTCAGGTTCATCCAAAATTGGAACCACTTATGTATAGCTCTCAATGAGCAATTTAGAGAAAAGGGAGATAACTTGTCCATTTTGGAATAATTGAAAACTATTAAGAGAGCTCCCAATGACCATCCTGGATCGACTTCAACTTCAGATTTCAAAGGAATCGGGGAGAGGATTCCAGGCGCAGAAGGGCCAGCAGGAAGGTGCTTTCCTATATTACCTTAAAGCTTTAAATTTGATATTTCTATGTTAATTCAATCGATGGGAGGCACAACTATCCTCGTTGTTTATAGCATTGCCATTAGAGCCGAAAATTGTTTGATTCAAGCCGTCGGCAAGCTAGCTCCTAGGCCTCCAATGCCATTATATCCAAGTTTAGAAAGCCCAAGTACTAATCAAGCACCTGTTTTAGCTCCTATTCCCACCCTAGAAATTAGAATTCAAGTGAAGCTTCTACTTCATCTTCTAGTGCCTCAAATGAACTTCAAGAAGTCATGAAGCAATTGCAAAATTTAGGTAATGAGCCGGGTTACATTTAAGAGGAAGAAGGCCTAAAGTTTTAGACCTTCTTATTAGCCTCAATCTCAACCTAACAGGAAGCCATATCAGTCTCAAAGACCACCCAATCCAGCTGCAAATCAGAATCAAGCAAGGCCTCCTGCCAACAGACCATTTCAGCCCTATAATCCCAATGCTACATCTGCCTCTAAAGCAATAGTGCCAGAAAATAACATGCCCCGTGAATATGATTGGTGTTTCCCATGTAGTCACCACATAACCAATCAATGTGCTTTAATAGTGCATTAAATCAGGATTTGATGGTGCAAATCATTGGTGGAGTCGCAAGAGTTCAACCATGAAGAAGATCAGCAGCAAGAAGCACCTAAGCAAGGAACATCTCCGAACGAAACTACTCTTATCAACTCGCAGAGCTAAAGATTTTGTGGTATGAATCAAATATTCTCTCTCATAGTGTCAGTAGCCAATACAAGGTCAAAAAGGAGAAATTTGGGTGAAAGTCAACCATTGGCTCCAAGTAATCCGCAACCTTCTACCACTCCACAAAGTCGCTGGCAAACAAAATGTAGTTCCAAACATGCAAGGGGCACCCAAACCAGCTCCTAAACCAACTCACATGCCAGTTGCTACTGCCCATGTGCAAGGAATGAATGTGCAAGATAAATAAGAGAGGGATGCTTCATCCCCATTCAACATCATTGATCGATGAAGAAGACAAATGTAAACATATCAATGTGGGAATCACTATCCATCCCTGTGCCAAAGAGATTTGATACAAGCTGCCATGAAGGACTAGTCAACTTCAAATCAACATGTCAAAATTCAAGAGAAGGTACTCCACAAATGCTACCCAACCCAAGGGAATCATGGAGGACAACAAGGTAAAATTTTGAAGCCCCCTCCATTTTATGTTTCATTGATCATTGGGGACCAATTAGTACACAATTGCATGATTGACTCGGGGAAAGTAGTTCAGTAATGCCCAAGCAAATAGCTGATCAATTGGGGCTTCAATATGAAGTCATATCCAAAGGGGTAGTGCAATTAGATGGGATAGTGGTGACAACAGTGGGAGTGATTAAAAACTTGAGCCTTACTTTGCATGCATGCCCCAACGTTGTTGTTTTGCAAGATATCTCAGTGATAGATCTTCCACCACTCTTTGCCCTATGTTTGTCAAGGGATTTCACAGCTAAGATTGGAGGTTACTTATCCGCATGATGATTGGTCACACATGTTGTTCGTAACAAGATATGGAACTAAGGCCATGATCGATCTCAACCTATTGCAAACTTTCACATCAACCTCACACTCCAAGCCAAATCAATACCAACCGCTCGCGCTTGATTAAGAAGATTGTTCAAGCACCGATGAAGCGACACCAAGGTTGGAAGCATCCTAGATTTGACTTTTGATGAATGGGCAAGCAAGGTACATGCTTTGACCCTTATCAAGAAATAGAAGAATCCTGAGATAGGAGTTTATTGTTTGCATGAAGAGAATCAACCTCTCCCCAAACATCACCAAGCCGGATCATAAGGACGAGAATGAAGTATGGAAATTGTTCTTTGATGGGTCAAGTAGTAGAAAAGGAGTAGGAGTAGGAGCTATGCTCATTTCACCACAAGGTATAAGGTATTACTCGGCCTTCCATTTTCAGTTCTCCTACTCAAACAACACATATGAGTATGAAGCCCTAATTCACGGATTGCACTAGGAAAAGAAGAAAGGCATCAAGAATTTACAAGTATTTGGTGATAGTGAGCTAATCGTAAACAAAGTCAAAGGAGAAAATGCTACCAAGAATGATCTGTTGAAGAACTAAAAAAATCGGGTATGGGATCTTATTGAATATTTTGAAGATTTTAGCATCGTAATTCCAACCCGAGATAAAAGAATGAAGCAAGCGCAGACAGACAGCAGCAATTGGGGCTCCGCTTGATATTGCAAAAATATCAAAAGTGAGAAATCTCAGCCTCATATCAAATTGGTTGTGAGACCACTATTCAGACATATAACAATACAAGTTGGCAAGTCTTCGAGAATGATCAACAAATTGTTAATTTTGTACAAGAAGAAGTGCCAGTTCTCTACCGTAAATCAAGGCAAGTTTCTGGAGCAGCAAGATGGTGACCAAGTGTGCAAATAAGAACTAATAAATTGCCAAAAGGCCTCATAACCTGGAGTCAATCTTCAAACCGAATGATCAGTTCTAGAAGGAGAAAGCGAACATTCAAGTAAAGGGTGAAGATTGAGCCTATTTTAGTGGAAGAAGGCAAGACATTGCAAATTGGCAAAGTAAGTACTCCACAAGAGAAATTTGATTTTGTTCGGCTTTGTCAAGAGTTCCCGTGATGTCTTTGCTTGGACTTACAAAGATCTAAGAGGTTTCAACCCAAAGTTGGCACAACATTCTATTCAAACCTAGATCTGGAATCCAAGCCTGTCACGCAAATGTAAAGGCCAGAAATCCCCATATCGAACCTCTCATGAGAAAAGAGTTAAGCAAGCTTATTGAGGCGTGCAGATCATCTTCCCCATCAAACACTCAAGTTGGGTTGCAAACTTGGTGCTAAGAAGAAAGAGAAATGGAGAAATAAGATTGTGTGTGGACTTTCGCGACATAAATAGAGCATCACTCAAGGATCATTATCTGCTTCCCATTAATGGAACAAATATTACGAGGTGTGTAGCTGGTCTGTAAAGGTTCTCATCTGCTAGATGGATATTCGAAGCTATAATCGATAATGGTGAAGGAAGAAGATCAATTCAAGATGGCCTTCACTACAAAATGGGGCAAATATCCTTACAATAAGATGCCATTTAGACTATCAAATGCCGGAGCAACATTTTAGAGAGCTATGGATATGACATTCAAAGGCTTGATCAAAAAACAGTGCTGGTATACCTAGATGACATCACTATCTTCTCAAAGAATGCAAGAGACCATCTCTTTCACCTCGCAAGTGTTTCGAGGTGTAGAAGGTTTGAGTGTCATTGAATCAAAAAAAGTGTATATTCTGGCACACGAGGGAAAATTGTTGGGCCACATTATCTCTAGGGAAGGGCTAACAATTGATCCTAAAAGGGTCAAGCCATCCGAACACTTCCATCAAGCCACACCACAAGAAATATCTTCAAAGCTTCTTGGGAAGGATAAATTTTTCTCAGAGATTTGTGCCTAATTTTTCCACTCTTGTGAATCCTTTAACAATGATGTTGAAGAAGAGTCTTGCATTCAAATGGACAAGTAGAAGGAAAAGAAAATTTTGAGAACATCACATGTATGCAATATCACAAGCTCCAACTCTTATCAACCCCTGAATTTTCAAAGGATTTCATGTTATATGCTTTTGGAGGATCGATACAATCTCACTATCTTCGACACAACTCGAATAGAGAAGGTTCGTAACAGCCCATAGCATTCTTCATCAGATCTTGGAAGATTACGAAATAAGGTATTCTTTCATCGAAAAGCATGTCCTTGCTGTCATCAAGAGATTGAAGAAGTTCAGACACTTGGTCTCGAACAATAAGATTCAAATGTTGGTGTCTCATGCTGATGTCAAGTAATTTCTCCTAAACAAGGATTTAAATGAGAAGAGAGCATGTTGGATCACTCAGTGTGATGGAATATGATATTGAAATCAAAGTGACCAAGCTAGTTCATGGCAAAGGTTTGTGTGAGCAGCTTGCTTCCAAACAACCAGATGGCTCAAAAGGTGAAGAAGATGTTGTCCTCCTACTATCAAACGATCAAGACCAACCAGCTGATGATGCACTCCATTCCATGTTGGACTCAAGACTTGGTGCATTACCTCCAAACAAAGCTTGTGCCCTACAAAAGTGAGCAAGGAAAAGAGGAGATACTTTAGATTACAAGATATCTCATATGTACTCATTAATGGTATCTTGTTCAAGAAGGACATCAATGGCATTCTATTAAGATGCATTAGAACATGTCAAGTTGAGAAGTTAGTACACAAGTTCCATGGTGGACCAACATGGTGGTCATTTTGCACCAAGATGATAGCTCCAAAGATCTTGAAGGTCAAGTTACTATTGGCCTACGATGTTCAATGATCATACTCTTGGGTCGGGAAATGCAGAGACGTGCATTCTTCACCTTTTGAGTGGGAAAGAGAGGCTAGCTGCCCTTCCATTGCATCCAATTTTAGTAGATCAGCCATTCATGCACGCAATGGGATTGGACTTCACTGGGGTTATATATCCCAATTCAAGCCAAGGACACAAATGGATTCTAAGGAAGAACAGACTATTTCACCAAGTGGACTGAAGTAGTGGCACTCAAGGAGGCAAATGAATCCAATATCTTAGATTTCTATGAAGGGATAGTCATGAGGTTTGGGTGCCCCCGCCACTATCATATCAAACAATGCATTAGCATTCCCGGCACAAAGATCACTGAATGGGTTGTGAAGAATTGTGTGTATCTCAGCACTTCATCAAATTATTACCCTCAGGGTATTGGCTAAGCCAAGTCTATGAACAAGAACCTACTAAGAATCATTAGAAGGAATCGGATGAAAATCAAAGGACTTGGCACGCAAGGCTCAAATCAGCCCTATGGGATGATAGAATCACACCTAAGAGGTCTACGGGGAGCTCTCCATACAAGCTTGTATGGGAAAGAAGTAGTTCTACCTATATCACTCGAGTGCCCTCATTGAAACTCATGAAACAGTTGAACTTGCTAAGTTTGAACCTATGGAGGTTAGATATGTAGAATTAATGGAGCTCCAAGAAATTAGAGAGCATGCATCTCAGTGCATAGAGAAGGATCAAACCTGATCAAGAAGACTTTGATAGGAAAGCCAAGGCTAGAACCTTCTAAATTGGAGATCTAGTGTTGAAATGGGATGCAGATCGTGCAAAGCCTAGGAAAGCATTCCAAGTTTGATGCCATCTAGAGTGGCCCATATAGGATCATTGAATGCAAAGGTGGCAATGCTTTCGGCTAAGTTAGGATGGTGAAGAATTACAGATTCCGGCCAATGGGATCTATCTCAAATGTTGCTACTTTAGAAAGATAGCTTCTCACCCTTGTAAATATTAATTTAGAATTTCCATTCCTCTAAGTGCTTATGCACACCTGCATCGCTTATTAGAGTAGTTTTATTTCCCTAAGTGCTTGCGCACATGTCCTATTGTTTCAGTATGTGCATGTTTGTAGTTCATCAAGCTCCGGAAAAGAATTTGCATCCACAGAGAACCAACTCAACAAATTTTCAATGGCTCAAGGATACAAAGTTTTCAATTTTCAAATCAGTGAGAGATTATCAAACAGACTCCATGCCCAATGGATTCTTTATGAGCAAATTTAGCCGTTCATCATCCTGGAAGGTAGATAACCCCGCCGAGTCACCAAAATTGTTATCCAAAATTCACCCTCAAGGTAATTTTGATAACATGCATCAAAATTTTCAGTCTTGATCAAATAGATTGATTCAAGACCCGAAATCATGTTTTTGGGGCCCCTGCCTTCCCTCTAAGTCTCCCATTTGAGAAAAAATACCAACAAGTTAGAAAAAATGGAAAAAATGCAAAAATAAGGTCAGTAAGACTATTTTAAAGCATTTAGGTCCGAAGGGTGTGGATCGATCAAGACGGGTCATACCGAGGTTCGTCGTACAAAGCTTCGGGCCAAAATACAAAGAAAATTGGCTAAGTCAGACATTTTTGTACTAGGCGGTCCATGAGACGGTTGGGATGTCGTGGATGCTAAGTACATGAAAAGCTGAAATGGCCGAAGGTAATAAAAATTGTCAAGTCTTTTGTTTCATGTGGTTTGGGACAGCCAGGACAAAAGTACGCGTGGGACACGAATCAGCCGATTTGCCGCAAGATGGTCCATTTCGGGCAGTTCATAGATTTTTGTCTGGGACAGCTGGGACAAAAGTATGTGTGGGACGTGAAAAGGTGAGAAAGATGCAAAAGGAACAATGGAAGCCCGAATCGGCCGATGCGTGAGAATTCATTCAGACAATGGGAAAAAGTATGTGCAAGATGCGAATCAGCCGATTTAATCAAATAGCTGCAATCAAGAAGAAAAGTCAACGCTTGACCCATGAACTTCAAATGGCCATAACTTTTTGACTCCGAGCTCGATTTTTAGAAAACGTGGGTCGGGTTCATAACAAGTGTTTTATTTGGTGGTTGGGAGTGCAATTAAGAGGCATGGTCATCATTCTTTCACCGCAAAGACCTAGGACAATATGGGGAGCCTTTTGCAAGTAATATATAATCATTTTACTCCATTTATCGCTCTTACAAGTGGTCAAGGACGATATCGGGATTTCCATTTTCTCTCTTTCGTTCTCTTTTTTCTATAAATTGGAGTGTTGGGCTCATTGTAAAAGTAGGTAGTTTTTGTAGCAAAGCTCTACCAAAATTGCTTTTGAAGATAATGTGTTGCAAGCCCTGTTGTGGACTCTCGCATGGTGATCTAGGCCCTTTTCAGAACTAATCGAATGCAAGTGTGCGTAACAGAAGCAATAAAATATAAGTTTGTGGATGCATTTTCCCCTACTGTGTTTTCTTGCATTCTTCTTTCCCTTCAACCTTGATTACAATAATATTGTGTCTATTATTATGTTCTGCAGTAGGATCCATTATCATTGTGTATGTTCGAAATATTGTGGTAAAAATGTGTTTTGCTAGATTATGGAGAACCTGTCATCACCTCTTCTAGTGTGCACTTTGCTTTTGTATTTCATGCATTTGAAGACTACTCTCACACCCTCCTTTTCTGGTGTATCACCGCTTTAGTGTAGGCTTTCATTTATGCATTCTCTCTCCCCGGTCCCTCGAAATTTAAATTAGAATAGTTAGCTTCCCCGCATTAGAGTAGATTGTGGCAGGTGTAGTTTAGAGCAAGAACCCAGCTTTCTCTGGAGGTCTATCTCAAGTAGTTAAGTCCACAACTTGGAGATAGTACCCATGTTATCCAATCACACCATGAGTTCAAGTATATGCACTTGTGGAAATATAAGGGGTGTGATTTGGTGATAACAAGAACATCCTTATTATTTGAGGCATTTCATCCTAGTAATTGTTCAAGTATCAGAGAGATTGTCAAAGATATGATCTATCCCAGTTTGTCTTGTCAATCCCCCACCAAAAATCATCTAAACAACAAAAATCCTATCATGTATTATCCCTGATTTACATTTGTATACCCACAAAAAATGAAAATCCATTTGCAAAAGTATGTATAATAGATCAGGATTTCCAATGTCTCTAGTAACCTTTGCCTTGTTTTGAGAACATACCCATGTTTTGAGAAGTGAAAACTTGTGAGAGTTCAGATCTGGGGTGTTGATCATGTTTTCATCAATGTCTCCATCATAGAATTTCAAGAAAAGAGAAGGACATCTTCATCTCCTTCACCATTACAAGGTTATAAAATAGGTCCTCTTACCTTGGTTGCAAGGCACAACCTAAAAACCTAAGACAAGATCAAGTCCTATTGGAGTGCTATCCATTTCTCCACCAACTTGAGTGCCAGCTAAACCATATCCCTGGCTACCAACGACATACAACATGGTCTAATCTGTCTTTAAGCTCAATGACATATCTATGGTGCCGCTTTAAAATTGAAAAGGAGAACAAATTTAGATACCAACACAAGTGACACTGCTTCTGGGACTTCTTCAATTTCTTGGTGTTTTGAAGTGTTTCAAGAGTTTGAGAATTTTTGTATTCAAGTATTTGATCTGCTACATTGTTAAAATATCATTCTATGCTTTAGATCTACAAGTTTTAAACAAGGGTTTCAAGTTTTGTCTGCCCTTTTTCCATTTCCTAGTAGTTTATACACTTTGGTTGCATTGTGATAGATTAATCTAAGAAGAAGAAGGTATGATTTATAAAGCCCTTCAAAGGTTTCAGATTTAGCAAACATTTGACAGATTACTTTTGTGCATTTTCACAACTAAGGTGAAAGTCCTTAGTGGTGAATCCATGCTTATTTGATCTTGAAAATACCAGTTGTCTTACTTTTTTGTCATTTATAATTTGTTGCTAATCCTTGCAAAACTGGAAGGAAGAAGATCTCTCTTCATCAAGGACTCTGCTAACAAGTTGTTTACAGATTCAAGAAACTTAGAGCTAGAGGGGAGAAAGGTGTGTAAGGTTGTTGGAGACTTGACTAGAAGAAAGGAGATCCCTATTGTTGAGTTTGAAAGTGAGCAACCTGTTATTGAGGACTGAAATTCTTATTCAAGTGGATCTGATTCAGACAATCCTATTGCTAATTTGAATTCCCCATCGTGTGAAGGACCTTCTTGTGCATTTGAAAGGCTTGCTCCTAAATATGCTCCTATAGTTTCTAAATTTATTAGATATCATCAATAAGGAGAGCCCTTAAGAGAGATATGTTTGAATTTTTCATTCCCATTCCCCAAATACCTTTCACTCCTCATCAACTTGTTTCACCTTCAAGATCCCCCCACCAAAAAAATATGGCTCAGCCTAGACTTCCATTTGTTATTAACACCTTTGGTCTTATAAATTTTAGAAAAATGGATGGTTACCAAAATGTTGTCCCACAAGATGTCAGAAATAGGTTGCCAAAATTCCAGGGTAACAATGCTATTACTGGTGATCAGCATCTCAAACTTTTTGATAATATGATGGAAGATTTTGAGATAGATTTTGAGGATGTGTATGTCAAATTGTTTATTCATACACTAGAAGAGGATGCTAGGGATTGGTACAAGGCTCGCCTGATAATTCTATTGACTCTTTGACTGAAATGAAAGAATGCATTTAGGTTGCAATATGGTGATAGGACTGATCCTAGGTTTCTCTTGTCTAAATTTGAGAATATCAAGAAGAACCCCAATGAGTTAGTTCATGACTTCAACACAAGGTTTAACAAAACTTTGAGAAGGATGCCAGTTAATCTGAGGCCTTGTGATGAATCTTGTTTAATCAAATATGCAGATGCATTTGATAAGAAAGGCAACCTATTACCTAAGAGATAAGAACCCAACCAATCTAAGACAAGCTTTCACCATGGCACTTCAAATTGAAAACAATATCAAGGTTGTTGGGAAACCTCTCAAGAGAGATGGTGTAAAATTGATAAACCCTGAAAAACCTCAAGCTAGCAAAGGTGCTGATTTAGAAGAGGTTGTGAAAACTTTGTTAGGGGCTGTCAAAGAAATCTCATCCAAATTGGAAAGAGATGAGAAGGGAATTATGCAGTAATCTCACAAGGTCAACCTAGGCAACAAGCACAAGATGAATTTGGAAATCACCATAGGAATGAGTAAAGGTTTGATGACAAAGGTAAAGGGCCCTGTTGATCTGCAAAGTAGACCCTCTAAATGCCCGTGGTTGTTGTTGTTGATGAAGTTGCTGATATGAATTGGTGTGATAGATGTTTTCTTCCTCAACCTCCATGTTAAGTGGACCAACAAGTTGATGCAAATTGATAATGAGGATGTACTGATGATGATGTTTGTATGATGGGTTGTTCTTCAAGCTCACAAAGACGAGAAACATCTATGAAGTAATAAGTGCTAGGACAACTGCAACTTTTTGGGATTGCATCAAATGGGTACAAATTTTTCTTTCCCCTCATGCTCTTGAAGTTGATGTAGTGCAATAGCAATGATGATTAAGAAATATGATGGTGGTATCCCTTGAGAGGAAGATAGATGGTTGTTAATGAATGTTGTTGTTGGGCAAGAGAAAGAGTATAATACTAGAAGAAAAGTTGTTAAGGGAGTTGGGCCTCAAGCCAAACCTAAAACACCCTTCCTCACAATCATTCCAAAAGAATCTCCTAGGATATAAGCACCTGTTAAAAGTTTTGGTGTCCCAAACAAAAATTACAGTCTTCCTCATGCCGAAGTTGCAAGAATCCACCGCCATCTAATGAATCTTCTTGTCTCCCTTCGAATGTTGTTTTGCCAAAGAGTGTTTCTATGGCATAGCCCAAGTATTGAGTCAAATTAAAGTGAGTGTTCCAATCATTGAGTTGCTTAGAATTCTTGAGCATAAAAAGAGATCATTTGAGTACTTAGGGTTGAAGAAAGAGAAGATCACTCCATGTAGAAATGTAAATGTTGTTACAAAAAATGTACCTCAGATCATTGTTGACCTCAAACACCACCAACAAAAGAAGATCTTGGAGAGACACCTAAGGTATATTTGGGGACATCTTTAGTTGATTCCCAACTAAATCTTGATCCATTTTTCACAACTTTGATCATAAAATATAAGCTACTTTATAATTGTATGTTTGATTCTCGTGCATCATGTAATGTCATGCCTCTAGAAGTCATGAATGAGTTGGATATCAAAGTGACAACTACCTATGGGAAGTGTCTTGCCACGGATTCAAGGGAGGTGCTAGTGGTTGGTTGTGTGAAGTGTTTGGTAGTGTAACTTGTAGCCTATCCTGGGTAAGAATTTGATACTTGATGTTGTAATTGTTGATTGCCCTACAAAATGCAGTATGATTTTGTTAATAAATTGGGCTGCAAGTGTATGAGGGAGTGTCCAAATGGATATGTCTTTTGCCACCATTCCCATTGAGGGCATCCTAGTCAAGCTCTATGGAGAAAAGGAAATGTTGCACCTAATTGAAGATCCCAACAATGCTTCCTATGAAGTGTTGTTTGATGATGTAGATGCTAACAATTTCATTGGTTTTGCTAATGGAAAAGAAAAGAAAATGGATCAGTAAAATTTCCTTGAACTGGTAGGTTCTCCTTTAACCTTGCTATTTGATGGAGCTTGCTCCAAATTTGGAAGTGGTGCTGGTGTAGTTACGCTTTCTCCTAGTTTGGAAGAGTTCATTTTTTCCTTCAAACTTAATTTTGACTGTGTACTAAAAATGTTGTTGAGTGTGAGGAATTTTTTGGGGTTAAGAATTGCATGGAAGTATGGAGTGAAATATATTATTGCAAACGGAGACTCGAGTAACTAGTTGTCAAACAAATAAGAAAATCAGTATGCTACAAAAATCAGCGTATGAAACAATACAAGCATGCAGGTTTGGGATTGAATTGAAATGTTTGATACATTTAACATTGTGTATCATGAAAGAGGTCTTAATGCTGCTACCGATGAGTGGCGTGTTGGGTTCTAGATTTGGAAATTACACCATTTCACCTTATTGTGAATAAAACATTGAAGTGCTAATTCAGGCAGTTGTCCCTCGATAATGTGAAACATCGAAAGTTTTTAATGATGATACACAAGTGCTAAGGTTCTTACAAAACCAAGGAGAGTTTGTAAATCATAATATTGATTGGGAGCTAATGGTATGCATAATGAAGGAAGAGAGACTTTGTTTGGAAAAGATATCATCCAATTGAAGATAAACACCATTCAGTAAAGGTCTTGTTTCACTTGAGTCAAATTTTAACAATGTTGATTACATCAAAAATAGAAACATGTATTCCTTAAGGGATTTTCAAGAGCATGACTTGGGAATAAAGGAAAAACCAAGAAAAGTTTGGTTGGGGAGTAGTCTAAACAAGGAAGAAAAAGAGTCCTACCTCCAATTGTTGAAACAATATCAAGACTACCTTGCCTCGGTCATATTCAAGAGCTGAAAGCATATAGAGAAGCCTTTTTCAACATGAGATTCCTCTTGAAACAAATTCCAAACCATTCAGATAGAGGAAAAGGCCAATTAATCCACTTATCTCCATGAAAATGCGAGAGGAGTTAAAGAAGTTGAGAGATGCAGGTATTATTCAGCCCACTAGATATTCATCATGGGTCATGCAAAGCTTGTGTCATTCAGAAAGAAATACGAAGATATCATACTTTATGTAGAATTTATAAATCTAAAAAAGCATCCATGAAAGGAAAACTATCCCTTTCTAAATATGGAAAATATGTTCCACTTTGTGAGATGGTCGAGTTGCTTTCTACATTGGATGGTTTCTCCGATACAATAAAGTGGTTGTCAAAGAATCAAAAATACTTAAGAGAAAATTCACTACTCCTTGGGAACATATGATTTTTTAGGATTCCATTTGGTTTGATGAATGCTGGTGCCACTTTTCAAAGAGCAATGGATGTTGCTTCGATGGATACATCAATGAGTTCATTGTAGTTTACCAAGATGATGTGATTGTGTTTTCAAGGCAGACAGTGATCATTTGCAGCACTTAGAGAAGATGCTGATCATATGTAGGGAGTAGAAGCAATAAGAAAAATACCTATCCCAAGAACCAAGAAAGGCATCCAATCTTTCTTTGGTCAAATTAATTTTATTAGAAGGTTTGTTTCCAACTTTGTTGAGTTGAATCTTCCAATCTCAAGCATGCTAAAGAAGGACCAAGTTATCAAGTGGGAGGAGGCTTCCATTCAAGCTTTTGAAGGAATTAAGGATGCACTTAAAGATGCACCTGTTTTAGCAGCCCCAAACTATAAGAGGCCTTTCCAAATCTTTTCCTTTGCCTCTGAGTATACCATTGCTTTTGTTTTACTCCAAAAGGATGAAGATGGGGATGAGAGGCCTATTGCCTTCTTCAAAGCAAGGCTTTACAAGTTCCGAGTTAAAGTATACAATCATGGAGAAACAATCATTTTCCTTGGTGAAAGCAATAAGGGTTTTCAGCCTTATATATTGAGTTCAAAATTTGTTGCTTATCTTCCTCACACCATGGTAAAATACATCTTATCAAAGATGGATATCTCAAGAAAAATATGTATATGGGTGAACAAGCTACAAGAGTACGACATGGACATCCAAACCAAAAATTTAGTAAGAGGTTTGGGCCTTGCTAAGCTCATGGTTGAGAGCAACTTGCGTAATGCGAGAATGTGGAAGTGAATCAACTAGAGGAAGAAAGGGTAGATGTGCTTGCAAAGTTGGAAATTTCTAAGTGGTACAAAGATGTGATCTACTACCTCGTACATCTGTGTTGCTCTAGTCACTTAAATAAAATAAGAAAAGAGCCCTCAAGATGGACTCTTAAAAATATATCATCATAGACCTTGGCTGGCTTGGAAGAACCCTGAATGTGTCCTCTTGAAATTCATAATCTTGAAGATGAAGCTCCCAAGATAGTTCTTGCAATTTCCATGGGGGAGTTTGTGGAGGACACTTTACTAAAAGATTAAAACACATAAGATTTTGAGAGCACAGTTATCGTGGTGGCCTACTCTCTTCAAAGATGTAACCTAGCTAGTTAATAAATGTGATAGTTGCAAATGTTTCTCTAGAAGACCTAAAGCTTGAGGCTCCTTCTTTGCATCTTGTATCAATTGCTCATTTCAAGCAATGGGGATGGAATTCATTGGTGAGATTTCCGATCCTTCTAGTGCTTGGCCATAAGTGGATCCTCAGAGCCACCGATTATTTTACAAAGTGGGTAGAGGCAATCCCCACCAAGAAAGCAACACACCAAATAGTTATGAACCTCTTGTTGAATAAAATCATATACAGATTTGGAGTCCCAATCAAGATTGTTGTTGATAATGTCATGTGATTCAGAGCTAGACCTTTAATGGAAATGTGTAATGAATATGGAATCAATCTTACTTATTCTTCAAACTATAACCCCAAGGAATGGACAAGATGAGTCTAGAATAAGAACTTGTTAAAGATTACTAGAACAACCTTAGAGAAAAACAAGAAGAAATGGGGTGAACAACCTGAAATTTGTAGTTTGGATGATAGGATAACTCCTAAAAGAGATACTGGTAAAAGCCCATTTGAATTGGTGTATGGAACTCAAGATTTTTTCCCGTGCACTCGCAATTATCTTCATTTATGTTTTCCCAACAATTTTAAAATCAAGAGCTTTGCCCATATGAATCAAGGATCAATTAGATTATTGAGCTTGATGAGGAGAGAAGAGCATCCCATCAAAGGCTTGTCAGATTTAGGCAAAAATTGAAGATATTTTTTGACAACAAGGTCACTCCTAGAGCCTTCAATGTCGGAGATCTGGTTTTGTTGTGGGATAGTAGGCATGAAGACAAGGGGAAACATGGAGAATTTGATGCATTATGGATGGGCCCTTATGCCATTGATATCAGAATTGGTGAACATACCTTCTTTCTCATTAGATGGGGAATTGTTGGAATTTCCTATTAATGGTAGGCATCTGAAGCATTTCTTGGATTAAACCCCAAATTTGAGGTATGCACCATCTTTTACAGTGTATAGTGTTTGGTTTTTCTTTATTTTTGGATTTTTGTCAGTTTTTTGGTTTTCCTTGCTATGTGGTAGCCATTTTTGTCAGGTTCTCAGTTAGTTTTTGGTGATTTTGGCTCTTGACTCCTTTGCCCAATGGATATTTTGGCACTTGGTCTACATTTTGTCCTTGTGGCACTCACTGGGAGTGCCCATCCCCAAGCATGAGCCGGTGTTGGTGCCATTTTTGACCTTGCACCATGTTGCCCTAAATTTTTCAAATCTATATGTGCTAAAAAATGTTTTACCCTTTGAATTGATGGTCTAAAATTCTTCCCCTCCAGTTGGATGCTTTAAAAATGCTAACAAACTTGTTGTTTTGCCCTAATTTGAAAGAATAATCCAAGTTTTCCATTTTTCGTGCCCTATTTATTCAAAATTCATGGGCTATGTTGTTTTTCCATGTACTAGATTGTGGAAAAATCAAATTTCATCAATTCATACTTGTTTGTATTTGAAAATCCAATCACAAGGTAGAAAATGTTGTAAAATCATGGTTCAGCTTGATTTAGAATTGCAAACTCGCCATCCCTAGTGAAAAATTGAATTGTAGGGCATCCTTGGAATTGTTTGCGCTTTGACTGCAGAAGACGGGTGTCATTTTCCCATCAAATTCATCCTCATGAGGTATTGGCAATGTGGTGGATTTTCATTGGTCTAGGGATACGGGTGGGAGAATATTTTGTGGTTTTTGGCTCAAGGTGTTAAAGTAAATTTTTGGCCTGAAATCCCTCGGCCAATCGTAGGTGGACACGTGTCCATGAAGGGTTAGAGGGAAGTGCGGGCCATAGAGTGAAATGGGGAAATTTTCCCCCTTTTTGGCAAAATGGATAAAAGGCAAATTTTGGGCCGAGGTTCCGTGATGAATCAGAAGAGGACACGTGTCCACAATTTGTGAGCGGATCGGTAGGCTGGCGAATGTTTTGGTGATTTTGAAGTTTTTAAACTTCGAATGGTTTAAAGTCAAAATTTGGCCCAAAACCCCGCAACAAACCAGGAGAGGACACGTGTCTTGAAATCTCAAAAAGGAGCACGCGCGAACGGTGGAAATGTTGAATTTTTAAAAATTTGCAAGGAATGTTTGAAGGAATAAATGGAGACTTAGACCCACAACAAATAGGAAATGGACACGTGGAAAGGAGAAGTCGAGGTGCGGGTGGCTCTGCGGAGACAAAATTGAGAATTTTCCCTTGGCTTAAAGGGAGTAAAAATGAAGATTAAGCCAACGGGTCCTTGGCAAATGAAAGATGGATGTGTGACAGAGGACAAGGTGGGTTGGTGGGCCAGTGGATTTTTTCCTTTTTCACAAAAGAGTTCAAAATCAAAATTTTAAGCATTGGCCCAGTAGCGAATCACAAGGAGACATGTGTCAAGAGAGAAGTTGGATATGTGGGCTCGGGGAAAAAAGTGAAAAATTTCTAATTTTCCAAAAAGGTCAAAATGTGTAGAATTGAAGTGTGATTTCAATGGGACCCACCATATGCCACATGTCAGCTCCAAATTTCAAGGGCGAGAGGGGTGGAGAAAAAGACAAATTTTACCATTTTTCCAAAAAAATGTGGAAAGGTCAAAAAGTAAACTCGAATTGATTTCCAATCATTTTTTGCCACGTGTCCGGCCTTATCTAAATTTTTTAAAAAGGTAACTCAAGCTTATTTATATGTCTCCGCATCTTCCACATGCAAAGCCAAGAATAAAAGATGGATAACATCTACATTGTTGTGCATCCATTTGTTTTGACTGCGCCATGGGAGCTCCAAGAAGCTTGGAATCACTATTTTTGCATCAAAATTCATCAAATCTATAGTGATTTTATGTCATCTTGGCCTTCCACGATCATTGGCATCACTTTCATGGCTTAATTCCTTGATTTGAGATGTTTTTGAACTAATTTTTGCCCGATGCGAGCAAACACATGGATTGTCAAAATCAAAAGTTGTAGAGAGTCATTTTAAAAGGTGAAAAGATAAAATGATGAGTAAAGGGTGTCAGTATGCCTTAATGAGGAAAAACTACCTTTAGGATGGATAATGATCTAGATATTTGTAATAATTTAATCTTTGGGCACACACGACAACCTGCAAGTGTTTTTCGCTGTTTTTGATGTAATTTTCATTGAATCATGAGGAATTGTTGCAAATGAATTGATCCCTTGGAATATTATTTTCTTGGGAAAGAAAGATCAAATATGGAAAGAGGTATATAATGCATTTTGGGAAAATTTGTAGAGAGGTTAGGAGATTGAGATTCACAAGAAAAATTTCTAAGAGAAATCTCATTTTTCGAGAACCAAAGTTAGTGTCTCATGTGTTGGAAATTCATATATGTGAGTTGGTTACAAGCGTATAGCCATAATACAACTCGAGATTGTTCATGTAACTCTCTCCCCCTATTGAATCGACAAGTTTTGAATTAAATCTATGTTTTCTTTGGGTAATATGGTGTCTCTGTTATCATTTTAAAATGCCTACAAATAGTTTTTATTGTTCTTGTTGCAATCTTGCATTGAAATTCTTTAGAAATCACACAGATCTCCATTTCTAGTTGATAGTTTAGTTACATTTACAATCTCATATTCAAGAGCCTTCATATGATAAGGAGATAAACAAATTAAGAATAACTTTACCTTCCTTGACTCATAGATATTTCTTGTAAGCCTTTGGGGGTACCTTAGGTGTGGTTTGATCATGGATTTTTGTGTTTAATTGAGTTTTTTTACTTCAAGATTTTGTGGTGAGTTCTCAAAGATTGTGTGAAGAGTGCAACCTAGGATTCCATCTCGTGCCTCTTCTAGTTGAAAGAACATCCTAATTATTTGAGGCGTTTCATCTTATAGTTGTTCAAGTATTATAGAGATTGTTAAAGATCTGATCTATCCTAGTTTTTCTTGTGAATCCCCCGCCAAAAATCATCTAAACAACAAATATCCTATCATGTACTATCCCTAATTTGTATTTGTATAACCAAGAAAGATCAAAATCCATTTGTAAAAGTATGCATAACAGTCGATTTCCAATGTCTCTAGTAAATCGTTATCACCAAATCACAAGACTCGTGCATATACTCCGAACTCACAAAGTGTGATTGGATAGCATGGGTACTATCTCCAAGTTGTGGGACTCGCTACTTGAGATAGACCTCCAGAAAGCTGGTTCTTGCTCCTAAACTACCCGCCACAATCTACTCTAATGCAGATAAGCTAACTATTCTAATCTAAATTTCCAAGGGACCAGGAAAGAGAATACATAAAATGAAAGCCTACACTAAAGCGGTGATACACCGTTAAAAGGAGGATGTGAGAGTAGTCTCCAAATGTGTGAAATACAAAGGCAAAGTGCACACTAGAAGAGGTGATGACAGCTTCTCCATAATCTAACAAAATGCATTCACAAAGTAGTATTCCAAGCACACACAATGATAATGAATTTCTGCAAGAACATAAATAGACACAATATTCTTGTGGAGAGAAAAAGGGCAAGAAGAATGCAAGAAAACACAAAGCAGGGGAAGATACATCCACAAACTTGTATTTTATTGCTTCTGGTATGCACGCTTCACTCTATTACAAGATAAGGGCCTGGATCACCATGCAAGGAGTCCAATACAAGGGCTTGCAACACACCGGCTTCACAAAGAAATTTTGGCAGATATTTGCTACCCAAAACTCTCCCCTTTACAATGAGCCCAACACTTCAATTTATAGAAAAATGAGAAGGAGAAGAGAAGGGAAAATGGAAATCCCGAAATCTGTCCTTCAACCACCTGTAAGAGGCATTAAATTGAGTGGAATGGTTATACATTACTTGAAAAAGGCTCCCCATACTGTCCCATGTGCTGCAGCAGAGAAATAATGATGGCCATGCCTCTTAATTGCACTCCCAGCTACCAAATAAAACACTGTTCTGAACCCGGCCACGTTTTCTTAAAAATCTCAATCAATATCTGATCAAATCTGGAATTTATTGATTTCTGTGCATCAGGCTCAGAACCAAGATTCCAACGGTACCAATTTTGTGCGATTTCGTTGAGAAATGCAAAAGTTATGGCCTTCTGAGTGCGGGCAGCTATTTTGGGTCTGGCAGGCGTTTTCTGTCATTTGACGGGAATGAGCATTAACTGACTGGAGCCGAATATGTTTCTTTTATTTAAATATATCTATCCTCATTAAAATTAAGAAATCGTGAGGACGTCATGCTCGCTCTGAAATTCCAATTTTGTGAAAATCGGAGCTCGGAGTCAAAAGTTATGGCCGTTTGAAGTTCCACGGGTCAAATGTTGACTTTTCTCCTCTGCCTTCGGCCGCTTCCGATTTTCACGTCCCACACGTCCCTCTGTCCCATTTAGCACAGTGCTAAAATTTCTCATTTCGGTCGAACCGGCCGGTTTGCGTACTCGCGGCCCAGATGTCCCATTTGCTTTCGGATTGTTTGGGACAAATTTTCCCGATTCGCTGGCTCGGCTGATTCAAGGCCTCCTTTTGTCCCGCGCGTCCTTGACTGAAAGTTCTCATTTCGGCTGATCCGGCTGGTTCGCATACTTCACGTACCTTCGGCCCAACTGTTCCGGGCTGCCTTGACTCATTTCGGCCGATCCGGCCGGTTCGCACTTCTTTGTCCTCGCAGCCCGGATCACTGTTTCAACAGTTAGTCAATTTTTCAACTTTTCGGCCAGTTCGGATCTCCGCGTCCCGCGCGTCCCTTTGTCCCGAATGTCCCAAATGCTGCGCGGACCGCCTGGCGGCCTTTCGGCCGGTTCGCGTCCAGATGTCCCGTCTGTCCCGACTATTGCAAGGACCAGGACTTAGCCATTTTTCATGATTTTTTCTGGCCCGAGCTTATTTTTTGCAATTTTTTCACATTTCCTCAGAACTTGCTCTCTTCTTCTTGGATAGGGGAGTTATAAAAAATATGAGGGGACCCTAAACATGACTTTTGTCCGGACTCAATATAATTGCTTGGGACTAAAGAATTTGATGCATGTTATCAAAATTACCTTGAGGGGTGAATTTTGGATAACAGGAACCTTGCCTTGTTTTGTGAACATACCCATGTTTTGAGAAGTGACAACTTGTGAGAGTTCAGATCGGGGTGTTGATCATGTTTTCATCAAGGTCTCCATCATAGGATTTTGAGCAAAGACAAGGAAATCTTCATCTCCTTCAGCATTACAAGGTTACAAAATAGGTCCTCTTACCTTGGTTGATAGATACAGTACAACCTAAAATAGTTAGGACAAGATCAAGTCCTATTATAGTGATATCCATTTCTCCAAAAACCTAAGTGTCAGCTAAACCATATCCCCGGCTATCAATGACATACAACATGGTCTAATCTATCTTTAAGCTCCATGACATATCTATGGTGCTGCTCAAACTGAAAAGGAGAACAAATTTGGATACCAACAATTCCTATATTACAAAGACATGTGGGTTCATGTGTAGTAATCCATTGACATTCAAGTGTGAATCGGAAGCACAAGAGTGTTTCATTGGGTAATGACGTTGTTAGATTATGAATGAGTATGTGTATGTTTAAAGATTGATGTATGATAATGTCAAGATGATGATCTGATGTTGGGGTAGATTCTATGTACCCCAAGTGTATGAACGATGGAGGTCTTAGTCAAAAGACACTAAGTGGATCAATGTAAGGAGTAGTTTCCTTAACAAAAGTGATGGGACATTGAGGTGGTAATGTCATAGACAACTTGAGTGGAGGGGTATTTTCTTTAACAAAATGATTAGAAAATGGAAGTGAAGTAGGATGGTGAGAAAGATTGAATGGTGGGAGATTTGGTAATATGGATGAAACTAAGGAGTAGGGTGATTTATTTATAGAGATAGTTTTGTACCTTGACTTGGTAATGTTGTAGATGTGTTGGGAGGAAGAAGTGTTATATTGGTTGTTATAGGTTGTTCCATAGGAGGTGTTTTTCTTTTCGAAGGAGGTGCATGAGAAAATCTTGTGTGATTCACATTAGGTGGAGAAGGTGCAATATAAGGATTACAAAAACCATGTTATGGAACTATGGTATATTGTCTAGTAGGATAAGAATAATTATGCAGATGTGAGTGAGTGTAAATATCAAGCATGTATTGAATAAGAGAATCATATAGAACTTGCTTTGAAATATTAGGAGGATCACTAGTAGCCGCATAGCACGATATAATGGTTCTAGATGGGTATACAACAAAATGTGTTCATTGAATGATATAAACCCTAATGCTAAATATGTTTCATTGTTAATGGAAAAGTGTGGAAATCATTGTCGTATGTCCATTGATTCAAAGATAATTTCAATATGGATGACTTTGGTATTTTGCTAACTTATTAGGAGAATAATAATGAGTAGGCATTAAAGTGATAAACCTATGACTAAGGACTTGAATAAGAATGTCTTGTGGTGTGGCATTATGCTTAAATATGAGAGGATCAGGAAAAATGCATGTCTTGATGTTCAACTAGATGACATGTATTGGACATTGATTGAAAAGGAGATGTAGACAGAGAAAAAAATGACCTTGAAAATCATCCGTAAGATATTGGATTTCACATTTGAGAGATGTGATCATGGATTCCATATCTATAAATTTGTCTTGAAATAAAGCATGTAAATCTTGAATAGAGTACAATAGGGGTCATTCAAATGGAGAATCACTAGGTTCATTAAATAGACAAGTGAGTATAGAACTTAGTTTGTGTGGTGGTGTATTGTCATCATAATACATGGTGTCTAGGGATTTTTGCAAAACACTCAGTAAATTGGGATATCTCTTAAGTAAATTAGATAAAGAGACTTGAGCAACCTTATGACCCATGATAGAAGAAATATGAGGATCCTAAGCATGAAAGATGTCAGGTTCATCAAAATGATTAACTAAAATCTAAATATATGGATTTGTTAATGTAAGCTATGAACAACTATAAACAAAGAAAGTAGATGTTGTAAATAAATGCAAAGATGACCAAATCAACTATGAAAAGGAAATTCTAAACCTAATGTGTAAGAGATAAGATAAAAAAACTCGAATGAATAGAATATGTTTGTGGGATTGTGTCACAAACGTGACTGGAAAATATCAAAACAAGAATGATTGTGCAATTTTCCCAAAAAGGATGGATCTAGGCTAATTCTTTGGAATGGGGTGCCTTGAGTGGTATAGGGGTTCCTACAGGAACTTTGGTGTGGATAATAGGTGCATTTATCTCGTATAAAAGCTTCAGATCTGATATTTAGAGGTTCAACAAGGTGGTCAAAAACCCTCATTGTGTGTTCAATAAAATCCTTTGTACTATATGATTTTGTCATTCACACTGGGATGAAAGGAATACCTGCAAAACCTAAACAACCATCAATCCCTAAAAAGAAAAAAATTATATGATAGGGTCGAGACTAACCTCGGGTGCCACAATGATGGTCTTACATTAACTCAAGCACCGCACTACATTAAAGACCCAAATGTAATTATGTGGGTGTGTGAAACACACCCTAAGTTTCTCTCTTAGGTCACCACACTTTGTGATATAAGCGCGCTAACTATTTGTAGAAAAATGCAATAGATGGTGCATGGAATATAATATAATCCTCCTCATATGCTATGTTTAATGTAGATGTCCTAGATGTGTGCCTTGTGATGGAGCTCTTTGGATGCAAGTCATTTCAAATGTAATAAGTGGATGTAACTCTAGGTGGATGATAGTAGTGACTAGTGTTTGGTCCCTCATTATGGTATCATAATTTTATATTTATAGTGTTCTCTTGATATTATTTTGTAATTAACCCCGAAATGGCCAACCACCAAACATATAAAGACCTAAAATGGATATAAAGACCCCAATTTTTTTGGGAAAGTTAAAATAGGACCTGGGTGCCCCTGGTGAACCCAGACACCCACAGTGCCCCATTTCTAGACGATGTGCCCTAGTCAAAGCTAAAATGATGGTAAATGATGAAATTTAAGAGAGCATGTGTGTAGTGGATGTTCGGGATGAAAATAGAAAGAAAATAATATTGGCCAAGAGATGGGGTTAATTAGTACTTTCTTCACTCAAAAACCCTTTAAATAGTAGATGTAATCGGACTAAATAATTTCGATAGTACATGATTTGTGTCTATAGAAAATCTAAATTTGAAGTAAGCGACATCAACCCCTTACTCCATGCAACATATTCATGGGTATTTTTCAATAGAAGATTTCTTAAAATAGAAACCACTAAGAAGAAATTAATAATTACCCTAAATGTTTGGGATTAGAAGCTAAAAATGTGTTTTAAGTGGATGTAAACCCCTTTCCAAACAATATTAAGAATTTTCCATTTCAAAAAGACCTCCGTAAATATTATACAAGCATAGAATTTATAAGTGAAGAAAATTCGATAATACATTTTAATGTATTATCGTAGTTGTAAAAAGATACTAGTAGGGAAAAAATGAAAATTTTCCAAGTGAAGATTATAAACCTAAGAAAAATTATAGACATAAATTATATGCAGATTGAGAGCTCCTTATTTGGAGGAAATTGATATAAGAAAGTGTATTCTTCATAATTTAAAAAAATAGTTCTTTACTTTTGAGGACCCTAGGTGATAGAGTCCATGTTGGATCAACTTTGATGTAGATTTAGAATGTTATTTTAATTTTTAATTAATTATAATTTCTTATGTAATATTTAATATTTTTTATATGTATTTACATTAAATTAAAATAAATTGAGAAAATCAATGTTAAGTATTTGAAAGTGGCGAATTAGTGAGTGCATGTATAATCTAACAATTTTGATAAAGTTTGATGTCAATCGACCAAAATTGTAACATAAAATATGAAAAATTATTAAAATTTTCAAAAATGACAAAAATAATGAATTTATTACTAAAATCCCATTTTCATATCGATTTTTGTATTAGAGCTTGTTTTCAAAAGGATTTTAAAGCACCTTTTCATCTTTTTCTTTCATTCTTCCATATATCAATTTACAATTTAGAAGTGCATGTTTGATGGTTGAAAAAGTACAATCATAAGACAAACTTTGAACAAAGAAAAACTTCATCAACTTGAACACGTGAATTAATAAATTCAAGAGGAAAACTATGAATTAAGGAAAAGGTGGCATCCTGTAGACACTAAATCACACATTTTGGGTAATTATCTATTCCCGATTGCATACTAGTATTCATATGATCCCTAAGTATGAAAAGTACTAGTTAACCCACGTCTCTCGGCCACATTTCTTTACTTTCTATTGCTACTTTTAGTCTTACACCCTTCTTTTCTCGGTCCTCATTTTTATGCTTGAGAATTTATCATCCTAGACACCAAAGACCTGCCTAGGATGTTAGTGTTACGTGCCATCATACCCTCTATCCATTCCTATCCACTTTGTACCTTCTCACACTTTTTGGGTCCTTTGTAATTGTTTGAGAATCTTATATTTTTTATATTCATACTTTTTGGGGTTAGTTATTATATTCAAGTAATGAAATCACAAACAGATAAATTTATGTGATCATAATAAAGGACCAAGCATCAAACATTAGCTATCACAACCTAAGGTTGTAACCATCAAGCAACTAAGAGCTCCATTGCATCCCTCTAGAACTATGCAAGGGAAACAAGCGATGGTTATTTTTGCATATGCTTCATAGGAGGGAAGTTAATTCTATTTCATGCTCACATCTATTACATTTATTTACATCTAGCTTAATTTTATCACTATAAAGTCTCGACATACACAAGAGCCATCTATGGCATAGTTCCACACATAAACACACATAGAACTACATTGTGTCTCGATATAGTGCATTGCTCACTCGTAAGTTAACCATTGTGGACAGTGAGGATAATTCAACCCTCTTTTTGTATCTTTATTGTTTAGTGTTTTATCTCTATTTGAGGGTTTTCCAAGTTCATACTTTATCGCAACTTTCTAGCGACCTTGGTGATCAAAGTGTGACCACTTAAAGAACTAAACGAAAAAAATAGAGAAAAATTGTGACACCTAGGTGGATGTTCTTTGAGATTTTCCGCATACCCAACCACCCATAATCAGGTCTAGGTGACCACAAACACCCCTATCCCTCTCTAACCACCCGAGTCTAGCTCATTCTTCCAAATCTGCACTTTTCTAAATTTTGGTGTGACAATCAATGCTTCATATTTTCCTATTTTTCAGCCATGTGCATCTTCTAGATATCTTCAAAAAAATAACTCATTTTAGCTCTTCTCTACAGTTAGGGTTTAATAATTTATTTCTTATTTTCTTGGGTGTAATTTATGTATTTAGTTGTTATTCATTTATTTCTACTATATCATTTAGATTTGGTTTAGTTTTTACATTTTAGCTCAATCATAATCTCTTAGAGGATGAGAAGTAAGATCTATTAACTTTCCATATTTTCTCATGTGAATTATTAAATAGTTACATCATTAGCTGCAAGGACATGAAAATATTCTGGAAATGATCTTGAATGGTGATGGAGTGTTTGATAAATAAGATTCTAACATCCAATGGAGATAACCCTCTACTATATATGAACAAATTGGGATTGACATATGAACTGGTAAGTAATTATCCATGACCTCTTTCTTCCCATTAAGATGTAGATGTTTGTTTTTGTGAATTTGAGAAACATGCTTGGGGTATTGGTTGTAATTTTTATCCGAAGATGGGTTTTATAGAAAGGGCCTTTGTATTGATAGTTGGGAATGAATAATCCAATACAGGGTGAGGATAGCCCCATTAAGCAAGTTTGGGATATTTTAGTAGTAAATGAGAAGTAGGAGAATGCTCCAAGATAGATGAAGAAATAAAAATTATAAATGAAAAGGGCCGAAGACACTAGACATGAAAAAACATCCTATGGAAGGTAATGACATGATTTGTTTTGTTAGAACTCAAAAGGATATCATTTCTCTAAAGAATGGGAAGGTATATCAGATGATAGTGAGAGTGAATGTAAGCATAAATGAAATAAGGGAACAACATTCTAATCATGTGTTAAAAAAAAAAGAATGGAAATAATATTTATAGAGAGATTAAAATCCCAAAGGAGAAGATAACATATTTTCAGCCTCATCATACTTACACATAGGAAATTCTAAAAGGTATCGAAAGTATATGTATTCAAATTTTTTATTCAATTATTATAAGAATGTCGTAATATGGTATGCATATCCATGTTAATTTTTTGGAATGATAAAACTATTATCTCTTGAAAGTGCACCCTTATTGAGAGATTACAGTGGGGATTCTAAGGTTTCCCGAATCTCTCACTTCCGTAGATACAATGGAAACACCTTAGGTATGTGGGTATATCTATTGTTGAGGTGAGTCTTTGGTATCAAGGCCAGTTCATTTTTAATGTATCCTAAACTAATTGTTTGTGGTTTTAAGGGTAAAAGATGAGTGTAACTGAATTGAAAATGGGGTTGATACAAAAATTTTTTGAGGGCTTTAACTGAGCACATGCACAATTAAATTGAGAATGAATTTTGGATGCACAAACCAATAGTTTTCAGTAGAATATTAAGGCAAAACACTTTGTGTATTGAGGGAATGAGTCACAAAAACACAATAAGATAAACATGCACACTAATATTATGTAGAAATTACTAAATTTGTAGCAAGGTAAGATGATTAATCAGGGAATTTGACATTCACAAGAATTAATGAGATATACACACCACTGCAAATAATTGGAAAGGTAGAAATTAGTTCTCATTCAAGGGGAAAAACTAGAAAAAATTCTTTAGCACTCCTATGTCCAAAAATTCCTCCTTGTGCCTTATAATTGCACATAATATATAGCAAGAATATTCACCCATCCCATCCTAAAAATAGGCTAAGAAATGTACTCGCCCATGCATGCTAATTTTACCCCTTTATCATGAATAAATAAAGGAATAAAAATAGACATTTTGATTACAAGTGATACATCAATAACCTTAGGTAACAAAATAAAATTCAGACCAAGTACACTTGACTCGATCTATTTTCAATAAAATAGGATGAATAATTTGGCTAATAATAGGCCTTACTTGTTGTGTAAGTCTTCAACAATGTGCATGCAATCTTTGTCTTCTTCTGTTTGATGTTACACTTGAAAATTGATCCACTTGCAATGATATTTTAGGAATTCTTTAATTCTGCCCCTTTGGATGCACATGCAAAAATTTAATCTCCTACGTGAGAAAAAAATAATACTTTAACAAAATATTCACCCAATATGTGGGGACCACCGACAAGCTCTAATGTTGACATTTGTTTGTATTTATCATCGTGGTGAAATAATCCTTTTTTTCCAATATAATATATTATAATATTCTCCTCCAAGTAGAATATAATGATTTTTCTTCAACTCCCATGTGGGGATCACCTTTGTATATGTGTAAAAGGAATATCCTCCTCCTCGCATAAATACTTTTCAATTGTTCCTCCTTCGCAATTCGAGGATATTAAGGTAGTTTGGTTTTTTAAGGAATATTTATTCCTTTGACTTGCCACATCATTCAACTTTTGGGCGTAACCAGTTGAAAAGGTGACCACTTTTAAATGGTTTATGATTATGTTGTCCACTCAAAATTCCCCTGCTCTTAAGGAAGTGAAAATTTTAAAAATTTGAGTTTGGGTGTCTTCTCTGTTGTACTCCATGTTAAAAGTCGAGAATTTGGGAAAAATCTACGTTTTTTGGGTCATTTTGTGTGTTTTTCGGGCTGTTGGACATTTTTGTCCCGCGTGTCCCAAGTTCAAATGGGCGCTCTGTTCCCCGATCGGCCGGTTTCCCCGAAGTTTGTCTTTTTCGGGCCCTTCGCGCTTTCACGTCCCAAATGTCCCAAGTTCAATTTGACAAGTTGTTCCATTTTCACCCAATTCGGCCGAGTTACGTGTTTCGCGCACTTTTGTCCTGCACGTTCCAAAAGGCATTTGTGCATCTTTTCCTTCTTCGGAATCACCCGAGCCACGTGTTTCACGCATTCACGTCTCACTTGTCCCAGATTCCCCAATTTCAAATGGGCAAGTTGTTCCATTTTTCGGCGAATCACCCGAGTCGCGTACTTCGCGACTTTCGTTCCGCATGTCCCAAAAAGACATTTCGCATCTTTTCCCCAATTCGTCCAAATCACCAAGCCGCATGTTTCACGATTCACGCCTCACATGTCCCAAATGAACCAAGTGTCATTCGTGCTTATTTTTTTCCCGCTCTACCTGAATATCTTGCTTATTCAAATTGGTAAATGCGCATTCATTATCTTTCTCTCTCCTAAACGGCTATATTATGAGCGAACCCCCTATGCATTTTTCACGCTGTAATTCCTTCCGAGTTTAGTGTGCGGCTCTACCCTCCGAATT
The DNA here is from genome assembly GCA_018340775.1 of Taxus wallichiana var. yunnanensis. Lineage (NCBI taxonomy): Eukaryota > Viridiplantae > Streptophyta > Pinopsida > Cupressales > Taxaceae > Taxus > Taxus wallichiana. The sequence continues at coordinate 689,562,551 of CM031244.1, read as the reverse complement.
ACTATCAATTTGAAGATCAAATGTCAGGGACAGTGAAGCTCATCATCTTGACTTTGGCGACTTTTTGGTCGAGGATGGCTGATGCAAACCCTACACCAACGGCGCAGATGATTCTACCATACTCAGTCTACAGCCAGCACGTCAGTCCCTCGTGGCAGAGACATAACCGAGGCATTGAAAAGATTCAGGTAGTGAATTTTGAAGTCAGTGGGTCCCTCCCATTCATAACCACCTGTCTTCTTCTCCTTATTCTTCTCTTCTTTTCTAATTCTTTTTCTCGGATTCATTGTAATTAGTTGAGGTATTGCGGTTGGCAATCCTTAACTAATCTTTAGTTAAAAGAAGTAGTTACAAAGAATAACTGATTTGTAAGCTATATAATGGCCTCTCCACGCCAGTTTGAAGGGAGGAAGAACTTGTCTTATTTTCTGAAAGTGTAAATAGATCATAAAGAAATCAATACAGAAGGGCTTTTCATTCTTTGTCTATCTGATCTCTTTTATCCCTAAGCTTTCATTTAATTTTGTGAAGATCATTTGTCTGTGTTATGTCAAGAAACTTTGTGTTCTGGCAGATGTTATTTATAGAACTTTGTGTCTTTAAATTCCATCTTATTTATATGATACAAATGATCTTGTTTCAATTCTATCAGAACTTCACATACATAAAGAATGACTTTGTTATCTATAATTCTGCATGTTGCCTTTCTGCTCATTCTCGTTTTCTAATTCCTCAGTGCTTTTGTAATTGATGATCTTTATAGAAAACATTTTCGAAATATCCAAGTTCAACTAGAAAATCATGTTTTGTATATTTGTAAATAGGTTCGTTTCTGAATAAGGGAACCTCTCCCATTAAAGAGGAGGGACTTCTTGTCCCCTTACTGTTGCTCTTCGTAAAGTCCTATTTGACGACCAACAGTTTTTGGCGAATCTGCTAGGATAATCATTTTCCGCTTTTGTTATTTTTGATCATCCTTTGATCTGGCGACTCCACGTTTTACTCGAGGGAGAAGGGCCCTTGGTATTGAAGATTCTCAGTTTCAGCTTTTGGAGCAAAGCAGGTTTTCCTTTCCTTCAACAACAAATAGAGGGACTCGCTCAACAAGCACTCCACCTGTTCAAGATAGAATTCCTACGGGTGGTATTCCTTCAAAGTTAGTTAGTCCTAATATTTGAGCTTTGATTCTTGTTGGTGTTGCATTTTCTCCAAGCCATTTTTCCAAGAATGGCGGTACCATTGCCCAGGGTCATCGTGTTCGGGCCCTTCGCTCTTCCTCGCCTTTGCATGAGTTACCCAGAGGTAACCTAAGAACTTCCCTAAATTCAAAGGTGATGGAAAAGTGCATCCTGATGAACACATCGCAGCCTTCATAGTTGCATGTGGAGTTCTAGGAGTTGAACATGAAGACGTCTCCGTGAGACTGTTCATTGAGATGTTACAAGATAATGCTGCTGATTGGTTCTATCACCTTCTAGGCTAGTGCTATCACTAGCTGGGACACCATGAGAACTAGGTTTGAAAACCATTTCAAACCAGCAGAAGATGTGCATGCCTTGCTAGCCCAAATCTCTCAGATAAAGAAAGATTCACCAGAGCCCATGAGAGAATTTGTGGCCCGATTCAACAGGTTAATTAATAAAATTCCAGTAAATACTCGACCTGTTGATCAAATCCAAAAATGTTTCTTCCTAAATGCCCAATCACCTGAAGTTAGTTATGCGCTGAGAAGGGCTAATCTTGCAACATTGGTTGAGGATCAAACTCTTGCTGTTAGTGTCGAGGATGATTTGATCATGTCAGGGAAGTTGAGGAGAGACCCTTCCAAATCTAAGTCCGCTTCTTCCTCCTCTTCCACCCCTAGACCTAATACTGATCCATTGGTTCAAAAACTTGCGAATGATCTCATTGCCATAAAGAAACAATTGGCTCAGCATGCTCCTTATGCAGACGCTCCAAGGAGGAATTTTCAGCCTAGAAATCATTTGCCTCGCTTTCTCAAACAAGATTAGCGCTTCAAGGACCTCCTGTTAAAGTTCCTGTCAATGCAACCTATGAAGTTGAGGAACTAGATGATGATGAGGATAATGAAGCTTGCGAGGAATTTGTGGAAGAAGTTGATGATGAAGCAGATGAACTTGAGGGATCTCTAGTTAATTTCTTCACTACTGAGGGCATTGATGATGGAGATGATTATGATGAAGTAGTAGTGGACATGAATACTAATCATTCGCTGTCATGACTCGAGAGCAGAAAAATCAGAGGGAGAAAGTGACGCAGCCCCCCAAGAAATCTAAGGAGCAGCCGGCTACTATCACTGTAATTGCAAAAAGAGGATCTCCTATCCCCTGCCTCATCTACATCAAAGGTGAGTCCTGGCCAATCCTCGCTAGTAAAGTTACTTCTTTTCTCCTAAAGTTGATAAACCTAGATCTCAAGTGATGATGGCCCGTCCACTTCTGGGTCTTTTGATATTATTGATCACCTGAAAAAGACTAAGGTTAAAATCTTAGAGGCTGAGTATTATCAAATCCATCCCAAAGCTTTTGCTAAAATGATTCACTTTGTCAATTCCCATTCTAAGACCACCTCTAAAGGGCTTTTACCCACTCCTTCGCACCACATGCCTAGTCCGGTAGCCATTGCCACCTCACCTAATGACAAAATTAAACCATTTTATGAAACACTTCTTATAGCTGGCCATAGGCTCGTGAATTGTGTCATAGACTCTGGGGCCTCGAGCACAATGTGATGCCTCAAGCTAAAGTAGCTCATGCCTTAGGCTTGACCCTCACACACACTTATGGATCTTGTTACTCATGGAAAGTAAGGAAGTGCCTCGGTTGGAAGAATTAAAGATGCACAAGTGGCTTTTGCTGCTTTGCCTGAGAAGAGAGTTTTGGCTACCATCTTAGTAGCAGATATTCCTCCTTCATACGGGATGTTGCTAAGTAGGAACTTCTATAAGGATGTGGGTGGAGAAATTCAAATGGATTGGTCACATGCACTCGTACCTGTTAATGGACAAATGAAGAAGTTGTTGCCTGAGAAGCAACTGAGTATATTGTACAAAAAAGGATGATCCTAAAGCACAAATACTCTATGAGGATATGGGTCATGGCAACTACATGATTATGTCCCCTGATGAAATCCAACTCCCCAAAGTGTCACCTAAAGATCCTAATGGTGTTTGGATTTTAGAGTTTGATGGAAGTTGTTCCTCAGCTAGTTCTAGAGCTGGTGTCTTACTGGTGTCACCTGAAGGAAGCCTACATCCTTTTTCATTCAAGTTGCAGTTTGAAAATACTAATAATACAGCAGAGTATGAGGCTCTCATTCTTGGACTGCAAGTGGCCAAAGAACAAGGTGTAAAGAATCTTCTGGCTCGTGGTGATGCAGAATTGATTGTAAAGCAAGTTAGAAGCCTTTTCCAGGTAAAAAATGGAAGGTTGAAACATTACCGGAATCAGGTTTGGGATTCCATTGAATTTCTTGATGCTTTCTCCATCGAAGCAATACCTAGGGAGAAGAACAACAGGGCTGATTCACTAGCAGTCTCAGGGTCACTATTGATTCCTCATCCTGACTTCTCTCAAGATAAGTTCACCATTGAGATGGTCCATCGGCCTAGTGTACCTGATAATACAAATAACTGGAAAGTTTTCAATGATGATCAACACTTTCTTTCTTTCTTAGAACTCAAGGGTAATTTTGAATAGTCTGTATTTTGAAGGAAGTGACAACCTACCTCGTGAAAGTGTACCCTTTGACAAAGCAGTCACCCAAGGAGAAGAAACGGATCAGGATGGATGCATCAATCTCAAAGGAAACAAGATTCCTAAAGGATTGGTGAGTTTAGAGGAACTATTTGATAAACATGACAGGTATGTAAAGTCTAGAGCTTCTACTGGACCTCAACAATCAGCTGAGTATGATAAAATTAATATTGGGAGTTCTACTGATCCTAAGCTCGTGAACATTGGAAAATGTTGCACAATGAGATGAGAGGAAGAAAGAAATTGATCTTTTAAAGAGGTATAAGGATGTTCTTGCTTACTCTTATGAAGATTTAAAAGCTTTCAAACCAAAAGATATGCAACATTTTATTCCTCTCAAACCTGGAATTAAGCCTTTTAAGCAGAAACAGAGGCAATACAACCCCAAAATAGCTGACACCATCTTTCAGGAAATACAGAAGTTGTTGAAGGCCAAAATCATTTTTCCCATTCACCATTCAACATGGATTGCTAATATTGTGCCTGTTAGGAAGAAGAATGGTGAGATCCGCATCTGTGTTGATTTCAGGAATCTGAATCAGGCTTCTTTGAAAGATAATTATCCTTTGCCCATGATGGATCAGGTCTTGCAAGTAGTAACAGGATCTGAAATGTTATCTATGCTTGATGGATTCTCGGGATATAATCGTAGAGGTCGACATCTTTGCAGATCAACACAAAACAACTTTCACTACTCCTGGGGTACCTTTGCTTTCAATAGAATGCCTTTTGGGCTCATTAATCTTTGGTGCCACTTTTCGCAGAGCCATGGATCTGGCCTTTGGAAGTTTGAAAGGGAAGTGTATTGTCATATATCTTGACGACTTGACAAAGCTGTTTTCTAAAACAAGGGCAGATAATTTTGACCACAGAGACAGTTCGCTAAGATGCGAGAGCATGGGATTTCTTTGAATCCTAAAAATCTTTCTTTTGTGTCACGAGGGAAAATTATTAGGGCAAATTGTCTCCAAAGATGGTATTAAGATTGATCCTGAATGAGTACAAGCTATCCAGCAAATTCCTCTCCCAACCAGCAAAAAGGGCGTGCACTCTTTCTTTGGTAAGATCAATTTTTTAAGAAGATTCATCCCTGATTTTGTAGAGTTAACTTTGAATATTTCTCAAATGATGAAAGGGAAACAAACGTTTGGTTGGTCTTCTGAAGGAAAGGAATCCTTTGAAGGTATCAAAAGAGCTATCACTAAAACTCCTGTTTTAGCATGTCCTGATTTCAGCAAAGATTTTATTATCTATTGCTATGCCACAGATAATACCTTGGCTGCTGTTTTGACTCAAGAAGACTCTAATGAGCATGAACTCCCAATTGCGTTCATGAGCTATATTCTGAAAGATCATGAGTTAAAATACACCATGATGGAAAAACATGCTTTTGCAGTGGTCAAAGTTGTTAAGCAGTTTCGTTTTTACATCCTCAACTCTCATTCCATGGTGTTGGTTCCAGATACAACTGTTAAGTCAATTCTCACACAACAAGAATTTGGATCCAAGAGAGGGAACTGGGTTGCTAAGGTCCAAGAATATGATATTGACATCAAACCGACCAAGCTTGTTCGTGGAAAAGGTCTTTGTGAGCTCATTGCTGAAGGAGCTAAACATGAGTTGTTGGAGGAGAAAGTTGGCCTTCCTACCGTTCTGTTTCTTAGCTCAGTTGATGAATGGTATGCTGATATCGCTCATTTTCTCACCTATGGAGAATGCCCCCCTCATTTAACTACCAAAGAAAAGAGGACTGTTAAACTAAGGTCAGTGCAATATGTGTTGTGGGAAAACGCCTTGTTCAAATGTGGGTTAGATGGAAGATTTTTGAAATGTGTGGACAAGGAACAACAGAAAAAGTTGCTCTCAGCTTTTCATGATCAGGCATGTGGAGGACACTATTCATCAACGGTCACTGCTCATAAGATACTTCGTGGAGGATATTACTGGCCTTCTTTGTTCAGAGATGCATCCAAGTGGGTTGATAAATGTGAGGCTTGTCAGACCTTCGTGGGAAGACCTAAATTGGCCTCTTTGCCTCTTAAGCCAGTTGTAATTGAAGAACCTTTTCAACAATGGGGTTTGGACTTCATTGGAACACTTAATCCCGCTTCTAGTGCTGGTCATACTCATGTATTAACTGCCATGGATTATTTCACCAAATGGGTAGAAGCTATTCCATTTAAGAGTATTATCAAGTGGTGTGCATGTGACTTCATCAAAGAGAACATCTTGGTAAGGTATGTTGTACCTAACAAGATTGTGAGATAATGCTTCAAATTTATCTTCAACCGAGATAATGGATTTTTGCTATGGGTATGGCATTTCTTTGGCTCACTCCTTAGATTACTATCCTCAGGGAAATGGGCAAGCAGAATCTACTAATAAAAATTTGGTGACTATTATAAGGAAATTAGTCAATGAGTCTCAATGAAACTGGCACAAGAAGCTCTATGATTCTCTTTGGGGCAGACAAAATTACACCAAAGAGAGCTATTGGAATGTCTCCTTTTAAGTGGTATATGGAGTAGAAGCTCAATTGCCAAGAATAAAGGAGTCACACCTTGCATCTAATGAAGGCCATCAAGATACTAGTTTCAAAGTGATGCTTTGGATAAGAGAATTATGTACCTTCACAAACTGAATGAGAACAGATTGGAGGTTACTGATAGGATATCTGTTCACACAAGAAGGTAAAGGTCCTATTTGATAAGAAAGCCAGGTTCAAAGATTTCCAAGTTGGAGACACTATGTTGTTATGGGATAAAAGGCATGAACCTCGTGGCAGCCATGGCAAGTTTGATTCCCTTTGGCTCAGACCTTTCAAGATCAGACACTTTGCTGGTAAGAATTCATTTTATCTTGATTACATGGATGGTTCTCCTCTCCCACTTCCGTATAGTGGGCAGTACCTTAAGTTGTTCAAGTCATAGGTGATTAGGGGGTCCTTTGTATATTCTGTACAGCGTTTTTGTTTTTCTTTCCTTTTCGTTTTTGGTGTGTTTTCCTCTCCGTATTTGTTTGCTTTTTTGACTCCGTGGCCTAATGAATAACGTGATGGTCCGCTTCCCGAGTTTGTCTAATTTCTTACCTTGTCCCATTCCTTGAATTTATGCCAAGTCATCCCTGAAGGAGCAAAGCACTGTTGTCCACTCAAAATTCCCCGCTTCTTAAGGAAGTGAAAAATTTAAAAATTTGAGTTTGGGTGTCTTCTCTATTGTACTCCATGTTAAAAGTCGAGAATTTGGGAAAAATCTACATTTTTTGGGTCATTCTGTGTGTTTTTCGGCCTCGTTTGACATTTTTTCCCTCAAGCGTGTCCCAAGTTCAAACGAGCGCTCTGTTCCCGATCATCCGGTTTCCGAAGTTTGTCTTTTTCGGGCCTCGTGCTTTCACGTCCCAAATGTCCCAAGTTCAATTTGACAAGTTGTTCCATTTTCGCCCGATTCGGCCGAGTCGCGTGTTTCACGCACTTTTGTCCCGCACGTTCCAAAAGGCATTTGTGCGTCTTTTCCCCACTTCCCCCGAATCACCCGAGCCGCGTGTTTTGTGCATTCGCATCTCACTTGTCCCGCATGTTCCAATTTCAAATGGGCAAGTTGTTCCATTTTCAACCGAATCGCCTGAGTCACGACTTTCGCGCACTTTCGCTCCGCATGTCCCGAAAGACATTTGTGCATCTTTTCCCGCTTTGCCTAAATCGCCGAGCCATGTGTTTCATGCATTCGTCTCACATGTCCCAAATGAACCAAGTGCCATTCGTGCTTAGTTTTTCCGCTCTACCCGAAAATCTTGCTTATTCAAATTGGTAAATGCGCATTCATTATATTTCTCTCTCCTAAACGGCTATATTATGAGCGAACCCCTATGCATTTTTCACGTTGTAATTCCTTCCCGAGTTTAGTGTGTGGCTCTACCCTTCGAATTACTATCAATTTGAAGATCAAATGTCGTGACAAGAAGCTCATCATCTTGACTTTGGTGACTTTTTGGTCGAGGATGGCTGAGGCAAACCCTACACCAACGGCGCAAATGATTCTACCATACTCGGCCTAGCCCAAGACATCACCCTCGTGGTAGAGACATAACCGAGGCATTGAAAAGATTCAGTAGAAAATTTTCGTGGGTCCCTCCCATTCATAACCACCTGCCTTCTTCTCCTTATTCTTCTCTTCTTTTCTAATTCTTTTCTCGTATTCATTGTAATTAGTTGAGGTATTGCGATTGGCAATCCTTAACTAATCTTTAGTTAAAAGAAGTAGTTACAAATAATAATTGATTTGTAAGCTATATAATGGCCTCTCCATGCCATTTTGAAGGGAGGAAGAACTTGGCTTATTTTCTGAAAGTGTAAATAGATCATAAAGAAATCAATACAGAAGGGCTTTTCATTCTTTGTCTATCTGATCTCTTTTATCCCTAAGCTTTCATTTAATTTTGTGAAGATCATTTGTCTGTGTTATGTCAAGAAACTTTGTGTTCTAGCAGATGTTATTTACATAACTTTGTGTCTTTAAATTCCATCTTATTTATATGATACAAATGATCTTGTTTCAATTCACCGTAACTTTGCATACATAAAGAATTACTCGTTATCTATAATTCTCGCATGTTGCCTTTCTCGCTCATTCTCGTTTTCTAATTCCTCATCCTTTTGTAATTGATGATCTTTATAGAAAACATTTTCGAAATATCCAAGTTCAACCAAAATCATGTTTTGTATATTTGTAAATAGGTTCGCTTTCTCGAATAAGGAACCTCTCCCATTAAAGAGGAGGGACTTCTTGTCCCCCCGACAAGTGCTCTTCGTAAAGTCCTATTTGACGACCAACAGATTGGAAAATAGTATACACACCTTAATCTAAGGTTTAATTTTGAATAATTGTAGTACGTATGTTGACCACATTTTTACTTGGTTGTAGGACATGATTTTGGCACTTTTGATTAAAATTCATAGAAAATAATAATTTTTAGATTTTGAAAAATTATGCATAGTCATAAGGTAATATTACATTTTTTTACTATCATTGTCAAGTATGTGCATGTATTCGCACCTTATTCGGTCAATGGAATGATTTTTTTAATCATGGGGTTGGATGCCTATCCAAGATGACTTAACCCTTCACATGATTTGTCGGGTGGTACTTGTTAACTCAATTAGAATTACGGTTTATTTTGAGCTCAACATGTTGCATTATTTGAACCCGTGTTATATCAAAATTTTTCATGAAAAGGGTGACCAACCCGTGCAAATTGTCGATCTTTCATACTATTCGATATCCATCATGTGATGGCTCGACCCGATGAGGGGTAGCTCTTTGAACTAAGGATTTGTTGTGAATCTTCAATCTTACAACTTTGTAATTTGATTCGTTGATTCTTTGAGTATATATTTTACATTGATTGTGGGCTTCATTGATCCTACAATCGATCCTTGGCCATTTGATCTTAAGACCACCTTGATCCACACCATCAAAGTTTACTCTCGGTAGTTTTCCTATGGTGTTGATCTACACCATCAATCTTGGTACTTCGATCTCTTCGATCGTTGATCTTTTACTCAATTCGAGTTAGATCGATTGAGGTTGAGTTGGGTTGATAAAAAAATCAACCATAACTCATTATTCACTTTGCATTTCTCATTTTTCTCGTGAAGGTCTCAGTAAAAATTATTTCACCACCATTAATTTATATTTTAATCTTAATGCTCCTTTAGTTCGGTTCTCGAGACTTTAAAAAGTTGAATGGCCGCCATCTCTAATATCTTTAATCTTTGTGTTTAACTATTTTTCTCTAATTCAGGGAGGTTCTACATTTTTTAGCTTTGTACTATTAATATGATGAAAGTTTTTAGCTAGCTTTGAACGTCATTGTTAGAAGATGAAACCTTATACTTTGTGCCATAGCTCACCCATGTTGATGTTGGCTTGATTCGTAAATATTTTCATCTATCTTGGTCCTAAGGTTAGTACATTTCTTTCGAGTGCTAGAATAACTTTATTTTGATATCTATCAGCTTTTCACTTCTCGTATTTTATAATGAATGAGAACTCCTCGGGGTTACATACATTCTTCGCATTTGTAAAAGAACTTGGGTCATCATTCTTCTACTTTGCACTTTGAAGGTTGGTAGACTTGATCATTAAAATTGATAAGTTCGCTCCTTATGTTAAATTAATGCCATTTCTTACTTAAATATGATGCATAGTTAAAATAAATTCATTTGTCTTCTACCCTATTCTCGGGGTTTGGTCTATATTCGCCATGGTCAATCTCAAAACTTTAAACCCTAAGTAACTAGTTTCGTGGATCTTGCTTGCCCTTGTTCCATTACTAAAGAAGATACCTATTTACCGATAATTGTTTACATAAGTTAGCCTTTATATCAGAATCGGGTAAGTCTATGATTTTGAAGTTTCCTTCCTAGGTTTTCATCTCTTCGTGATTCCAACCTTGAACCTATTGTGGAATTTGCAAAAATGAGTCATTATTTTGAAATTTGCTTACATTTTGTTATTATGAACAAGGTTTTTCTCTTGTTGGCTCTTGTATGGCCTTCCTTTTTGTGGAACTCAATGTTCGGGACGAGTTGGAATCTCATAGTTCACATTTTTCCTTGTTCCTTTTGTGAATCCATTATGAGCTTCTTTGAGATGATTTGAGCTTATAAATTCAATATCCATGGTCATTTTTTTGATGAATGTGAGCTTCATGGTGAACCCATTGTCATTATCGATCGAGATCCCTTAGAATTTATTCAAAAGTTGTAGTTGATACTAGTTTTCTCATTCTATCTTTATTATATTTTGTCCTTTCTACTTATCATCTTTAGGATGGTGTTATTAAAATAGATAGTTGTTGTATACGAATCTCTACCTTTTGTTTTTACTTAAATATTCACTAAAAAAATTGCTCAAATTGAAATCCAACCACATGTAGAAATTGATCTTTATTAAAACTGTTATATGTTTGTGTCTTCCCAATTTTTTTGAACATACCTCTCTTGTTTTCCAATTATGTGACTCAAGTTCTATTTGATTTTAATTTGTTCATGTTCCATACATAGATTTGAAGTTGACTATAACATACCGTAAAGTTTTCAAATGATTACAAGATCATAGCTTTTCAATGTTCTATATTATTTGATGCATTCTTCATACAAGCAATAGACATGGGCTTTTGACAACCATAAATAGCACTTTCTATTTTTAAGGTTTAGCAACAAACTTTGAACTTGGAAGGAATTCAACTTTGCAATTTCTATTTCATTCTTGAACATGTATTTGATTTGTTCATTGGAATTGGCCCTTTGAATGAAATGAGATGGGTGATTATGTACCCATCCATTATTGATGTTAAACCTTGTCATTTTGTAATTGGGAGGAACTTTTGGGATATGAAAGTTGTAATATGTCTATTATTTTTCTTCTTTTGTACTTCTCTCTTCATTTGTTCAGTGAGGATGAATTTTCTTTTCTTACTCTAAGACATTTAACTCGATGTAGTCCTATTACATCTAAACCTTCATTCCTTAAAGAAGATAATCTTGGAAATTGAATGTTCTTAGACTATAACCTTGATCAAAGTGGTATTTTCTAGATATCAATACAATTCTTTTACTTGTTACATTTATTCAAATGCTTTCAAATTAGTCTTTGAAAAAAAAAAATTTTGGAACCTTACAATCTATAATATACCCACAAAGATGCTACTCTTTGATACATATTAAACTTTAAATAAGTATTTTATTACACACTCGAATGGTTGATGAGCTTTGGCATGTTGATCATTCATGTATCTTTATCAATATTATATTGTATGAATTACTTCATCCATCATGTAGGCCGTACCTTTTATGACTTAAAATAAACTTCTTATTTTTGTAGTATTGTTCTTTCAAACATCGTGCATCCTATGATGAGTTCCCTTAAAGAAATTAATGCCTAATATTTCTAGATACTTGATGTTTATTTCAAATCATTGTTTCTTGAAAAATTATCCAAGTATTCTACAATTTTTTCTAGTCCATTCCTTAGATGACTACTTGTAGATTGCTTTGAATCAATCGAGATGGGGTACAAATTTGTTATTTGCACTTGTTGATATTTTACTTGAATATCTCGCTTTTATCTATAATTTCATATATTGGTGGTTGTGATCTTTGATGATTTAAAATCTTTATAAGTACCTTGGGTTTGTACCTTATATTGCATCATAACTAGAAAGTGCTTATGTAGTTTGATTTTTGGAAATGAAGTAATATTTTAGAAATGAAATCTACTTTGTTACTTAATAAGGTGCCCCATTTCAGCTTAGCATATAACTAAACCTTTTCAACCTTTGTAGATGAGCCCTTGTGAAAGAAATGAATGAATTCTTTCCTCATGAAGCATGCTAAATACTAAATTTGAGCATCTATACCTTTTTCTCGTATCATACTTTATTTGAGCAGCTTTACATGCATTCTCGATACTCATTCTACTTTATTCTTCATTGTACTCATGATCGTATTTGATCAAACCTTTGATCGTTGCTTGCATTTTCATTTTTCTTGGAACATCTCATGAACTTGTACCATCTAATTTTCCTTAGCAAGTATTTTCTTTAGTATAGTAATCATCTATGTAAAATATTTTTTTCTTTCTTCATCTGCTCCATGTACCTGTACACTTAAGAAAGTAGTTAGAAAATATTAAGGCTTTTTGGAATCTCTTATATTCCATAGTTTTTTTCTTTCTTTTCCAAAATGATTATGGGAATCATATGTATTGCTGTAGAATACTGCTTTATCAACTATATATCTATCTTTGATGTACCTTATGCTTATGATTTTTAGAAATTCATCTGTATGTAATTAGATAGTACATGGGTATAGATCAAACCCCGAGCTCAATATTGATGCCTTTTCTTTCACCTTTTCAAGTATACTTGTAGTTGCTTGGAGCATGAACAAAAGATAGAGATAGAACTAGAGATAACAATATTATAAGAAAGCACAAGGAAATGATGGGTTTTTTAATACTCTTTTACTTCTAAATTCATGCATATGTACTTTTTTTTAGTAGTTATGAGTTACATCCCACAGATTTTGTGTGAAAAATTGTATTTCTTCATGAATAAATAACATTAATTTATGTAACTCGAGTTGTATACTTCATTTTGCATTCAATGTTTATAATGGATACTAATTGTGTAATGAAATAAACAACTAAATAACATAATTAAATGTATTTAACATGAAGAAATTATGAGTTTTAAAGTACATGTCACTTTAATAATGAACTCTTTCTTGTAAATTATAGTGCCCACTTCCCTTCAACACCTTTTTGATTATTGTTTTTGATACTATTGATGCACTTATGGTTATATTATAGTTTTGATTTAGCATGCTAGTAGATATCAGAGATACTAAACTGTTATTGATTTGATTCTTATATGATGCATATGGACATTGGAGACATTTGATGTTGATCTTGATATACTATTGACATGATTATTTATCTGTATTTCTGACATGTGATATATTTAATCATGTTTAGTAGACCTTTGATAATTGGATTAATGTTGTGATCGTTTTGACGTGGATAAAATGTGGAATGGAAATGTGCTAGAAACTTTAGTGATATCGTATCTTGCATAGATGATATTAATTCGTATATAGTTGATTTCATATTTATATTGCATATTTGACATGAATGTTTTAATGCGGCCACGAGGCCGAAGGAGGTATCCTCTATTTTGCAGGTATATTATATTCACAACAACATCGGGGGAGTGGAGACCAACCACATCAAAATTCAAGAAGAATTAGACTAGGGTCACCATGGAAACGTGTAATTGTGTGTGTGTTAGAATAATTTGGTTAGGGAAAATTGTGAATCATGTTTGTTTTGTTTTAATTTTTCCTCTTTTATAATGTTAATATGTGTTTTCTTTTAGTAATGAAAATTTACTTGTTTTAATATTTAGATTTTGGGATATATGTTTACCCTCCCTTTATTATTCATGGCTTGTAGTGTCTTAATTAAGTTAATTTAAATTTGTTTTAAACTAATTAAAGATGTAACCAAAAAGGAGTTCATTTATTAGAATTGATTTACTCTTGGATTTTGTGTTGAGTGAAGTGTGTTTGAGTTTTGAGTGTAGCACACTCTACCCTTCATGGGAAACTCAAATTTGGCCTAAGAGGTGAAATTTGGAAGCTTGTGGGACAATTCAAACTCATCCCACACCTCTTAAATGCCCATGCAAACCCTACCTATGGGTTGGCGGTCAAATTTAATGGTCTTTTAGGTGTTTCATGGGAATAAAAAGGTGAAATGTTAATTGCACTTGCTTTCAAAGATTTAATTTTTTCCTTTGGGGGGAGTGGGCTTAGATGGAGTGTGTAAGGTTCTTGTCATTCCTCCAACCACTTATTAATTATGCATTGTAATATTAGGTTGACCAAGTGATGTGGAGTGGAGAGGAAATGAAGTGGCATCCTACTTGGAGCCACATCATCCCTCCCTCTCTTTTCTTTATTTATTGAATTCTTGTTGCTTGTTTTGGGGTTGGATGATCATTTTTAGTCTCTTGAAATTTTGGAGAGTGAAAGGATTTTGAGAGAGTTGTTGATTTTTGGAGCTTTTTGGATGCTTGCTTAATATTTGAAAAATCTTGGAACTTCATACTTGGAGCAAGCTCTACCATGGAGAGGTAGGAGCTTCGCCTTACTTAAATTTTATTATTTGTTTTATTACATGTGTGTATATGTTGTGTTGAAGGTTGTTGTCTCTTTGGAATGCTTGTTAGGTATGGGTAGAATGCCTAATTTGGTAATGGGAGGAGACTATGGGGATTTTTTATCGTAGGGATGCATAAGAGATCACTTTTTTTGAGAAGGGATTTTGGGTTGGGTGACCCACCTAGTATGAATAATGTTTGCATTACTTCTTGTTCTTATGATAAGGGATACATAAGAGTTTGTGAGGGAGGCATAAGAGTTATAAGGGGAAATTGTGTTTTGCATTGGAGGCATTTGGGTGGGCACCCATTCCCATTGGGAGGCATAAGTGGCTCCCCATAGGTCTTACTATTTTTGTTTTTCTTGATAAGCCTTGTTATATTGTTGTTTGATTGCTTTCTTCTTGTTGAGTTGTGGTTGTGTTTGTATGAAAATGGAATGAATGTGAAATTTTATATTAAGTATTGTGGAAGCTAGTAGTTTCCATAAGTTGAAATATTCTCCCATTGTAATGTGGTTGGGGCTAGGTGCCAAAAGAGAGAGATGGCTTCTCGTCTCCATTGTATGTATTGGTTGGGTGGAGATCGTTTCCTCTCCCCTATTTTTTTCGTGAATCAAGAAATTTTTGAAGGAGCTACCTTCGTTGGAGTTTGGAGCATTGGAGTCTTGTTGATGACCATGTGAAATTTCTTTGTATTTTTACCCACTTAGAGTGGAAGAAATTGTAATAATGTATTCATTCTTGTATTTATATTTTGTATAACTTCACACATAATGTTGAGAACATTGTTATAATCTTGTGGAAAGGAGTTTACATATAATATTTGTATATTGAAAGGAAATTTATATTCAAATAGTTGTTATTGATATTGCATTGCATGTGGAAAGTAACAAATAAGAAAAGAAAGAAGAAAGGATGTTGTTGTATAGTTAGTTTGCAAATATAAAAAGAAAGTATTTTCTCCTTGTTAAAATATTGAATGTATTGGGAGAAAGGTAGTGCTTGTGCTAAAATATTTGAGTTATATCAATGGAAAAGAAAGTTATTATAATTGTAGTTATTGTATTGCAAACATGTATTAAGAGAAAAAGAAAGAATTTGTTATAAGTTGAGCTTGTTAGTATAATAAAATTGAATAGAAAGATAAAGTTATTTTGGTTATTTTGAACGCATATGAACATGGTAGTAAAATGAAAGAGGAAAATAAGCTAGATTATATTGCATTTGGAAAGTTGATTTTATATGAGGAAATGACAAAGAAATGAAATAGGTTTAAATTCCTTTTTGCACTTGTAATGGAAAGAAGAACTTAGTTAAACAAATGGAAATTATTCTTGTAAGTAGATGAATTTTTAATAGAGTTGAAAGCACTTTAAAATAAATAGATTTAACTAAGAAATGAATAATAGAGCACTAAATCTCAAATTTGGAACTTTAAATTGAACAAAGACAACTCAAAATGCATTTTTACATCCTTTAGCAACTTTAAATTTTTTTGAAAATCTCGAAGTTATGGTTCTATTTTTTGAAACAGGATCGCCACCTTGGGAAAAGCGGCGGTCCCGTAACCACCGCCACTCATGTTAGGCAACGGTCTCAAAACCGCTGCCCGGAATGGCGCGCGGTCTTGTGTTTTGGCACCCAAGTGAGGTGGCGGTTTCACAACCGCTGCTGCGGAGGCGGAAGACCCTTTGTTTGTCACCCGAGGCAAGGAGGCAATTCCAAAACCGCCGATCTACTCGGGTGGTGGTCTTATCACTTACGAAAAATTCCGTAGACCGTGCACGTGCACGAAATTTTGCAGATAGCTCTAGTTTTTAAGTTGTAAAATTTAACCTACATGTACTAGAAATTAAACAACGATAAATGCTATGTAATGGTACAACAAAACACTCAAATGGTGAATCTAAAAGCAATCATTTATTTATAACAAAAGGGGTAGGGTTTTCCCAAAATTTTAAACCCAATACACTATAATCTTGGAATAAAAACCAGATTGGAGGAGGAAATCCCTCCCAATCTCAAAATGAAATAGATTACATAAATAAAACTAAATCTAAACTAAGCCTAGACTAAATCTCCATGTAGAATCCTCCATGGTTTCTTCCTTTTGTGCTTCCCTAGCTTCCTCATCTACAACCTGCAAATTCAACTACACTCCTGATCCGCCTCTATCCACCTCTGCCTAGGCCCTTGATCCGTGCCCCTGTCCACCTCCTCGGCCTCTTATCTACCTTTGTCCGCCTCTTCCCGCGCTCCTACGTGCACCCTCACACCCTCTACGCGCGTCCTCGTGCCCTCTGCTCATACCCATGCCCTCTGCTTGCACTCTTTTTTCACTCCTGCGCCATGGTGGCTACCCGAGCCCTTGCTTCCAAAGTGAACCCTAAATCTGACCCGGCAAGAACTCAATGGACGTGTGTGAGGGGATGGTAAAGGACAGGACAGCTATTATGTGGCTCATCTTAATAAAGAGGTTCCACCCTGGTCGTGGATTGACCTTGCCTTCACTACAGGGAGCTCCATTCCTCCACCTCAGAATGGCTGTGAAAACCCTAGCTGAAATCTACCACAAGATCCATCCGGGGGTGCGGAAACACCTGGTAATAGACATTTAAAATCTGTGTTGGAAGGATCAGTTCATGACAGATTGGAGCTCGACAGAGATGCTAGTCGCGGCCATATTGGGTCATCCTTCAAAAATGTTTTAAACAGCAAGGAATCTTCCATGAAACCTGTAGACGTTACCCCATCTATTACTTTCGGGGAAGAGGTCATTTCCTCTGAGATTTACTACAAAGAGCATGCTCTGATTTGTAGATTCGGGGGACTATGGCCCAACCTTCCTATTCTTCACGTGTGGATCTCGAGCATTGGACTCCAATTTTAACTAGAAAAATAGACTTGTATCCATGTGCTAAAGGTATTTTCATTGTAACCTTCTCTTTAATAGCTGATAGAAACATCATTGCTTCCAAACTTTGGACCTGCCAATCTAAATATTTGATCATTAAACCCTGGTTTCCATCCTTCAACCCACTCACAGAATCTTTCTCATGGAAACCTGTTTGGATCAGGCTGCCCCATTTACCTCTCCAGTTCTGGAGTCATGACTGTTTGACATCCATTGGCAATGCCTTGGGAACTACACTCTATATTGATTCTCAAACCACTAATTACACCCATACTACTTATGCTCGAATCCTGGTGGAACTTGACACCGATAAAAATCTTCCTGCAACCATAGACCTTAGAGTGCAAAATAGAACTTGGTCACAACCTCTTGATTATGAAGGTCTTCCTTTTCGTTGTAGAAGATGTTTTTGCTTAGGGCACACCTCTACTGAGTGTGGGATGGAAAAACGTCAACATGAGAAGCGTAGCTGGTGGAGAGATGCTCTTCCGAAACACCTGATTTTTGATGCAAAAAAGGGACTAGATTCAAATGCAGATACAAATATTGAATCCATTTCAGCCCCAGAAACCGAATCTCAAATTGTGAGCAGCATGAAAAATGCACAAGCTGTTGAGGGCAGCATGGAAAATGATAAATATCTCTCTCGTGTTAACAAAGTGGCTGTCCCAAAAGGAACAAATGCGACTAAGGAAAATACTCCTCCTTTGTCTTCTTCTCCAACCACGAAGGCTCCATCAGGATGGGTTACGGTCAGCAAAAAGAAAAAATCTACCCCTTTGAAGGGTAGCACTTCACCTTGATGATTCTTATCTCTGCTATTGGCTGGCTGGGCTACATGGGTCTCATTTTTCTTGGCCGGATAGCAGGTTGCTTCCAATGGTGTTGTTATGCCATTGTTGTTCGATTGTTGTATTTCTGTTGTTTTTTTGCTGTTTCTTTGTCGGTTTTTTCGTTTGACAATTTTCTGCAGTCGGGCTCTATTGTTCTATTTGGATTTTGATCCATCTCTTGTGCTTTAACTTTCAATTCTGGCTTCTGAGCCTTGGTGTACAAGGGTATAGTCCCTTTCAAAAAACTATTTGCCAATAATAAAAAAAAAAATTGAGAAGATTAGAATGAGAAAAGGTTTTAATAGACTTTCATAAGGATTTTTAGGGCTATGTTGAGAACCCTAGAATCTAGTGGCTAGGATGGATTTGATCCAATGGTGGATAATTGACCCTACCTTTATTAGAAGAAACATATTTTAAATGTTTTAGTTTAAAATCCTTAAGGGTATGTGTAGATGAATGAGTGGGGCCTTTTAATTGCCTAGGAGTGTGATGTCCTTAGAACCCTTAGTGTGTGTAGAAATTTAATAAAGGATCTTTGAGCTATTAATATAATGAATCTAATAATTTGGCATAAGGTTAACCTTGTTAGGAATGAACTTAATCAAAGAAAAAAATAAATTTATTAAGTAAACTAATCCTTGTTACCTTCCTTTAGAACATTTGATAAATGGACCCTAGAGATAATTGTGCAACTTGTAACTTCTAACTAGACTTGGTTCTTCAATCATAAAATAGAGTTAAGTAGTGTAAGTAAGTAATTGAACCCTAAAGGTTAAGCACCCTTGTAACATCCTTGTATTGTAACCTTCTCTTGTAACTAAAAAAAAAAAAATTAGTCACATTTTCGGGTTAAGTGTTTGGTTGAAGTGAGTTCCTAGAATGTCATTTTTGTGGGCATTACACTTGGTATCGAGAGTGAGGGTTCAAAGCTTGGACCCTTGGGCACACCTAGAAAACATGAAACATGAACATTTAACCTAGTGCAAAATTTATTATTTTAAATCTAGAAAACCACAATGTCTGATAATTGTATAAAATAGAAAACTTAGAAAACTAAGACAAGACCTAAAACAATGAACTAACTCTCACCTTGATTTGTGCAGAAAGCACGAGATCAGACGATGGGTCTTTCCACATAGACCTATATATACCACCGCTAGATCAGGCTGTAGCGGCCATTCTACCTTAGATTTTACAGACGATTCAGGACTTTCAATGTCATTATATGTAGAGAGCCCATGGGAGGATGATTTACTATACATGGCATGGAGCCATCAGTAAATGCCCATGTATCTCTTTGAGAAAGCGATGAGTAGAGGGCAGAGAACTTCTACGTAGAATCGGCTAGGGAAGAGTCACCATAGAGAGGACATAGGGACAGGTCTCGGAACCCTAGATAGAGAGAGGAGCATGCAGAGAGACCTAGGGTTCATCAAACATCAGCAACAGACCATATCAGGGAGATCCTGAAGCTACGACCATCTCACTATTTGGGTGATATAGAATGTTTTCAAGAAGAGGCCTAGTTGGTGAGCTTGAGCGGATGCTTCAAGCTCTGTCCTTATACTAGCAACACGAAAGCTCATGTTGTGATTCATATTCTAAAGGATGGAGCAGAAGTTTTTGGAGGACTCGAGGAGCAAAAGCTCCATGTTGATTCAGAGATAGTCACCTAGGAGATTTTTGAGGAGTGTTTTAGGAGCACGTATTTTCCCAGGAGGTTTACATAGCGACAGAAAGAAGAGTTTCATGACCTCCGTCAAGCATCGATGACTATAGCCAAGTATGAGAGTTGATTTTTGGACCTACTCTAGTATGTTAACTATATGCAGGATGAGAAGGTACAAATTCAGAGGTTCATTCGGGGCCTAAACTTAGATTTGGGTGGGGCGGTGTGCATTCACCTTGCCACATAAACATTAGTAGAGGTTGTGGAGAAGTCCTA
This sequence comes from Taxus wallichiana var. yunnanensis, assembly GCA_018340775.1. Classification (NCBI taxonomy): domain Eukaryota; kingdom Viridiplantae; phylum Streptophyta; class Pinopsida; order Cupressales; family Taxaceae; genus Taxus; species Taxus wallichiana. The sequence continues at coordinate 689,542,356 of CM031244.1, read as the reverse complement.
TATTACAGAGGAGACACGGGGAAAGACGCAGTAGGCTAGAGACGAGTTCGGAGCTGCATCCAATAGATGCGGGATGGGAAACGAGGGGTCGGTTCCTCCTCCACATGGTAGAAAGAGCTTAGGATAGGATTCATTTAGACCATCGTAGTAGCTTGATAAGAGTGGCTGACCCACCGACCTTACAAGCCTCCTCATAGATTTGATGTGCAGAGAGGACGGAGTATGGGGCCTCTTCCTAGGGGTCCCACTAGGACAAAGGTTACATTGAGGGCTCATTCAGCATGAGCTCATCAACAGAGACCTCAGCAATCCTTATCTAGTTCATTAGGATCCACTACTCAGACATAGAGTCTTGGAGACCGCATCCCCTTTGGAAAGGACTAGGAAGCTGTTATGGTTGTGGTGTTGCTGGACATCATTAGAGAGATTACCCACATAACCCTAACAAGGGTAAGACACAAGCCTCAAAGCCTACTATCAGTGATATGGAACAGAGCCATCGGATCTACGTAGCGATTGATAACTACCAGTGAGCACTAAATCTGTCATTGAGATGACAGGTAGTATTGGTGGTATTTTCACTTCTATATTATTTAATTCTAGATCTTATGATTCATTTATTGCACCATCCTTAGTAGAGCATTGCAGGCTGGTGGCAGTTAGGTAGGGTCATAGTTGGGACATTGAGATGGCTTCTAGAGCCAAGATTTATGTAGACTCCTTAGTTAAGGAGTGTGTATTTGATTTAGGATCCTTCACCACTACATCATATCTTCGAATCCTTCCTTTAGGATCTTATGGTGTTATTTTGGGCATGGAATGGTTGTCTGCTCATAGAGCTAGAGTGGATTGTTACCATAAGACTATTGCTTGCATAGATGATCTTTTAGTAGAGTTAGTGATATCAGGGGTTAGGAGACCCATTTCCATTCGCACCATCTCCGCTATGTAGCTTAAGTGGTGTGCATGATGGGGTTGTTAGTTGTATGCTGTTACGGTTAGTGACAGATTAGAGGATGAGTCTAGTGGACCATCCCTTGATGACCATCCCATCTTGAGAGAGTTTTTGATGTGTTTCTAGGGGAGCTACCGGGGTTACCTCCCCCACGTGAGATAAAATTCCATATATATCTTGTTCCTTACAGTTCCTATCTCACGAGAACCTTATCGGATGAATACCCCGAGCTATGTGAGCTCAAGTTACAGATTGAGGGCCTTTTGGAGAAGGGCCTAATTCATCCTAGTGTATCCCCTTGGGGTGCACCGATGATCATCGTGAAGAAGAAGGATGGATCTCTATGGTTGTGTATTGATTATCGTCAGCTGAACAAAGTAATGATTATGAATCGTTACCCCCTTCCATGCATTAATGATTTATTTGATCAAATGAAGAGGGTTTCAGTTTTCTCCAAGATAGATCTTAAATTAGGGTACCATCAGTCAGGATTACAAAGGTGGAAATTCATAAGACCACATTCAACACGAAATATGGCCACTTTATGAGTTCACACTGGTACCCTTCGGTTTGATGAATGCCCCGCAATGTTTATGAGTTTGATAAGTGGGGTATTCGGGACCTTTCTAGATCACTTCATGCTCATATTTCTTAATGACATTTTGATTTACTCACGTACGCATAAGGAGCACATAGGAAACCTTTGCTAGGTTCTTAAGTGTCTTCACGAGAAGCACCTTTATGGGAACTTGGAGAAGTGTGCATTCTTTCATAAATAGGAATAATATTTGGGCCACATCATTTCTATGGAAGGTATCATCATCAATCCTTCTAATATTCGAGCCATCATGCATTGGTTAGCACCCTCTAGTGTGACCGAGGTGTGTAGCTTCATGGGTTTAGTAGGATATTATAGGAGATTTGTTTAAGAGTTATATCAGATTGTGCACCCCATCACTTCCCTTCAACGAAAAGGGAAGAAGTTTGTTTGGTTAGACATATGTAAGTAGGCATTCATTACACTAAAGGAGTGCCTCACGATAGCACCTATTCTTACATTACTAGATCCTCAAGGTGAGTTCTATGTTTACACAAATGCTTCTTTGGTAGGACTTGGAGGTGTATTGATGCGAGAGGAAGAGTTGTTGCTTTTGAGTCTTGCAAACTCAAGGATTATGAGCTTAATTATCCAACTCATGATCTTGAGCTTGTAGCAGTTGTGCATGCCTTAGTGTGGTGGAGACATTTTCTTCTTGGTTGGATATTTACACTTAGGACTGATCACTTGAGTCTTCGCCACCTCTTCACACGTAGCCCAATCTCAATGCTCGTTAGCGGCGTTGGATGGAGTTACTTTGTGAGTATGACATGGAGATAGATCATGTGAAGGGGAAGGAGAATGTGGTTGCAAATGCCTTGAGTAGACAGAGACATGTGGCTATGGCCACCTCAATGGGCATAGATTTGCAGAGTAGGATTTTGCAATAGCTTCCTCAGACGGTTTTACCTTGCGGCGTAGAGAGCAGAGATTGAGTCAAAGAGACACCTTGGGGGGATATTTTATGGATTTTCATTAGAGACAGATGGCCTTCTCAGACAAAGAGGTTGGATATATGTTCCTAGAAATGGAGGTTTGAGGAAAGACATTTTTGCAAAGGCTCATCATGTGCACCCTATTCAACCCATACCGGGGTGAAGAAGATGCACGCCACCTTAAGACAGTTGTATATCTGGTGAGGACTTCGGAGAGATGTGGCCTCATTTGTGTCATGCTTCTTAGAGTGCTAGAGGGTGAAGGCTGACCATCAACATCCAGCTGGCATTTTCTTTCCTCTTGCCATACCGGAGTGAAAGTGGGACACCATTTCCATGGACTTCATTGTTGGTTACCGACATCGAGATACCACCATGACGCCATCATGGTCACGGTGGATAAATTGGCCAAAGTGGCTCATTTTTCTCTTGTAAAGACCACCTATATAGCCAATTTTGTGGCACGAGTATATCTCGATGAGATTGTCAAATTGCATGGGATTCTGTGAAAGATTATTTTCCATTGCGATCCTTTATACACTTCCCATTTCTTGATGACTCTGCAATATGCTCTCAGGATGAGAATCAATTTCACCACAACGTATCACCTTGAGACAGATGGATAGACTGAGTGGGTGAACTAGATCCTAGAGGACATGCTTAGGATGTATGTTATGGATCACCAATCGAGATGAGAGGAGTATCTGTATTTGGTGGAGTTTGCCTACAATAATAGTTTTTAGAGTTCGATAGGCATGGCTCCTTTTCAAGCATTATATGGAAAAGAGTGTAGGACACCTCTTAGTTGGGATAGGTTAGAGGACAGGGTTTCTCTTGGGCCAACATTACTACAAGATATGGATCAGTAGGTTAACATGTTCAGATAGAGATTACAAGAGATGCAGGATAGACAGAAGAAGTATGCACACCAACATAGGACAAATCATAGTTTTGAGGTAGGCACGAAGGTGTTTCTTTGTGTCAAACCACATAAGAGCCCTATTCATTATAGAAAAGGTTCTAAGCTTGCTCCTAGGTTTGTGGGTCCCTTTAAGATCTTGGAGCGCCTCGGTCCCTTGACCTATCGTCTAGCATTGCCACCTAGATTGTCTCGCATCCATGATGTCTTTCACATTTTTGTTCTTAGGAGATATATTTTTGATCCTTCTCATGTGATAGATTGGACCACTTTGCATGTGCAAGATCAGGGGCAAGTGATGGTGGAGCCCGTACGCATTATAGAGTGCAGGACCCTAGGCCTTTGTGATAGAGATATTGATATGGTTTGAGTTTAGTGGGATAGATATGATGAGATTGCAGCTACTTGGGAGGATGCTACATTGTTACGAGTGTAGTTTCCACACCTATTCTAGTGACTTCTAGGAGGAAGTCGAGTCTAAGGGGAGGGGGATGTAGTGCCCACTTCCCTTCGACACCTTTTTTATTATTTTGTTTCGATTTTGTCGACTACACTTATGGATATATTATAGCTTCTTTGATTTAGCATGCTAGTAGATATCAGAGATATTGAACTGTTATTGATTTGATTCTTATATGATGCATATGGACTACTGGAGACATTTGATGTCGATATTGATATACTTTTGACATGGCTAATTATCGGTAATTCTAACATGTGATATATTTAGTCATTTTGAGTAGATTTTGATAATTGGATTAATGTGATGATCGTTTTGACATGAATGTAATGTGGAATATAAATGTGCTAGAATTTTTAACTAATATTTTTATTTTCATAGATGATATTAATTCGTGTATAGTTGATTTTAGATTTACATCACATATTTTGGCATGAATGTTTTAATGTGGCCACGAGCCGAAGAAGGTATCCTTTGTTTTGTAGGTATATTTTATTCACAACAACATCGAGGGAGTGGAGACCAACCACATTGCAATTTGAGACAAATTCGACTAGGGTCACCATGCAATGAATGTGAAATTGTGTGTGTTAGAATACTTTGGTTAGGAGAAAATTGTAACCTAGGGGTCATGTGTTGTTTTGTTTCAATTTTCCCTCTTTTATAATGTTAGTATGTGTTTTCTTTTAGTAATGAAAATTTACTTGTTTTATTATTTAGGGATTCTAGGATACATGTTTACCCCCCCTTTATTATTCATCAATTGTAGTGTCTTAATTAAAGATGTGACCAAAAAGGAGTTCATTTATTAGAATTGACTTACTCTTGGATTTTGTGTTGAGTGAACTGTGTTTGAGTTTTTAGTGTAGCACACTCTACCCTTCATGGGAAACTCAAATTTGGCCTAAGAGGTGAAATTTGGAAGCTTGTGGGACAATTCAAACTTGTCCCACACCTCTTAAATGCTCATGCAAACCCTACCTATGGGTTGGCGGTCAAATTTAATGCTCTTTTAGGTGTTTTGGGAGAATAAAAAGGTGAAATGTTGATTGCACTTGCTTTCAAATATTTAATTTTTTCCTTTGGGGCGAGTGGGCTTAGATGGAGTGTGTAAGGTTCTTGTCATTCCTCCAACCACTTATTAATTATGCATTGGAATATGAATTTGACCAAGTGACGTGGAGTGGAGAGGAAATGAAGTGGCATCCTACTTGGAGCCAAATCATCCCTCCCTCTCTTTTCTCTATTTATTGAATTCTTGTTGCTTGTTTTAGGGTTGGATGATCATTTTTAGTCTCTTGAATTTTTGAGACCGAGAGGATTTTGAGAGAGTTATGGATTTTGGAGCTTTGTGGATGCTTCCTTGATCTTTGGAGAAGCTTGGAACTTCATACTTGGAACAACCTCTACCATGGAGAGATAGGAGCTTCACCTTAGTTAAAATTTATTATTTATTTTATTACATGTGTGCATATGTTGTGTTGAAGGTTGTTGTCTCTTTGGAATGCTTGTTGGGTATGAGTAGAATGCCTAAGTTGGGAGTGGGAGGAGAGTATGGGGTGTTTTTATTGTAGGGAGGCATAAGAGATATTTTTTTAGGAGGGGGTTTGGGTTGGGTGCCCCACCTAGTATGAAGAATGCTTGCATTCCATCTTGTTCTTATTATGAGGGAGACATAAGAGTTTTAAGGGAAATTGAGGAGGCATAAGAGTTATGGAGTTATAAGGGGTACTTGAGGGAGGCATAAGTGGCCTACCCATAGGTCTTACTCTTTTGGATTTATTGATAAGCCTTGTTATATTGTTGTTTGATTGATTTATTCTTGTTCAGTTGTGGTTGTGTTTGTATGAAAATGGAATGAATGTGAAATTGGATGTTAAGTATTGTGGAAGCTAGTAGTTGCCATGAGTTGAAAGATTCTCCCATTGTAATATGGTTGGGGCTCGGGGGCCAATGGATAGGATGGCTTCTCTTCTCCATTGGATGTCTTCGTTTGGTGGAGAGAGTTTCCTCTCCCTCTATTCTTTTGTTATGAATCAAGTAAAGTTTTGAAGGAGCTACCTTGGTTGGAGTTTACAGCATTGGCTTTGTATTGTTACCCACCTAGAGTGGAAGTAATTGTAATAATGTGCTTCATTCTTGTATTTATATTTTGTATAAATTACAACCTCATGTGGAGAACATTATTACAATCTTGTGGAAAGGATTTTACATATAATATTTATATATTACAAAGAAAATTGTATTCAAATAGTTTTTATTGATATTGCATTGCATGTGGAAAGTAACAAATAAGAAAAGAAAGAAGAAAGTATGTTATTGTATAGTTAATTTGCAAATATAAAAAAAGTATTTTCTCCTTGTTAAAATATTGAATGTATTGGGAGAAAGGTAGTGCTTGTGCTAAAATATTTGAGTTATATCAATGGAAAAGAAATTTATTATAATTGTAGTTATTGTATTACAAACATGTATTAAGAGAAAAAGAAAGACTTTGTTATAAGTTGATATTTTTAGTATAATAAACTTGAATAGAAAGATAAAGCTATTTTAGTTATTTTGAATGTATGAACATGGTAGTAAAATGAAAGAGGAAAATAAGGCTAGATTATAATGCATTTTGAAATTTGATTTTATATGAGGAAATCAAAGAAATGAAATAGGTTTAAATTCCTTTTTTACACTTGTAATGGAAAGAAGAACTTAGTTAAAAAATGGAAATTATCTTGTAAATAGATGAATTTTTAAAAGATATGAAAGGACTTTAAAATGACTAGATTTAACTAAGAAATAAATAATAAAGCACTAAATCTCAAATATGGAACTTTAAAATGAACAAAGACAACTCAAAATGCATTTTTACATCCTTTAGGACCTTTAAGTATTTGTGAAAATCTACGCATTATGGTTCTGTTTTTCAAAAATAGGACCACCACCTTGTGCAGAGTAGTGGTCTAGTAACCGCCGCTTAGGCTAAGGTGGCGGTCTCAAAACCACTGTCTAGTATGGTGGTGATCTTTGTTTGTCACCTAGGTTAGAGGCGATGGTTTCACAACCACCGCTCCGGAGGGTGGAGGTCCACTTGTTTATCACCCGAGATAGAAGTGGTGTTCCTAGAACCTCCCGAGTTTGCTCTAGGTAGTGGTCTTGTCACTTATGACAAAATTACGAGAACCGTGCCTTTTGCCTGAAATTATTCGCCGAGATAGCTCTAGTTTTTAAGTTGTAAAAATTTAACCTACATGTACCAGCAAGTAAACAATGAGAAATTGTATGGAATGGAACAACAAAACACTCAAATGGTGAATCTAAAAGCATTCTTTTATTTATAACAAAAGGGGGTAGGGTTTGCCCCAAATTTAAAAACCAAGACACTATAATCTTGGAATAAAAACCAAATTGGAGGAGGAAATCCCTCCCAATCTCAAAATTAAATAGACTACATAAGCAAAACTAAATCTAAACTAAGCCTAGACTAAATCTCCATGTAGAATCCTCCATGGTTTCTTCCTTTTTGTGAAATTCAAAAAAAGTAAATGAATCAAATGAGAAGATTCGAATGAGAAATTTTTTTAATAGACTTTCATAAGGATTTTTAGGGCTATGTTGAGTACCCTAGGATCTAGTGGCTAGGATGGATTTGACCCAATGGTAGAGAATTGACCCTACCTTTATTAGAAGAAATATATTTTAAATGTTTTAATTTAAAATCCTTAAGGGTATGTGTAGATGAATGAGTGTGTCCTTTTAATTGCCTAGGGGTGTGATGTCCTTAGAACCCTTAGTTAGTGTAGAAATTTAATAAAGGATCTTGAGCTATTAATATAATGAATATAATAATTTGGCATAAGGTTAACCTTGTTAGGAATTAACTTAATCGAAGAAAAGAAAATATTTAATTAAGTAAATCATTTCACCTAAAGCTGTGATTCCCGCCTTTATCAAGGAAATGCATTAGTCATTCGAGGGATTTTGTGTTCCCTTGCTTAAAGCGAACATGGAATGACAGTCTATGTGAGGTTTTATGTTTTGCAACAACACACATAATAGCTATGAGATTACATTTAGTTAATCAATTGATGCACGATTTAAAACATAATAGAATTATAATGCTTAGCCCTAGTTAGGTCCATTTCAGCAATGCCTACAATCGTAACAAAGTTTCGAGTTTCCCATTTTTACACTAGTGTAAAAATTGTCAACAAAACCATTGTGTAGTCATGTGTTGGAAGATAAAGTCCATCCAAAGGAAATTTCTTTCCATTAAAGTGGAGGAGGCAAGTTGTAAATACCACTCTACGAGTCAAAATGTGGAGAATGGCAAGAAGGACTTATGGTCCAATAAAATGGACAATAATTATTGTTATCATTGTTATATATGAATGGCCATTGGGTTTCAAATGTTGGAATCTTTATCCAAAACTTAGTACAAATATTAAGAAGAATAAAGTTGTGTAAGAACTAGCGATCAAAGAGACAACCCATGAAGAGTCTCCACTATCCAAAAAGATCCCATTAAGAGGACCCAACCCTAAAATGAAACATCCATCATATTGGGTTGCTAAGAAAGTATTTTATTTCATGGATAACATATTTTCATATATGAGCTTTTATCATGCTTATATAACACCTCCAAAGTGCTTTTTGAGTTTTGATTGTTACATAAACATAAAGAAAACTAATCCCATTTATGTGATCAAGTGTGGAGGTAGATCACTCACTAGGGTGAAATATGGAGAAACCATACAATTTGATAAGCACATTATGATACAAACCCATTATAAGAGGTTGTATAATTTTCCATTTTGGATTCTTGTTAGGAAAATGTTGTTTAATTGTCACATTACGCATGTGAGAATTACTCATAGTAAAAATAGTAAGTGAGAAATAAGTCATTTGTATGAGGATTGCTTGTTAATAACAACCCACATAATTAGTTTGGCATAATATTGTTATGGATTCTTTTGATATATGGTAGTTACAAAAAGTCGGGTAGAAGTGTTGAGTTGTTGTAGAAGCTATTTATAGATAAAATAGTCATATATATCAATTGGATTCGGGGAGAAATAAATCAAGAAAATATTATTGTGCAAAACGAGTGTGTGGCTCTTAAACTGGTGTGTGGCTCTCAAACTGGTATTAGAGTGGGTTAGTGTACCTATACCTAGAATTTATTTTCAGAGTAACTATAGGGGGTAACTAATATTCCTTATTTCCCAATATGATGTTTACAATAATTGGATTTGTAAGATTGTCTTGGATAATTAAAGGAATTTTACCATAGATTAAGATAGTTCATAGGCGTCAAGGTAAATTTTGTCGAGTCACATTTGGTGCTTTGATCTAGTGAATAGGATGGATTTGATCCAAGGGTGGAGAATTAACCCTACCTTTATTAAGAAAATGTAATTTAAATGTTTTAATTTAAAATCCGTAAGGGTATGTGTAAATGAATGATTTGGGGCCTTTTGATTACCTAGGGATGTAATGTTTCCTTACCATTTTAAGACCCTTAGTGTGTGTAGGAAATTTGTTAAAGGATCTTTAAGCTATTAATGTAATGAATTTAATAATTTAGCATAAGGTTAGCCTTGTTAGGAATGAACTTAATCGAAGGTAAGAAAATATTTAACTAAGTAAACTAATCTTTGTTACCTTCTGTTAGAATGTTGAGTAAGGGGCCCTAAAGGTTAATCACCCTTGTAACCTTCTTGTAACTTTAAAAAAAAGTGTCGCATATTCGGGTTAAGTGGTTAGTTGAAGCGAGTTCCTAGAGCGTCATTTTTTTGGGTTTTACAAGTCTCATTGTTAACATTAGAGTCGTCATTTTAAATTCTGAGTCATTGTCAAAATTGTGTATTTTTGGATGTTTTTCAAAAGTTTCATTTAGGTGATTATAAGATTTAACAAATTAAAAATTAAAAAAATCCTTACAAACACATTTTCAGTGTTACTTGACATCTTGACAACCATTGAACCCCATGATCACATCCATCTCGAGCTAGTCACATAAAATTTAAGGATGGAGGTATAAGAGGATGGAGGAAAATAAACATCCTCTCATCGATGCCGCCAATGAGGGGGCCACTTACTGTATGGTGACATGTGTGAGTTTTCTTTTTATTTAAGTATCTCTTTTCGATTCTTGTAGTTGTGTGTGGTGTGTTTGAGTTGTATAATGTTCTGTTTGAATAAGTTGAAAGATCAAATTGAGGGGGAACATTATCCATTGTTCCATTTCCAAATTTAAGTTTGTTTGTATGAGCAACATATTTCAACAAATTTTTGATGTTATTCCTCAAGTGAGATATCGATGAGATTTGAGCAATGTACTACAACATCATAATTATGTGGTTATTGGTAATCCACTAGAAAACCATCTACTGCTTGTGGTTGTTAGTAATACTGGTTGGAAAACTATCTATAATTGTGGTTGTTGGTACACCATTGGGAAAAACATTCAGAGGTTGTTGGTATTTTCCTTAAAACTATCTAGATCATGAGCAAGGTATGTAGTGACACGTTGCAAGACATGGGCATGTTTTCCTATGTTCACAAAAAGTAGAGGGGGAATTTTAGTAAATCAATATGTTAGTGTTCCATTGGTAAAAATAACTATGTTCATAATTATTATCATGTAATTTTGTGCTAGTAATTTGTTATATAAAGCTATTTATAAAAATGCCGGTGAGTGAGTTTTAACAACTCACGTAGATAGGGTAGAGAGGTTATAGCTACCTCCTATATTTTAGGAAAGTTATTTCCTATATAAATGGTTCTATGTAATTCTAAATATTAATGGAATGTAATGAATATCATTTTCCATTATTTTATTTTTGTATCTTTGGTCCAGCATTTTAGGACCCATGTCATTTCCTTCTTTGGAAGGGTATCAAACTATGGGGTCCACTTTCTATATGGAAGGGACTCTCTTGCTTTATTCTCACATTGTATTGTGAGTGATTTATATAAACCTATATATTTTCTCAACACAAATAATTTGGAATTGAATCCCATGGAATATTTAAAGATAAAAACCTAAGAAATAAGGCATAGACAAGTCGAATTCTCACAAAGCACTAATGTGGAGTAACCACATAATTCCCAATGTCAAGAACCTAAGACAACTCAAGAAAATTAAACAACTAACAAAAATACATATACATTCAAAGGTAAGATCAACACATACATGGTCATTTGACCAGTTCACAAAAGACAAAATTATGTTTGAATCATTTTTTGTTCCATTTCACAGTAATATGAGATTTTATTTAACCAAAGTGTTCAAGGTCTTATCAATAGCCCATCATGGAAGTAGGAAATTTGAACTTGTCACCCCATGTGACACCGTTCATGGGAATTTTTCATTAGGTTGTAGAATAACATAGAAAATTCAATTAATGAATTAATATTTAACGCTGACATTAAAGTTAAGAATCCAAAAACATAGTGATTTCAAGTCGATTCAAATCCCTTTTCCTATGCAAAAAGAATTAAAAATTGATAATTTGACCAAAGACCCCGAAAAATATTATAAAAAGGAGAGAATTTCTATTTGAAGAATGTATATTTAACTTAAAACATATTTCCAATATTATGGCAAAAAATGGTCCTCCTAAATTACTTAACGTTATCCGTTCCGGCGATAACATTTGACGATCAGAGAATATTTTTTTATGGTTTGAGCTGCGGATGGGGTGGGAAGCACGGGTGACGGACTGGACTTTCCCCTCAAGAAAATAAAAATCCTCGAATCCTTCGAACTAAGAAACCTATAGGTGGCGTCGTTACTTCTTTTAACTCTACACTTATTTCCTAAGGAGATCTGGGTGGTGGCGGGTTCCCTGTATGTTATGGAGGTGAAGGTTTGGGAAGAGGTAGTGTCTCCCCTAATTCAGCTATTAGTTGGAACCTGAATGTTTCTTCTTCTTGAAGACAGAGTTAGGTGACTTTTCTACCTACAAGGTTTTGTTGTGTTGGCGACGGCTCTGATGTGTGCATCGGAAGGGAGTGCAGGGGATTCAACATTGGTACCTCTATGGACGTCGGAAGCATGGATGAAGATGACACCAAGAAGAGGGACATTGTTCTCATGGCCGTGTAGTCAGATATTTTGAAACCTTTATTCATGTTTCCTCCTATGAATGCTTTGGCATCAAGGGTTGGCAGTATGAATTGTTTGTATGTGGCCAAATCTAGCAAATAGCCTCCCTAAGCCTATGGCTTTCACTAAGACTCCTCTGTCAATTTCCTTGGGTTCTGAAGTTCTCCTATCCGAACAATCTTTTCCCGGGGATCTTTGCATTTCATGAATGGATTTCAAATCGCTAGAAGCCCCTTATGGAATGTAAACATGATATTTACCTCACTTCAAGAAAATTTATTATCATATTTTTAAAGAAAATATCAAGTAGAGACCTGATATTTGGCAAAGTTTTTTATTTCAAATCTCATTTCCTTCTTATGAAATTGTGCTTTCCCTTATTCAACCTAGTTACTGAAATCTTTCATGTCAAACCAGTTTGGATACAACTGCCATATTTACCCCTCTAATTTTGGAGTGAAAACTACTTACTTTCTATAGGGGGTGCCTTGGGTAAATGTCTATCCATTTACCCAAAGACATATTTTTATGATTTTACCACATATGCTCACATATTGGTAGATATGGATAATTTTGTATAATTTTTGACATCTATCAATCTTATAGTGGAGGACTGAATCTGGACCCAAACTCTAGATTATGAAGGCTTCCCTTTGAGATGCAGAAATTTTCTCTCTAGGTCACTTAGATATGGACTATCAGATGGGGAAAACAAAGTAAAAGTAGACCTTCTTGGTGGAATAATTATGATCATAGTCATCTAGTTGTTAATATCCAACCAAATAGTGATTTAGAGGAAGCTTCTGAGAAACAAGATGATCTTTATTTGGTGATTGTGGAGGAGATTCTTTACCCTACTCCCGTAGGTAAGGTTTGTAGCTCATGCTTCTATTCGAGATTCCAAACCATTTCCTCTTGTGACTCAGTCTCATGAGCACAAGGAGAATGTTGAAATCATCATTTTGATTCACACTAAGGAAAATGTAAATCAAATAATGATGTAGGTTGGATTACAATGAAAAAAATAAGAAAGGGAAAATTGAAAAATATCCCCTTAAAATGCATTTAAGATCCCATGGGAAGGAGCCTCAAGGATGAGTTCGAAATATGTCATCTTTAAAGTGTTGTTTTTGTGATGTTGCTTTATTGATTTCTCTTGTTGTTGGTAGGGGAAACTTCTATTGTTCCTCATTTCATTATCATTATCTCTATCTGTAACTTCTCTTTACTTTGTATTGTGGGTTTTGGTCCCCTTAAAAACCAATGTTTTACCTAATAAAAATAAGGTATTTTTAACCTTTTATAATGTATTACCCTCTTTCTAAACAAGTGGAGCAAGTAAATGTAATAATTTTTTTCTAGATGAAGAGTATGAACCTAAGAACTCCTAAAGATAGAAATTATTTGTAGATTGGAACCCCCTTATTGTGAGAAAATATGTTAAATTGTGTATTTTGTAACTTTTTAATGAATTGATCCATACTTGACGAACCCAAAGAAGTAGTACAAGTTTGATGAACTTGGTTATTTATTTCAAACATAAATTTATATGTATTTATCCAGTTGTAATATGATTTTAAATATTTAAGCCAATTTTTGTAACATATTTATGGGAAAATATAGAAAATTTAAGAAATCAAATTTTAGTATCTCGAAACTAGTGAATTAGTGATCATATGTATAAAACAACCATTTTCTTGAATCAACACAATTTTTAATGTAAAATAAGGAAAATTGAGAAAAATATTAAAATATTCAAAAATAGAGAAAATGTGTAATGCCCGTAAAAACAACCCACTTGAGACCCAAGAAACAACCTAGGATTAGATAGGAAAATTATGGAATAATTATTTTTTTGTTTAAAAGTGTCTTCAACCAGGTTACAGGACAATAGTTGTCACAAACAAGGTTCCAGATCAATAGTAATTTACTAGAATTTTTTTTTCTTTATTAACAATTATTGAAGGTCACAAGTAAAATTTAGATTTAGAAAATTCAATTTGGTTAAGATGGTAATTTCAAAATACACCACTCTCTAACTGGATTAAAAGCTTCAACTTGATTTTTCTTAGAATTAATGCTCTCAAAACTTCCCTAAAACATTACCATTGGATAGGAAATTTCCTCACCTTTCGGTGATATAAAGAAGTCCTCCTAACTCCTCATATTTCTCGAGTTATGGGCGGTGGGCCTTGGGGTGAAAATTTTTCCCAAGAGTGGGCCTGCGGGCCTAGGGAAGAAAATTTTCCCATGCGCGGCGGAGGAGTGGGGAGAAAATTTGGCACATTTTCCTTCTTCAGGGAAAAAGCGTGATTTACCTCCACGCACCCATGAGCCCGAAGAGGACACGTGTTGGCTTTACAACACCCCGGTGGAAAATTGGGCCATCGGAGTGATTTAAGACATTATGTCTTTTCGGCCAAAAAGTGCTAGGGATCAAAATGGTCCGCACCTCCACCGATGCCCAAGGTGCCATGTGTTGAGCTCTAATTGGTTGTAGGCGGTGGGGAGGCGGAGGAAACTTAGAAAAATTTCCAAAAAAATTTCCAAAGTGCTAAGTTAAAAAGGGATCCGCTCCTCTCGCCAATGCCTCGTAGTCTTTATGTGGGCAGCCTTTGATTGACTACGGGGTGGTGGGGTGGTGCAAAAATTAGGAAAATTTTCCCAAATATTTTTAAAGGCTAATTTTAATGTTGCGGACCCATGAAAGACAACCAAAGGGAAAAGCGGGGCAGCGGGTCCATTGGGGAATTTTTGAAAAAAATCTTTCGAACTTAGGTGATTTTTGACCAAAAAGATAGGCCCACGAGTTAGTGGGGTGGCGGATCAATTCGTTCCTTTGGTGTTTTTTTGACCAAAAGCGTTACGGGAAAATTTGGGCCCGTGGGTTTGCCAGGAAAATTTTCCCAATTATTTTTTTAATAGTTAGAATTAATTTTTTTTTACACCAAATGAAGAAAAAAATTCAGAAGGCCATAACTTTTGATAGAGAGCTTGGTTTTGGGAAAACAAGGACTTTCTGGAAATCTCCCGATGTCCTCTTTACATAGGAATCACAATATTTTAATTTTGATAAAGTTTAAGGGGTAAATTTTATGAAAACGATCTGTAGGATTTTAAAAGGCAAACTGGTAAATTTTAACTTATGAAATTTTAATCAATTGATCTTCTTCCTCCCTCAACTTGTCCATTAAACATGGAGAATTGTTCTTAGATGGATTTAGGATGGATCTAGAAGGTAAGTTTGTTTGATTGAGCTCCAATTTGAAATTCTACAACTTTGACAACAAAATGACAGTGAAACGATTTGAGCCCAAGTTTGCTAAGTTTTCTAAGAAATTCCTTAAGTGTTAATGTCTAGATGAATTCATTTAGATCTTATTATGTCCAATTTAATGTTTCATTTGTTATTTCTTTGTTGCAGGTTCGGTCTGTGTATTTTGGATTAAATAATTGCTAGTTTGAAAATACAAAACAGAGATCAAATTTTAAAGGGTCTATTTGCCATTTTCTTCTTCCAAGTATTAGAATATGTTCCAATTCCAATCTAATACATTTATTTGATTCAAATCAAACTATTCAAACCAAAATGCAATTCTGATTTCAAATTTTACACATTTCAAAAGACAAAATTATGTATTTTTCTCACACGCATTTCTTCCTTTCAAACAGAGACTTCAAATACATTGAAATGATCAGATTCAATACAACAATGCAATTTGAGAAAGGTAATACATTCATTTATTGATTCCAAAAGACAACTTACAACTTCTTTCTTTCATTCCTCAAATTCATCATATAGAATACAATTCTTTCTTTCAAAAATAGAAATGGAGTATATCTCTTTCATATTCAATACAACATATTTCCATTACAAAACATATACGAGTTCATCCACTTCAAGTGGGAAGGTTACAATAAGATTTATCTCAACAAGGGTCTGTCAACTATTTTATTTCATTTTCCTTTGCTCAGAAAAACAACATGTAGATTTATCATTCTTCCAATTCTGATCACAACAAGAGTAGGGGAAAGGCAACTCTCTCCACCCAACCAAGACATCCAATGACAAGGAGAATCCATCCTTCTTCATTGGCCCCTGAGCCCCAACCACAATGCAATAAAAGATGTGATCCAACTCATAGCAACAACAGGCTTCCATAATCACACAAGCAACATTTTCACATTAAAAACATAGCCCAAAACAAAATGTAATTTACAACTATATTAAAGCATGAAAAACATTGCGAGGCTTCATGAAGCAAGCCAAAAGAGAAAGAAACTATGGGGATGCTTCTTATGCCCAAAAAGGGGAAAAAGGTATCACCACCTGAATTACAAACCACCAAAATATAATATAGCAAAACTCCGACATTACTTATGCCTCCCTTAAGTACCCTTATTCGTCACATTTCCTTATGCCTCCCAACCTCTTATGGCACCCCATAACAAGTAAAAGAAATACAAGCTATTTCTTTGTAAGGTGGAACATAAATCTCAACTCCCTCCACCCTTATACCTCCTTAAAACACACTTTTCCTCCCACAAAATAAACCTCATAGTCTACTCCTACACCATTCCTAGGCCATCTACCCAACAGCCCACAAACATACCAAAACATTTACACATTAACATTTACATTCATAAAGAAGAGCATTTCAAGAGCCACAATCTTACCTCTCCATGATGGAGTTTCTCAAGTTCCAACAAATAGTTGTTTCTAAGAAAACAATCCAAAATTCCACCAAACAACAAGGATGGAACAATCTTCAAACTTCTCCAAAATCAAGAGCTCCCAAATCAACAAGGAATTCACCCAAGAATGAAGTCTCCAAAGTGAAGCACTTCAAAACAAGGCAAGGAATTCAAATTTTATAGCAGAGGGAAAGGAAGAGGATTAGGTTGATCCATGTAGGATACCACATCACACATCCTCAACCCCAACCTAAAAGTCAACTTCATTCTCCAATGCATAATAAATAGGTGGGTGAATAATATGACAGTTTACATACATACTCAAATCCAACCCACACCCCAAAGGACTAAAATTAAACTATGTAAGAAAAGTGCAATTAAAAATTACAATTTGACTTACACAAATGCATTATAAAAGTCTAACATCAACTCTCGAACCATAGGTATGGTTGGTAAATGAATTTTAGAGCTATGGGACAAGTTTAACTTTTCCCACAAGCCTCCAAAATCAGCCTTCAAGGACAAATTCGAATTTTCATGAAGATGAATTGTTTCACACTCCAAAATCGGCTTACACATTACTTACAAAATCACTTACACATTCTTTCAACACTTTAAATCATAACCAACAACTATATTAATTACATTCTCATGATATATTTTAATTAATTAAACTAACAATATGCTTACCCACAATATTAATACATAATTTAATAAATAAAGAAAGGGGCAAATGCATCACAAAAAAACATGCAAACATTAAACAAAGGGTCAAATAAAATAAAAATACATAAAACCCCTTGGTCACATTTAATGGTGACCCCCCCACATGGGAATCCTAACAAAAACAAACACACACAACAAATACAGTTGTCATGATGTCCTTGTTGAATTCATCTAGAATTCCAATGTGGTTGGTCTTCAATCCCCTAATGTTTGTTGTGATATTTTAACTGCAAAATACGAATACCTCCTTCGGCTTCATGGCCATATCGAACATCCAAAATAATATAAATAAAATTCCAAAATCATCTAGATATATGGATCACAACAACATCCAAAGCAACCTACAAGATCATTTGCAATTTTACTCAACAATTATATATTCATAAAATAATTTCCATTTCTAGGTCTACTCACAATATCCAAATATCACATGTCGACTAACATCCATAGAATAACCTTGTCAAACATTATATCAACATTAATATCCAAAATGTCTCTAATAATCATCATGCATCATAACCGAATCAAGTCAACAATAATCGATGATCTCCCATCTAGCATCACACTATAATAAAGTCCATAATCATGTCCATAATACTATCAGCAATATCATGATCAGTATCAAAAGCTATCAAAGGGAAATGGGCACTACAAAATGATGATTTTGGTTTAATGTGCTCATTTTCTGATCATAAACCAAAGAATGATGACCTCTATTGATATTTATAAGTGCTCTTGACTAACAAAAAATGTGGCAAACTATCAAATAAGTATAACTCGTTTTATAGAGATCAATTTTAAGAACCCTTATCTTGTCACAAGGTAGAACAATGAGGAGAATAAATGTCTCTAAATTCTTGAAATAATTTGCCATGTAGATGCCACGAAATAACAAGTTCATTCCTATATTTTCAAGATGAATGTATTCCATATATATTGTGTGTTATGTGTGTACATAACTTTAAATCTGTAATAAATTTATGAATTATTAAGCCTCAATGTTTGAGTTACGACATTACAAGTGCACAATTCAATTCAAAACTAAATGAAAATATGGAAAAAAATTCTCAATTTTCTAGGGGAAATAAAATGAGGGTGAAAAGGGTGCACAAAACCAACTTTCCATTATCATAGATACATGATCAAATATATAAGTGTAACATGGTTTGAGATCCTAATAAAGTACTACATCATCTAGATTAGGGCCGAAACTAAGGAGATGAGAGAGGTTATGTTTAAGGAAAGTGAGGGAAAACATAAGAAATTGAACGAAGGAAAATATGTACAATATAGAAATGTATTATAATTTAATAAGAGAGAACCGAGTTGAAAAGGCATCAACAACATAATAATTTAAGTAAATAAGTACTTGGAATGCATACAAGTCTATCTTTAAATAATGATCTAATGATGTATAAATACATGAATACAATAATATTCTTACAATTAACTAATTTCATTTCAAAGTTATACAAACCTTGTTCGTAAGGAAATCATGGGTTCAATATAAAAACTTCAATAGCAACATCTCAAATGGAAGTAATTCAAAGTTTCGAGTCTAATGAGAGTTCACATCAATCATATGAAATAATTTGAACAATCGTCTACACTTTATTTTTCTATTTTATTATCATACTATAAAAAACTACAAAATTAAGCTTTAAATATTCTTGTTGAATGTAAAGTAAAGGTAAATATTATATTAGAATGACCAACATCATTTCATGTACTCTTTATATAATTAAAGAAGTATTGTATTTATAATGTCTTACATTGAGGATGAGGATGAGGGAGATTATTTAGAATTGGATAAATAGTTTCAATCATGTTATTTTACAATAGAATCCACCTAGATATCTAATATTTATAAAAATAATAAATAACATTTTTTTCTTTTTATATTTACATAAACATTACAAAATAATTTCTAAATTTTAAAATTTTAAATTAATTTTTTCTGAAAATCATAAAATCGTTAATCAATATATTATAAAAAAATGATATGATATATCAAAATGTATGATATATCTAAATTCAATGCCCCTAGACGATTCATAATTGCCTCTAGATTTTAAAGTTAAATGTCTACTTCCAAATAAAATTATTCCAACAAACCCCAATCCCACACCACCACAAACTCTCAAATTCAACCTCGCATTAACCAAAAAACACGTACCGTCAAATCCATTGGTTACGTACTCCATAGTACTTAAAATATCCCCCGTGCTGCAAAGTGCTTTCCCATTTTTGTCCGAAGCCACTGACATTTCATAAAATGTAATGAAGAACCATCATTACATCCTTCACGAGCACCATGCTCTCAATCCTTCAATTCTCTATATAATTGCAGCTAACACCATCAATTTCTTAAAACATAAAAGCAGCTCCTCTGTTATAAAATTCTTTTGCATCGGGGAAACTGAAATAATAGAGCTTTTAAATGGCAAAAATATATGGAAAAGGGCTTTACATCCTTTTCCTGTCATCTGCAGTTCTTCTCCTGCTGACTTTTGCAATGGCAACCCGTCCAGTTAAAACAGGTCTTTCTGCACTTAGTGCTAGAAGTGATATAGCTGTGTAAGGTTTTATGGCCATCCTTTTATTTGACCAAGAAAATACTTGTTTCTATTTAGGTATACTGTATGGAGGATGTACTCATTTCAACACAGAAAACAGCTTGCAGGGATCTCTAGAACAAGCTGTAAGATAAAAAAATTTGTATTGAGCTGTGGTTATATTGGTTTTTTTAGTATTGAATTGTGAATTTTGAAAACAAATTAAAAATTATTTGGTATGAATTTAAATACGTAACAAATTTCACAAATTTTCTTTCTGAAAGAAGGTTTACTTCGAATTTTCATTTATACAGCATTTTAAATATGTACCTCAGCGTTAATTAAAGATCAAATATGCACAAGTTGTGGAAAAGGGTTTTCATATACCTGTCATTTGAAGATCATCCATAAAAGAGATGGGCAGTTCATAATTATTATTAATATTGCGTATTGAATTGTGGGTGTATGTCAATGGTTATTGCAGGGTCTTAAAGCTGAGGAAGCGGAGCAGGGTTCAGAAGAATTAAGCTGTGGAGGTTTGGATGAAGTGGAGTGCTTGAACCGTAGGACTCTGTCTGCTCACACTGATTACATATATACACAGCACCATAAACACCCACAGAAGCAGCTGCCATAGTTTTCTCGTTCACGAGTTTCTGTATTCATATTCTGAGATAACCTTCGTACATCTTACTGTAAACTCTTTAAAATTTTCCAATAACATAAACACACATATGTGGGATTGGTGACCTTTACTTTTGGCTTCTAGCTTTCATGATCAATTGTGTCCAATAGTATATTATGTTTATAATGATGTAATTATTGTTTGATTGGTCATTTCGAAGCATCTGAGTAGTTTGGGGGATGAGAATTTATATGGGTGGAATTTTACATATTTTGTTTAATACAGATTACTTTAAATAATTGCACAAATGAAAAATGTAAGTCTCGTTGAGTGTAAGTTTTACAGAGTTAGACATCCTTGAGACCGGGATTGTGGGTGACTTTCAAAGTGTGGATGCCTCTTCTTCGAACTTCTTAATCTGAAGGTGATCAGCAGTTTAGTTGTACACTTACTCATAATTGTAAATCCTCTATATACTTCCTCCAAAGCATGAGTAGAGATGCCAAAAAACTAAAATTATTTAATTTTACCCTATTTAAATACAATAATGTACATAACAAATATAGTTTTTAAATTGATGAAGAAACATTCTTTAAGAAATTTCTATATTTTCTTCCAATTTTCATTACTAAATATGTATATTGTGTTTATTTTCAATACGAGACATTTATTAATAAGTAATATTAATGTTTATATTATATTTATATATTTTTTATTGGAGCGCCCTTTATATTAACTAAAATAAAGAGAATTACATTTGCAGGGGATGACCAAAAAACTCACGGTCCGACAAAATGTCATGAAGGAAACAAAAGGTAACATAAAATACCACGGGCTACATAAAAATGCTCATAAGGAAAGTAGAGAACACGGGGAGAAAAATCACACCGGAAATCAAGCACATGTCGTAGCACTAGGTGGAGGAGGGTCATCCTGAGGAGGGATAAATACTCCACTATTTGGTTCAACCAAGGGATGATCAACTTGCCAACCATTGTGGTCCAGAAATTGCATCTATAACAAGCATAATACCCCAACTAAGAGGAGGAAAAGGCGGGTGGAGAGGCCCACAACAGAGAACTAGCAATGTCTTTTCCCCTGGAGACGATATCCAACAGTCCAGA
Organism: Taxus wallichiana var. yunnanensis; assembly: GCA_018340775.1. Lineage (NCBI taxonomy): Eukaryota > Viridiplantae > Streptophyta > Pinopsida > Cupressales > Taxaceae > Taxus > Taxus wallichiana. The sequence continues at coordinate 689,520,660 of CM031244.1, read as the reverse complement.
TGAGAAACAAGGTAAAGGGCAGCCCCAAAGAGAGGCATAATGGTGGGCGTGGAGAGCAACTTCTAGAATGCGGTATATTTATATATTTTTGAAGTCTTAACCTAAAATTAATGTTATTGTTATGTGTCCATTATTGGTGGTTTTTTTATTTTTATTATCATCACAAATCATTTATTCTTTCTTATCTCATGTATTTTATTATTATTTGTGTCATAAATGTCCAACACTCTTCATACCTATTTCGAGCCTTTCTTTTGTTTTTGGTCTTATTTTAGTTAACAAATTTAATTATTTGATGTTACTTTATATGCCAATAAAATTTTAAATTTATTTTGAATTGTTTATTAATATAAAATAGTGTACTTCATTTAGAGGTTATTAACACTTTATTGGGAACTCAACATAAAGCAAGTTATCTTAAAAATATGCAAATTTTAAAAATAACATTTCTTTTGGAACACTTTAAATATATAACGTAGGGTTATATCTATTTTTCATGTTATTTTCATTTATGATTTTTTTTTCTTCTAAAAACCAAGTAATTCTTTTAATTTGAGTTATTAATAGAGATACCTAAAATTTATATTCTTTATGATTTCCATATAAACATGACTTCAGGTAAATGTAATTTTTATAAGGAAAGGAAGAAAACGTGGTTTGCATGTATACAATTGTTTCATTCTATTACGTTGAGGAAACATGAGATAAGAATTAATAGAACACAATATTTAATTCTTTTCAAAGGTTTATACCAACATTTTTGAATCATTATTTTTGTCAATAGAATTTTATAAATCTTTCCCATTGTTTAGTACACAAAATTATGATTAGATTCAATAATATAAATATCATTATTGATATTATAATAGAAATTCGAGACCTAATCCACTCATGAATCCTCTTCACTAAAATGTATGGGTTCAAATTGGCCTACCACTATAACCAAAACATTGATATAGTTGAGCAAATTCATTTCTCTACCGTAACTAAATTGGAATCTCATACACAAAACCTCTTTTTCCAAGAATTTTAACTCTAAATTTCAATGTTTTTTTTAGATATGGTAAAAATTGTTTGGAATTTAGGGGACTAAAACCCCCATATACAAGGGGAGGAATAATATAGTGAGGAAGCACAAAATAATAGGCCTCTACCATTGTCGAAACACAACATCAAACAAAAATAAATGGACGCCGAGGAAGCCCAAGAAAAATAAAGTAGTAATAATCAAGGCTAAACCCAAGAGCAGCCACAAAGAGCATTAAGAACCAAGATGGCTTCGGAGAACATGCTCCGATCATCCAACATTAGACTTCTTTAGAAGGACCTTACTCATCCCTTCCCTAATGGATGAAATCGAGCCAATATCCATGAAAATTCCACCATCATTCTCGCAATGGCACAAGGGTTGAAGCATCCCAACAACCACCGTCCAATCTTCCACCAACACTGTTTTCCACCTTTAACTCGTCCACATTCGAGTTAGATTCAAATTTGCTTGTTACGCCGAAAGGCATGAATTGCGGGGAAAGCCCAACAGCCCGACATGGGGAGATTGCGAGGGCTAGGATGGAGCAATGACAATGGACAAACGATCGGGAGCCATTGATTGTGCTCTGGTAGAATCGGTAAATCTTCCGAGCAAGTGATGGATTTCTTGCAAAACGGAAAACCCTACGTCGTGCTCGAAGGAGGGGGAGGCATTCCCGGAGGAAGAAATGGAGTACAGTTGCGAGAGTCATGAGTGGAGGTGGACATACCTCTAGCGTCAGCAAGAAAGGGGAAGAATGGCCACCTCCCTGGAAGACAGTATGCTTCAATCGAAGAAACAATAAAAAATGCCTTGCCTAGGGCTCCAGAAGGGATTTCCAGATTATAATGTTGAATGTTCATACAACCGGTGCGTTTTGTTCATATCTGTGGGCATGGATGGTTGTAGCTGGAAAGCCCCTTTCACTTTGTCTGCTGGGTCTGGTAGAGGTTGGAGACTGAGGGAGTGGAGGAAGCCATCGAGCAGCGCAGCTAAGATTTAAACAAAAGGGTAAAAAAAAAATTCATCCTCTTCCTCTTTACATTGTACAGTGGCTGAATTTGGATTGTTTATGTTTCTTGGGTCTGTATGAATAGACATTTTTAGTTTCTCATACAAATACTGTTCCTGAATCCCGACGGCCTGTTTTGGTCGGTTGTGGACATTTATGTGATTTCACAGTTCTGACTGTTATATCGCTGTATTAGAGGTCTAGAAGCTCAAGATTTCTCCTATTTGTGGAGTATACAAGTATTGGGAGGTATGTAAAATGATTACAATGGAATAGGGAGGTTTCCATCCATAAAAAATGATAGCTTTGTTGTTTGAATATCTTTTATCTCTCACTTTCACACATAGTCCAAGAAGCCTGTTTTCCTTGCATTTTCTTCTTAGTTTTTCTTTATTGGCGTATGTGAAATTGCCTGATGGGACTTGAAAGGTGGTTGTCAAGGTTCTAAGAGATGTTTGGAGGCGTTAGAAGGTAGAACACCCATAAACATTGTGTCATTCAAAAATCATTTAAAGAACCCCGCTCATTGTCCTGTGATAGTCTTGAAACCCTCAGCTATGGTTTAGAAACCCAAAATTTAAACTGTGTGTGCTCAGGCTTGTGTCAAAGGAGGAACATAGTCTAACAGTCATGGAGAATGTGTTCAAAGACTTAAGCCAATTTTTTTGAATGTATAATATGTTAAGGTCAGTCACACCATCAAAGAGGCTTGTTTAAGGTAGAGTAGTGAGAATTCTGATATCTTTGGTATTATAGACATGTGATAAGTTTCTAGCCTTGTGTTGGATGGTGTTGATGGTGAGAGCGAGTACAATATCTAGAGTGGCTTGAAAACTTAAAAATTATATTCCTTTCTTGATCCTAAAGACCTAAAAACTAGTCAAGAACTCCTTGAAACAATAGTTTATTGTACCATGGCCCAGGAGTATGCTAGAAAGGTAAACTCGAGTGGGTTGGATATCTATCATTTTCATGACCTTGTCTTACGGAGGTCTGTAATTACGATGTTGAAGAAAAGATATTAAAAAATGATATTTTTTTCAAATAGTTTTCATGTCTTTGTGTATGCTTGTACATTTAACATACATATCAAACAGACACCTATAACTACAACATCCGACAAAAAAACTTCCTATTATAAGGTAACCCGATCGATAGGACAAGCTGCTGGTTACGTTTGGTGAAATAGTGTCAATGTTGGGCCTTGGCATCCATTTTTTTCCTTTTGCCCTGTGGTTGCTTTCGGAGGTATTCACTACAAAGTAGACAAGGCTATATTTTATTGAACATTGACGTGCCCTATTATGAGTCTACCATTTGGAAGAAGCTAGGAGGATGGTTCCAAATGTTGTGTTGTCTGTCTTTACACTTGTGCATTTGGGAGGTACTCTTAACAATGTACTCTTTTCTAATTTCTTTCGATTGACTACACACGCAGCTCTAATGATCTTTAGACCTGCCCCTTCTTCTCTCCGTTGTTCTCTCTACTTTAGAAATAATATAATATATCTTCGATATATAAACAATCGAGTGTTTGAATAGTTTCGATATTGCGAGATATAAGCAACTCTTGCTCTAGCTAATATAGATCTCAAAAAACAGCTGACCCCAGACAGACAAATATAAATATAAATATATATGTATAGTCCATCCCAAGAACTCTATGCATAGTTATGTGGGTGTATGGTTTATGTATGTATATATGTCCGAAGAGCCTTATAATTTATCCAATGTGATGAGATCTCATGAAAAAAAGACAGCTCCATAGAGTATATATAGTGTGTGTCATAGTTTTTTTCCTTTTGCCCTGTGGTTGCTTTCAGAGGGATTCACTGCAGTTGACAAGGCTATATTTTATTGAACATTGTACATGCCCTGTTGTGAGTCTACCATTTTGGAAGAAGCTGGGAGGATGGTTCCAAAGATTATGGTGTCTGTCTTTACACTTGTGCATTTGGGAGGTACTCTTAACAATCTACTCTTTTCTAATTTCTTTCCATTGACTACACAGCAGCTATGATGATCTTTAGACCTACCCCTTCTGTCTCCCATTGTTCTCTCTACTTTAGAAATAATAATATATGTTCAGATATATAAACAACCGAGTGTTTGAATAGATTCTGATATTGCAGATACAAGCAACTCTTGCTCTAGCTAATATAGATCTCAAAAAAAACAGCCGGACCCAGCATGCAGAGACAAATATAAATATAAATATATATGTATAGTTTATCCCAAGAACTCTATGCATAGTTATGTGGGTTTATGGTTTATGTATGTATATATGTCCAAAGAGCCTTATAATCTATCCAATGTGATGAGATCTCATGAAAAAAAGACAGCTCCATAGAGTATATATAGTGTGTGTCTGCAACAATGTGTGAAAATAGCTGAGAAGTCCATTATAGGTTATTTATAGAAGATGGGTATAAGTGAAAAGAGTCTTGTTATATTTTTCATAGCTCTTACTTTCTAAGTATTTGAAACTTTTTTTAATGTATGTTTGTCATCATGTCAAGCTTATTGATGTGAAAAATTGTCTGAGCATATTTCATACTTTACTTTTTTTTTAGATTTAACTAGGCTTACTATCATAATGCTATCCGTCAGGTAGAAATATATTCACAATCAGTGTTTTTGTTATTTTGCACAATTCTCTGTGGAAATGTTGAAACCGATTTCTTATTATAACTCCCCTTGCATTAAATTGAATAAAAGATGAAAACAAGTAAATGTGCTACCTTGACTCTCTTACACCTCCAACAGGTTTAATAATTTTTTTTCTTAGATGATGGGAAATCACCAAATAGATATTTACTCTCAACTCTTTGAAAAATGAAAGTAAGGAAGTGCAGGATCCCGATATTTCTGATTTATTATAACAGTTTTCTAATGTATTCTTGGTGGCAGAAGGTAAGTTTCTGAGTGAAGTTACTGGAAACAAGAAAATTGCTTTCCATTTTCATCATTGGGAATTTGTGCGCTGCAAATATCTATTGTTTATGTTTCTTGGGTCTATTTGAACTTTGCTTGTAAATGTTTTTTATATCAGTTTTGTGTGTATCCTTCACTCTCTATACAGGGGTCCTTGGTAGATCATCTATAGCTTACTTCCATAGTATATGAATCAATACAAAGTCGAGTCTCATTTCTCAAAGTATTGGAAATTTATTTTCATGTTCGTGAAAGATTTCAAATTGTGTGGGTATTAAATTTCAATAAGTATGTAATGTATTAGTATTGAATTTCGGTTATTACGCAAATGTTTTCTTAAAGGCTATCTATACGCTATTTTCCTTTACGGCATGGAGAATTCCATAATAGATCGTGTAGAGAATTGGTTATTGAATATGTTTTCTTTTTTTCATTATTTCCCGTTTACATTTTCATAGATTCTTACTGGTGTGGTTGAAGTTGTCTGTCTACAAATATGTTATTGTTGTATGTGTTGCATAAAGAAAACTATTTTCTACTTTTGGTATTCAGCCACGGCATAAAGGGGCAAGTGCCTTCGCCATTGGCAGGATTCGGTGTGTTCTGAGGGGTTTTAGCCCCTGGGAAGCCTCATCAAAACGCCCTTTGTTGGGCGTTTGACTGCTCATTGGAAAGGTTTTTAAAGCTACCTGCCAAAACAGACATCACCCAAATATTTGTCTTGGATTCCTTGTTTGTGCTCTGCAACCAAAAACTATGTGTTTTATTTCCATTTCCAGCATAGTACTTAATGCGGTTCGAATAGCATCTATGCATTTTGTCTTTTTGCGATTTTATTGTTCTTTGTTGCTTGTGGGTTTGCAGCAATGAAGACTCGCAGTACAGTTGTTGTTCCTCCGCACGGTGTGACAATCACCACTCGCACTTGGAGCGGGAAGATTCTTTCAATCGGACAAAGTTTGTTGTTAATGTGCTCCACTGCAGGTAACCAAAGCCTTCAAAACCTATGATCGCTAAGCTGGTTAGAGACCGTCTCATCTTGCATCCTTCCTGCCCTCTATATCTTTCCAAGTTCCATATGGTGGGCTTTAACTCAAGGGGTTTGGACAAGTGTATATGATCATCAAACGAAGATAACTCGCTTACATGTGAAATACGAACCTAAGGAAAAAACGATCAAAAAGAATGTTGGGTTCTACTTCTAACAAGGTTTCAACTTCCTTTTGTTTTTGTATTGAGGAATTTCCCTTGTTTTGGGACGAAAATTGATAAGGCTTTTTATTGAAAAGGTGCATATCATTTTAAAAATAAACTAGTGCTCTCGTCGAGTAAGACAATGTTGGGTTCTACTTCTAACAAGGTTTCAATTGCCCATGAGGAATTTTCTTGTTTTTGGCATCTCTTGCCTTTTGCACTTTCTTGTAAGCTCTTAAAATCAGTACGTGAAAAAATGCATATGTATACACCATAGTGAAAAACAAATGCCGAGAAATAGAATCAGTTTTCAAAAATATTACTGGCTAGGACCTGATGCCAGCTAGTAAGTTGAGTAGACTTCCATAAGAAATGCCACAACAGGCTGTTGGGGGAAATATATATGACACCATAGTTTAATGGTGGTTAGTAAGCTATGTAACATAGAATATGCATTGCGTACATCCTATACTCAAGTAAATAAGTTGAGAGATGAGAGCAAGCAGATGAGACTTAATTCCTATAAAATAGAATCAAATATTTAAATAAATATCCCTCATACCATTTAATAATATGCATTCTGAACTTACCAAAATGTCTAGTTTTTTATATCAATTGCATATAAATATCTACTACAGCAGGTGTTCTTTTTGCATTTGGTATTTATTTAGAATTTGTGAAACTGGAGGCACCTTAAGATGAATACTACAGAACATGAAAAAACTACTTGGCTAGAGAAAAGAGATGTGTGTAAACATCAAAGAACGACAGAATAAGAGGTGCTTTCCTGGAAACAATGCTCTGAAGGAATTAGTTAGTGATGCCTGAAGAATATGCATGTTCAGCCTATTCTTCTGTAGCACTGTGAGGTTTTTTACAATAGAATCCTCAATTAGTTGTCATTTTAAAATTTTGCCACTACTCATAATTTGGCATTATCCTAATGTTTAAAATAAAATGTTGAAAATTGCCGGTGAAAAAGCAATTTTCTATTATTAGAATGAACAAGTATTCCTATGCCTCTACAGACATACCCAGCTTCATAGGGTTAGGCCTATTTTTCAATGGTAAAACTAGCTGTAAGACTGGTTTTCAAGTAATAAAATAAAAATCTTTCGTATCTTTGTTATTATTAATTATTATTACAAATTGGTGAGGCAAATCATGAAAAAGACCTTAAGGCTTTTCAAGATGAACATTAAATTCACAACCAGCAACTATTCCATGAAATGATAGATCATTATGACATTTTGTCTAATGATTCAACTTGTTTCCTGTACACTTTTGCAATTGACAATTATGTGTATCAGCGGAGTCATCTCAATCTTAAAATCTTCAACTTGCAGGACGTCTTACCTGCTACCTTAGAGCGATACAGGCACCACATACAATAATAATACTAATTTAGCTAGGAAATCGGGATCTGGTTTCTTTTCAGCTTCATTTGTTGTCTGATTAACTAGAGAGGGAAACTTGCACTCATAATGAAAGGGGTAATGTACGGCCTGATCAAAACATGGTTCATAGCTCTATGGAAAACTCTTTAGTTGTAGATCCAATCCAAGTATTATAGTGATGAATACCGGATAGACATATTTACTAAATATGAAAAATATTCAGGAGTGAAGCCAAACTCGACGATGCATATAAATATATACTACAACGGTGTGTTCTGTTTGCATTTGGTATTTATTTAGAATTTGTGAAACCGGGAGGCACCTTAACATGAATACTACGAACATGAAAAAACTACTTGGCTAGAGAAAAGATGTGTGTAAACATCAAAGAACGGCGTAATAAGAGGTGCTTTCTAGAAACAATGCTCAAGGAATTAGTTAGTGATGCCTGAAGAATATGCATGTTCAACTTATTCTTCTATAGCATTGTGAGGTTTTTTACAATAGAATCCTCAATTAGTTGTCATTTTTAAATTTTTCCACTACTCATAATTTGGCATTATCCTAATGTTTAAAAGAAAATGTTGAAAATTGCCAGTGAAAAAACAATTTTCTATTATTAGAATCAACAAGTATTCTTGTGCCTGTGCAGACATACCCAGCTTCATAGGGTTAGGCCTGTTTTTCAATGGTAAAATTAGCTGTAAGACTAGTTTTCAAGTAATAAAATAAAAATCTTTCGTATCTTTGTTATTATTAATTATTATTACAAATTGGTGAGGAAAATCATGAAAAAGACCTTAAGGCTTTTCAAGATGAACATTAAATTCACAACCAGCAACTATTCCGTGAAATGATAGATCATTATGACATTTTGTCTAATGATTCAACTTGTTTCCTGTACACTTCTGCAATTGACAATTATGTGTATCAGCGGAGTCATCTCAATCTTAAAATCTTCAACTTGCAGGACATCTTACCTGCTACCTTGGAGCGATACAGGGCACCACATACAGTAATGATACTGATTTAGCTAGGGCAATCGGGATCTGGTTTCTTTTCAGCTTCATTTGTTGTACAGTTAACTAGGAGAGGGAAACTTGCACTCATAATGAAAGGGGTAATGTACAGCTGATCAGAACATGGTTCATAGCTCTGTGGAAAACTCTTTAATTGTAGATCCAATCCAGTATTACAGCGATGAATACCTGGATAGACATATTTACTAAATATGAAAAATATTCAGGAGTGAAGCCAAACTCAACGACCTCTATCAGCATCCTTCCAGTATGTGACAAAATGAACATAGAAATCAATCAAACAAATTGGTGGAAACAATTTTGTCAGGTTACAATGGTCATCTTGAAGAAACTTCATTTTTTGTTTACGAATTGTGGTCTCTGGACTGCAATCAATTCTGAGTGTGCTGTAATTTGGCTTGCTATTTGAGCCATAGAGACTTCAAAAAAATCATATGATAAGTGTGAAAGGCTTATGGCGGTGCAAATCTTGGAGACTACAAATTAGATTGCAGCATGTACGCAAATTGTTTGACAAAATGTCTAAGTGACCTGTGATTTCATTGATTGCGAACATTGTTAATTGGGCTCTAAATTGCTTGTTGATAATGCACTAGATTTTTTTAAATGTTAACGGTGGGTTCAAATTCAGACTCATTATCCATTGTCAGTGACTCAGCATCCTCCGTGCCTGTGCGAAACATGGACCTCTGTCGCGGGATAATCTATGCTCAAGGCAAATGATGTGGAAGTCGATTTTGAGGCAAATTTTGAGAGGGTTTTTGAAAAATGTGTTTTTCCCCATTTTCGTTTGAGAATGAAAAAACAAAAAAATAAAATCTTCTTCATTTTACGCCATGTTTGAGATGCCAGAATGTTGTCGTCCTTGGAGGATCGCGGGGATCTCCTTTTCTTTTTCTAGAGGATAGGGATTATTTATCGACCCCATTGATTTTTTAGAAAGAGATTTCAATAAAACAAAAAAAAATACAACCAAAATTTTGGAGGTAAACTATAAAAAGATTCCAACTACATGCAGGCTCCACGTGCCAAAATCTCTTAAGCATGTGCTGCATACTCTTAAGGCATCCCGTACTCCAGATGCTGCCTCCAATTTTATGTTAAGGTGAGATTCTAAATCTAGCTTTACCTAAATTAAGGTGAGATTCTAGTTTGGATGGGAGGAGGTCAAGTCATAAAAGCAAATGGGCTTTTCAAACCAAATACCCAAATTCAAATTCCAGGGAACCTGATAAAGTGTTAAAATTAGGTGAAATGCCACATTCAAAACACTAAATCTAGCATACATGACGAACAAGTATGGGTGAATTTTGACATGAGAGATTGCCCTTGCCTGTGGAAACTAAGATTAATGTCACCCCAAAAGCAAGAATCTGCTAAATCAAAAAAACAAGAAGTTGTTGTAATGTAATGCGGCTAGATGAATAATGAGGCAAGGTGCAAGGCTTAAATCTGTTTAAAGAAGATGTATGTATCGGTCAAGGCATCAAATCCAAAGCTTGTCTTGCGAGTATTTACCAATTAAATAGATATTTGCTAAAATAAAATCTAAAATGTAGAGAGCAGATGAAATGATTTGATTCTATTAAGGTTCACCCGACCAAAAAAATTCTTTCTTAAATTATAACTGTATTTCTATTAGCCGAATTTAATCATGAATTTTATCTCTATTAGCGATCGATTTTATACTCGACGAGTTCGAACACAAATTCCTATGCATACTTTTTACTTTCCTGCAAATAAATATTTAGAAGAAGATTGCCCACTTTCCAAATTCTTTTCGCGGAGTTCCCTTTTGGTTTCGGTGCCATCTGAGTTAATTTACAGGACCACTCGAGAATTTTGTGGTTTGCTGTAATTTTGTATTGTTCAAGAAATCTCAGTAGCTTCATTTTAGTCAGCAGTCTTAATGCATTATGTCCCACAAATTGCAGTTTAAAAAAAATAACCTTATGGCACTATATCATTTATAAAATTATTCATCTACATAAACCTTTTTATCTTTCTTGCACTTTCTTTTGTCGTTCCACGCAACCTGTCGAAGAAAATAATTGTTTCACTGGGATAAATGTAACCGTTAACGTTTGTTTTTATTTTGGTTTTTCCGCCAAATTTATAAATATTGTGGTGCGGACTTGCTCGCTGTGCAGACGTGCATTTTGTGTTAGACAACAAGCTTCGTCATGCCTGCACCTTTGACAAATGGTGGGATCTCCATGTTGATTGAGGGGAGTGCAAATGTAGAGCCAATAGTCCAACTTCTAAACATTTGTCCCGTTCAATCTGCGTTGAACACCGAGCTCCAACATCGCGTGCATCTCTCCGATGGTGTGCAATTTCAAACAGCTCTTTTGCCCTCAAAATTTGCAAGCCAGATTTCAAATGATCGGTTAAAAGACGAGAACCATTGTTCGCTTTGTCCAAAACCCTTTGCGAGAATGATAAAACATGAATTGTAAGCACCCATTTTCCTTTGTGCTCGTATGCTCCACTTTCGTTTCTTTAATATGCACCTTTGAATTTTTGTCCCTTTTTACTTTCATCCTTTGCAGGACTATTCTTGTCTCCGACCTGGAAGTTGTGATACAAACACATCCACAAATTGGTGCTCCCACTCCTCTTCCTACCAGTGTCATTCGCGGAAAGCAATCAAACGATGATGCACACCATGGAGCCGTCGGAAGTTTGGTCCCACAAACACCTCCCCAGAAGAAAATTGGCCTGCCTAACAGTTCAAGAATGCCTCTAAAAATAAGTGCACTGAATACAACCATGCGTACATGGTCTATTGAAGGTCGTGCCCTTGGGAAAACAACACTAAGGGAGTATGCTAATGCAAATGGCTCTGGATCTTATTTCGGCTTTGATTTTGTGGATTGTGAAGGTGGGGAAATATGTGTTACATGCTTCAATGAAATTGCAGCAATGTTTTTGGACATACCGAGGTGGGAAATTATACACCATCACGAATGAAAGGATAGGGAATGCAAAACCAGTTACAACCACCTTAACAATGAATTTGAGATATTCCTATAAGCTTCTTCCACTATCTCTCCGTTGTTCGTCGATAATGCCACAATTCCTTTACATAACTTTCACTTCATAGGAATCAAATATATACCGCAAACCTGTTGGTTCCTTCATTGATGTTATTGGCATTGTTTTGGCAATCTCTCCTTGCTCCACTATCCATGAGTAGGCAGATAACTATGAAACTAAATGAAGAAACTTGCAATTGAAGGACATGTCGAGGATTTAGTGTTATCAGAACTTTATGGGGCCAGCATTTACATGATATTGCTCAATAACTTGAGGAGTTCCTTTCCATTCCATAACTCCCGAGTATTGGTTTGAAGGCTTCACGTCTTTCAAGTTTCAACGGCACTTCCATGACAATCATCTGTAACACCGAAACTATAGACGACGCTCGCTTGACGACATCGAGCGATGACGACGCCGCAACGAACAAGAGACCCGAAAATGCGACAAACTTTTTTTTTTGATGGTGTGCTCGCATACAGGCTCAAACTAAATTAGTCCCGTTAATGCTTCGGGAACGATGATAAGAAGAAGTTAAGTCTCATTCGACGTTTCGCCAAGAAAAGGAGGGTCGTCTTTTGAGTTATTTGTCTGATGTCTGGTGCTGTCGTGATAGCAATGAAACGGAAAGGTAATTCGAGAGCAAGGCATAATTTACTTTGCGTCGAATTCAAAAGCCACTTCGATTTCTTTATTCTTACTTTGTTATTCGGTCAAGTTACGTTGTTTCAAAATTTAATACATTTTTAATGTTTATACATTTTAACGCACATTATGTATATATATATATATATATATATATACATATATATATACTTACTTTATCATTTGTTATATTACGATCTTTCGAAACTAATATGTTACATTATATGTAATTGTAGATATATATATATATATATATATATATATATACTTATATTTATACGTATTTATATATATATATATCTTTATATTTATATATATATATATTTTTAAAGTATGATGCCTATAATGCGTATGAGAAGTTTAACTACCTACTAAGGATTAAATAAAGCGCTAAACCAAAATTGTTTTTTTGTACATGGAAACAAGAACGTTTTGGAAGACTTATACTTAGTTATAACATGAATAATACTTACCTATAATGCCCATTTAACTTTGGCGGCTAATGAGGTTTTTCCAAGGCGCTCCAAATTCAACCTAAAGGTATTGAAATTCCGCCTCCCACAGTCACAGAAGAACTTTACGACATTGGGAGAACTTTAACACACGATAACTATTAATGTTATAGTGGGACGGTTTTTCTTCCTTTTTAGTCCTCGTGCGCTGGAAATTTGGGTAAGGTAAGGGCGTGTGGATCCTCTTTCATTGGGTGCTGCGGTTATTCAGGCGTAATGCGATTTGCTCGAGAACAAGCGGATCACCGAGTGCGTGGGAGAGACCGCCCCATGGGCGTTTCCAACAAGCGGGTTAAGAACTATGTTGTTATCCCTGTCCACAGGTGGTATGCAAGCATCACTTGTAACAATTTAAAAATTCCCACGTGCCGAGTGCTTTGTGTGGAGTTGTCTATCGGGCATAAACTAAAACTCTATCTTCTTTTTTTTTTAAAAAAAACTTATTCTCTTAGACACGTTTTAGGGTGATGGTGGTCTTGATTTTTGAGACTAACTTCACATTTGAAGGGCAAATAACGAGGCTGCCATCTGGGCGCGTGGAGAAGCTAAGACCACTCCTTTCAGTGTCCTGTCCTCAAAGAAAATACGCGAACTAAGCATTGCAACCATTTTATTCAACATTGGGTGCAGCAACGGTGTGTATCAAGTTGGCATGGAGGCAGGACTTGAAACGTATCATTTTCTTTTTTTATATTTGCGAGTGCTTCTCTTAGGCATGATTTAGGGTGATTAGTCGTCTCGATTTTGAGACTAACCTTAAATTTGTTTGGGCAATGCGAGACCTCATTTGTTTTATACCATTTACCATATAACCTAAAGCTCTTAAAGGAAAATCCATTCATTTAAACGGAATGTTGTAAAAGGGAAAAAGAATAACCTCATTATTGAGGTGGATACGTTTCATACTGTGCATCAATATTAATAAAGCATATATTTGTTTAAACAAGACTTTATGTTGTTTTTTTTTTTTTTATTAGGATCACCTTTCTCACAAATCAATGGATATAGCAGGGGTATTCTAAGAGGTTTTGATTTCATTTTCTTGTTTATTTGCAATGGCTTTTACAATGAATTCATAGATGAATAAAACATGAAGGAACTAGAGCTTGAAAAGGTTTTTTTTTTTTGGGCATTGCAAAACATTAGAAACTTAAGCCTTTCCAACAAGTATGCAAGAAGGAGTAATGCATTCTTTTTTTAATCTTTACTACACATTACTTTCAAGTATCCAAACATAATCTTAATAAATTTCCTTTTGTAATTTCTTCACAGTATTCCACAAGAAATCAACAACATTTCCAAAAAAATTTTGAGTGAGAAAACTAACATTTCAATACAATTTTCCCCCATTATTTTGTTACAACACCTTTTACTTCATGGAGAACATAATTACAATCATATAAACACTTTTCAAGTAAAATTTTCATTCAATCATGTGTCCCTTGGAGCAACTATAGATTACAATGTCCCTTATTCTTGGAATGAAAATAAGATGATACAACTTTCTTTCACTTGCAAGTTTTACAACAAAATAATATATGTGAAGAAATGGAAAGAGTCTTCACAAGCTCCATTGTGTTCTTCGTCCATGCTCCAAGTTTCAAATAGATCAATCACAACCAAGATAGGGGGAGAGGCAACACTCTCCTCCCAACCAAATCTCAATGGAGAAGAGAAGCAATCTCCTCCATTGACCCCCGAGCCCCAAACACAACACAATGGAGGGTGGTCTCCAACTCAAGGCAACTATACATGCTTCCACAATACAAGTTCTTCACAACATTCAAGCTAAAATAGAAGAACAAGAGACACACAATAACATTAAACATTACACAACAAGGCTTGCATCCAAGCCAACAAGAGAAGGAACTATGGGAATGTTTTCCTTATGCCTCCCAAATGAGATGAGATGCCCATCCAAAAACCCTCCACAATATAACACAAGCCCCTATGACTCTTATGCCTCCCTCAAGTACCCCTTATTCCTCCCATACTCTTATGCCTCCCTCCTCTTATGGCTCCCTCAAAGACAAGGTAGAATGTAAACATTCCTACCCAAGATGGGCATCCCTCTCAAACTCCCTCCACAATATCCTAATCTACTCTTTTGCCTCCCTCATGTGTATTCCCATAGACCTCTCCTATACTACACAAAAAGCATTCAATCCATCTTTCACAATACACCAAAGTAAACATGCATTTTTTTTTCACAATTTTAGCATAGAAGCAATAATAATATGAAAGCAAAAACAAAGGAGAGGGTTCCCTACCTCTCCATTGGAGAAGCCTAAACCAAGAACTTGTCCAAGCTCCTTCCCAAATCAATCCAAGCATGCAAGTCCAAAAACTCTCTTATCTCTTTCTCCCAATTCTTCTCTCTCAAAAATAACAAAGGAGAACTCTTCAACAACACAAAAACAAAGCTCCAACCCCCTCCACAAGAGAGGAAGTTTCAATAAATAGATCAAAGGTAAGGGTGAGGGTGATGTGGCTCCATGTAGGATGCCACATCACACATCCTCAAACCATCTCCCAAGGTCAACTCAAATCCCAAAACACCATAAATGGGTGGTTGGGTTGAATGACAACCCTCTTCCACATTCAACCCTTTCCCATGTGCCTTAAGGCACAATTAAATGCAAAAAGAGGAAAATGCACTCCAAAATCATATTTCCCTTCCCAAAACAATAAATAACCCCCTTTTTGGATTCCCAACCCATAGATATGGTTGGTAAGGGGTTTTGGGAAGTGTGGGACAAGTTTAACTTGTCCCACAAGTCCCCTAAAAATGCACTCAATCTCAAATTCGAGATTCTAAGAGCATGGAGTGGTCAACACTCAAGATAAGCATTCAATACAAGAGGACAACACAAGGCTCAAGGAGCCCAATCCAATTTATTAAATTTACTTACCCCAAAGCTTACAAACTAAAACAAGATATAACATTAATCTAAACACACTTAACAAAAGTAATTTAACAAGAAGGACATCCCACAAAATGAAATCACCTACTAAATAAGTAAAACCATTAAATAAAATTCTCAACCCCATGGTCACATTAGAACATTACCCCCTCAAGAAAATTTTCTCAACACATACAAGAACAAAGTTAACACAATACAATTTACAAGTTGCCTTGACGACCAATGTTGTAACCACCCGACATTCTGTTGTGTTTGGTCCCCAATCCCCCTCATGGTTGTGATCATGCTGTGTTTCCTGCAAAATGCAAAATACCCTCTTCGGCCTTGCGGCCATGTCAAAATATCCAAAATAATCATATGCATGAAATTTATTAACATCTATACGTAATTCAAGCAATCATTATTTCTAGGTCTAATTCACAATTTAATTATGCATTTCATCATTTTCCAAAATCATAGTAATGTAAATTCAACAACTACATTCTACTCATCAGGGCGAAGAAATCCAATGTTAGAACACATGCAATATATCTATATAAAATAATATCAATATCCAATAGTCTGTCCATGAGTCAGTGCAGATCATACTGAAAACAAAATCCAACCATAATCCAAATGTGTCTAGTCACAAAACATCATGCTAATCAACATAAGTATAAGCCATGTCCATATCTAAAGTCTGCATAACTCAAAATGATAATCACTAAGCGTCGTAGGGAAGTGGGCATTACATCCCCCTCCCCTTAGACTAGACTTCCTCCTGGAAGTCACTGAAATAAGTGTGGAAACTGAGCTCGCAATGATGTAGCATCCTCCCAAGTAGCAGCAGTCTCATCGTATCTGTCCCATTGGACTCGGACCTGATCAATCTCTCTGCCGCGAAGGCCCAGGGTCCTGCGATCTAAAATGCGCACGGGCTCCACCATCACCTGCCCCTGGTCCTGCACCTGCAATGCAGTCCAATCTAATACATGAGAAGGATCAGAAACATATCTCCTAAGCACAGAAACGTGAAATACATCATGGACGCGCGATAAGCTAGGTGGCAGTGCTAGACGATAGGCTAAGGGGCCGAGGCGCTCCAAGATCTCAAAGGGACCCACAAATCTAGGAGCAAGCTTAGAACCTTTTCCATAACGGATAGGGCTCTTATGTGGCCTGACACGAAGAAACACCTTCGTGCCTACCTCAAAACTGCGATCTGTCCTATGCTGGTCTGCATACTTCTTACGTCTATCACAGAGCCTCCCTGATCTCTGTTTAATCAAGGTAACCTGCTGCTCCATCCTGTAATAATGCTGGCCCAAGAGAAACCCTGTCCTCAATCCTATCCCAACTAAGAGGTGTTCTGCACTCTCTACCATATAATTCCTGAAAAGGAGCCATGCTATAGAACTCTGAAAGCTATTATTATAGCGCAAACTCCACCAAATACAGATACTCCTCCCATCTCGACCGATGATCCATCACGTACATCCCGAGCATGTCCTCCGAATTTGATTCACCCTCTCTGTCTGTCCATCTGTCTCGGGTGATAAGTGTAATGAAATTAATCCTCGTCCAGGGCATCTTTGCATGGTGGTCCAGGAAATGGGAGGTGTACAAAGGGTCGTGATCTGCAAATGATCTTCCGCGGAATCCCATGTAAGTCGACAATCTCATCCAAGATATACACGTGCCACCGCACTAGCCGTGTAGGTAGTCTTCTTTGGAGAAAAGTGGGCTACCTTCGTCAATTTATCCACCGTGACCATGATGGCATCGTGGTGGTATCTCGGCGTGGTAACCCAACGATAAAATCCATAGAAATGGTGTCCCACTTCCATTCCGGTATGGCGTGAGGATAGAGAGGCCGCCTGGATCCGATGCTCGGCCTTCACCCTTGGCACTCTAAACAGCGGGATACAAATGAAGCTATGTCTCTCCGAAGTCCTCTCCAAAAGTACAGCTGTCTTAAGGTGGCGTGCATCTTCTTCACCCCGGGATGGGCTGAATACGGTGCACGATGAGCCTCTGTCAAAATGTCATGTCTCAAGCCTCCATCTCTGGGAACATATATTCGACCTCTGTGTCTGAGAAGACCATCTTCCTCTAATGAGAATCCATCAAATCTCCCCTCAAGGGGTCTCTGGGACTCAATCTCTACTCTGGCTGCAAGGTAGAAACTATCATGAGGAAGCTGCTGCAAGATCCTACTCCGCAAATCTATGCCCACTGAGGTGGCCATAGCCACATGTCTCCGTCTACTCAAGGCATCTGCCACCACATTCTCCTTCCCCTTCACATGCTCTATCTCCATGTCATACTCACAAAGTAACTCCATCCAACGCCGCTGACGAGCGTTGAGATTGGGCTGCGTGAAGAGGTGGCGAAGACTCAAGTGATCAGTCCTGAGTGTAAATCTCCGGCCAAGAAGAAAATGTCTCCATCGCACTAAGGCATGTACTACTGCTGCAAGCTCGAGGTCATGGGTCGGATAATTGAGCTCATAATCTTTGAGTTTGCGAGACTCAAAGGCAACTACTCTACCCTCCTGCATTAGCACTCCTCCAATTCCTGCCAAGGAAGCATCTGTGCATACGAAAAACTCTCCATGAGGATCCGGCACTGCAAGGATAGGTGCTCTCGTAAGGCACTCCTTCAGTGTACTGAAGGCCTGCTCACATTTATCTGTCCATACAAACTTCTTCCCTTTCCGCTGAAGAGAAGTGATGGGGTGCGCAATCCGAGAGAAGTCCTGAACAAACCTCCTGTAGTATCCTGCTAATCCCATGAAACTACGCACCTCGGTCACACTAGTGGGTGCTGGCCAATCCATGATGGCTCGAATCTTGGAAGGATCAACTGCGATACCTTCCCCAGAAATAACGTGGCCCTAAAATCTGCACCTCGGTGCGAAAGAATGCACACTTCTCCAAGTTCCCGTAAAGGCGCTGCTCGCGAAGACACTGAAGAACCTGGCGAAGGTGCTCCTCGTGCTCCTCACGTGTGCGTGAGTAAATCAGAATGTCATCAAGAAAAATGAGCACGAAGCGATCAAGGAAGGTCCTAAATACCCCATTCATCAAACTCATAAACACTGCGGGGGCATTCGTCAAACCGAAAGGTACTACTGTGAACTCGTAGTGGCCATATCTCGTGCGGAAAGCTGTCTTGTGAATATCTGTCTCCGCAATCCTGAGCTGATGGTACCCTGACTTAAGATCTATCTTGGAGAAAACGGTTGCCCCCTTCATTTGATCAAACAAATCGTCAATGCGTGGAAGGGGGTAACGATTCTTGATCGTTACTTTATTCAGCTGACGGTAGTCAATGCACAACCGAAGAGATCCATCCTTCTTCTTTACGAAAATAACTGGTGCACCCCAAGGGGATACGCTAGGATGAATTAGGCCTTTCTCCAGAAGGCCCTCAAGCTGCAACTTGAGTTCACATAACTCAGGTGTAGTCATCCGATAGGGTGCTCGTGAGATAGGCTCTGCGCCTGGAACTAGATCTATATGGAAGTCGATCTCACGTGGGGGAGGTAATCCTGGTAGCTCCCCTGGAAACACATCGGCGAACTCTGATAAGATGGGATGATCATCGAGGGAAGGTCCCCCTGACTCATCCTCACGATCTGTCACTAAGCTAACAGAATAAAGATACAATGCAACCCCGTCGCATACACCGCTTAAGCTGCATAGCGGAGATGGTACGAATAGAAACGGGTCTCCTAACTCCTGATATCACTGACTCTACCCCAAGATCATCTATGCAAGCAATAGTCTTGTGGTAACAATCCACTCTAGCTCTGTGAGCGGACAACCAATCCATGCCTAAAATGATGCCATAAGATCCTAATGGAAGGATCCTAAGATCAGAAGTAGTGGTGAAGGGTCCCAAATCCACTACACACTCCTTGACTAAGGAGTCTACAGAAATCTTGGCTCGAAGCCATCTCAACATCCCAACTACGGCCCTGCCTAACTGCCACCAGCCTACAACGCTCTACCAAAGATGGTGCAATGAATGAATCAGAGGAACCAGAATCAAATAATATAGAGGTGGAAATACCACCAATACTACCTGTCGTCTCAATCACAGTACTCTGATGCTCAGCCTGGCGGTTCTCGACCGCTGCGTAGATCCGATGACTCCGTGCCATATCTCCAACAGTGGGCTCTGAGCTCTGTGTCTTACCCTTGGTAGGGTTAAGTGGGCAATCTCTCCAAATATGCCCAATGACTCCGCAACCATAACAGCCGCCTGATCCTCTCCAGTGGGAAGCGGCTCCAGCCGGTACTCTAGATGACTGAGATATAGATCCTGTTGATCCGGCTATGGACTGCTGAGGTCTCTGGCGAGCTCCGGTGGACCGAGCTCTCGGTGCACCTGTGTCTGATGGGACCCCAGGAGGAGGTCCCATACTACTACGTCCTCTCTGTGCATCGAATCTCTGAGGAGGTCGGTAAGGTGGGCGGGTCTGCTGCTGCTGCTGCTGCTGTGGTGGCCTAAATGAAGCTGCCCTGAACTCTGTCCACCCCGTGGAGGAGGAACTGACCCCTTCGACCTACTATCCTGCATCTGCTGGATACGGCTCCGAACTCTATCTCTAGCCTGTTGTGTCTTCCCCCGTGTCTCCTCTGCAATATAGGCCTTCTCCACGGCCTCTGCTAACGTCTGTGGGCAGTGAATGCGTACTGCGCCAGCTAAATCCAAGTTCAGGCCCCGGATGAACCTGTGAATCCGTACCTGCTCATCCTGCATATAATCGACATACTGAAGTAGGTCCAGAAATCGACTCTCATACTCAGCTACTGTCATCGATCCCTGACGGAGGTCATGAAACTCATCTATACGCTGCTGAATAAACCTCCTAGGTAAATACCTGCTCCTGAACCGCTCCTCAAATAACTCCTCCCAAGTAATCGTCTCTGAGTCGACATGGAGCTTCTGCTCCTCGGTCCTCCACCAGACTCCTGCTCCATCCTTCAGAAGATGGATCGCAACACGAGCTTTCGTGTTGCTACTACAAGGACAGAGCTTGAAGCATCCGCTCAAGCTCACCAACCAGGCCTCTGCCTGGAAACCACCTATATCTCCTGAATACTGAGATGGTCGCAGCTTCAGGATCTCCCTGATATGGTCTGCAGCTGATGTAGTACGAATCCTAGGTCTCTCTGTATGCTCCTCCCTCTGTCTAGGGCTCCGAGACCTGTCCCTATGTCCTGAAATCCTGTCCCCATGTCCTCTCTGTGGCGACTCTGCCCTAGCCGACTCTGCACGGAAATTCTCTGCTCTGTGCTCCTCGCTGTGTCGAGGGGATGCCTGGGCATCTACTGATGGCTCCAAACTATGCCTAGCAAGTCGCCCTCCCAAGGGCTCTCCGCGTATAGCGGCATTGACATCCTGAAGTGTCTGCAAAATCTGAGGCAGAAGGGCTGCTACGGCCTGCTCTGGCGGTGGTATGTCTAGGTCTATGTGAAGAGACCCCTCGCCCAATCCGCGCCTCCTGCACAGATCAAGGCGAGAGTTAGTTCACTGTACTAGGTCTTGTGCTCGTTTTCTAAATTTGCTGTTTACTATAATTATCAACAATATGGTTTCATATTTTAAAAGAATAATGTTCTGTACTAAGTTAAAGTTCCTGTTCTGCGTTTTCTGCGTGTGCCCAAGGGTCCCAGCTTCGAACCCCTGGCTCTGATACCAAAAATGTAACGCCACTATAGATGACGCATTGACAACGCCTCGCGACATCGAGCGACAAGCGACGCCGCAACGAACAAGAGACCGAAAATGCGACAAACTTTTTTTTTTTTTTTTGATGATGGTGTGCTCGCATACAGGCTCGAACTAAATTAGTCCCGTTAATGCTTCGGGAACGATGATAAGAAGAAGTTAAGTCTCATTCGACGTTTCACCAAGAATGAAGGAGGATCATCTTTTGAGTTATTTGTCTGATGTCAGTCTTTGTCGTGATAGCAATAAAACGGAAAGGTAATTCAAGAGTAAGGCATAATTTACTTTGCGTCGAATTCATTAGCCACTTCGATTTCTTTATTCTTACTTTGTTATTTGGTCAAGTTACGTTGTTTCAAAATTTAATACATTTTAATATACATATGTTTAATACATTTTAATACATATGTATATTTATGTATATATATATACATATATATATACTACTTACTTTATCATTTTGTTATATTACGATCTTTGAAACTAATATGTTACATTATATGTAATTGTAGATTTATATATATATATATATATATATTTACATACGTATCTATATATATATATCTTTATATTTCGGTATAACTTGATACCGATTTTTTTGCAAAGTAATTGATGCCTATAATGCGTATGAGAAGTTTTTTTTGCATTGTAATTGTTAAATAAAGCGCTAAATAAAATTGTAATCCCATTTTACATGGAAATAATGCGTTTGGGAAGTTTAATTTAGTTATAAATGAATAAAATTTGGGCGCCCAAACCTAAATTTGCCAAGGTCTTTTCTACACGGCGCTTCCAAATTCAAACAATTAGGTATGGGAAAACTCCACCTCCCCACGTAACTATTAATGTTATAGTTGGGATGGTGGTCTCATCATACATTTAACTTCCAGGCCGCGTGGAACTAAATTTCCTTTTTAGTCCCACGTGGCGTGATTTGGATCCGGGTGAAGGCGGGCGCTTCACCTCCTCTTTCATTGGGTGCTGCAGTGTATGTACAGGGCGTGGAGGCTCAGAAACAAGCGGATCACCAGGCCGCGTGGGAGAGACCGCCCCATGGGCGTTTCCAACAAGCAGGTTGTTCAACTATGTTGTTATCTGTGCTAAAACTGTATAAAACCTTTGTAACAATTTAAAAATTCCCCCGAAGTGCTTGCCTGTGTCAAGTTGTCTATCTATCGGGCATACCCTACCGGAACGCGTTTCATCTTCTTTTTTTTTTATAAAGCGGTTATTCTCGTTAGACACGTTTTTAGGGTGATTGGTGGTCTTGATTTTTGAGACTAACTTCACATTTACCTCCATTTTCACGAGGCTGCCATGCGGCTTTGATATTTGTGAAGCTAAGACCACTCGTGATGTCCTGGCGTAAAGGAAATATGTTCGAATTCCTTGTAAGCATTGCAACAATTTAAATATTCACGGTGTGTGATCAAGGTGTATCAAGTCAGTCGGGCATTTCTTGAAACGTATCATTTTTTTCTTTTTTATATTTGCGATTTGCTTCTCTTAGGCATGATTTAGGGTATTGTCTTGGTCGATTTTGAGACTAACCTTAAATTTGTTTGGGCAATGGCGAGACATGCCATAACCTTGATATCTGTGAAGCCAAGACCACTTTCGAATGTTCACTCAGTAAAGAAAAAAAAGCATTTAAACCATATTTGTAGGATCATTAACAAATTAATTATTAATAAAGCACAAGTTGTTATCGGCATATATCTTTACAAAGTATCTTTGGGTTGTTTTTTTTTTTATTTTAGGATCTCCTTCCTCACAATTTAATGGACATTATATGGGATTCTAAAAGGTTTTGATTTCATTTCCTTTTTAGTTTTGCAATAGATTTTACAATGAATTCATAGATGAATAAAACATGAAGGAACTAGAGCTTGAAAGGGTTTTTTTGGCATTGCAACTCATTAAAAACTTAAACCTTTCCAACAAGTATGCAAGAAGGAGTAATGCACATATATATATTTTTTTAATCTTTACTACACATTACTTTCAAGTATCCAAACAAATCTTAATATATTTCCTTTTGTAATTTCTTCATAGTATTCTACAAGAAATCAACAACATTTCCAATAACTTTTGAGTGAGAAAACTAACATTTCAATACAACTTTCCTCCATTATTTTGTTACAACACCTTTTACTTCATGTGGAACATATTTACAATCATGTAAACACTTTTCAAGTAAAATTTGCATTCAATCATGTGTCTCTTGGAGCAACTATAGATTACAATGTCCCTTTTGAATGAAAACAAGATGTTACAATTTTCTTTCACATACAAATTTTACAACAAATTGATACATATAAAAGAGAAGGAAGAAGTCTTCTCAAGCTCCGTAGCATTCTTCCTCCATACTCCAAGTTCCAAGTATTTCCAATCACAACCAAGATAGGGGGAGAGGCAACACTCTCCTCCCAACCAAATCTCAATGGAGAAGAGAAGCAATCTCCTCCATTGACCCCCGAGCCCCAAACACAACACAATGAAGGGTGGTCTCCAACTCAAGGCAACAATACATGCTTCCACAATACAAGTTCTTCATAACATTCAAGCTAAAATAGAAGAACAAGAGACACACAATAACATTAAACATTACACAACAAGGCTTGCATCCAAGCCAACAAGAGAAGGAACTATGGGAATGTTTCCCTTATGCCTCCCAAATGAGATGAGATGCCCATCCAAAACCCTCCACAATATACACAAGCCCCTATGACTCTTATGCCTCCCTCAAGTACCCCTTATTCCTCCCATACTCTTATGCCTCCCTCCTCTTATGGCTCCCTCAAAGACAAGGTAGAATGTAAACATTCCTACCCAAGATGGGCATCCCTCTCAAACTCCCTCCACAATATCCTAATCTACTCTTTTGCCTCCCTCATGATTATTCCCATAGACCTCTCCTATACTACACCACAAACATTCAAACCATTTTTGCACAATTTCACCAAAGTAAACATGCATTTCTTTTTCACAATTTTTAGCATAGAAGCAATAATAATATGAAAAAAAAAAAACAAAGGAGAGGGTTCCCTACCTCTCCATTGGAGAAGCCTAAACCAAGAAACTTGTCCAAGCTCCTTCCCAAATCAATCCAAGCATGCAAGTCCAAAAACTCTCTCTATCTCTTTCTCCCAATTCCTCTCTCTCCAAATAACAAAGAACTCTTCAACAACACAAAAACAAAGCTCTAACCCCTCAACAAGAGAGGAAGTTTCAATAAATAGATCAAAGGTAAGGGTGAGGGTGATGTGGCTCCATGTAGGATGCCACATCACACATCCTCAAACCATCTCCCAAGGTCAACTCAAATCCCAAAACACCATAAATGGGTGGTTGGGTTGAATGACAACCCTCTTCCACATTCAACCCTTTCCCATGTGCCTTAAGGCACAATTAAATGCAAAAAGAGGAAAATGCACTCCAAAGTCATATTTCCCTTCCCAAAACAATAAATAGCCCCCTTTTTGGATTCCCAACCCATAGATATGGTTGGTAAGGGGTTTTGGGAAGTGTGGGACAAGTTTAACTTGTCCCACAAGTCCCCTAAAAATGCACTCAATCTCAAATTCGAGATTCTAAGAGCATGGAGTGGTCAACACTCAAGATAAGCATTCAATACAAGAGACAACACATGGCTCAAGGAGCCAACCAACAAAATTTATTACACCCACATGACTCCCCAAAAAACAAGATAGGTTAACATTAATCTAAACACACTTAGCAAAAGTAATTTAAAGAAGGGATCCCAAATGAAATCACCTACTAAAGTAAATAAAACAATTAAATAAAATTCTCAACCCCATGGTCACATTAGAACATTACCCCCTCAAGAAAATTTTCTCAACACATACAAGAACAAGCTAACACAATACAGTTTACAAGTTGCCTTGACGACCAATGTTGTAACCACCCGACATTCTGTTGTGTTTGGTCCCCAATCCCCCTCATGGTTGTGATCATGCTGTGTTTCCTGCAAAAATGCAAAATACCCTCTTCGGCCTTGCGGCCATGTCAAAATATCCAAAATAATCATATGCATGAAATTTATTAACATCTATACGTAATTCAAGCAATCATTATTTCTAGGTCTAATTCACAATTTAATTATGCATTTCATCATTTTCCAAAATCATAGTAATGTAAATTCAACAACTACATTCTACTCATCAGGGCGAAGAAATCCAATGTTAGAACACATGCAATATATCTATATAAAAATAATATCAATATCCAATAGTCTGTCCATGAGTCAGTGCAGATCATACTGAAAACAAAATCCAACCATAATCCAAATGCATCTAGTCACAAAACATCATGCTAATCAACATAAGTATAAGCCATGTCCATATCTAAAGTCTGCATAACTCAAAATGATAATCACTAAGCGTCGTAGGGAAGTGGGCATTACATCCCCCTCCCCTTAGACTAGACTTCCTCCTGGAAGTCACTGAAATAAGTGTGGAAACTGAGCTCGCAATGATGTAGCATCCTCCCAAGTAGCAGCAGTCTCATCGTATCTGTCCCATTGGACTCGAACCTGATCAATCTCTCTGCCGCGAAGGCCCAGGGTCCTGCGATCTAAAATGCACACGGGCTCCACCATCACTGCCCTGGTCCCTGCACTCCTGCAATGCGGTCCAATCTAATACATGAGAAGGATCAGAAACATATCTCCTAAGCACAGAAACGTGAAATACATCATGGACGCGCGATAAGCTAGGTGGCAGTGCTAGACGATAGGCTAAGGGGCCGAGGCGCTCCAAGATCTCAAAGGGTCCCACAAACCTAGGAGCAAGCTTAGAACCTTTTCCATAACGGATAGGGCTCTTATGTGGCCTGACACGAAGAAACACCTTCGTGCCTACCTCAAAACTGCGATCTGTCCTATGTTGGTCTGCATACTTCTTCTGTCTATCCTGAGCCTCCTGCAATCTCTGTCTAATCAAGGTAACCTGCTGCTCCATATCCTGTAATAATGCTGGCCCAAGGAAACCCTGTCCTCAATCCTATCCCAACTAAGAGGTGTCCTGCACTCTCTACCATATAATGCCTGAAAAGGAGCCATGCCTATAGAACTCTGGAAAAGCTATTATTATAGGCAAACTCCACCAAATACTGAGATACTCCTCCCATCTCGTGATGATCCATCACGTACATCCACGAGCATGTCCTCCGAATCGATTCACCCTCTCTGTCTGTCCATCCATCTGTCTCAGGGTGATAAGCTGTACTGAAATTAATCCTCGTCCCGAGGGCATACTGCATGGTGGTCCAGAAATGGGAGGTGTACAAAGGGTCGCGGTCACAAATGATCTTCCGCGGAATCCCATGTAGTCTGACAATCTCATCAAGATATACACGTGCTACTGCACTAGCCGTGTAGGTAGTCTTCTTTGGAGAAAAGTGAGCTACCTTTGTCAATTTATCCACCGTGACCATGATGGCGTCGTGGTGGTATCTCGGCGTCGGCAACCCAACGATAAAATCCATAGAAATGGTGTCCCACTTCCATTCCGGTATGGCGTGAGGATAGAGGAAGGCCGCCTGGATCGATGCTCGGCCTTCACCCTTGGCACTCTAAACAGGCGGGATACAAATGAAGCTATGTCTCTCGAAGTCCTCTCCAAAAGTACAGCTGTCTCAAGGTGGCGTGCATCTTCTTCACCCCGGGATGGGCTGAATACGGTGCACGATGAGCCTCTGTCAAAATGTCATGTCTCAAACCTCCATCTCTGGGAACATATATTCGACCTCTGTGTCTGAGAAGACCATCTTCCTCTAATGAAAATCCATCAAATCTACCCTCAAGAGGTCTCTGGGACTCAATCTCTGCTCTGGCTGCAAGGTAAAAACTATCCTGAGGAAGCTGCTGCAAGATCCTACTCCGCAAATCTGTGCCCACTGAGGTGGCCATAGCCACATGTCTCCGTCTACTCAAGGCATCTGCCACCACATTCTCCTTCCCCTTCACATGCTCTATCTCCATGTCATACTCACAAAGTAACTCCATCCAACGCCGCTGACGAGCGTTGAGATTGGGCTGCGTGAAGAGGTGGCGAAGACTCAAGTGATCAGTCCTGAGTGTAAATCTCCGGCCAAGAAGAAAATGTCTCCACCGCACTAAGGCATGTACTACTGCTGCAAGCTCGAGGTCATGGGTCGGATAATTGAGCTCATAATCTTTGAGTTTGCGAGACTCAAAGGCAACTACTCTACCCTCCTGCATTAGCACTCCTCCAAGTCCTGCCAAGGAAGCATCTGTGCATACGAAAAACTCTCCATGAGGATCCGGCACTGCAAGGATAGGTGCTCTCGTAAGGCACTCCTTAGTGTACTGAAGGCCTGCTCACATTTATCTGTCCAAACAAACTTCTTCCCTTTCCGCTGAAGAGAAGTGATGGGGTGCGCAATCCGAGAGAAGTCCTGAACAAACCTCCTGTAGTATCCTGCTAATCCCATGAAACTACGCACCTCGGTCACACTAGTGGGTGCTGGCCAATCCATGATGGCTCGAATCTTGGAAGGATCGACTGCGATACCTTCCCCAGAAATAACGTGGCCTAAATATTGCACCTCAGTCTGAAAGAATGCACACTTCTCCAAGTTCCCGTAAAGGTGCTGCTCATGAAGACACTGAAGAACTTGGCGAAGGTGCTCCTCGTGCTCCTCACGTGTGCGTGAGTAAATCAGAATGTCATCAAGAAAAATGAGCACAAAGCGATCAAGGAAGGTCCTAAATACCCCATTCATCAAACTCATAAACACTGCGGGGGCATTCGTCAAGCCGAAAGGTACTACTGTGAACTCGTAGTGGCCATATCTCGTGCGGAAAGCTGTCTTGTGAATATCTGTCTCCGCAATCCTGAGCTGATGGTATCCTGACTTAAGATCTATCTTGGAGAAAACGGTAGCCCCCTTCATCTGATCAAACAAATCGTCAATGCGTGGAAGGGGGTAACGATTCTTGATCGTTACTTTATTCAGCTGACGGTAGTCAATGCACAACCGAAGAGATCCATCCTTCTTCTTTACGAAAATAACTGGTGCACCCCAAGGGGATACGCTAGGACGAATTAGGCCTTTCTCCAGAAGGCCCTCAAGCTGCAACTTGAGCTCACATAACTCAGGGGTAGTCATCCGATAGGGTGCTCGTGAGATAGGCTCTGCACTGGAACTAGATCTATATGGAAGTCGATCTCACGTGGGGGAGGTAATCCCGGTAGCTCCCCTGGAAACACATCGGTGAACTCTGATAAGATGGGATGATCATCGAGGGAAGGTCCCCGACTCATCCTCTGATCTGTCACTAACTGTAACAGCATACAACTGGCAACCCCGTCGCATACACCGCTTAAGCTGCATAGCGGAGATGGTACGAATAGAAACGGGTCTCCTAACTCCTGATATCACTGACTCTACCCCAAGATCATCTATGCAAGCAATAGTCTTGTGGTAACAATCCACTCTAGCTCTGTGAGCGGACAACCAATCCATGCCTAAAATGATGCCATAAGATCCTAATGGAAGGATCCTAAGATCTGAAGTAGTGGTGAAGGGTCCCAAATCCACTACACACTCCTTGACTAAGGAGTCTACAGAAATCTTGGCTCCAGAAGCCATCTCAACGTCCCAACTACGGCCCTGCCTAACTGCCACCAGCCTACAACGCTCTACCAAAGATGGTGCAATGAATGAATCAGAAGGAACCAGAATCAAATAATATAGAGGTGGAAATACCACCAATACTACCTGTCGTCTCAATCACAGTACTCTGATGCTCAGCCTGGCGGTTCTCGACCGCTGCGTAGATCCGATGACTCCGTGCCATATCTCCAA
Source organism: Taxus wallichiana var. yunnanensis (assembly GCA_018340775.1). Lineage (NCBI taxonomy): Eukaryota > Viridiplantae > Streptophyta > Pinopsida > Cupressales > Taxaceae > Taxus > Taxus wallichiana. The sequence continues at coordinate 689,491,358 of CM031244.1, read as the reverse complement.
CAGTAGGCTCTGAGCTCTGTGTCTTACCCTTGGTAGGGTTAAGTGGGCAATCTCTCCAAATATGCCCAACGACTCCGCAACCATAACAGCCGCCTGATCCTCTCCAGTGGGAAGCGGCTCCAGCTGGTACTCTAGATGACTGAGATATAGATCCTGATGATCCGGCTATGGACTGCTGAGGTCTCTGTTGCGAGCTCCAGTGGCCCGAGCTCTCGGCGCACCCTGTGTCCTGATGGGACCCCTAGGAGGAGGCCCCATACTACGTCCTCTCTGTGCATCGAATCTCTGAGGAGGTCGGTAAGGTGGGCGGGTCTGCTGCTGCTGCTGCGCTGCTGTGGTGGCCTAAATGAAGCCTGCCCTGAACTCTGTCCACCCCGTGGAGGAGGACCTGACCCCTTCGACCTACTATCCTGCATCTGCTGGATACGGCTCGAACTCTATCTAGCTGCTTTGTGTCTTCCCCGTGTCTCCTCTGCAATATAGGCCTTCTCCACGGCCTCTGCTAACGTCTATGGGGCGGTGAATGCGTCTGCGCCGGCTAAATCCAAGTTCGGGCCCGGATGAACCTATGAATCCGTGCACTGCTCATCCCGCATATATCGACGTCTTCGAAGTAGGTCCAGAAATCGACTCTCATACTCAGCTACTGTCATCGATCCCTGACGGAGGTCATGAAACTCATCTATCCGCTGCTGAATAAACCTCCTAGGTAAATACACGCTCTGAACGCTCCTCAAAAACGGCTCCGGTGTAATCGTCTCCGAGTCGACATGGAGCTTCTGCTCCTCGGTCCTCCACCAGACTCCTGCTCCATCCTTCAGAAGATGGATCGCAACACGAGCTTTCGTGTTGCTACTACAGATACGAGCTTGAAGCATCCGCTCAAGCTCACCAACCAAGCCTCTGCACGAAACCGCCTATATCTCCGAATCGAGATGGTCGCGGCTTCAGGATCTCCTTGATATGGTCTGCCACTGATGTATGATGAATCCTAGGTCTCTCTGTATGCTCCTCCCCTCTGTCAGGGCTCCGAGACCTGTCCCTATGTCACGAAATCTGTCCCCATGTCCTCTCTGTGGTGACTCGCCTAACCGACTCTGCACGGAAATTCTCTGCTCTGTGCTCCTCATTTGTGTCGAGGGGATGCCAGGCATCTTGGTGGCTCGGGCTATGTCTAGCAAGTCGCCCTCCCAAGGGCTCTCGCGTATAAGCGGCATTAACATCTTGAAGTGTCTGCAAAATCGAGGCGAAGGGCTGCTACGGCTGCTCGGCGGTGGTATGTCTAGGTCTATGTGAAGAGACCCCTCGCCCAATCCGCGCCCCCTGCACAGATCAAGGCGAGAGTTAGTTCTTTTGTACTAGGTCTTGTGTCGTTTTCTAAATTTCTTTGTTTACTATAATTATCAACAATATGGTCTCATATTTTAAAAGAATAATGTTCTGTACTAAGTTGAAAGTTCCTATTCGTTGCGTGTTCAGCGTGTGCCCAAGGGTCCCAGCTTCGAACCCCTGGCTCTGATACCAAAATGTAACACGGAAACTAAGCCGGCGACGACAGCGACAACAAGCTCAAGCAAACACGCGACGAAACCAAACGACCCGAAAATGGGACAAACTTTTTTTTTTTTTTTTTTGATAATGGTGTGCTGCACTGTGCTCGAACTAAATTAGTCCCGTTAATGCTTCGGGAATGATGATAAGAAGAAGTTAAGTCTCATTCGACGTTTCACCAAGAATGAAGGAGGATCGTCTTTTGAGTTATTTGTCTGATGTCTGGTGCTGTCGTGATAGCAATGAAACGGAAAGGTAATTCGAGAGTAAGGCATGATTTACTTTGCGTCGAATTCATTAGCCACTTCGATTTCTTTATTCTTACTTTGTTATTTGGTCAAGTTACGTTGTTTCAAAATTTAATACATTTTAATATACATATGTTTAATACATTTTAATATACATATGTATATATATATATATATACATATATATATACTTACTTTATCATTTTGTTATATTACGATCTTTCGAAACTAATATGTTACATTATATGTAATTGTAGATTTATATATATATATATATATATATATATTTATTTATATTTATATTTATATATATTTATAATACGTATATATATATATATATATCTTTATATTATCGAATATGACTTGATACCGATTTTTTTTTTTTTTTTGCATTGTAATTGTTGATTTTAGATAACATACTCCCATACTTACCTATAATGCGTACAAGGAAGTTTAACTTACCTGCTAATGATTTTATAAGGCGCTAAACCTAAATTTGAAATTCCTTTTGTACATGGAAACAGCAAGAACCGTTTTTGGGAGAGACTTTTCAATTTAGTTATAAATGTTATAGTTGGGACGGTGGCCCATTTCAATTTGGCGGCCATTTGTCTTTTCCACACGGCGCTAAATTTTCAAACAATTAGGTGTGGATCCGCCTCCAGAAGACCGGCCGTTTTCACCATTAATGCGATTTGACATGGAGACCGAACTTCCTGAGCCGCGTGGAGAGGTCTGTTTTTTTTTTTCTTTTTTTTACCGTCTCGAGGTAAGGTGGGAGGAGCGATTTCACCTCCTCTTTCATTGGGTGTTGCATGAATGTACGCAGGCGTGGAGGCTCGAAACAAGCGGATCACCAGTACGGGCCTTATTTTTGCCGGGTGGAGAGACCGCCCCATACGGGCGTTTCCAACAAGCAGCGTTGTTCAACTATGTTGTTACTCTAAAACTCTAGATTTTTATGCAAAAAAACAATTTAAAAATTCCCCCTGACCGAGTGCTTTGTGTGTCAAGTTGTCTATCGGGCATACCCTACGAACGTTTCATCTTCTTTTTTTTTTATAGAAGCAGTTAATAAAGAACGTTTTAGGGTGGATATGCGTCTTGATTTTTGAGACTAACTTCCATTTGTTTGATTGCTGAGGCTCCTGTGCGCGTGGATATTTGTGAAGCTAAGACCACTGCAGTGTCCTAATTTTCATAAAGAAAATACAGCAAGGTCCTTGTAAGCATTGCAACAATTTAAAATTCAGCGAAACTCAGGTAGCTTCGTGTATCAAGTTGTTCTGTCGGGGGCAGGCGAAACGTATCATTTTTTTTTTTTTTTATATTTATTAAGTGCTTCTCTTAGGCATGATTTAGGGTGATTATAGTCGTTTGATTTTGAGACTAACCTTACATTTGTTTGGGCATATAGACCTAAAGTAGCTTGATAGGAGGAAGCCAAGACCACTTCTATTTAAAGGAACGTTTAAACCAAAAGGCAAAAGAATAATTCATTAGAGGTGGATCATTTCATAGGAATTTTAATAAAGCATCAGCATATTGTTTGAAACGTATCTTTATGTTTTTTTTTTTTTTTTTTTTAGGATCACCTTCCTCAAATCAATGGACATATATGGGATTCTAAGAGGTTTTGATTTCATTCCTTGTTTATTTGCAATAGATTTTACAATGAATTCATAGATGAATAAAACATGAAGGAACTAGAGCTTGAGAGGGTTTTTTTTTTTTTTTGGGCATTGCAAACTCATTAAAAACTTAAACCTTTCCAACAAGTATGCAAGAAGGAGTAATGCACTATATATATATTTTTTTAATCTTTACTACACATTACTTTCAAGTATCCAAACAAATCTTAATATATTTCCTTTTGTAATTTTTTCATAGTATTCACAAGAAATCAACAACATTTCCAATAAATTTTGAGTGAGAAAACTAACATTTCAATACAACTTTCCTCCATTATTTTGTTACAACACCTTTTTTTCTTCATGTGAGAACATATTTACAATCATATAAACACTTTTCAAGTAAAATTTGCATTCAATCATGTGTCTCCTTGGAGCAACTATAGATTACAATGTCCCTTATTTTTGGAATGAAAACAAGATGATACAACTTTCTTTCACATACAAGTTTTACAACAAATGATATATATAAAAGAGAATGGAAAGAAGTCTTCTCAAGCTCCATTGTAGTTCTTCTCCATGCTCCAAGTTCAAATAGATCAATCACAACCAAGATAGGGGGAGAGGCAACACTCTCCTCCCAACCAAATCTCAATGGAGAAGAGAAGCAATCTCCTCCATTGACCCCCGAGCCCCAAACACAACACAATGAAGGGTGGTCTCCAACTCAAGGCAACTATACATGCTTCCACAATACAAGTTCTTCACAACATTCAAGCTAAAATAGAAGAACAAGAGACACACAATAACATTAAACATTACACAACAAGGCTTGCATCCAAGCCAACAAGAGAAGGAACTATGGGAATGTTTTCCTTATGCCTCCCAAATGAGATGAGATGCCCATCCAAAACCCTCCACAATATAACACAAGCCCCTATGACTCTTATGCCTCCCTCAAGTACCCCTTTTTCCTCCCATACTCTTATGCCTCCCTCCTCTTATGGCTCCCTCAAAGACAAGGTAGAATGTAAACATTCCTACCCAAGATGGGCATCCCTCTCAAACTCCCTCCACAATATCCTAATCTACTCTTTTGCCTCCCTCATGTGTATTCCCATAGACCTCTCCTATACTACACAAAAGCATTCAATCCATCTTTCACAATACACCAAAGTAAACATGCATTTTTTTTTTTTTCACAATTTTAGCATAGAAGCAATAATAATATGAAAGCAAAAACAAAGGAGAGGGTTCCCTACCTCTCCATTGGAGAAGCCTAAACCAAGAAACTTGTCCAAGCTCCTTCCCAAATCAATCCAAGCATGCAAGTCCAAAACTCTCTCTATCTCTTTCTCCCAATTCCTCTCTCTCCAAATAACAAAGAACTCTTCAACAACACAAAAACAAAGCTCTAACCCCCTCCACAAGAGAGGAAGTTTCAATAAATAGATCAAAGGTAAGGGTGAGGGTGATGTGGCTCCATGTAGGATGCCACATCACACATCCTCAAACCATCTCCCAAGGTCAACTCAAATCCCCAAACACCATAAATGGGTGGTTGGGTTGAATGACAACCCTCTTCCACATTCAACCCTTTCCCATGTGCCTTAAGGCACAATTAAATGCAAAAAGAGGAAAATGCACTCCAAAGTCATATTTCCCTTCCCAAAACAATAAATAGCCCCCTTTTTGGATTCCCAACCCATAGATATGGTTGGTAAGGGGTTTTGGGAAGTGTGGGACAAGTTTAACTTGTCCCACAAGTCCCCTAAAAATGCACTCAATCTCAAATTCGAGATTCTAAGAGCATGGAGTGGTCAACACTCAAAACTAAGCATTCAATACAAGAGGACACACATGGCTCAAGGAGCCAACAACAAATTTATTACACCCACTTGACTCTCCCCAATACAAACTAAAACAAGATATTAAATTAATCTAAACACACTTAACAAAAGTAATTTAAAAAAGGACATCCAAATGAAAATCACCTACTAAAAGTAAATAAAACAATTAAATAAATTTCTCAACCCCATGGTCACATTAGGAAAATTTCCCCCTCATGGAAATTTTCTCAACACATACAAGAACAAGTTAACACAATACAATTTACAAGTTGCCTTGACGACCAATGTTGTAACCACCCGACATTCTGTTGTGTTTGGTCCCCAATCCCCCTCATGGTTGTGATCATGCTGTGTTTCCTGCAAAATGCAAAATACCCTCTTCGGCCTTGCGGCCATGTCAAAATATCCAAAATAATCATATGCATGAAATTTATTAACATCTATACGTAATTCAAGCAATCATCATTTCTAGGTCTAATTCACAACTTAATTATGCATTTCATCATTATCCAAAATCATAGTAATGTAAATTCAACAACTACATTCTACTCATCGGGTATGAAGAAATCCAATGTTAGAACACATGCAATATATCTATATAAAAATAATATCAATATCAATAAGTAATGTCCATGAGTCGAGTGCAGATCATACTTGAAAACAAAATCCAACCATAATCCAAATGTGTCTAGTCACAAAACATCATGCTAATCAACATAAGTATAAGCCATGTCCATAACTAAAGTCTGCATAACTCAAAATGATAATCACTAAGCGTCTGAAACTAAGACAACGCACTTTTGGGTTGCCTCTCGAAAATTACACATTGAAACTCCTTCAGAATAACGAACAAATTTCTAGGTCCTCCTCAAAGCTTAAAACCTATGGAAACAATTGCAAAAATACTTCAAATGGGCAATACAGAGAGAAATGAATGGGCTACGCTTAAAGCTATAATTGTAGACATCACAATGGATAACTTCTTCTACATGGCTTTCCCCTTGCAAATGGTGACAAACAAGCGATTGCCGAAATAAAGTGAAACCAGCAAACAATGGCTCATGGTTTTGTGCAAGTTGTAAGTCTCATGTGTCAATGTGATTACAGGTATGCTCTCTGTATAAAATTGCAAGATGACTCTGGAGAGCTACAATCGGTTACTGCATTTGACACAGCTACTGAAGAAATCATGGGTGTCTTAACGGTGGACCTCCAGCTGTTGTGCATAGATGATGAGGCAACAATAGAAATTGCAAACCAGATAATTGGCCATGAATACAAATTCACTCTCTCCATGAAAAAAGAAACTTTTTGTGGAAATACACAACTGAAATGTGTCATACTTGATTCCCTTAAGTTGGATGAATCGAAAGTCATTGATTAACTTGGCCTCCTGGGCACCATAACACTTTCCTATATTTTAGTTCCTTCAATTTTTGCTCATATCTCCCCTGTACTATGGTTTTGTCCGTAGATACATTTGTAATATGCTTTTGTCCGCATGTTATAATAGACTATAACTCTCCAAGTTTTCCATTTAATGGTTCTTACTACCTTTGGTTTGCATGCAAATCTATATCGCAAAGAAACCTTTTTGTAATTGAAAAAAATGTATGGTCAATGTCTATATATATATATATATATATATAGTTTTTGCTAACATTATGGAACGCTTTATTCATTTCTTTAATTTTTGTCTATATTTCGCACGCATTTTTTTTAATTCTTTCTAGCTTGTTCCTTCTTAGTACCTATGTAAAAAAATGAAGCCATATCTATATGTTTTATCCTAATATAAATCTCCATACACACCCTTCTAATTCTTCCCTTGCTTCCTTAAAAATATAAGCAACAACAAATCATTTTGCCTTTGTTTTATTGCCTTTAGCTACCAAAATATAAAACATTTACAAAGTGAGATAGGCATTTTCAAATGGTTTTTGCATTCATTTCCCCTTATGTACATACAAAATGTAGCACTCTTTTAATCTTCTCTTATGCCACCTTTATTTTGTGATTTTCGCCTATTTTTTAATGCACAATGCCTACCCCGAGGAAAGACAAAGAAGGAGAGATTTTAATGCCTTGCACAAAGAAGAAATCAATGCTTCCCAACGTGAGCACTATCACCACCTCCAGCAAATGCCTTCAAGTTCTACCCCCTTCCAAACTAGTCGCCACCCCCCTTTCATGACTTCCCCTGCTACTTTCCCCTCCACACCACACAATTCTCTTTTTCCTCTTTGCATTAATCGCACTGCTTGTGTCAAACCTTGTCTTCATCATGCCGCAACATCAAACTGTAACCATCTCCATCGCTACATTGTCCTCCATTTTCACATTCTTCTGACCTTCCGTCCCCTTCCACCCAAACTCTTCATGGTAATCACACCCAGGATTCCACCTTCCCTATGCCACTCCACAGAACAAACACTTCGGTGCCTTCTTGGGTGGATGCCCAACGCAGATTCCACCGAAGACTAGATCTTTTGTCGCAAATCCACACCTGCTCCATTTGTCTTGAGAACTACCCAGGCATACATACTACTTTCCATGAAGGCAAACATGCATGCATTAGATGCAAGTTCGAAAGAAATGGACACCGCTTCTCCTCTTGGAACAATATGGATCTTGGCATTCAACCCAATTCTCAAATCTTTAACCTGTGTCGAAGAAATGTTGATTTCTCGCATTAATCCTATTTTGCAAGTCACACAAATGTGCGGGGGACAATATAAATATTTAGGTCACACAATAAGTTTCCCCAAAACATTTCTTCCATTTCCAAATACCTTCCTCGTCGGCTAGAGATTTGGATCTCTTGTTGATTCAAAAATGGAAGTCAACAAACAAAATACGACTTCTATGTTAGTAGGTCCCGTGTTTGGAAAGCACTTCAATATAAAATTATCCATGACCCCTACTATAAGGATGTTCTTATTGACACTGAGGCTCTTTCTTCTCTCCCATCGGAACCAACAAACATATCCTCCTCCTTTAACTCTATTCCTATAGACCTTCCAGCCTCTCACTTCTCTAAAGCATAGGATAATGACAACCCTCCTTCCAACCCCTACAAGTATCCTAAGGAGACGTCCTCTTTTGTTCCTTCACACCCAAACACTGGCACTGAAGAGGAGTTAATCGAATCAGTACCTGCTTTCAAATGGTCGGGCTGCACCCTGCACCTTGGCTTGGCCTGAAGTCGAAAATTCACCGATAAATGAATACACCACTGAGGGCCTTTTCTCAATGGCTTTTCCAACTTTTTTCCAACTGGTGCAGCATTGTTTAAACAACCTCACATGAAGGATGTTCAAATGCATGAATATGCCCTCCACCTTATGCGCTACCATGATGATCATTTCGGATCGCACCCCAGGTTTCGGTATTTTTTACTTAACCTTATTATGAGACATAGGAGCCAATCTACAGCTGTAGTTTTCATGAGGTTAAACCTTGAACATGGTGTCCCCCCTACTATAGGCCAACTACGGCAACGTCTACATGATTTCCCGATGATTGTCTTTCCACGAGTTTAATGAGATTGGAACCAACCTACGAGGGACACAAACATTTTGGTCAAAGAGCAGAGGGGAGGTCTCGGACATGATTGAGCAATTAGGGGCACCTACACTCTTCTTCACTCTTAGTGCAGCAGACACAAAATGGCAAGACCTGCATAACACCATGCCAGGTTTTTCTCCGCTTTGAGGCCCATGCCACGCAACAATGGAGGACCAGAACATTTTTAGCCACCCGCATCATGTTGCTTCTTACTTACATCGAAGAGTTCACAATATTCCATGAAGAAGTGTTAGAAAAACATCTTCAAGCCAAGGACTACTGGTATAGGTAAATTTCTTCATTTCTCTCTACTTTTTTTGTTGCTTAAATACATAACGTTTAACATTCCTTTACCGTAGGTATGAATGGCAACATAGAGGTTATGCACATGTTCATGGTTTCTTGTGGCTTGGAGATGCTCCCGACGTTGATCGCATTGACTGGTCAAATAATGAATCTGTGGACAAAGCAAGACAATTCTTTGATACCTATATATCTGCATGGAATATGCGCCCTCCTTCCATCCACTCGGAATTTGTTCACAGGAATATCCAGGATGACCCTTGCCTTTTAGTTTCATCTCAAATCCTTGCAATTTCACCGCTACAGGATTTGCAGGAGTTGATAAATCGAGTGCAACGCCACACAAAGTGTTCCGAAAATACTTGCCTCCGAAAAAAAAATAACCGCCTCCAATGCCGATACAATGCACCTTGGGAGAATAGACCCGCTTCTCTTTTGTTTGTTGATGAGACTGCTTCAGTTAAATACCTCCCTTCAAGGAATGATGATAGATTGAACACACACAATCCAACAATGTTATCCATATGGAGAGCCAATATCGATTGTCAACCTATGCTATCTCGCCATGTTGTCCTCAAATACATTGCTAAGTATGCTTCCAAAGCAGAGCAAAGGTCAGAAACATACCACCAAATGCTTTCTAGATTGTCGTCAAATTTAGATCCTGATCTGCCAGCACATTTAGCCATAAAGAAAATGTTAACTGAGAGTGTGGTTGAACATGACATTAGCGCACAAGAAACATGCCACATGCTCCTCAAATTGCCACTTGTAATGTGCAGTCGCACTTTTGTATCGCTCAATGTAGGTAGAAAAATCTTAAGAAAATTGGTTGAAGCAGAATGTGAGGATGCAGAAACATCCCTCCTTTTAGATGCATATAAGGTCCGACCTTCAAACATGGAAAGCCTTCCACTCATTGAAGTTGCGTGCAATTGGAGTTACAACAAACACCGCAAACACAATAGATGGAAGAGTCGTCCCGTACCGGCTATTGTTCGAGTGTTCCCTAAGTTTCAATGCATTCCATCTAAGGATTCCCCCTCTTTTGAACTTTTCTGTTGGTCAGAACTCCTTCTATACAAACCTTTCCGCAACATTTCTACTGATATTGGTTTGACACCTCAAGAAACCATTTCTAGATGGAGCTTGTTCACATACAATTATTAGCCCTGGCATATTAGACGGCATGAGTCAAATCCATCACCCACCTCCAGCAGTGACATCAACTCAGAGGGTGAGTCCCCCTTGCCTATTCAAAAGCAGTTGCCGCATGATTGGCAAGTTTTGGCTCGATGCCGCCTGGGGAACACTTCATTCCTTGACAGCTTGCAATTATTGGGCCTTCGTGAATTTGACACCCTTCACAATTGGAGTGCACACCGAGTTCCTATTGCTCTACAATCTCTTGGTGCCACTTTTATCGAAGACAAAAAGGTAGAGTATATTTCTTCTTCCCTCATGGACAGATTGCACCCTCCAGCTTCAGGTTTATCTCCAGAACAACAACAAGCTTTCAACATAGTTACTCAACACTTCGCTCAAAAAACCAACCTACCTCCACTGAGGCTTATTATACAAGGGACTGCTGGTACGGGAAAATCATTCCTCATTAACATTTTAAAGTCTTCATTTGCTTCTTCATCCAATGAAGGCCTTTCATCTCTCCTTCTGCTTGCCCCAACAGGGGTTGCTGCTTTCAACATTTCAGGTTCAACAATACACGCAAGCCTCCGAATTCCCATTAAAGAACTCAAACCCTTAGAGGGGCAAGCTTTATCGTCTCTTCAAGACTCCCTCAAACACATCGAGTACATTCTGATTGATGAGATGAGTTTCATCGGGCCAAAGTTGCTTTCCAGAATCGATTACCATCTTAGGGAGGCTTTCCCACACTTCAAGAATTCTACATTTGGAGGGAGATCTATGATCCTTGTTGGAGACCTCGGTCAGCTACCTCCAGTTATGGACATTCCTCTTTATGCCAGCAAGTCTTACGGAGCTAGCCTTTGGCAAGAATTCAACATATCTGTCTGCCTTCATTCAATTTTCCGACAACAAGGCTCAGATCCAGCACAGACATCATTCCGTAACTTGCTGCTTAACATTCGTAATGCAATGCCTCTGGTGCAGGACTGGGAAACTCTTATGTCAAGATCCGTTTCCTCCCTTTCCGAACAAGAAAACATTGATTTTAAAATGCTCCTCGTCTTTTTGCTCAAAATAACCTTGTGGACTTGCACAACCTTGTTATGTTGAAATCCCTTAACTCTCCTATTGCAGTCAATTGCGAACATACTGACGTTCGCAGCCGGGCGACACCGAGGACAATCAATTGAACCCCAAGGTTCGTCTTTGCATCAACCAGTAAAGAAATGCTTTCCACAAACTTATGGGTTGACAAAGGTCTTGTCACGGCACTATCGGGTTCTATCATCGACATAGTCTATGGGGCTTCCTCCAGGACCTCCCGCTTCTGCCACTTTTTGTTGTCATCAAGTTTGATCATTACACGGGTCCTCCCTGGGATTCAAACAACCCCTTCCACGTTCCTATTCCTCCGATTTCTAGAGGGGGTCGAGGGAAACTAACTCTCAAAATGGCATGGGCTTTTTCTATCCACAAGTCTCAGGGACTTACATTTGCACGTGCTACAATTGACATTGGCGGAACTGAAAGACAAGGCCTAACATTCACCGCTATGTCAAGAGTTCCGTCTCTTTCTTCACTTCGTATTTCTCCAGCATTCTCTTTCTCCCGGTACTCTCGCATGTCCTCCACTCCCCTTCTGCAATCCAGGCTAATAGAGGAATCTCGCCTTCGCTCCCTTCCATCTTCTCTCCCGCACCTCCCCCAACACTCGCCTTAATTCCTTCTCCTCTTCTAGCTTTCTCGTGCTTTTACTTCCATTGCTGCAAGAAGTTCTTTATAGCATCAACACATGTACATAGCAAGCACATTTTGTATCCTTTTCACTTATTTGCGAGTGTTATATATATGTCCAACTACTTTCAGCACTCTATTAGAAGTTCGTTGCCTATCTTAAGTCTTCAAAAAAAAAAAAAAAGACACTTTGCTACTAATGAATCTATTATAGCAAAACCTTTTGAATTAACTCCCTCTTATTCTTTTCTATTTAGCGTTCACAAACATAACTCTCCTCAATTTTTCTTTGCGTTTCAATACCTTCTACGTCTTCCCCTTTTCCTCTTTCGGCGTTTTCATCGCACCCCTCATGTGCGATTGCTAGTATTTTAGATGTTCCTCAAACTTTCAATGTTCAGTAACCTGTTACCTTACACAAACCTAATAGCATTAAATGTGTTTTATAATTTAAAATTTATGGCTGTTCCACCGTGCCACCATGGCCTGACACCCTTTCCACATGACTAGCAAGGTCATCCTGCTTCCCGTCCTTCACGTTGACCCCCACCCTCTATGGATCGAACCTGGTGAAGGCCGAGGACTATGAAATAAACTGTGAGCAAGCCACCACTTCCTTTGCTTCATTCTCTTCTGTCGCATCCTCACGCTTGCTATCTTGAGGTTGTTCATTTATTTCATGTATATTGGAGGTACCCACGTAGTGCTCTAGTCCAGTTATAGAATCATGATTACCGCCCTCCCCTGAAGGTGCCTTCACAATAGGCGTCCCCCTAACTGTCTCCAAATCTTACAGCTAATCAATAAGTTGCTCAAACGCGGAGGGCAAACCATTACAGCTACAGGATGTTGCCGCATACCCTGTACGTCTACATTTCTCACAGATGACCCGGGACGGATCTATAATGATTTCTTGCTCAAATTTATATTTTGAAGTGTTCAAGAAGATTTTGCAAGGCAACTGAGCACCAACAGGGAAATTGATGCACAACCTAGCAAACACAGGGCGTGGACTAGCCTTTGTCGCTGGATGCACAAAGATGAGTACCCCATGGACCTGGAAATGCCAAGGAAGACATCCAGTTCCTAGAACTCCAAAGGAAAGCGAATCCACACTAGAAGAAAAGGTAAATAAATTGATTTCAGCCCAAGGTGCAACTTATAAATGTTGAGATCCGCTCTACCGAAAAACCACGACCCATCTATAAGTATCTTTTGTAAATATTCCTCATTTTGGTAGGAGAAGTGGTAGTTGTCCACTCCTGGGGCATGAACTTCTAGCCTACATGAACATTTCGGCTTACGCCAGTCCCTACCAAAGTCGATGTTCGGTTTCAGACCTCCAAATTTTCCCACTGGTAAACTCTTAAAACTATTCCTTGGTCTGTTCACTAGGTCTTCAGGGATATATCAAGCTGTGGATCACCCCCACCCAAGAATGAATAATCTTCAATGGTTCACTCTACATTTCAATGTTGGTCAAGTATCCTTGGAGAAATATTCAAGATTTATATTGAAAGAATATGTGTTCCCTATTAACGAGTACGTGAAAAAAAAACTTAAATATTGTAGGTGTGTTGACTATATTTACATATTTAATGCAATATTCAATGCAATGTATTTTTTTATTAGTTCTTAATTAGTCATTTATATTATCAATAATAAATCTTGTGAAACGAAGCCCTAAATTAATATCTAAAAATATTGATACCCAAGTGCATATAGAGTTTATATCTTTAATGTGTTTCAATTTCCGCCATCAAAATTGGTAACAATTGAGATCCCCATAATAATATTTGTTAGGATTAATTAAAATTTACATAGATTATATTGAAATGCATTTCCAAAGATTTAGCTTAAGCCCATTTTGAAATATAAAAGTAACATATAATATATCTAACGACACATAAATTAAGAGCACGTAAGTAAATGTTATCACTCGAAAAACATCCTCAATGATGAATTGCAAGAAATCCTTCTCTTCGGTTGGTACAATGGGAACTTCTCTTTCGTGGGTGGCTTAATGTTGAGAATAACCTCTAAAGAGGTTTGGTTCCCTAGATCAATCACCTAAATTAATTCTCTTATGGGGGATGAGGAAAATAAATAACATAAAATTAATACAAATCATGTAAAAATAGGTAACACACAAAAGTTTTGGAGACCTATGACTACACACAACACACAATAATCATTTCGCCTCGTTGTTTGTTTGACTCTCAAACTCACCAAAGGAATTAACAAGATAATAATAAAGTATGGGAGGAAAGATATAGGTCTTTCCACCTTCAAACTCATTAAAAACCTATTATGCATTTAATATGATTTGTAAAATCTTTAAAATAACTTAATGGAGGTGTTGAGTTTCATAACATGCAAAGGAAAGAATAAAATCACTATCACATACTAATGAGCTTGATGTAACCCACTTTAAACAATATGCAAATGGAGGAAATACGTGTTAGAGTACAAAATATTGCATAGCCTTGGCATGTCAAAATCATAAGCCCCCTGCAAAAGCTTCGAAATCCTAACTAAATATAGAAAAAGGGAAGGATAAGGGAGATGATGGGAGGTTGAGATAGAATAGCTTAACACTTAGTTCACTTCAGTTTGTAGCTTCAATTACCTTGTTGGAAACAAATCCGATGCTAGCTCTCCTTTTCATCACATGTACAATTCGACCCCCTTTCAATTAAATATAGATATCTAATGATAATCACAAAGACTATTACTAATTGCATGATTTACAAAAAGGTCACAACAATCTTGCATGGATTTATCTCACTTTGTTGACTCATGTTAACACCTCTTTTGAAAAATTTAAGGAAAACATATGTTCACCTACAAAATTTAGAGGGAATTTTTGTCTCCCTAACAAATATTAAGGTAATATTTTCTCTTGGCATACATGGAGGTAATTATTTGTTTGTTTGATGTAAGAAAATTATTAAAAAATTTGCCCCGACATTTCAAATAATTATAATAAAAATATTGTTTGAATCCCACCTACGGGGATTCTAAAAGGTGATTATAAAAATGGTAAAAGATTCTAATCATGATAACATTTACCATGATTAAGATTACCTTGGTTGACCCATCAAGATTAGGGTTACAACCTTAAAAGTTATCTCATTTGTATACGAGTTGTGGAAGCTTCACGAGAGGGGGAATCCCATGCAAATTTTTATTTTGGCTGCCATTCGCTATTGAGTCCGAACTTGTTTTTGTTTTATGTTATGCATTTTTACCTTTTCCTCTTTTAGGTACACTTGGGAAAGATCATGGAGTCACTTGGAGCACTAGCTTTGAGGAATGGGATTCATCTTTCAAGCAATGACATGTCCCCTTTTCTACGTTACATTTTTTTGCTTCAAATTTATCTCGTATTCTTTTATTAGATAGTCATATTCCATTGCTTGTGTGGGGAAACTTTTAAAAATTTCTATTTGTTTATATTCAATGTATTAGACAATTTATTTTTCATATGTTCATTTAGTTATATGTAGATGAAAATTAATATAAAGGAGGCAAAAGAGAAAACTCATTGCATAAAACAATTGTGTATATTTATAAGGAAAATTGTACAAGTTTCCACACACACTCTGTGGGATATGACTATCTAGAAATTAATAAAGATAAATTTGAAATTGAAAATGTATGGAAGAAAATGGGACCCATCATTTCATAAAAGACGAATCCCCTTCCTTTAATTTACTTCTCCAGGTGACTCCATTATGCTGCTCAGTGTACACGAAAGAGGAAGAGATAATAATGTAGGGCTTAAAAACTGGATGAAACTCAACAAAGAATGGTAAAGCGATAATATAATTTTACAAGGGTTTCCCCCTCTCCACGAATCTTCCACAAGCCGATGCAAATGAGAAAACTGTTAGGGTTGAAACCCTAATCTTGATGGGTCTACCAAGGATATCTTAACCATGGTAAATTTGAGCATTATTAGAATCTTTTATCTTTTTGATGATCGCTGTTCCTTTCCAAAGTAGGTGGGATTCCAATATAGTTTTTTATTATTATTATTTGCAATGTGGGGGTAGAAAAATAATAATTTTCCTAAGTAAAAAAAACCAATAATTACGTCAATTCATGCCAAGACAATATTACCTTAATATTTTTTAAGGAGACAAATATTACCTTAATTTTTTTGAGTTGAATACATGTTTTCCTCAACTTTTACAAAATAGGTGTTGACTTAAGCCAACAAGGTGAGATAAAGCCATGAAAACCTTTTTGTAATCCCTTGTAAATATGTTCTTGAGAATGATAATATTGTGATTATTATAAAAATGTATTTAATCGTCAAGGGTTCGAGTTATGCATGTGAGAACAAAGTGAGTTAGTATTGTATTTTTTTGCATCTAGCTCGACTTGAGTTCAACTCAGAGTTGAAGTATTGCATGTAAGAGAGTGAATTGAGTCAAATACTCCTTATTTTTTCTATATGTACACTTACTTTTGATGAAATGGAGGAGGTTTATGATTTTGACATTCCCATGCTATGCAATATTTTGTACTCCAACATCTATTTGATGCAATAAAAGATTGATTTCCTCCATTTGCAACTAATTTGAAGTGTGTTACACTAAGTTCATTGGTATGTGTTAGTGAAGTTTTTATTTCCTTTGCTTGCTCATGAGTCTTAAACACCTCCATTAAGTAATTTTGAAGCTTTTAAAAATCATTTTAAGTGCATGTTAGTATGTTAATCATTTTGGAAGTTGAAAGACTACAAATTTTCCCTCCCATCCTTTATTAATAGTTTTTAAATTCCTTCATGAGTTTTACGGTCAATCAAATAGTAGATGGAGTGATTTTTTCAGGTCTTAAAGTGGAAACTAGTGTGTTTTATGTAGTCATAGGTCTTAAAAAATTTAGTGTATCATCTATTTTTACACTTTTTCTATTAAATTTATGTTATTTCTCTCCCTCTTCCCCACAAGAGAACTAGTTTAGGTGATCAATCTAGGGAACCAACCCTGTCTAGAGGTTCTTCCCAACATTGATCCACCGAAACTAAAATAAGTTCCCATTATATCAATTGTAGAGAAAGATTGTTTGAAATTATTTAGGGTGCTCTTTAGAGTGATCACATTAAATATACATAAATGACATGGTTTTGGAAAATTGAAATTTGTCTTCTTTTAATGTAAATGTTGATAACATTATGAACTTGAATCAATATATAATTGTTGTTATGAAAGTGAAAAAGAATATTTTGATGAAAAGGCTCTTTAAATACTCAAGAAAGGTTAGAGTTAGTATTTGATGGAGTTTGCAAAAGGATTACTACAACCAACAGATGAATGGAAGTGTAAAAGAATGTGTGGATGCTTTTTAAGATTGTGTGGGAGTTCTAGAAAATATTATGAATTTCCAAGTTGGCTTTATAGATGTTGCATGGTAATATCGCTAGAGTGTGTGGTATTTTTCCCATAGTATTGGCAGGTATGAGTTTTGATAGAGGTGATACTTTGGAATTGTGCCGGAGCAAAGAAAACGAATTATTCACAATGCACAATAACTAAAATAGTAAAACTGTAGTTGGATACCAATACACAATGTACACGGAAAATAAAGGAAATAAACCGCCAATCAACAAAGCGGTGTGTACATTTTAGAAAATATTTTTCACTACCGAATCTAGTTGGTCGGATGCCATGAATGATAAATTTGATTGTAAATAAAAATAAGGCTCTAACAAAGTTACTTTTTTATCGGGAGAAGACACATATAAAAGCGTAGACCTAACACTATATTAGATGATGGTGAAAGACAATGAAATAGGTGGTGAGATTCCTAAGTTTATCCTAAGATAGATTGAGTCATTGGTGCATGTAAATACCACCGTAGAATAGTTTAGAGTGTGTGATGAGTTTATAATGGCCATATTAGTGGTAGATCAATGTAGATTCCATGAAGGACTGGAATAAAATAGAAATTGTTTTTGTTTGAGATTCTTTCTACTAGTGTTTCTTATAAAAATTGTTTAAGATATATTATTTATAGTATATTTAGTCATTATCCATAATAAATAACATGAAATTAAGTTCCAAGTTAGTTTTTAAAAACTGGATACCCAAGTTCATATAGGATTTATATTTTTAATTTGTTTTCAATTTACTTCGCTCAATGTGATTAGATTTGATATTCCAACAAGGAAAGGTGTTAATATTAATTAATTTTTTTATAAAAATATGTTGAAATACATTTCCAAATGTTTAGCTTATGGATCATGATCTAAGAGTTCAAAATGCCTCCAAAACACACACACACATAATTTGTAAAAACTCCGACGCTTTAAAATAATTTCTTTATCATTCATTATACCACACAAATATTGTATAACATTACAATCTTCCTTTTATTTCTCACTATCTCTAAGTAAAACCCTAAGATACCAATAAAAATGTAAAAACCCAAAAAAAAACTAAAAGTAAAAGACCATGAGATGAGCCCAAATTTTGTGTACAAAATATTCCTTCATAAATGAATGCTCATGTCAAATATTGGCTTATTACAAAAAGTGGACCAAAAGATATCACAACTCTAAGTTCAATAAGCATTTTAATAGCTAATTCTACAAGTCATCCTTCTTGACTTAGTACTACTCCAATCCCAACATGAGAGGCATCACAATCAATCTCAAAGACCTTGCTAAAATATGGCAATAGAAAAAATGGATTCTCTAACACTTTCTTCTTCAACAATTAAGAAGGTACTATTTCTACCTTTCTCTATACAAAATCCATTCCCTTCGTGAACTCTATTATAGGTGCATCAAAGCTACTGAAATTCCGATGAAATTCCTATCAAAAGTTTCCAAGCCATAAAAATGTGAACGTCTATCACATTCCTTGGAATAGGCCTTTTAAAAATTTCCTTCACCGTTTTCTCATTCATCCTCACCTCATCCTCGTAAGATTACGAACCCCCAAAAATTTTTTTAATGAAATATACACTTTTTCAAGTTTACATAAAAATCTCTTTTCATAATAAATCTAACGCCTATTTCAAATACAACAATTTTCCTTCCAATGTCCTCTGAATATCAAAATATGATCAAAATAAAAACAAACTTACCATTATATTCTCACAAGTAATATGTTCATGAACCTCATTAAGCTATTAGGTACATTAGATATCCCAAACTGAATCAACATCCATAGATATAACCTATATTTTGTTTTGAAATATTTTTTCTATTCATACGCTTAACAAATTAGGATCTTGTAGCACCGACTAAGCTGATAAATCTTACTAAAATGTGAGGATCCCGCTAACACATCCATCATATCATCCCATCTTTGAATTGGGAACTAATACTTAATTTTGATTTTATGTATTGCTCTACTATGAAAAAATATTCCCCCATCTCCATCCTTTTTGGGAATCAATAGTTCGGAGTTACACATGGAATCATGATATCTCTCACTAGACTTTATTTATCAGATATGTCACTTTATTTTTAAATCCTAACTTTGTGTCACACTCATCTTGTAGGATACGTGATTCATAAGGGATGATCCTTGGATAAAATCAAGATGATTTGATAAATTATTGTTGATGCTTTGGTAAATATTTTCACATTTACCAACATCAACAATAATTTAACATATCTTCCCTCTAAACGTGCATATTGTAGGCAATATATTTTTCTACAAGTAAATAATCACCACCAAAACCATATTGTTATATCTCCTTCCTGGGAAGTCATCATCCTTCTTATCATGAGTGTTTCACCATAATCGTAGAAATCTCCATTTCCTCTTAATATTCTCGCTTGAAATAGGTTTATTCGTGGATTTTCTACTTGTTATCTATCCCGTGTAGGATAATGCAAATACTTAAAATCACTATACCCTTCTTCATAACATGGATAATAGATATACTACCTTTGGGTGATATTCCAACCCCATTCTCTACCATATCCTCTTCATCTATGAAATTCTCTACATATTTTGTAGTTACCGTGGCCTTAACCAGATTATTCCTTCCCTTCTACATTAGAGGATTCAACTTTTAGGTATTCACATCTACCTCTACCTCTCATTTGACACAATGATGGTCCTCTCTTCACTCCACTTCTAAAGTTACCCTAATTTTGTTATTCTTCTTGTTTCAATGAGAGTTGATAATCATCATCTAGGATATGGATCTACAACATACTCAATTAATATTTTATTGTGTAACCAAACTCATTTACATACCTTATAGGCTTTTGTGCATCATACTCTCCATTTTCCACCAAGATCAATAGCTTGTACAATTCATCGGTATACTCTTCAATGTTGAGCTCTTGTTATACTAGGTTTTGAATCCTTAGAAATAGTGTCTCGGAATAATGTAAAGGAAGAAACTTTTATTTCATCTTCTTCACCATTTTATTCCAGCTTTCAGATCTTTTCCTTCCCATTCCTTTGTTTTTTGTTTTATATGTGATCCAAATAGATCAATGCATGTCCGGCCAAGTAAGTTCATAAATACTTAACCTTATAATCCACTAAATTTTTTTCAACTCAAATAAGTTTTCCATGTGATCCAACAAATCAATCAACTCATCTAGTCATATATAGACAAAAGATATATGTACTTGGGTTCATTTATAGGTCCTAAAGCATGTTAATGTATGCATGATTCCTAAGAAATAAAACTATTAGTTGAAAAATCCTTTTGGACTTTCGATTTCTTTATCTATTACACTTTACTCACTTTACATATCTTACATCTCTATCGCTTGAATGATATATATTTTGATGACCTCGAGATACTAATTCTCGGCTAGGAAAAAAATCTAGGTGCACATCTCCCTCATGGGCGTTGTTTTCCTTCTTTATATTCTTCTTATTCTTTGGGTCCTTTTTTCCTTCCGATCACATTTTAAAACTTCTGGTCTGCATTTGGTTGTCAATTACAAAATTCGAACAAAGGAATCGTATATACACTTAGTTACTTCTTCTAAATAATGGGCCAAACTATATAAGCATTATTTATCATTTCCTAAGGTTTCTCAAAGGCATAAGTGAATTAGAAGGTATATATCTACCACATCTATATGATAGAAAAGGGATTCATATTTTGCATACACGACATAGGAGGGGAGTTACTTTTATTGCATCACATGCATTCGGATACAAGATACATCTACATCTAGCCCATTATCATCATGCAATTTAGATAAGGGAAACCTATGGTATAAACACACATACAAATAACTAGATGGAGTCTTAGATGTAGTGCAATGCTAGGTCATAAGTTCACTCTTTGAGTGATGACTGGGGTATTTTGGAATCAACATTCTACATATTTTTAATGTATTTTATATGGTTTGTGTATATGCAGAGGTAGGAATGTGTTTCTAAGATTACAGGTGTGATTAAAATATTAAAAAAAACATCGAGGTGATAAAGAGAATGTTGGAACGAAGACCTTCCATCCTAGTAAAAGTTATAACCCGAGCATCTGAGTGGACACTAGTGCCTAGATCAGACACTATCACCTTGGGCGTCTTATCCTCCCACGGGTTCTTCTATCCCATACATTCCTATGTTTTTTAATCATAAGTGATCCTTTACAACATTGTTCCCAATCTGTTCTAGCAGATACACAATCCAAATCACCTCCAGATCAGCTGAAACTAGCTAAATCCTCTTCCTTTTTTATTTTCTTATGAATCTTAAATATTGTTGAATGCTTATCTCTTGTACATTACTATATTTTATTACCTGAGTATCTTTAGTGAAAATAAGTTACTTTGAAATAGGATTTAATTCTATTTATATTAAATCATTTGGTGAACTTGAACTCATGATAAACCAATTAGATATTTATTTTTACCCATTCTATCGGATCTCTCTTTCCCTAACCCTAAACCCTAGTTGCATCGGGGTTCATATCTCCATGTATTACATTAGACATTTGATCTACATATTTCTTCCTAGGGATTCATCCTTTTTCTATATTATAGATCAATTTCTAGGGATTATTTATTACAAATTATCTTTTTGTTTATATAGTGGCCTCTAAAGTTCATCAAGTCTCCATGTATCAATTACATCAAAATAACCCAATTTGTAAATATCCTCTAAACAAAGTGATACATACAATGTGGCTCCCTCATGTTACACCACATTTGAAAGTAAGTTAGATTTTTCAATCGTATGTCCAACCCCTCTCTTATTCCCGATAACACAATTAATCAATCCAAATTCGAGTCAATTCAACATTTACACCTTATTTTTCTATATAAATTTCAAGTTATGGAAGTTACAATTACATCCCTCACATCTAAAATTCAATATCTCAAGAATGCTTCTCATTCCCATGCTAGTTATTCTTCTAAACCTCATTGAAAATCCATGTCTATTACATGTCCTCATAGAAGCAAGGTTAATGTCTTACCAGAATAAGAACCTCTCAAGTTTGATCAACATTTTAGGCAATATGATATTCTATCTAAGATCCTCAATCACCGGTTAATCACCTTGACATCTACTCATTAATACCATCCTAATCGACTTACAAAATATAAATTCCTCCCAATTTTCAATTATGAATAATTAATAGACATCATGACAATGATTTTAATTATTTATAATGGAACATTAAGAAACTTGAGTATTAAGGATTTATTTCATTTGCTACACAACATTTTGTTACGTTCTTATCTCTAATTACCTAACCCCGATGGGTTGCCAATTCTTATCGGTTTATTCCTAGAAAGAATCATGTAATAGTCACTCCTATTTCTTCTTTAATAATGCAAGATTGGTCAAAATTACAATCTAAGGTTAAAGCATCAAATCAAGAACAACCAATTCTATAACGCCCACTAAAACAACCCACTTGAGACCTAAGAACAACCTAGGATTAGGTAGGAAATTTATGGAATAATTTTTTTTATTAAAAGAATCTACAATCAAGTTACAAGACAACAATGTCACTAACAGTTCCAAAAAATTCTAATCCACTAGAACATACATTTATTTTATTAACAATAATTAGAGGTCATAATGGCAAAAATTCAGGGTTAGAAGGTGCAATTAGGTTTAGAGGGTAATTCCTCACCATACCCACTCTTTTATAGGCTTAAAGATTCAAATTTAATTTTCTCAAACTTAACACATTCAAAACATCCGTAAATCACTCCCATTAGATAGGAAATTGCCTCACCTTTCTAGTGATATAAAGAAGTTCTCCTAACTCATATTTTTCGAGTTATGGACCAGCAAGCCTTCGGGTGAAAATTTTCCCCAAGAACGAGCCTGCGGGCCCGTGGGTGAAAATTTTCCCCAAGGGTGGTTTGGCGGGCCATGGGGAGACTTTTGGAAAATTTCCACACAAGGGTGAAAAACCAACTTTGCGCCCGCGCACCCGTGGGTCCGTAAGTCCACAAGGAACACGTGGCACCTCCCAAGTCAATATGGGGAGAACGGGGTGGCGAGAAGACATTTTGAAAAATCTTCTGCGTGGGGAAAAAAAGATAAATTTTTGTGCAAACTCCCGCAAGTCCAAAAGGGATACGTGGCATCTCCTAAGGCAATGCAAGGAAGGCGAGGTAGCGGATAGAAAAATTAGTTTAACACCCTGAAGTGCTAAGAGAGTAGCATTCACCCACGCCTCGTAGGCACCTCGCGATACCACATGGTGGCTCTTGATTGGTTGCGGGGCTTGGGGTGGTTGGGAAAATTTAGAAAATTTTCCTAAAATTTTCTGAAAGATAGAAAGGCAAAAAGGGACCCGCTCCTCCGCCGATGCCTCGTGACGCCATGTGGAATCACCTGATTGGTTACGGGTCGGTGGGGGAAATTGGAAAATTTTCCCAAAATTTTCTAGAAGTGCTATGTTAAAATTGAATTTTCCTCCACTGACACCTCATGGTGCCATGTGGAAGCCTCGATTGGTTGCGGACCGAGTGGTGGGGAAAATTTGAAAAAATTTCCCAAAATTTTCTAGAAGAGCTAAGTTAAAATGGGATCCGCCCCTCCACTGACACCTCATGGTGCAATGTGGCAGCCTCGATTGGCCTTGGGCCAGCGAGCAATGGGGAAAATTTGGAAAATTTTCAAAAAAAAATTATGAAGCTCTAAGGCAACAATTCAGACCCCGCAGCCCGCCAAGGAAAATTTTCCCAAAATTATTTGACGCCAAGCGAAGAGAAACTTCAAGGCCATAAATTTTGATAGAGAGCTCGGTTTTTGGAAAATGAGGATTTTCTAGAAATCTTTCAACATCCTATTGGCATAGGATTCATTAATTTATAATTTTGATAAATTTTAAGGAGTCAATTTCAAGAAAACGATCTACATGATTTTACAGTGCAAACTCGTAAATTTTAACTTATAAAGTTTGTTCAATTTGATGTTCTTCCTCTCTCAAGATGTCAAATAGACATGGAGAATTGTTTTTAGATGGATTTAAGAAGGATTTTAATATTCAATTTTTTTGATTGATTTGTAATTTGAAAATTTACATCTCTTGACAGCAAAACGACTGTAAGAGGGTTGAGCTCATTTTTTGCAAGGTTCGAAGGATATTTCCTTAAGTGCTTTTGTTTAATTGCATTCATTTATAACCTCACATGTTCAATTTTCAAGTTTCATTGTTATTTCTTGATTGCGGGTTCGGTCTGTTCATTTCTAGCAAAAGTTGCAGAGTTTAACATGAAGTAAAAATGGAAACAAATGTAATTAACTCAATGGATCTTATTTTACTTGCCTTACAAATGAATTCATTTCATGTTATTTTCAAATAGGTTTCAATCCTTCAATAAAATGATAAAGACAAGAATGTAACTTTTATTCTTTTCAAATCATGCACTTCACAAAACAGAGTATTACATTTCCTTTATACACAATTCTTTCTTTCAATCGAGATTACAACTCACATTTAGGTGATCAAAGTCAATATAATGATGAAATTTGAGGAATGTTATGTAAGCATTTATTGATTCCAAAAGAAAAATTTACAACTTCCTTCTTTCATTCCTCAATTTCATCATACAGAACACAATTTCTTGCTTTCAAAAGAACAGAACAGAGTATGTCTCTTTCACATTTCAATTTACACTTTCATAACCAATACAACATCTTTCCATTACAAAACATATACAAGTTCATCCACTTCAAGTGGGAAAGGTTACAATAATATTTCATTTCACAAGGGACTATCAAACTATTTTTTCTCAGCTCCAGAACAACAACATGCATATTTCTCATTCTTCCAAATTGTGATCACAACAAGAGTAGGGGAAAGGAAATGCTCTCCACCCAACCAAGACATCCAATGAAGAGGAGAATCCATCCTTCTTCATTGGCCCCGAGCCCCAACCACAATGCAATAAAATATGTGATCCAACTCATGGCAACAACAAGCTTCCACAAACACACAAGCAACATTTTCACAATATAAACACATTCCAAAATAGAATGTAGTTTTAGAAATACATTAAAACATGAAAAACAATACTAAGGCTGCATCAAGTAAGCCAAATGAACAAGAAACTATGGGGAATGTTGCTTATGCCTCCCAAAGGGGAAATGGGTATCACCACATGAGAACAAACCACCAATATATATATATATATATATATAATTTTAAATCTCCGACATGCCCTTATGCCTCCCCAAGTACCCTTTATTCCTCACATTTCCTTATGCTTCCCAAACCTCTTATGATACCCCAAAACGCGTAAATATATGGAATCTATTTTTTTGTAAGATGGAACCCAAATCCTAACTCCATCCACCTTTATACCACCCTAATTTACACACTTGTGCCTCCCACTAAATAAACCCCATAGTCTTCTCCTACACCATTCCTAGACCATCTACCCAAAACCCACAAACAAGCAAAAAAATTCATACATTAACATTTACATTCATACAAGAAGAGCATTTCAAGAGTCAAGCTCCTACCTCTCCATGATGGAGTTGTCCCAAGTTCCAAAAAAACAAGCTTTATCCCATGGCAAGCAATCCAAATCAGCCAAGCACAATCATGAAACAATCCTCCAAACACTTCTTCCAAGAAAGAGCTCTGAAAAAGTAAGGAATTCACCCTAGAATAATGTCTCCAAAATTAAGCAACCCCAAAACAAGGCAAGCCATTCGTAGTTTATAGAAGAGGAGAGGGAAGAGGATGATATAGATCGACGTAGGATGCCATATCACACATCTTCAACTCCAACCCTCAAAAGTAAATTTCATTCTCCATAGCATAATAAATAGGTGGGTGAATAATATGACAATTTACTTACACACTCAAATCCAACCCACACCCCAAAGGACTAAAATTAAATCATGTAAGAAAAGTGCAATTAAAACCTATAATTTGCCTTCTCAAAAAGCATTACAAAAGTCTAATCTCAACTCTCCAACCATAGGTATGGTTGGTAATTAAATTTAAGAGGTATGGGACAAGTTTAACTTGTCCCACAAGCCTCCAAAATCAGCCTCCAAGGACAATTTCGAATTTCCAAGAAGGTGGAGTGTTTCACACTCAAAAGTTAACTTACACATCAGTTACACATATCTTACAACATGTTAATTCAATGCCAACAACTCTATTAATTACCTTCTTATGGCACATTGATTTATTTATTTTAACAATATGATTTCTCTCAATATTTACACACCATTTAATAGTTAACGAAGGGGTAAAAGCAACACAAAATAAACACATGCAAACATAAACAAAGGGACAAAAATAAAAGGAAATACATAAAACCCTTGGTCACAATTAAAGGTGATCCCCCATTGGAATCCCTAACACACACAAACACACACAAACAATTACTAGTTGCCATGGTGACCTTGTTGAATTCATGTAGAATTCCAATGTGGTTGGTCTCCAATGCCCCGATCTTTGCTTTGATATTTTAAACCAGAAAAATACAAATACCTCCTTCAGCCTTGTGGCCATATAAGGACATCGAAAATAATATAAATATAATTCCCAAAATCATCTAGATATATGAATCACAACAACATCAAAGCAATCTAACAATATCATTTGTAATTTCACTCAATAATTATATCATCATCAAATAATTTCCATTTCTAGGTCTACTCACAATATCCAAATATCCCAAGTCCTCACAACATTCGTAATATAACCATGTCAAATTTCATATCATCATCAATATCCAAAGCGTCTCTAATAATCATCATGCATCATAACTGAATCAAGTCAACAATAGTCCATGATCTAACATCTAACATCATACTATAATAAGGTCCATAATCATGTCCATAATATAATCAACAGTATCATGATTAGTATCAAAAAGGTGACAAAAGAACATGGGCACCACATCCCCTCCCCTTAGACTCGACTTCCTCCTTGAAATCACTAGAAAAATGTGGAAACCGAACTCGTAGCAAAGTAGCATCCTCCCATCTAGATGCAATATCATCATATTTGTCCCACCGCACCTGCACTCGATCAACCTCTTTTCCTAGAAGGCCCCGAGTCCTATGATCTAGGATGTAAATGGGCTTCACCATCACCTATCCCGATCTTGCATCTCGCAATGATGTCCAATCGACATGTGAGAAGGATTGGAAACATATCTCCTAAGAACTGAAACATGAATAACATCATGTATGTGAGACAAGGTAGGTGGCAATGCTAGACAAGAGGCCAAAGGGCCGATATGCTCCAAGATCTCAAAAGGAGCCACAAATATAGGAGCTAACTTAGAACATTTTCCATAATAGATAGGGCTCTTATGTCCTCTAACATGAAGGAACGTATTTATGCCCACATAAAAACTATGGTTGGTCCTATGATGATTTGCATAATTATTCTACCTGTCCTATGCCTCCTATAATCTCTATCTCGATCAAAAACACCTACTGCTCCATGTCCTACAACAAAGCTGGTCTAAGAGAAACCCCGTCCTCTAATATGTCCCAACTAAGAGGTGTCCAACACTCTTTTCCATAAAAATATTGAAAAGGAGCCATACCTATAGAAATTTAAAAACTATTATTGTAGGCAAACTTCACCAAGTAGAGGTAATCCTCCCATTTAGACTGTTGATCCATCATGTAAATCCTAAGCATGTCCTCTAAAATTTGATTCAACCGCTTCATATGTCCATATGTCTCGGGGTGATATGTTGTCGTAAAATTGATATTTGTCTTGAGGGCATACTCCATGGTGGTCCAAAAATAGGAAGTGTATAAAGGATCTCGATCACTAATGATCTTCTACAAAATCCCGTGGAACTTGACAATCTCATCCAAATATACCCGTGCCATTGTACTAGTTGTGTAATCGCTCTTCATCAAAGAAAAGTGAGCCACTTTTATCATTTTGTCAACTGCGACCATGAATGCGTCGTGGTGATATCTTGACATCGGCAGCCCAATAATGAAGTCCATGGAAATAGTGTCCCATTTTCACTCGGTATAGCATGAGGAAAAAGAAGGCCACTGGATCCTAATGATTGACCTTTACTTTACGGCACTCTAAACATTATGACACAAACAAATCCATGTCTCTGTGAAGTCCTCTCTAATGATACAACCTGTCTCAAGGTGGTGTGCATCTTCTTTACCCTAGGGTGGGCTGAATAGGGTGCATGATGTGCCTCTGCTAAGATGTCCTCTCTCGAAGCCTCCATCTCTAGGAACATAAATCTGACCTCTCGTGGCTCGAGAAGGCCATCTCGCCTCTAGTGAGAAACCATCAAACTTCCCCTCGAGGGGTCTCCGAGAATCGATCTCTGCTCAAAATATAATGTAGAAGATGTCAAGAGGAAGTGTTGAAGAATCCTACCCGAAATATGTGCTCGCTAAGGTGGTCATAGCCACATGTCTCTGTCTGTTGAGAGCGTATATCACCACATTCTCCTTTCCTTTCACATGTTATATCTCTAAATTATAATCACAAAGGAAATCCATTTAATGCCGCCGATGAGCGTTGAGATTGGGCTACGAAGAGGTGACAAAGACTCAAGTGATCTGTCCTATGTCTAAATCTCTAGACAAGTAGAAAGTTCCTCCATCAAACCAAAGCATGCAAAAATACCGTAAGCTTGAGATAATGAGTTGGATAATCAAGATCATAATATTTGAGTTTACAAGATTCGGAAGCCACTACTTTTTCCTCTCTGCATGAACACACCTCCAAGCCCACTGCTAAAGAAGCATTCGTGAAAATGAATAAATCACCATGTGGATCCAACACTGCAAGAATAGGTGATGTAGTGAGACATTCCATTAGTGTACCGAAGGCCTACTCGCACCTATCTAACAAAACAAACTTCTTCCCTTTCCTCGAATGGAAGTAATGGGGTGTGAAATTTGAGAGAAGTCCCGAACAAATCTCCGGTAGTAACCCACTAATCCCATAAAGTTACGCACCTTAGTCACGGTAGTGGCTATTGTCTAATCCATACTAGCTCTAATCTTGGAAGGATTGATGACGATACCTTCCCGCAGAGATGAAATGACCCAAATACTACACCTCCGTCTGAAAGAATGCACACTTCTCCAAGTTCTCATACAGCTACTACTCACAAAGACACCGAAG
Organism: Taxus wallichiana var. yunnanensis; assembly: GCA_018340775.1. Lineage (NCBI taxonomy): Eukaryota > Viridiplantae > Streptophyta > Pinopsida > Cupressales > Taxaceae > Taxus > Taxus wallichiana. The sequence goes on along the minus strand of CM031244.1, from coordinate 689,461,766 downwards.
GACCACGGAAAAGGTGCCCTCGTGCTCCTCACATGTACGTGAGTAGATTAGAATTTCATCAAGGAATATGAGCATGGAGTGATCTAATAATTTCCTAAATACCCCATTCATCAAACTCATAAACACTTTCTGGGGGTATTCAAACAAAAAGGCACCACCGTGAACTCATAATGGTCATATCTCATATGGGAGGAGGTCTTATGAATTCCTACCTCCGAAATTCTCATTGATGGTAACTTTGACTTAAGGTCTATCTTAGAGAAAACTATGGCTCCCTTCATCTAATCAAACAAATCATCAATGCACGGAAGTGGATAATGATTCTTGATCATTACCTTATTCAGCTGAGGGTAATCAATACACAACTGAAAGGATCTATCCTTCTTCTTTACAAAGATCATCGGTGCTCCCCAAGGGGATACAAGAGGATGGATATGGAATTTCTCCAAAAGGCCCTCAAGCTGCAACTTGAGCTCAAAATCTCTGGTATTGTCATCCGATAAAGTGCTTGTGAGATAGGCTCTACTCCCGAACCAAATCTATATGAAAATCAATCTCACATGGGGGTCGTAACTCTGGTAGGTCCCCTAGAAAGATATAAAAAAATCTCTCAAATTGGGGTGATCTTCTAGTGATGGTCCACTAGACCCATCTTGATCGATCACCACCGACTGGAACAAAGATACATCGAAAACCTCATCACACACACTTGGTTAAGCTTGCATGACAGAGATGGTGTGAATAGAAACGGGTCTCCCGACCTTCGAAATCGATGACTCAACTCCCAAATCATCAACACAAGATATGATCTTATGGTAAAATCTAGCCCGGCCCTATGTGCACATAACCAATCCATACCCAAGATGACTCCATAAGAGCCCAAAGGAAGGATACGAGAGATCCAAGGTAGTGGTGAAAGGTCCCAAATCCACCACACACTCCCTAACTAAGGAGTATACAGAGATCTTGGCTCCGTAAGCCATCTCCACATCCCAACTATGACCTTGCCTAACCGCCACCAGCTTACATGCTCTACTAAAGATGGTGCACTAAAAGAATCAAGAACAATAATCAAACAAAATGGAGGTTGGAATACCACCAATGTTCCCGTAGTCTCAATAACTATACTCTTACACTCGGTTGGTGGTTCTCGACCCCGCATACATCCTATGATCTGCGCCCCATATCACCCATAGTAGGGTTTGAAATTTGTGTCTTACCCTTGTTATTAGGGTTATGTGGGCGATCTCTCCAAAAATATCCAAGTAACACCATAACAAAAAAACACCTAATCTTCTCCCATTTGTAGCATGTCCAACCAAGATCTTTGTGGAGGTTCTGTGGCTTACCGAGGTCTCTATTGTTGAGATCTTGCTTTGAGTGAGCTCTCTTAGAACCCTCTGTCCTGATGGGACCCCTATGATGAGGCCCCTTACTTCGACCTCTCTATGCATCAAATCTCTCGTGGAGGTCTATAAGGTGGGTGGGAGTGTTGCTTGCTGCTACTACATTCTTTGTGGTCTAAAAGATGACTATGTTGAACCCTGTCCACCACGAGGAATGGGTCGACCCCTTAATTTGTTGTCCGCATCTGCTTTGTATACAACACCAAACTCGGTCTCTAGCATGTTGGGTCCTTCCCTAAGTCTCCTCTGCTATATAGGCCTTCTCGATGCCTCAACTAATGTATGTGGACAATGGATCCGCACTGCACCTCCAATGTCTAGGTTCAGGCCGTGAATGAACTTGTGGATCTGCACCTAGTCATCCTACATGTAAATATCATACCGGAGTAGATCTACAAATCTACTCTCATACTCACCATTGTACAAAATTCCTATCGAAGGTCATGGAACTCATCTATCTTCTATTAAATGAATCTCCGTGACAAATATCTACTCCAAAAACACTCCTTAAAGAGCTCCTAGGTAATTATCTTAGAATCAACATGGACCTTTTGCTTCTCTGTCTCGCCACCAAACATGAGCTCCATCCTTTAGTAGATGGATCACAACATGGAATTTCATGTTGCTAGAACAAGGATAGAGATTGAAGCACCCGCTTAAGCTCACTAACTGTGCCTTTGCATGTTGTGCGCACTTCCCTTTGGCACCTTTTGATGCTTATTTTGATAATGTGATTATATTATATACATTATTATGTTTGATATAGTGTGATGTTGGACATTTGATCATGGATTATTGCTGATCTTAATTTGGATATGATACACGATGATTATTAGAGAGACCTTATATGTGGATGATGAGATGTTAGTTAACGTGGATGTTTCATGGATGTTGTTCAGACATATGATTTTTTGATATTATGAGTAGATCTATAAAATAGATATTTTATGATGATGATATAGTTGTTACTTTGATGTTGTTGTGATTCATTTATATAGTTGGTTTTGTGATATTTATTTGTATCATATTGCATGTTCGACATGGCCATGAGGCCGAAGGAGGTATTTTTATTTTTCAGTTAAAAATATCACAACAAAACATCGGGGATCGAGACCAACCAAAATGGAAATCTAGGTGAATTCAACAAGGTCACCATGGCAAATTGTTTTGTGTATGTGTGTTTTTTTATTAGGGATTCCCATGGGGGATTTCTTCTATATGTGACCATGGGTTTGTGTGTTTTATTAATGTGTTTCCTTTTTATTATTTTTGTATGTATTTTATTAGTAATGTTTCCCTTTCTTTTAATTAATTAAAAGTGTGATAGATTAATGGGAGTAAACATATGGTTAAAATTTTAATAAATTAAATTGGGATATGGGAGAATAATAATGGAAGTTGTTGGCTGCTTGTATTAATTTTGTAAGAGATGTGTATGTTGTGTAAGAGCTTGTGTATATTAGATTTTGGAGTAAGAAATACTCCACCTCCTTGGAAATTCGAATTTGTTGTTGGGGGGCTATTTTTGGAGGCTTGTGGGACAAGTAAAACTTGTCCGATGCCTCTAAATTTAATTTATCAACCATACTTATGGTTAGTGTGGTGATTTTAGACTTTTATAATGCATTTTGTTAAGTCATGTTACATGTTTTGATTACACTCTCTTACATTTTAATAATTTTTTTGTTCCTTGAGGTGTTGGCTTTTTGGAGTGTGTAAGTAACTTGTCGTACTTTCACCCACCTCTTTATTGTGCTTGGGAGAATGGATTTTGTCTTTTATGTTGATTTGAGGATGTGTGATATGGCATCCTACATGGATCCACATCATCCTCTTCTCTTCCCTTTTCGTTTAATTCAAACTCTTTCCTTGTTTTGGGATGTTAAATCATTTTTTAGCTTCTTTGGGGTGCATTTTTTTATTAGAGCTCTTGTTTTGGAGGATGTTTGTAGAAATCTTTGCATGCTTGGGAGATTTATGTTTTGGACTGTGTTCTTGGAATTTGAAGCTTGTTGTTGGAAACAAAAGTAACTAAGGAGAGGTAAAAATTTAACTCTCCTTTTTATGATGTCATTTTCTTGTTGTGTTTTCTGAGTAGTACATGCTTGGATTTATTTATTGGTTGGTTGGGTAGACTTCCTTAGGGAGGGTGTAGGAGAAGGCTATGGGAAATCCATGTGGGTGGGCATAAGGAATACCAATGGAATCAGAATTTTATGGAGGGAGTTTGGGTTTGGGATCCACCATGGAAAAGAAATAGCTTGCATTTCTTACTTTGGGGTGGGCATAAGGAAATCTGTGGGGTGGAGGGGGCATAAGATGGGATTTTGGGGGCATAAGGATGTGTGTGGGATGAATTATTTTGGTGGGTTGTTCTGGTGGATGCCCAATTCCCAATTGGGAGGCATAAGTAGTTTCCCCATAGACCTTGCTCCTTTGGCTTGCATGATCAAGCATGAGTTTTGATTGGAATGTTTTAAATTGTATTTGTAAACTGTTGTTTTGTATTGATCTATGTTTTATATTGAAATACATGTTTGAAAGAATGTTGTGTGTTATGGAAGACAGTTGTTGCCATGGTTCAATTACACCTCTTGTTGTATTTTCATTGGGGCTCGGGGGCCAATGATGAAGGAAGGCTTCTCCTTTCATTAGATGTCTTGGCTAGGTGGAGAACATTGCCTTTCCCCTCTTTTGATGTGATCAACTTAGAGAAAGAGAAAATGTGCATGTTGTTGTCCTGAAGCAAGGAAAAATGTAGTTTGATAATCCCTTGTGAAAACATACTCATTTGTAATCCTTTCCCACTTGTTGTGGATGAAATTGTAATATTTATTTTTTGAAGAAAGATGTATGTAATTTGATTATGAAGTTATATATTTGAATTGTCAAATACATTTATATTTTGTTCTGTTATTGGAAAGAAAAATAGAATTCTCTTTATTACTGATCAAAATTTGAAAGGTGTATATTATGTTGAAATCAATAAAGAATTGCAAGTTTATCTATCATTGTATTGTTGGGTTGATTCGGGATATCAAATTGGGATTGGAATTTCTGTTTGGTTGTAAAGGAAAGAAAATACATATGAAGGAAGTTTATTTCTTGTTTCTTTTGGAAATATATGAAATTGGAAATCAGACTTTACCATCTAGCTTTGAAATGAATTTCTTACATACAACTAAATGTATTAGACCAAATTAGAAATAAGATATTACACTTAACTCGATAAATTGGATATACAAAATTTTCCTTAAAGTGAAACTTTGCTTTAATTTTTTTTTAAAATATAAAATTTAATTAAAATGCATAGTTTGGACCTACACTTAACAATCAACTTGGAATTGATATAATTTAGCATGCTAATATATCAAGGAACTCATTGACAAAGAACACTTAAGAAAACAATTTTAAACATTGTTAAAATGAGCCAAATCCCTTTCCTAGTTATTTTTCACAATTGTTGGAAAATACAAATCGAAACCTATAGAATGAATTTACCTTCCTAAAACACTTTAAACCCTCCCTAGATAAATTCTCCATGTCTGTTTGGCATGTTGAGTGAAGGAGGAGATCTAATTTAATCAAATTGAAAAGTTATAAATTACCAATTGGCTTTTTAAAATCCTGCAGATCATTTTTGCAAAATTGGCACTTTAAACCTTATCAAAATATTAAATTTATGTTTCTGTGTAAAGAGGGCATCAAGAGCTTTCTAGCAAAATTTATGGAACTTTGAGGTTTTTTGGCCTTGGCGGGAAAATTTTCTCTAGTGGGCCTATGGCGTGAAATATTCCCATTTAAAAATCCTTAGAATTTTTTTTTTTGAAAAAAGTTTGGTTGGGAATTTTTTTGAATTTTCCTCCACTGGCCTGCAGCCAATCAGAGGCTACCACATTTCCTCACGGGGCAGTGGCGTAGGCATGGCATACTTTTGCCATTCGATATTTTTTTAAAAATTGATTTTTTTTTCCTTTTTTCCCAGCCGGCCCATGCAGCCTACTAGAGGGTGCCACATGGAACATTGGGGTGACAATGGTGGGGGAAGGACCCCTTTTTTTTTTTTAATTTTTTTTTTTTTTTTGGAAATTTTTGAAAAATTTCCTACGGCCCCACATCACCGCCCTTGCCTTGGGAAATTATTCTAGTGGGCGTGTGGCCCGCACGTCCATCTCCCCTTTGTCCTCCCTTTCACGAAATTTTCCAAATCTCTCCGCCATCCGCCTCGCTCTCACCCTTCTCCTCGCAGTGAAGTTTGGACCGCCACGTGTCCTGGCAGACCCGTGGGCGCGTGTACACCAAAATTTTTCCCTCCCCTTTGGTGAAAATACCCCAAATTCTTCCTCTGTTCTACCCTTCCCTTTTTCCCCGGTGATGACTCTAAGGCCACCACGTGTCCTTGGAGGAACCGCAGAGGTGTGCTTAGTGCATATAGGAAATTTATCCCACATAAGAAATTTTTTCCAAACACCGCCCTGGGACCTACCATCCCATAATTTGCCTTTTACCCCGCTGACACATGTCCGCTTGGGGAAAATTTAACCCCTAAGGTCAGCCTGCTCATAACTAGATTTCTTCAAGGAGTTAGGAGGAATTCTTTATATCACTGGAAAGGAGATAAAATTTCCTATCCAATGGGAATGATTTAGGGAAATTTTGGAAACATTAAGTATGAAAAAGTCAAGTTGAAACTCGATCATGTTAGAGAGTGGGTATGGGGGTAAATTTCTCCTCGAACCTAACTGAAACTTCTAACCCTAAAATTTGGATCATGTGACCTTGATAATTGTTAATAAATGTAAAGTTTGTTCTTGTAATTTTAGACATGTTCGAGAACCTATTAGTGAAAAATGATGTCTTGCAACTTGGTTGTAGACAGTTCTAGTAAATAGAATTATTCCATAATTTTCTAACTAATTGTAGGTTTTATCTTGGGTCTCAAGTGGGTTGTTTTAATGGGGCATCACATTTGGTGTCAGAGAGATGGTTCAAAATCTTGGACCATTAGGTACACTAGAAAACTTGAGACATGAAAACTTAAACCTAGCACGCTTTTAAACCCGGAAAACAACTTAGCTAGAATTTGTAATTTTAGTAAATGTGGAAGTTATCTAAAACTTAGAAAATTGAAATAATTCTCACTTTGGTCTATGGAGAGGCTAAGACAGAGTGAGACAAACTTTCACAGAGACTCGAGACTGGATCAAGTTGTAGTAGCTATCCTACCCTTGGTTTTATAAACTCTTCAGGATGTCAATGCCGCTCTACATGGAGGATTAGGAGGAGGACATGCAACTAGTCATGATAGAGCCCCTTCCATTGAGGGTCAGGTATCTCCTCAACCCAATGAGGAGCATAGACGAGAGAACTCCCATGAGAGTCAGCTAGAGAAAAGTCACCACCTAGGGGATAGGATGACAGAGTTCTAGAGCATAGAGAGAGGTCTCGAAGCCCTAGGCTTAGGGATGAGCATGCAGAGAGACCTAGAGGCCATCAAACCATAGTTGTAGATCACATTAGAGAGATCCTGAAGATTTCATCCTCACATTACTCAGGTGACATGATTGGATTTTAGGTAGAGGCCTTGTTAGTGAGCTTGAGTGGTTACTTCAAGGTTTATCCTTGTTCTAGCAACACGAAAGCTCGTGTTGTGATCCATTTACTGAGGGATGGAGCAGGAGTATGGTGGAGGAAAGAGGAGAAAAATCTCCATGTAGATTCTGAGATGGTTACTTGGGATCTATTTGAGGAGAGATTCTGGAGCAGATATTTGTCATAGAGGTTCATACAGTAGAGGATTGACCAATTCCATGACCTCCAATAGGCTTCCCTTTCAATAGCAGTATGAGAGTAGATTACTAGATCTACCTCAAAGTATGTTAAGTATATACAGGATGAGTAGGTGCGGATTCATAGGTTCATCCGTGGCTTGAATTTTGATATTGGAGGTGTAGTGAGGATCCATTATCCACAGACATTATCTAAGGCCGTCGAGAAGGCCTATGTTGTAGAGGAGACTAGGGGGAAGACACAGTGAGGCTAGAGACCGAGTACAGAACCACATACAAAAGATATAGGATGGTAGATCGAGGGGGCCGCACTCTTCCTCGTGGTGGCTAGTGGTACAACACGGTCATCCTTTATGTCATAGTAGTAGTAGCAGCAACATCCCGCCAACCTCATACACCTCCATAGAGAGTTAATGATAGAGAGGTCGAGTATGGGGCCTCCTCCTAGGGGTCCCATTAGGACACAGGGTGGACCTAGAGCTCAGTCAATGGGAGCTCACCAATGGAGACCTCAACAAACTACAACGGATCATCAAGATCCATACCACAGACTTCTAGGGCACCTACTAGAGGTGCTACTCATTGGGGAGGATGTTTTGGTGTGGAGTTCTTTGGAGATTTTTGGAGAGATTTCCCACATAACCCTAACAACAAGGGTAAGGCACATATTTTAGAGCTGATTGTTGGTGACATGGGACGTAGCCACAAGATTTATGGAGTGGTTAAGAACTATCGGGGAAGAGCACTAGAGCACAACCATTGAGACCACAGTAGCATTGGTGGTATTCCTACCGTATTGTTTGATCTCGGTTCTTTTGATTCTTTCATTACACCATCTTTAGTAGAGCAATGCAGCTAGTGGCAAATAGGTAGGGTCTTAGTTCGGATATCAAGATGGCTTTGGAGCCAAGATATCTCGTAGAATCCTTAGTTAATGAGTGTGTAGTGGATTTTTACCTTTCACCACTACCTCAAACCTCTCGTATTCTTCCTTTGGGCTTGTATGGAGTCATTTTGGGTATGGATTGGTTATCTACACACAGGGCCAAGATGGATTGTTATCACAAGACTATATCTTATGTAGATGATTTGGGAGTTGAGTCGGTGATTTCAGGGGTCAGGAGACCGTTTCTATTCACACCATCTCTGCTATGCAGCTTAAGCGGTGTGTGTGATGGGGTTGTTAGATGTATGTTGTTACAATTAGTGACAGATCAGAGGATGGGTCTAGTGGACCATCACTAGATGATCATCCCATTCTGAAATATTTTTTGATGTCATCCATGGGGAGGTACTGGGGTTACCACCCCCACATGATATTTATTTTCATATACAACTAGTTCCTGAGCATAGCCTATCTCATGGGCACATTATCGATGACCACCCGAGCTTTGTGAGCTCAAGTGCAGCTTGAGGGCCTTTTGAAGAAGGGACATATCCATCCTAGTATATCCCCTTAGGGTGCATTGGTGATCTTTGTGAATAAGAAGGATGGATCTTTATTTTTGTGTATTGATTATAGCCAGTTGAATAAGGTAACGATCAAGAATCATTATCCTCTTCCTCATATTGATGACTTGTTTGATCAAATGAAGGGAGCCACAATTTTCTCTAAGATTGATCTTAAGTCAGGCTACCATCAGTTGAGGATTTCAGAGGCCGAAATTCATAAGACTAACTTCTACATGAGATATGGGCACTATGAGTTCATAGTGGTGCCTTTTCATTTGATTAATGCCCCCATAATGTTCATGAGTTTGATGAATGGGGTATTTAGGACCTTCTTAGATTGCTTCATGCTCATCTTCCTAGATTGAATTTTGATATACTCATGTACATGTGACAAGCATGAGGGGCACCTTTATTAGGTTCTTCAGTGTCTTAAGGAGCAGCACCTTTACGGGAACTTGGAGAAGTGTGGTTTCTTTTAGACTGAGGTGAAGTATTTGGGTCATATCATTTCTGGGCAAGGTATTGCCATCGATCATTCCAAGATTAGGGCCATTATGGATTGGCCAGTACCCACTATAGTGACCGAGGTGCACATCTTCATGGGATTATCGGGATACTACCGGATATTTGTTTAGGAATTCTCTCAGATACAAGACTCTATCACTTCCCTTCAGAGGAAAGGAAAGAAGTTTGTTTGGTCAGATAGATGCGAGTAGGCCTTGAAGACACTAAAGGAGTGCCTCACTACAACACCTATTCTTGTAGTGTCGATCCACAGGGTGTGTTTGTTGTTTGCACGAGATGATTCTTTAACAGGGCTTGGAGGTGTGTTGATGCGGGATGGTAGAGTAGTGGCTTTTGAGTCTTGTAAACTAAAAGATCATGAGTTTAATTATCCAATGCATGATCTTGAGCTTGTGACAGTTTTGTATTCCTTGGTTAGATGGAGGCATTTTCTTCTTGGTAAGAGATTCACACTCAGGACAGATCATTTGAGTCTTCGCCACCTCATCATGCAACCCAATCTCAATGCTCGTTAGCGGCGTTGGATGGAGTTGCTTTATGAGTATGACATGGAGATAGAGCATGTGAAAGGGAAAGAGAATTTTGAAAGCAGATGCTCTAAACATATAAAAAAATGTGGCTATGGACACCTCGGTGAGCACAAATTTACAGAGTAGGATCCTTCAATAGCTTCGTCTTGATGCCTTCTACATTGTAGTACAAGAAGGGATTGAGTCATGATACCCCTTGAGGGGAATTTTGATGGTTTCACCTTAGAGGAAGATGGTCTTCTCGCACACGAGGCCGTATTTATGTTCCAAGAGATGGAGGATTGAGGTACAACATCTTGGTAGAGGCACATCGTACACCCTATTCATCCCATCTAGGGGTGAAGAAGATGCACGCCACTTTGAGATAGTTGTATCATTGGAGAGGACTTCGTTGAGATGTTACCAAGTTTGTGTCACATTATTTGGAGTGCCAGAGAGTCAAGGCCAAGCATCAAGCATCTAGCTAGTCTTCTTTATCCTCATGCTATACCGAATGGAAGTGGGAGACCATTTCAATGGATTTCATTGTTGGGCTACCTATGTCGAGATATCACCATGATGCCATTATGGTCACGGTTGATAAATTGACAAAAGTGGCTCATTTTTCTCTAGTGAAGACCACTTATACAACTAGAGCAGTGGCTCGGGTATATTTGGATGAGATTGTCATGTTGCACATGTAATTTTTGATCATTTGTGACCAACATCCTTTGTACACTTCACATTTATGACCACCATGCAAAAGTATGTCCCTGACAAGGATCAACTTCAGCACAACATATTACCCGAGATAGATGGACATACTTAGTAGGTGAATTAGATTTTAGAGGATATACTCAGGCTGTATGTGATGGATCAGCATTCTAAGTGGGAAGATTACCGTAATTAGTAGATTTTACCTATAATAATAGTTTCTAGAGTTCTATAGGCATGGCTCCTTTTCAATATTTTTATGGTAGAGAGTGCAGGACACCTCCGAGATGGGATAGCTAGAGGACATGGTATCTCTTGGTATAGATCTTCTATAGGACATTGAGCAGCAAGTCGTGTTGATCAGCAGATATTTCAAGAGGCACAGGACATGTAGAAGATGTATGTAGATAAGCATAGGATTGATCGTAGTTTTGATGTGGGCATGAAGGTTTTCCTTTATGTCGGGCTACATAAGAGCCCTATCCATTATGGAAAAGGTTCTAAGTTATCTCCTAGATTCATTTTTCCTTTTGAGATCTTGGAGCATATTGCCCTTTGGCTTACCATCTAGCATTGCCACCACTTATCTTGCGTACATGATGTGTTTCATGTTTCAGTTCTTAGGATATATATTATAGAATCTTCTCATGTGCTAGATTAGACATCAATGTAGGTGCAGGATCGGGGGTAGGTGATGGTGGAGCCCATTTGCATCCTAGATTACAAGACCCCGGGCCTTTGAGGAAGAGAGGCTAATCAGGTTTGGGTACAGTGGGATAGATATGATGAGGCTGGGCAGCTATATGGGAGGATACTACTCTATTATGAGTTCGGCCACATTTGTTCCAGTGACTTCTAGAAGGAAGTCAAGTTCTAAGGGGAGGCCGATGTAGTGCCCACTTCCCTTTGACACCTTTTGATGCTTATTTTGATATTGTAATTACATTATAGACATTATAATCTTTGACTTAGAGTGATATTAGACATTTGATCATAGATTATTGTTGATCTTGATCCTGGATATGATACATGATGAGTATTAGACACACCTTATATGCAGATGATGAGATATTAGTTAACATGGATGTTTCATGGATGTTGTTTACACATATGATTTTTGGATATTATGCTTAGATCTAAAAAATGGATGTTTTATGATGATGATATAGTTGTTGATTAAAAATGCAAATGATGTATTTGTTACTTTGATGTGTTGTGAATCATTTATATAGTTGGTTTTATGATTTTTATTTGTATCATATTGGATGTTTTAATATGGCCATGAGGCCGAAGGAGGTATTTGTATTTCGCAGTTAAAAATATCACATCAAAACATTGGGGATCGGAGACAAACCAAAATGGAATTTTAGGTGAATTCAATAAGGTCACCATGGCAACTTGTTTTATGTATGTGTGTTGTTTTGTTAGGGATTCCCATGGGGGATTTCCTTTATATGTGACCATGGGTTTTTGTGTTTTATTAATGTGTTTCCTTTTATTAGTATTGTATATATTTTATTAGTAATGTTTCCCTTTATTTTAATTAATTAAAGTGTGATAGATTAATGGGAGGAAACATATGGTTAAAATTTAAATAAATTGAATTTTGATATGGGAAAATAATAATGGAAGTTGTTGGCTATCTCGTATTAAATTTATAAGGGATGTGTAAGTTGTGTAAGAGCTTGTGTAGATCAGATTTTGGAGTAAGAAATACTCCACCTCCTTAGAAATTTGATTTTGTCCTAGGGGGCTATTTTTGGAGGCTTGTGGGATAAGTAAAACTTGTCCCATGCCTCTAATATCTAATTTATCAACCATACTTATGGTTGGTGTGGTGATTTTAGACTTTTATAATGCATTTTGTTAAGTGATGTTGCATGTTTTGATTGCACTCTCTTATATTTTAATTAATTTGTTGTCCTTGAGGTGTGGGATTTTGGAGTGTGCGAGTAACTTGTCATACTTTCACCCACCTCTTTATTGTTCTTGGGAGAAGGGATTTTATCTTTTGTGTTGATTTGAGGATGTGTGATGGAATCCTAAATGGATCCATATCATCATCTTCTCTTACCTCTTCTATTTAATTCAAACTCTTGCCTTGTTTTGGGTTGTTGAATCATTTTCCAACTTCTTTAGGGTGCATTTTTTTGTGTTGGATCTCTTGTTTTGGAGGATGTTTGGAGAAATATTTGCATTCTTGGGAGGTTTTTGTCATAGACTCGTGTTCTTATCATTTGAATTTTTTTGTTGGAAACAAAAGTAACCATGGGGAGGTAGGAATTTAACTCTCATTTTTATGTTGTCATTATCTTATTATGTTTTTTGAGTAGTGCCTGCTTGGATTTATTTGTTGGCTGGTTGGGTAGACTTCTTAGGGTAGGTGTAAGAGAAGGCTATGGGGAATCCATGTGGGGGCATAAGAAATGCCATTGGAATATGAATTTTGTGGAGGAGTTTGGGTTTGGGATCCACCATGGAAAAGAAATAGCTTACATTTCTTACTTTTGGGTGGGCATAAGAAAATCTGTGGGGGCATAAGAAGGCATTTGTTGGGGCATAAGGATGTTTGTGGGATGAATTATTTTGGTGGGTTGTTCTGGTGGATGCCCAATTCCCAATTGGGAGGCATAAGTAGCTTCCCCATACACATTGCTCCTTTGTCTTGCATGATCAAGCCTAAATTTTGATTGGAATGTATTAAATGCGGTTGTACATTGTTGTTTTGTATTGATATATGTTTTATATTGAAATGTGCATGTTTGAAATAATGTTGTGTGTTGTGGAAGCCAATTGATATCCATAGTTGAATTACACCTCTTATTGTGTTTTGGTTGTGGCTCGGGGCAAATGATGAAGGTAGGCTTATCCTTTCATTGGATGTCTTGGTTGGGTGGAGAGTGTTGCCTTTCCCCCTCTTTTGATGTGATCAACTTGGAGAAAGAGAAAATGTGCATGTTGCTGTCCTAGAGCAACGAAAAATGTAGTTTGAGAATCGTGAAAACATACTCATTTGTAATCCTTTCCCACTTGCTGTGGATGAAATTGTAATATGTATTTTTGAAGAAAGATGTATGTACTTTTATTATGAATTTATTTATTTTAATTGTGAAAGAAATTTATATTTTGTTCTGTTATTGGAAAGAAAGAAATAGAATTCTATTTATTCTACATCAAACTTTGAAAGATGTGTATCTGTTGAAATCAATAAAGAATTGCAATTTCATATCTCATTGTATTGTTGGGATGAGTTGGAATATCAAATTTTGATTGGAATCACTATTTATTGAAAAGGAAAGAGGGCATCGAGAGCTTTCCAAAAAGTCCTCATTTTCAAAAAACTGAGATTTCTAGCAAAATTTATGGCACTTTGAAGTTTTTTGGCCTTGGTGGAAAAATTTGGGAAAGTTTTCCTTAACGGGCCCGCGGCCTAAGAAATTCCCATTTAAAATCCTTAGAAAAAAATTGAAAAAAATTTGGTTAGAATTTTTTTGAATTTTCCTTCACTTGCTCGTAGCCAATCAGAGGCTACCACATGTCCTCACGGGGCAACGACGGAGGTGTGACGTCTTTTTGCCTCTTGTATCTTTTTAATTTTTTAAGGAAATTTATCCTTTTTGCCCCTCCATTCTGTGGCCTACTGAGGGTGCCACGTGGCACCTTAGGGTGACAGTGGGGGAAGGACCCCTTTGTTTTTTTAATTTTTGTCTTTGGAAATTTTTGAGAAATTTCCCCATTGCCCTACATCCCCGCCCTTGCCTTGGGAAATTCTTCTCGTGGGCATGTGGACCCGCCCATCCATCTCCTTGTTTGTCCTCCCTTTGGCGAAATTCATCAAATCTCTCTACTGCCTACCTCACCCACTCCCTTCTCCCCGTGGCAAAGTGTGGAGCACCATGTGTCCCTAGTGGACCCATGGGTGGCAAATTAATTTTCTCCCCTTTGGCGAAAATGTCTCAAATGCTTCCACCACTCTACCATTCCCTTTTTCATCGGTGATGTCTCTAAGGCTGCCACGTGTCCTTGGAGAACCCGCAAAGGCACAAGTGCAAATGGGAAATTTCTCCTATGAAAGGAAAAAAATTCCAAACCATCCCAAAGTTTACCTTTCACCTCGCTGACACGTGTCCCCTTGGGGAAAATTTGACCCCTAAGGTCCGCTCGCTCATAAGTAAAGTTCTTAAGGAGTTAGGAGGACTTATTTAGATCACTTGAAATGAGAGAAATTTTCCTATCCAATGGGAATGATTTAAGGAAATTATGAAGCATTAAGTATGAGAAAAATAAAGTTGAAAATCTAATTCTGTTAGAGAGTGGGTATGTGGTAAATTTCTCCCTGAACCTAACTAAAAATTCTAACCCTAAAATTTGGATCATGTGACCTTAATAATTATTAATAAATGTAAAGTTTTTTCTTGTAATTTGAGTGAAAATTGATGTCTTGTAACCTAGTTGTAGACACTTCTAATCAAAAAAACATTATTCCATAATTTTCTAACTAACCGTAGGTTGTTTCTTGGGTTTCATGTGGGTTGTTTTTACTAGGCATCACACTACTGTAATTCCACCTATGTCACCGTAATAATATGATGGCTGAATCTTTAGGATCTCCCTAATGTGATCTATAATCGTGGTCTAACGGCCTCTAGGCCTCTCTACATGCTCTTCCCTAAGCTTAGGACTCCAAGATGTCTTTCTATGTCTCGAAACTCAGTCCCCTTTATGGTGACTTAGATCTAGCTGACTTTGCATGGGAGTTATTTCCTCCATGTCCCCATTGCATCGAGGAGATACATGACCCTCAATGGAAGAGACTATCATGTTTGACCGCATGTCCTCCCCGCTGATCCTCTCGTGTAGAGCGGCATTAACATCCCGAAGAGTCTACAAAATCTGGGGTAGGATGGTTGCTACAACATGATCTAGTGGTGGTATGTATGGTTCTATGTGAAAAGACGCCTCATCCCATCTACGCCTCCTGTATAGACCAGGGTGAGGGTTAGTTCATCTTTCTAGGTTTTATTCTGGGCCATGTTTACTAAAATATGTAATTTCTAAACTAAATTATTTTCTAGATTTAAAAGTATGCTAGGTTTAAGGTTCATGTCTCAATTTTATAGTGTGCCCAATGGCCCAAGATTTTAACCACTTCTTTGATACCAAGTGTAATGCCTACTAAAACAACCCACTTGAGACCAAGGAACAACCTAGGATTAGCTAGGAAAATTATGAAATAATTTTTTTATTAAAAGAATCTACAACAAGGTTACAAGACAACATTGTCACTAACATGTTCCAGAACAATTCTAATCCACTAGAACATAATTTTCTTTTATTAACAATTATTAGAGGTCATAAGGTCAAAAATTTAGGGTTAGAAGGTTTAATTAGGTTTAGAGGGTAATTCCTCACCGTACCCACTCTCTAATAGGCTTAAAGGTTCAACTTCATTTTTCTCAAAGTCAATGCTTTCAAAATTTCCCTAATCCAATCCCATTGGATAGAAAATTTTCTCACCTTTCTAGTGATATAAAGAAGTCCTCCCGACTCCTCATATTTTTCAAGTTATGGGCTGGCTGGGCCTTGGGGTGAAAATTTTCCCCAAGAGCGGGTCGACGGGCCTGTGGGTGAAAATTTACCCAAGGGTAGGTCAGCAGGCTGCGGGGGGAGATTTTTGAAAATTTCCCATGTGGAGATGAAAACCAACATTTCACCTATGCACCCATGGGTCCGTAAGTCAACAAGGGACACGTGGCACCTCCCAAGTCAAGACAAGGAGAGCAGGACGCTGGGAGACATTTTGAAAAATCATGCCATGCGTGGAAAAAAAGAAAATATTGCACCCGCACTCCGAAAATCTAAAAGGGACATTTGGTGTCTCCTAAGCCAATGTAGGGAAGGTGGGGTAGTGAGGAGAAAAATTAGTTTAACTCCCGAGGGGCTAAGAGGGTAGCATTCACCCGTGCCTCCGCAACAACACCTTGTGATGCCACGTGGTGACTCCCGATTATCTATGGGGTGACAGGAAAATTTTCCAAATTTTCCAAATATTTTTGAAATGTAGAAATGCAAAAAGGAATCCTGTTCCTCTACTAATGCCTCATGATGCCATGTGACATTACGATTATTTGCTGCAGGCGCAGTAGGCAAAATTTTGAAAAATTTCAAAAAAAATTCAAGCAAAGATGCTAAGTTAAAAAGGGATTCACCCCTCCACCGGCACATCATGGTGCCCCGTGATAGCCTCCTCGATTGGCACGGGACGGTAGGTGACAGGGAATATTTAGAAAGTGTTCCAAAAAATTTTTGGAAGCTCTAAGTTAAAAAAGGATCTACCTCTCAACTAACACCTCGTGGTGCAATGTGGCAGCCTCTGATTGGCTGTGGGCTTGTGGGTGACGGGGAAAATTTGAAAAAATTTCCCAAAATTTTTCCAAAGCTCTAACGGAAAATTCATACCAATGGGCCTACTAAGGAATTTTTTCCCAAAATTGTTTGACGCCAAGTGAAGAAAAACTTCAGAAGGCCATAACTTTTGATAGAGATCTTGGGTTTGGGAAAACGAGGACTTTATGAAAATATCTCAATGTCTTGTTTGCACAAGATTCATTAATTTATAATTTTAGTAAATTTTAAGGAGTCAATTTCAAGAAAATGATCTGTAGGCTTTTATAGTGCAAACTCGTAAATTTTAACTTATAAGATTTTTTCAATTTGATCTTCTTCCTCTCTTAACATGTAAAATAGACATGGAGAATTTTTCTTAGATGGATTTAAGAAGGATTTCAAGATTCAATTTGTCTGATTGATTTGCAATTTGAAAATTTACATCTCTTGACAACAAAACGACTGTAAGAGGGTTGAGCCCATTTTTGCAAGGTTTGAAGGATCTTTCCTTAAGTGCTTTTGTCTAATTGCATTCATTTATAACCTAGCATGTTCAATTTTAATGTTTCATTGTTATTTCTTGATTGTAGGTTCGGTCTGTTCATTTCTGGTAAAAGTTGCAGAGTTTAACGTGAAGCAGAAATGGAAACAACAAAATTAACTCAATGGTTCTTATTTTACTTTCCTTACAAATGAATTTGTTTCTTGCTAAATAGGTTTCATTCCTTCAATCAAATGATAAAGACAAGAATGTAACTTTTATTCTTTTCAAATCATGCACTTCACAAAATAGAGTATTACATTTCCTTCATACACATTTCTTTCTTTCAAACAGAGATTACAACTCACATTTAGGTGATCAAATTCCATACAATGATGCAATTTTAGGAAGGTTATGCAATCCATTATTGATTCCAAAAGACAACTTTACAAATTCCTTCTTTCATTCCTCAATTTCATCATACACAACACAATTTATTTCTTTCAAAAGAATAGAAAAGAGTATGTTTCTTTCACATTTCAATTTACACTTTCATAACCGACACAACATATTTCCATTACAAAACATATACAAGTTCTTCCACTTCGTGTGGGAAAGGTTACAATAAGATTTCATTTTAAATGAGACAGTCAAACTATCTTTCTCGGCTCCGAACAACAACATGCATATTTCACATTCTTCCAAATTGTGATCACAAGAGTAGGGGAAAAGAAAAGCTCTCCACCCAACCAATGCATCCAATGAAGAGGAGAAGCCATCCATCTTCATTGGCCCTCGAGCCCCAACCACAATGAAATAAAAGATGTGATCCAACTCATAGCAATAACAAGCTTCCACAAACACACAAGCAACATTTTCACAATACAAACACAAATTAAAAAAGAATGTAGTTTTACAACTACATTAAAACATGAAAAACAATACTAAGGCTTCATCAAGCAAGCCAAACAAGCAAGAAACTATGGGAATGTTGTTTATGCCTCCGAAAGAGGAAATGGGTATCACCCCCGAGAACAAACCACCAATAATATATATATATATATATATATATATATATATATATATATATATAATTTCAAATCCCGACATGCCCTTATGCCTTCCCCAATTACCCCTTATTTCACACATTTCCTTATGCCTCCCTAACCTCTTATGGCAGCCCATAACGAGTAAAGAAATGCATGTTATTTCTTTGTAATGTGGAACCCAAATCGCAACTCCTCCACCCTTATACATCCCTAAAACACAGTTGTGCCTCCCACAAAATAAACCCCATAGTCTTATTGTACACCATTCTTAGGCCATCTACCTAAGACCCCATAAACAAGCCAAAACTTTCATACATTACCATTTACATTCTTACAATAAGAGCATTTCAAGAAACAAGCTCCTACCCGTCCATGATGAAGTTGTCCCAAGTTCCAAAACAACAAGATTTATCGCAATGAAATCAATCCAAATCACCCAAGCACAAGCATGCAACAATCTTCCAAAATTTTCTTCAAAGAAAGAGATCCCAAAACAACATGGAATTCACCCAGAATAATGTCTCCAAAATGAAACAACCCCAAAAACAAGGCAAGCCATTCGATTTTTATGAAGAGGGAAGGGAAGAGGATGATGTAGATCTACGTAGGATGCCATATCATACATCTTCAACCCCAACCCCAAAAGTAAAATTTATTCTTCAAAGAATAATAAATAGGTGGGTGAATAATATAACAGATTACTTACACACTCAAATCCAACCCACACACCCCTAAGGACTAAAATTAAATCATGTAAGAAAAGTGCAATTAAAACCTACAATTTTCCTTGTCAAAAATCATTACAAAAGTCTAATATCAACTCTCCAACTGTAGGTATGCTTGGTAATTAAATTTAAGAGGTATGAGACAAGTTTAATTTGTCCCAAAAGGCTCCAAAATCAGCCTTCAAGGACAATTTCAAATTTTCAAGAAGGTGGAGTGTTTCACACTCAAAATTTAACTTACACATCACTTACACATCTCCTACAACACTTTAATTCAAGGCCAAAAACTCTATTAATTACCTTCTTATGACATACTGATTTATTTATTTTAACAATATGATTACTCTCAATATTTACACACCATTTAATAGTTAATGAAGGGGTAAAAGCACCACAAAATAAACACTCGCAAACATAAACAAAAGGACCAAAATAAAATCAAATACATAAAACCCTTGGTCATAATTAAAGGTATTCCCCCATGGGAATCCCTAACACACACAAACAATTACCAGTTGCCATGGTGGCCTTTTTGAATTCATCTATAATTCTAATGTGGTTGGTCTCTAATCCCCGATGTTTTTGTGATATTTTAAACCTACAAAATACAAATAACTCATTCGGCCTCATGGTCATATCGAGCATCCAAAATAATATACATATAATTCTCAAAATCATATAGATATATGAATCACAACAACATCAAAGCAATCTAACAATATCATTTGCAATTTCACTCAACAACTATATCATCATCAAATAATTTCCATTTCTAGGTTTACTCACAATATCCAAATATCCCAAGTCCACACAACATCCATAATATAACCATGTCAAACAATATATCATCATCAATATCCAAAACGTCTCTAATAATCATCATGCATCATAACTGAATCAAGTCAACAATAATCCATGATCTAACATCTAACACCATACTATAATAAGGTCCATAATATAATCAACAGTATCATGATTAGTATCAAAAAGGTGTCAAAGGAAAGTGGGCACTACAAATTCCCTCACCATAATCTCAAATCCCTCAGTGACCTTCTATAATTAAACGTATAATTCCTCCTTTTCATTCACATAATGCATATGTCGATGACTCAAGCTTGAGAAATTCTTAAAGTGGGTGGCATGGTATCTCTCACATCATCTCATAGATATACATTACTCAAACATTGGGTTAAATCAAAATTTCCCACATTGTCGCACATTCTAATCAGAAATTTCCTATCAATACTACTTAGAGACACAACTATACCTTAGTGTCTTTGTATAGTTCAACTCTTCTCTACACTATAAGCACAAATTTTTACATTTATATATGATTATGGCTCCCTTTCCGCTCCTATTCCACTGTACACATTTATATCCTCATGCTTTCGTATGGATCCTTCTATTCATGACACACATATTATTTTATACATATGGTACACATCGTTTCATTCGTTATACCTACTATGTTTATTATTGATCGCAATGATCATATCTATTTTCTAGTAGCTCTTGATTTTAACATTTGGGGAGCATCAAAGTTCCCCCTTCTCACTTGTTTCTTAAAATTACTTCTTCCTATCTCGTACAACACAATGTTTCTACTATATACACTAATTTTTCCACTTGGTGACACACTCTTGTTTTATGGTTCATACTTCATTTTCGAGGGAACAATTCATAAATTAACCTCACTTATCATATATTGTCTCGTCTCTCTCTATCTCTAATTCTCTTTGCTTCATGTCTATCTTTATGAGCATTGTCACATATTCTTTTAGCTCATTACCCCACTGACACACTCTTGTTCTACAGTTCATACTTGAGTTTTCTATGAAAGTATGAATCAAAGTATGGAACAACAAATTGAATTTTAATTTTCATAAATAGTGTAAAATTGCATGCATTCTCTAATATTACAAAATAAACTAAGCATATGAAAGTTTTTCGAAATGGAAATTGGAATGTTATTACCACGAAAATAACAAAAGTTTTATTAATAATAAAATCATGATTTGGTATTTTTCTCAAAATATAATAATTTTTTGACTTGATTTGATCTATTCTAACAAAAATTTCAAGATGGGCTCAATGTTTTCTGATTATAAAATTTGGGAAAACATATTCACATTCAATACTCCTTAATTCATTTCTCCAATATATGGGTACATATCCATTAGTACTATTGGTAATACTAAGTAATTGTTTCAAATGGATTTAACAACACCCCACACCATTAAATTGATCAAATAATTTTATATATTGTATTTAGACCTAAAATTTGTTGCCATTATATATCATATCATGCACAATGTTCTTCACTACAATATCATATGGGGTCTTCCTCGATCCATAATTTTGAAGCCATTTCATCAACTATTTATATATGTGTTAAATTTGTGCATGATCGATATGAATATACTATTATAACATGTTGGGAACATTTAAAATATTGAAAATTTAAAAATAATTCTTCTCATTAGCCTATTATCACACCTCCAACACATATAAAGCCTTCAGTAGTGAGTTACACATTTACGATGTTAGTGAATGATGCAAACATAATGATACTAAGACTCGTATGCAACTAATCATTGATCCCCATAAAACTTGATTGAAAAACTCACATGTAAAATTATATGAACTACAAATTGAATTTTTTTAGCATATGCAATTTACTCCACCACATCTATTCAAACAAAAAGTTGTCAAAGAAGTACCATTATTAGTTAAATATAATATTATTATGTCCTATTTCTTGATTATTACGATATTGATTATAATGATATATTATATCCCATGGCCGCTTGATAAATAAAATAGATATGAATGACTCTATGTTTCATACTCTATTTATGTCTACTAGACTTGGGTACTATCTTTTAAATCTTATACGATAATATCTATGAACACTTATTTTCTTAATAAATCTCTTGCATTAGGAAAATCAATATTATTTTATTAAATTTTTCATATCATACACCCTACACATCATTCATTACCTTTAAGAGAAATATTAATCAAACCTACCATAACTACAGTGAAAAAATAGCATCACACTGTATATCCATGTTTTACACCATATTCTATTAAAATTCATTATTATATGTCCAGTTCCAACTCTATTCTAATTTCTAAAAGTATAAAAAAACATGTCGTATTAAATTGATTGTTTGATCCTCGATTTTACGTGATAGATATTACACATGATTACATAGTTACATTTTTTTACCAAACTAGGAGGTCAATTTTTACGCCGAAGGCGTTCTTGTATTGAGATGCAACCTGCTGGGTCTGACAATAGTCAGAGATCTGAAGGTCGAAATTAGTTTGGCAGAGTTTCGTTGAAATCGTCCGGCCAAAAACATTTCACCTTCTAGGACGTCCACGTGGCGGAAACTTGTGGAAAAGTGGTTTGGGTTTGCGCTAAAACCGGATCTGAGTTGCTTTTGTCTTCCGTTTTCTTTATATTTGACCGCTGCTTTTTTTAAAAAAAAATTTCTTTGCAGGTCGACGCCTTTGGTATGGAAAATGCCCAGATTGGCTCGCTGTTTTTTTTTAAACTCATCCTTTGATTTGTGCAGGTCGCCTTTGGACGGTTTTCTGTGCAAACATTTGTGGCCACAGTTTTTTTATTTTGGCTGCATGCTCTCTATTCGCCATCTTAATTTCCTTTGGATATGTCAAACTAACTGAAGATTCATCTCGTTCGCCTTCTCGTCGTTGTCCTCAGAGTTTTAAAGAATTCCTAAAATTTCAGGTCATGATATCAATTTCAAATTTTATTGAAAGATCAATATAATGAGCTGTATAATGCCCTATTGTGTACGTGGATCTTTAAATCCTAAATTTCATGGATCTATGGTACCCAGTTAACATGTTTTTCTAGGCCTACCGATGATTTTTATCTGATTTCGAATATTTTTGGTGCTAATTGGCAACTGATTCTTAGAGGTTCAGTATCCATCGAAGGATTTTGTGTAATTACTAAGGCTTGGTATGCTTCTGAGATTGAGATCAATATATATAAGGTGAAGCGAAGAGGCTTTCTTGTTCTCAAAGTAGCGTTTCAATGGCCGAGGATATACTGGCTGGGCTTGGACCTAAAAATGCCTTTACCCTTTACCATTACTAATAAAATTACAACTAGGAGGAAGTTTGGATCAGTTCCAGTAGATTCATCCTTTGTACACATGATATTTAGTCCTTAAAGTGGATTACGTTCCTCAGTGAGTGCACCGACATGTCTCTCGAATGGTGTTGGAAGATAAGCCTACTATTTTTTCTTTGTTCTATCGTGCTCATTTGTCAGGACCTCTGCTTGGCAGAAATTTCTAGACTCTGCTGCTCATGAACCCTTATTTAGGTGGTGGACATATGGCTACCGGTGGATATCCCTTGCTGGAGAATGTATCCGCAATTTAAATTTTAACTCAGACATTCTAAGAAGCACAGCTTAGTGTTTGAGTTCTAATCCTCACCAAATCAAAACCAAAAGGGATCTTATATTGTTTCTCATAAGGTGAAGATGTCCTTGTATTAGTCACTCAGAATTGTATAGCTTGAGGTTGCCTTCACCTATTTGGAGTTTTCCGAAAAGGATATGATTCATTTGACATTCCATTGGAATGTGGCCTTGGCAACAAGATAAATGCATGTTCAATGGTAACTTAATATTTACATTCTGTGTTCCATTGTGCAGGAGATGCTTTCCTTTTGAAAGTCAACCATTTGATGTTGTTTCCAGATGTATATTGCATGAAAAACTGTTAAGCTTTATAGCAAATGTCTTCTGTAACCAAGCTCACAAGGATTTTTGTTTTGTGGTTATGTTCTCTTTTTTATCTTTGTACCAAATGTTGTATCAATTATCTTCACAAAGAACATAATTCACAGATGCTGAAAATGGACCATACTAAAAATCTGGACAGAGCTTCTGCAGGATAAACACATTATGTCTGGTGTTTGAGACTAGTTATTACCTCTGGGTGGAGTTGCTGGTGACACAATAGTCTCTGACTCATTTTTTTGCTTGAAACTAAAACTTCTGAAATGTTTATATGATAAAAAATGAAATAAATCTGCAAATTTGACCTCAGGCTGCATGTACATATGTTAGACATGTCTGTGACAGCTACTAATGTGAGTCTAAGCTCATAAATGTCTTGAAATTCTGTGAAATCTGCCTCACTTGACTAGCCGTATGGATATCTCGAAGTTTGTGCTGCTCTTTTTCTTTAATCTGTGCCTCATATTGTGTCGTCTGTTTGATCAAGTCTCACTCAAGCTGATTGAATTTAATTCTCACATCTTGAATCATCTTGCTATGTACCGATCTCTCATCAATCAAATGTTAGGATGAGATTTGTGTATGTCATGCAAGTTGTTGCATCCAAATCTTGAGTTTTCTTCGGTTCAACTTTAACAAATGTATGCTTCGTTTCCATTCTAGCGCTCATCTCATAATTATCAACAATAGTTGTCCTGCATACCCCCTTTTCAGTATAAATTTACCCCTCCATGCTAGCACTAACCGCACAATGATTTGTATTTCTGTATTTGATTTGAGTGTACATTAATGTGAAGTATAACACAAGAAAAGGTGTGACGCATGAAGGTATTTAATTCTCAATTTTTAATTTTTGACTTTCTATTGTTGTCTTCATCTTATATAAAAAAATTAGATGTTGACCAATCAAAAATATTTTAGTCGTTCTCAATTAGGTTACGTTCCTAAAGTCTATTGGATCTTCCCCATTTTTTATTCTAACCACCATTTAACTCGTAAATACCAAGATAGAAAAAATTTACTAGAACACTATGCACTTCTCCTCCCTCATACCTCATCTTCTTTGTCCCCCATCCTCTCCCTCTTATTCACTTAAATTTTAATTCTTTGATCTATCCCCTTCATGTTCCCATCGTACTTTTTCCATACAATTGCTAGTTTTAATACTAACATATTAGTAACCATGATACTTTTCATTTCTATACATTAATATATAATTTATATAATGGATTAAAAATAAGGAATGCTTAATTACGACATAATTAGAAATATATCTATGAAGCAAAGTGGATCCTTTTGTGACTATAATCATATTACTCACCATGATGCCTTTCATTTATATAAATCAATATATAAATTATAAAGGCCAAATGAAAAAGGAAAGATTATATTTATTATAGAAAATTAGTTTTATTAAGGTTAAAAGGTTTTTTTGACTAGGATCCTACCCAGGAAAAAAAGGCCGAAAGCCAAGATCTAAAATTAAGGAAGATCAAGAACCAACAAAATCATGCAACCCAGCTGCAACAACAGATAAAAATTGAGGGCCGATAATAAAAATTATCAATTAATGCCAATTCCAAAAATGTGTCAAGCAATAAGCCCTGGTTGAACCCACGAGAAATACATTAAGAGTCTTAAAGCATTGTGTTTTTTATGGTGAACAAAGTAAAATCACTAATAAAGCATTGTGTGTGAATCCTTAATAAAGATTGTGTTTTTTATGGTGAACTTCATACGAACCGTCATCATTTGAAGGAAGAAAAATATCATCGCTAATTTCACCCCTCTTTGGTCATAAGGACCACTTCTAATTTTCCAACTCGATTCTTTATGCGGTGGTCCCCTAAGAAAAGGTATATTATCCCCA
Organism: Taxus wallichiana var. yunnanensis; assembly: GCA_018340775.1. NCBI lineage: Eukaryota > Viridiplantae > Streptophyta > Pinopsida > Cupressales > Taxaceae > Taxus > Taxus wallichiana. The sequence goes on along the minus strand of CM031244.1, from coordinate 689,436,070 downwards.
AATCCACTCCCAACAACCCCATGTTCGAAGGGACACCGTGCTTACTTTAACGATATCCTTGAACATGAAAACTAGAATACACAAGTCCTTTTCATTGTTTACCATTGTCAGAGCACCTATATAGCATGATGTGGCATCATAACCCACTTTCCTATAGTTTTCATAGAAGATCTGTGATTTTTTAACCACAATCTCCTTTTCACATTCATCTTTGAAGTATTCAAAAATTTCTCTTGGCATTTTTTTCTCCCACAGTGCACATTAATTCACATTCTAAAAAAGGTGATTCTTGATCGCTCCTTCATGGCTTGTTCCACTACGATTAAAATACCCATTGATCTCACCATGCTAGGGATAACGTCGTGTTCCCACTATTCCAAAGGGATAGCAAGAACATGGATCCAAACCGGAAGAACGAAAGACACATATTCTTTCATCCTTGGGCACCAATGAGAAATACCGATGGAATATTTCCCATAAAACCATGGTCCTCCAAAAGCACCCTTTAGAATTCCACCTTAGCTTGGAAGCAAAGAGAAAGTAATCCCCGCAAGCGCTCTAACTTCTAACTTGCATATCCAATTCCTCTTGCACCATTCCCTTACAAAATAAATATTTGGATTAATCCCTTCAAATATTCCAACATTTACGCATTTAAATCTACCATATGTACTCTCCTCATGTATACATCTTCTCATCTTTGAAATCCACAAAATATGTTACAAAGTTACATCTAACCATTCTTTGTTATAAAATAAATGTTGAGCTATTATTTCAAAAAAATAAATTTATAGAATATAACAAAATATAAAATTAAAAATAATTGACAATATCCTAACTTCCATGACCCATGTATCGGTTTTTCTATCATATTTTTACAATTACAATTTATGTTAATGTAAAGAATAACATTTTGCAATACAATACATGTACCATTGAGAAAATTTAGGAACATTTTTATAGATTGTTAAACATTGCACATAATTCATGATTCCAAAAATATAATTGATCTCTCATAATCTTGAGTTCTTATGGTATACAAATATTAAAAATTAAATGGTCGATGCACAAAGATGGATAGCTGGAAATATTTTTTTAGGAGAATCATTTTCATAGTAAATGTTTTTTTTTTTAAAATACTTATGGGTATTACCTATAATTGTTTAATAATTAAAATATCATTATTGTTTCATGTGATTATTATATCAAATTCCAAAATACATTTAACACATTGGAAAACATATCAACACCATAATGGCCCCTTATACAGATCTGAGATATACTTTTAATAATATACATTAGTTCTATTAGGGTGACTAACTCAATATCTTTTTCCTTTATGAGAATTTATCATTTAAATGTTATTATACTAACTACAATCAAACCCAATTATGATATACTTAATTAACCCATATATCCACACACTTTCAGACTTCTAAATATTGAAAGATAATTAAAAATTTTAAAAATTGTAAAATGGAAAACAATTCAAATATTTCAAAAATATAAAATAAGGACCTAGTGATGATTTAATATTCTAGTTTTGATTTTACCTATATTCTTATTATTATGTTTCAATAGAAATCATAGTCTATATTCTTAATATTACTTTAGTTATATGAGCATGATGTAGGATAAACAAAACTTTACATCATCGTATATGTTGAATTTACCGCGTTTTTAGTGTTCATTCTCATATAGGTCCATCATATACATTATTATGTGCCATATGTCTATTTTTAATTATTATAATTAGTATCTCTTATATTTATCATGCTTATGATTCACACCGCACTATGCTCCTAGCATAATCTTTGACACTTATAGATGTATTCTCAGTAAAACTAGCGACTCTTAATACAATTTATTTTCTTATTTTATGAACTATCAATTATTTTCCTAGAATATGTGGCATTTGTCATTTCTATGTGTATGTTTGTGCATTAAACATTGTGTTTTCCCTTGTTTATATCCCTAGTACTCTTTCTTATGTATACCTTTCACACATGTTTTTGTATGTGACACTATCATGTCCCTCAGTATACACCCCTTGTCTTATTATATGAAACATGCAAGAAATTTATTTTTTACTTGTAATCTTACATGTGTTTTTATTTGTTTACTTGCATTTTCATTTTTTGTAGTATCACTTTATGACACGATTTCAATCATGCACTTCCTTTTATGGAAAGGTTATACATTATTTCTATCCGTAGTTATTTTCTATGTCTAATGATGATGATTATATTATATTTTTAGCATGTTCATGATTGGTTGTTTTATATCTGTGTGATCTACATTATATTACAATAATTTCTACATAATTGGAGGCATTTAATGGGAATATTACAATAATTTTAATGTAATTCAAGCACATATGTAGAAATATATAATTTAAGATATAATGTGATTTTTTTCATGGATATACCTCCATGTATGTGTAGTAAAAATGTGCCACAAACCTTCAATTTTGAAAAACTATCTAATAGAAAAACATTTGTCATGTGGTACAACCCAAATAGAGAATACTATGTTGATATGTTTTTGACTTCCATAAATTTTCAAGGAAAATTTAGGTTTTCAAGGGATGTCTAACATAGGTCTAGTACATCGTTCACATATATATATGGTGATAAAATACATGGGGAATAGTGATAGTTAAAATTCACATCACTAATGAAAATTTACACTTAATCTATTTAGAATGTGTTTTCATTATCTTATTGACATAACATGGGCATGAGCATGAAAATCATTATTTTTGAATTTGCATAAAATGAAAAGGAATAATATATTGTACATCAGTGGTCATGAGTGTAGTTCATTCTCTTTCACATTTGCATTGAATTTACACATTTGTAATCTAGATCCATTTGAAATGGTGTGGTTCTATGGGTTGATATTTTTAACATGGGTGTAGTGAAAACCTTAGTAGATATGGGTCTGCTAAGACCATTCATCTCACTCCTAGACACATGATATACATATTCTAGACATACATAACGTGGGGTAATATGTCGGTTTTATGTATGTTAATATAATATTTATACATAGGAATTATATGTGTCACTTTCCATTTTTATTTACATATTTTAATATTATTTCTAAATAAGAGTTATATGTGTCACTAACAAAAATAGCACTAACCCATTCCTATATTAGCAAAATAAACTACAACTAATAACTCATAATATGCATGTAACATATTGATTATGGATTATTATTTGTGGTTTATTTTTGCATAATAAAAATGGGTTAGTACTATTTTATTAAGCGACACATATCATTCCTATGTTGAAATAATACTACCATACATCAAACCCACATAATACCCTTAATATGTATGTCTAGAATATGTATATCGTGATGTGTCTCGAAAAGAAGATTGTAATTACAAACTTCAGTAATAAGAAATTATGTTTTATGTGTGATATGAATCACTCTATATTATCCATGAGAAATTATTTTTATTTTTGAATACATAGAGGTAGAATAATATGTTAGAGATGTTTGCATAAAAACTGGGTGCTTTTTTTATATTCATCTTATGTGGCCCTAAGTGATGTGAGACATGAGTTCCTTACAATTTAAACTAAATTTTATTTCATAGGAAATTGCTGCAACATGATTTTCTTCTCAAATGCAACATGACAAGTACTAGGTTCACGTATGCATTTTACAATGTCACTATAACATTTTTTGAGGAAATATTCGTCATCTCAAAAACCTCCACCTAATAACTTCACCTATAATGATAAAATTTTTATAATGTAGTGTATGATATAAATAGTTAGTCATATATCATGGAAAATTTCTTGAAATCATATTTTATGTTATGATAATGATTGTTTGACTAGCCAGTTATGGATAACAAGTGTGAAGTATTGTCTAATAGTGTGAGATGAGAAATGGATATTTAGGAATTATTAATTCTAATGAAAAAGGTAATGCGATGATATGAATGTCAAAGAATAATTCCAAAATGTCATAAATAGATAATTAGATATGTAAATATTCCACCATTGTAATCTAGCAATTGAAATTTTCTTCATTAATATATATATATGGAACATGGAAACCTTTCACAAAGAAAATACATTCTCATGGAATGATGTCTTGTGTTTCGTTTTCCTTTGTGTGTATAGACATACATGTGAATGTATTTTTTTGCATGAAAATGTGTATTAACTGAATATAATTAGTTAATATCATTTAATTAAATATAAAATCATAAATAATGTACACATTTTTTCCAAGAAATATATTCATGGTAACTGAGCCTTCCAATTGAATATATTAAAACCATAAATTACAATTCAGACTACTTAGTGATGTTGTATGTAACTATTCATAACAATTCAGACCACTGAATGAAGTTATAAAAAATGTTGTGATGCAATATTTTTTCTTATGGTGTGATGTAATAACTTTTTTTTTCATATAAGCATATGGTTTTATCTCAAGCACCTCTTACAAAATCTACACTTTTTAAAAATAACCGACAACATATACCTCTTTTAGGTAAAGGACAGCGCTATGAATATCTAAACTAAAAAAATATTATTCTTTGTGTAAAAATTAACCAACACGATCAATTATTTATACAAATATTGTTATATCAATTAACATGTTAAAAATTTCTATATGTCATAAGATAAGTGTCTTTTTTATACAATTTATTCTTTAGTATTGTTAATATAATTCTATTTGATGGATGAGAATTTTTAACATCATAGGATTCATCATAATATGATCACGTTATTGATCAATTTAGAAATCATAGAACACAAAAATGTGTTGATTTCATCATATAATAACAATGTAAGCTCAATAATTTATATGCATCATGAAAATAATGAAACTTATTATGAAATTATTCTAGTAAGATTCAGCACTTATGCATATACGTGAAAGGATAAGTAGCAAGCAAAACCATATGAGTCAACACTTAATTAATTGATATTGACCAAAGACACAATCATACAAAATGGCATGAGAGGACTACAATAAATAGATATAACTAACAAGATTTGATATACATAACTAGTGTTAGAGGGGTTGTATGTTTGTTCATATATACAAGAATAATCCTGCAAGTAATGAGAAAGTGCGTGAAAATAAATGATAACATCGTGTGATAAGAAATGAAATAAACAAAAACTATGTATGGAGAAATTTATGAACTAATTTCATAAACTTATTATTTATTAATCATTGTCCATAAAGACATATCCAATATTAAATGTCATAAAAATCAATGTGTGTGGAGAAATATATAATAACCACTTATCTAAGTCATAAAGTGTATTCAAAATAGTACAATATGGTTATGACCTAGATGTATTGTTTTAAATATATGAATATTTTACAAAATTTATATCCTTGATTTTGTTTTCGATCGCATGTACTTTGTCTAGACATTTTTTTACCCTAATAATTTTATCTATGTCTGTTGTGAGTGTAGAAATGAACCTAGATGGATGCCCTCTCTTTGAAGGCGTGTGTAAGACCAATTTTGTGCAATTGGCTCACAAGAAATAGATGTGTAGTAATGATGCATATGTCTCTCGTAAGTGTAGTAGAGTGTATAATGTTGAAGTGGTAACCACCTTGAATAGTTTATACCTACAAAAAGGAATGTGTTTGTGCATGGTGGAAACCAAGGTGGACAAGAAAAGTAATGATAGAAATAGATAAAAACCACATAGATGATAAAAATTGTTTTTAAATGCATGTAAATTAAAAAATAGTGTAATAAAATGTAATAACTATCAAAAAAGTCACACATAAGCCATAAATATGGAAAACATGGGATACCCATGGTGTTACAAGATAAACAAGGCATTTGCGCATGTAAAAATGAGAAATAAATTACATACAAGATTGGAAGGATGCCAAAACATGGGACACCCACTGTATCACCAAAAATCAAGGCACACGGGCAACATGGAAGGAAAGTAAGAAAACATAAACATAAAAATGCAAGAAATTATCCATGAAACAAGTGTGTCAAAACTTGATAATATGATATGCCCACATGGGTGTAATATGTGAAACATGAGAGGTCAATGTTATAAAAGACACATGTTAATCCTATTAGTATGAACAACATGTACAAAATTTGCGTAGTCAAGCATAAATGTGAATGTGTAAAAGGTATTATACAAGAACAATAGTACTTATAGGAGATGGAGTTGACTCCCAAAGACACGAATGTAAGGAGTGATGTGTTCTCCTATAAGTGTACATATCAATTTGTGTTCTATGCATCCATTTGAATGTACTAAGTGAATTCATGTGGATAGAGGAGAAACAAGAATTTTATTCATTAAGGAAAAGTTATAAACAACATAGATAATGTAAATTGCTAACAATGCAAGAAAAATAAATGTCCTAATTTTGTATTTTTATAAATATCGAATGTTTTTATTTTTATCAAAATGCATATTTATGTATAAAAGGTATAAGTAGCATGGAAAATAATCAATTAAAACATATTAAATAGGTTTAGGAACTATTTCATTATAGGTAGTCTTAGGCCTCAATGTGATCTAGATGGAACAATTAACATAATTGTAATATTTGAATTTGAATTTGAATACTATTTATAGTCTTGAATAAGAAAAAGGGTGTCGATAACTATGATACATTGGGAAAGATGTGAAAGAATAATGTCTACTAGAACACCATCATAGGAGCCCGGGTGGTAGTGAGGATGGTGATAAGTATGGCATGCGGATACTATTCTATAAGGTGACTTATAGCCATGAGATAGATTGTATGCAACAAAGGGCCTAGTTGGACACTAGGTGAATGATGGTCACAAGGGGTAGGATGAAGGACTACAGAAAATGATTGAGCTTAGGATTTTTAGTGTTGTTAGAGACAATGTGTAAAATCAAAGACCTATGTTTAATGAAAATTTGAAGGGAGGAAAATGTTAATTGTTTAGGAGATCATATTCCCTCCTATGGATGGGGAGGTTCCTTATTCATAGTAAAAATTGTTTCCAAAATATCTATAGAATATAAAATCATTCTATCAAAATTTATTTTAAGGATGTTAGTTTTATTGTGTAAATAGAAGGTGGAATGTGATTTTTAAAAAAAAATATTTTAATTAAACCTTATTTTGGAGTAATTATTATAAAATAATAATGTGCATATCCTAAGATAAAATATGAATAATGAAAATAAGCATCTAAAGTAGAAACCTTAAGCAAGATATGGATGAAGAAGACTTATCTTATTTAGGCTTGGTCTCGTGACTGCTTCGAACTTGAAAAGTGCTATATAGGAAGTAAACAACATCGTAATAGGTCTCTGTAAATTCATTAGCTCACGGAAATGGTTTACATGGGCGCCCATACTAGGAAATGCATCCTTGAGCGGGAGACTCTGCTACTAGGTTCTTGTGAATGCATAAATTGTTGGAATATGGTTTTCATTATGTCACAAGGTTGTCACAATTACTTCTTGTTGATCACATTTTGTTCACACTATAATCACTAATGATATATTTAACCCGCAAAATAGAAGTTTACCCTAAGAAGCCAACAAACCACATCAAAATTACAAATAAAGATACAATATGGGGAGAAAGATTGACCCCAAAAGTTACCTCGAGAGTGAACTTATAAATGAACATTGCATTACATCTCAAACTCCATGTAGTTCTTATGTGTGTGTAGGAATTACGCCCTAGGATTCCCTATTGCATGTTGCACTTGATAGCCGACTAGATCTAAAATGTAGAAATATATATCATGTGTGGATGGAATATAATTAATTTCCCCTTCCGATTAAATGTATGCAGAGTATATAGTCACTTGTCCCTTGAATTGATTCTAGATGGATGTCATTAGCGATATTTAGTGCCTTTAGATGAAAGCTTAGGTGATGGTAGTATATGCTTAGTTATTTTTCCCTCATTTCAAGAACATAGTTGTGTATTTATATGATTCCCTTGTTTGAATTTTTTAATTGAAAACTAGAAGGACTACCCATAAGTCAAAAAGATTCCCAAAAGGAGCAAGTAAGATATAGAAGGTTGTGGGCACCCAAAGGGGCAAGAGCTCTTGCGTGATTTTGTCTTTATTGGGTGCTGGTGTCTAAAGCAATAATAAATAAAGTATTAAAATACTTATTGGGTTTTAGGGTGTTTAAGATAAGAAAGAAGAAAGAAAAAAATAAAAGAGGCCAAAGGTAGTTGTCAACCACTACTTTTACTACTTAAGAATAATGTAAATTCTAGTATTATTTCAGACCTAGAAATGTACCCATGTGTATGATTTTTTGTCTACATTTGACCCTAATTTATGTTTTTATTGAATAATTGATAACATATGGTAGATATAAGATGTGTACTTGATGTCCATATAGGGCATGTGGTGAATAACATGCCCAGTGGGTAAGTGAAGCATCGAATGATTCACAATGAAGTGTGGAAACTAGGAAAGGAAATTGACCCTATGGGTAAAGCATATGTGATGAATTATACATGTCATTTTGTTTGTACTTAATGTTGTAGGATGCTTCTTGTTGCCTACTAAGGAAGGACTTACAAAAGAAGTGCCAAAGAGAACTCAAAGTTGTGTATATGAAAAATTCCTTGCAATTATGTAAAAGAATGTAAAAGTGTGTAAAAGTGTGTAAAAGTAGTAGTAAAGGAAAGGGTGCACCTAATGTAATAGAATGTAAAGGATAGAAATATGTTCTAAAAATTTGGTGAATAAAGTGATTTTTTGGCCGATCTCATGCCAAGTGCAATTATTTTGGGAAATCTCATGCCATGGGTAAGTTTTTTTAGGAAATATCACACCAAAGATCAAGTGTTTGAGAGGAGGTCTAGTGTTACTTGCCTTCCATGAATACTCATGATAAGCACCAATGAATATTTTACATATTGATTTATTCTTGTTGTTCCTGTTTTCTCGATTATTCGAATTAGTGTTGAATTCTACCAATAGAATGCATTTTGTGATTGTAGGAGTGTGCTTGTAACTCTAGAAATGATTTGATTACTTTTTTGAAATATGTTGATATGAGGATAGGATTGTGTTTTCCCCTAAGGATTTTGTTCCGGGGAGGATAGAGGTTCCCATGTGTTTCGTATGAGTATGGATGTTGATGTTTATACTGTGATTTTGACCCAAGTATGATTATGAGCCAGTGTTATAACCGGTACTTGTGTTTTTATGTACTATGCATATTTGTATTGTAGATTTGAGATGTTATAGGGATGATTTCTTCACCCAATATATTCCCCCTCATTTTGAGTGCATGCAACATTGTTAGTAGTGTGAGCCCCAAAAGAGAGGACCCAATACATATTAGAAACTATATCCCTGTAGGGGAGGGGATGTGGATTGTAGAAACCAAGGTACATGCTAAAAATGTGGATAATAACATGTGTTAGTAGAATTAGTGTAAAACATGCAATAAAAGACAATGTAATCAAACAAGTGTGAAAATAAACTAAATCACGAAAAGTGGGTTTCAAACATGGGACAGGAAATAATCGGGGATGAAAGTGGCTAAAATTATACACATAGTGATTAAACAAGACATAGGAAATAGCCTGCAAATAATGCCATAAAGTAGCAAACAATGGTAATAAAAATATATTAGACAAGCATGGTAGCATATAGTCCTACATATAAAATGCTACACATGAAGCAACCATTAGCATGTTAGAAAGATAAAAAGTATGTCAAGACATGTATGTATAAATGGGAATTAATGTGATAGAAATTAAAAGTAGTAAATTATGAAAAAATAACACTTGTAATGTGTTAGAGTAGGAAATGTAGATGTTGTTAGGAGCCTCGATGGGACTAGTAAAAGGTACAATGTCAAGCATCATTACATCATGTGAAAATATGTAAGATATCTACATTCACAACTAGAGACCAAGTGAACACACATGTGTATATGATAAATATAATGACATACAAATTATTTGACGAACATAGTAAATAAAATGCAACATGTAAGTAGTATAATAAACTTAGACTAAATGAAACCAAGATATGAAATTTTAGTGGATGAATGTGATTAAATGGTATACAAAAGATGTGAAGATGGAAGGAGCAGCATGGCCCCCAACTAATTTGTATGAGATGAGGCTCATTTATAAAATATCCTCAAGAATCAACAATGAATCATAGAACAAGAGTGCATTGTCAGGAAATGGTTTTAAATGTTGTGCTTGAAAGATAGATCATCAAGCATAGATCTTGAAAAGTGAATGTTGTCAAGTTCATCTAAGATTTAGCCATCAACATGGAGTATGAACCATGAAGCTAGAGTGTTTCACAGGGTGATGACAATACATTACGTGTAATAAAATGTGTAAGAGTAGTGTGAAATATTAGATGTGAAGAAAAGAGTGTAGTGGTAGAGATAATTAAGTTCTAACCATAATTGGAGGGGGTTGGAAAAAATGCTTGATGCCCCCAAGTGTGTGATTTTAAAAGGATCAATTTAATTCATCTAAGAGTTCGTCAATTTTAGGATCGTAGTCTATTGGATTTGGGTTAGAATCATGGTAAGAAATAATATGTGGTTGATTAGATAAAGTGCCATTGTGGCACACATTATGCATTCCCATAAGATATTCTTAATTAACGAAAGTTGGCTGTGGAAAATCATGCACATACCATCAAGTGAGATTTTGAGTATAACAAACAAATGATTTATTTCTAATATATATGCATCCAAAAGGAATGGATAATGTCATATCAAGTATGATTAGGATGCAATATGCCACCAATGTAGTGAATTCAAAACTACCCAAGTGTGACTAGAGAGGAACAAGGAGTACATTTAATAAATAATTATAAGTGAAAGATGCAGAGTTGTTGAGGATTAACAAATACACATCCATGATAAACGTGAGGAGAGTGAATTTCGGGAACAGATAATAAAGTGTGAATCCTAGATGTTTTAATCCATCATTTATGGAAATAGTGTCATAACAACCGGTATCAAATGGAATGTGAGGCCAATAAGAGTCATGTATGAAAAGAGTGCATGTGAAAGGAGGAAGTGTCAATGTAGAGTGTACTTGGGTAGATGAGGTAGGTGGTATGACATCTAATGTATAAATAGTTCCTTGGAGAGGAAGTATGTCAGTGGTAGAGGCAGGATGTTTCTTGAGTTGGTAGTCATCAGTGATATGTGTAGGGGTAGTAGAGGTAGGTGTAAGGGTGGCAGAATTAAGAGGAGTACATGAACGGAATTAGAGTAAGTAGTGGAGTGAAAGGGTCTAGGAAAAAATACTTGAATGGGTAAAGGTCAACAAAAATGTTGGGTTCATAGGAATCATGTAGGAGTTAAATGCACCGATGAACTATAGAAAAACAAAATTGATGGTGTGAAGTCATGGCCTACCAAGTAAATATTGAACTATGGCATCGATAACAAAGAATATATTAGGAAATTTTTTTGGCACAACTATTAGAGGTAAGGTAATAGTGTCCATGCAAAGATCTGTAGTAGAATTGTAGCCAGAGAGAGAAATTGATGAGGGGCTGACATCAGCTAAGGAAAGGCCAAGCTATTGAATAAATGTGAAATTACAAATATTGAGCTTGGATCCATTATAAAATAGTCCTAAATGAATTCCAAATTTATAGATGTGAGCCTTGATATAAATTGGAGGATGATTGTTAAAAATAGAAAGAGAATTCATTGTATCATAAGTTAATGTAATATGGTCTTGTTGGGTAAAAATGTTGTTATAAATCGGTGAAATACATAGTCTGGAGGAGTATTGGGAGGAATGTGAGAATTATCCTCAAAATATTTAATTTTATTCTCAAAAGCATTATTAGCCTACAAAAATGCTTGGATGGAGACATCCATGGTGGGAGGAAGCTAGGGCACCGAGGCTAGAAAGAAGTGAGGATCCAAGAATTTTCAAATTTGGGTTCACCTAATTATTTAACAAAAATACATATTTATTAAACCCTATTGTGGAGTAAATTATGTAAAATATTGATGTGCAAATGCTAATATATACAATATAACTCAATAAAATGATCATCTAACATAGAAACCGGAAGCAAGAGATGGAGAAACTAGACTTAGTTCATTTATGCTTGGCATGATATTGATGTAAATAGAGAGAATTTTTAAAATGAGGTAAACAATGTTGTTCTAGGTATTTTTAAATTGAAGCTCATGAAAAATGTTTAAAAGGGTGCCCATGCTAGGAAACAGAACACGGGGTGTTGGAGACTAGCACTGGGCACACACATGAATATGCAAATGGTCAGAATCTTATTTTTGATATGTCATAATTACTTCTTTCTAATCTCATGTTGTTCGATCTTGTGATCACCAATGATACCTCTAACCCGAAAAATAGAAATTCACTTGCACAAGCCAACAAACCACATCAAAACTAAAAATAAATATGTAATATGGACCTTATCTAATACCAATTATAGGAAGAAAAATGAAATAAGATGGGGGTGTATCAATTATTTAAAACCTTAAAACAATTTTAGATTAACATACATGCACCATTAACATTTATCCATGCATTAGTGTGAGATGAACATCATGAAACAATCAACCACATAAGTAAAACCAAGAGAGAGTATATATGAACACAAGATATAAGTATGAAACCCTCATTTGGAAGAAAATCCAATGAAAATTTTCTTATATTACACAAATAAAAGAGATTTAGTGAAGCACCAACTTACAAACAACACCAACCCCTTATTTAGTAGAGAACAAACCCTACAAAGAGCACCGAATTGTAATTTAATGAATCAATAACTCCACAATGATGATACAACACCCTAAGATTATACATAACTAACTCAAACATCTGAAGATCAAGATATTATTTTTTATGTTATAATTGTTAGATATCATTGATTTATCTCACACACCTTTTCAAACCCTTATTCCTTAAACTCGTTCTTTCTTCTACTTTAATGGACATGTCTTCGCTTCAAACCATTGCCTAATTCTCTCTAATATCCTCCATATTTTTACACACTTATTTATCTTTGAATATATGCCCTCATACGTGTTAAAAACTCACACTTTGGTTGCACTTTTGTCTCTAAAGCCAACTAGTTCAAATTTAAATGAAAACTTCACTTATATATGTTTCTCTTCTTAAAAACACAAAAGAGGTAGGTATTAATCCTTTACCTATACCAATATGACTTAAAAACATCCGAATACATTTACAAAAGCATTCGTAATGGACCCATTTAGGTTGGCCATGCTCAAATGCAATAAACAAGCTTAACAACAACTCAAAACACTAACACCTCCTTCTCCTACAACAAAAAACCTCATAAACATGATTATTCAAGCTCATAAATTAATCTCAAATGTTAAATATGACATTAAAACACCATCCATGGTTGTATATTATCTTTCACCAATCAAATTTATCATAACACTACTAAGAAGGCTCATATCCTTTGCTAGAAAGTTGTTTTGAAGAACCAATCTTCATTTTATGGCCTTAATAATATCCAAGAAAACCTACTCTATGTAATTCAACCACGGAATGTAATCCATTTGACCTAAAAAAATAAATCCATTCTTTCTCGTAACTCATGAACCATTTATACCTGCAATCCAAACCAATTTTGGTCTTCACCAAACTAAGCTACCTAGAAAGAGTTTTTAGGAAGTCAATTTGTTTGAAACCTTGATACAAATTTCAAGACCTAAAAATGCATTAAATATCAAATCATTTCATCCATCTCCACTCTCCAACTTATATCAAGCATGAACCAATCCAAAACATGCATCATCTACCTCAACCTTTCAGCCTAACCAATTTTGTCCTTAAAACAAGAAACATTCTTCTTCACAAACTGAGCTAGATATCCCATAATATCTCATGACAATGAGATAAATATTATACCCTTTAAAATAATTTGTAATGATTTATCCATAATATTATACATTTCCTATGAACACTAAGTGCAAGGCCTTCAACTAGGTCCATCTTTAAAACAACTCCATTATCCTTCTAGGACATAAGACTAAGCTTGAGATCAAATTTATCCATCACCTCAAAATTCAGTTACAAGCTTAACCATATCATATAAAATACTTATACATGTTGTCTAATCAATCAAAAACTTTAAACTAACATGAATAGCTAAGAATTATCGCATTACCTCATGCAATAACTCAAGACCCTGCTTAACTAGGCATCCTCCGATATAAAATTCAAATCATAGGTCATTACATATTCATACCTTATCAAAAACACATGTTTGATATATAATTGGAAATTTATCTAAACTAGGATAAAAACTGAACTTTAATCAATTCTTAAATAAACTTTTAACTCATATAATTCTACTTTTACCACAAATTGCTCCAAAGTTCTGCAAATACCAATCCTCATAAATAGGGTACGCTTTTCCATTTAGGACCTTAACCATGTTATTAAAATATCATGGGAATATAGTAAAACTCAAGGAATAAAACAAATTTCAATATATTTCACAAATTCTTTAGATAAATTTTCCAAAAACTGAACATCTTGAGAAAAATGAATTTTTTAGTGGAGCCCACATACACTCTGAAGCTTTGTCTTACCTTTCTAAAAATATGGATTTGTCTATAACCTCCAATCATTACATTTGAAAAATGAATCAGGATAGGCTCAATCCACTCACTTTTCTCCAAGTCACTTTTAGCAAGGGTTTAGTAAGGGTTTCAAATAAATTTATCTTCTTAATAATCATTCATAAAAATGTGATAATCAAGGCACAAAATACACAACGAGTAGCGAGAAGGTCAAAGTTAAGAAAAAAAAACTCTAGAAAACATTTTTTTCCAAACCGACGTCTCTTGTAAAATCCTCTTATCTTTGACCTTAAAATTGTCGGAAGCACAATGAAAACATCCTCTAACTATCCATACTTCCCATCTAGCTCAAATAGGTCTTAATTTCTCTATTCATTAATAGTCACCTATGTAATCTTCCATGTTATTCACCATATTTCTTCCCAAGTACTATGAAACACCATAATAATTCTAATAATTAACCTAAAACACATCATACATCTCATATACACTACCACCATGCTACTAAAATGCTTAGCTAAGACTGATCAATTCATAAAAATCATACCTCCATACCATTATACATGTTACGGGGAAAAAATAGGTTTGGAACGACCGACTCAACCATAACTTCACATGAACTAACCTTTATAACCACATTAAGACTCTTAGACACTCTTAACACATTATACCAATCATGATTGACCTCATACCATCCTTTAACCAACTTATGAGAACTCATACCATGACCATACACTCTAAATAATATTCCAGGACAATAAAAAGATCACCAAACATGGAAACTACTAGTAAACCTTCATAGATTACCTTGATATACACCTCATCGATACTGATACAACAACATGACACTGTTTTCCATCATTATATTTCACGTCAATGAGAACACTAAGACACAATGCCCAAAAATATTCCACTTTTTCATTGATGATAACCAACAAGACCAACACACCTAATAGGCATCATTTCCATGTTTTTTATCCGTCTCTCCCCATTTGATATTTTTGCAAAAGGCTACTATGATTACACAACATGAGAAATGACAAACAGATTGAAAACAATGCACAATAAAACTTTCTTGCTCTAATATCTCTTGCTAGGACTCCACTCTCTCCTTTTTGACTTCATCAACAAAATGAATGATCCAATGTACTTATAAGAGTGTTAAAAATAATCTCTTCAACTAATATCCTCATAATATGTCATAATTCATGCTCAAAATCACCTTTCTAGGACCTTTTCAACCTCAAAAACCCCATTTTGCCTCTAAATTCAACATGACTAAGTTTAGGACTACTTGTCCTTAAAAAACAAAAACTATGAATTCTTGAAAAACTTATTTATTCTATATAATCTCAAACAAAATATAAATCATCTCTCTAGGGATCCGTATGGCCTCCTACAACCTTAATCTAACTAAAAATGTAAGTTTATATTTCTTACCTTGCCTTGCCTTCCTTGTAGAAGCGCAAGTCACTTACCACAATCCCTAAGAAACTTTTTCAATTATGCATAGTCTTCTTCATATCAACGGAGCGTTATTTAACAAAGAGGAACAATCCTCCTATACTAAAGCTTGTAAACACTAATTACAATATACTTGCAACTCATGATTATCACTTCTACACAGAAAATTTTAACACCTTACAACTTGATTGGAGGGGAAAAAATTCCCATGTTTTAATAGGTCATATCAAACTTGTACTTCATCATTTTATCTACCTCAAACTACAATTCTTTTAATAAAATGTAAATTTAATTTATTATGAAGGAAAAAGACATATAAACCTTTCAAATAACATGAGCTCGATACACAATTCTTATTTCCACCTTGTTCACAACATGAGACTCAATATCTTGCTCCCATTGTCTTAGTAATCATCTGCATGCATGTAGCTTACCACTTTACATCTAGTAACTCTTCTAGATCATGCTTTACTTTGATACAAATTTTGGCATGCCACACACAATCTTCAATATTGACTATGAACGTTGTCATCTTAAATTATCATGAGAACTATACTATTGGTAGACGTTGTTATTAATCTAGGAGAAACACAAGACACATTCCTATACTTACAATATACCTTTTCACATAAGTCTTTTAGTATTATTTGATCAACACAAACATTTCAGAACATTTAAGAATGTGAAATATTTGATAATTACCATCTAATAAAACCCTTATCACATATGTAACTACAACTCGATCAAACATACCTAGTTCATTCCATATTTAAGACTTAATATATAGACATTTTCCTTTAGGGATTTCTCCAATGATTCAAGCTATCATATACATAGGAAGCATAACAATGACCAAATACCTCTACACATGAACCTTATTCATTAATATTGAGGAAAATACTTAAAATAACATGGTGTCAATGATACTCTTAGTACTTGACACACAAATTAGGAATAATACACATCCGAGATAGGGCATAACGAATGCTTGAAGATTTTTATAGTCTTCAAAGGCTAGGAAACATCATTAAAGTCCTCTTAGATCACATTCTAACTTGTCTCTCCTCATTACCCAAATTCTTTCACAATCCTCATATGATACAAGAGATCATTCATCGTATTGTATAGAGGTCATAACATTCTCACATTCAAACCCTGGTCTTCAAATTAAAGACACACACTACTCCTCAATAGAGTGAGACAATTCATGAAAACATACCTTAAATCATCATATCTTTTTAATATTACTTTTTCCTTATTTATACTGAGAAACATCATCAAGTTTCCTTCTTCTAAAAATTAGTCATGTAGTTTACCTCTATAATAATTTTTAATAAACTTACAACAATGAGCATTGTAAAAATTCCCCCAAGGCAGAGCACCTCTTCATATAGAGTTCATTAGCATCCTTTATAACTACTAGATAAAACTTTTCATCTCACTAACCTTCATGAAAACATATGTTGACTGTGATAACTCACTATCCAAATATATAATGGAGATGAGTTAAGGAATTCACCATAGACCTTTTCTTGTATTTTTCACCATGAATCAATTGACTTATACTTATCTAAACCATCCTTAACCATGAATTTTTTTTTATAATCCTTGTAATTCTTCTATCTTCACCACTAATCATCATGAAGAACATGCAATCTCACCTTCACAGTCATGATAGTGCACAGAATTCTAAGAAAATAGATTATCTAATTACCATAGGCATTGATAACACCTTCTCAGAGCCGTGACATCTCAAATATTGACTCAACCTCAAATTTCACACCTCTTCATAATTCTAGGCCTCACTATGTTTCAGTTTAAACAAAATTAAGAACATGTTTGACCCTAAAAATTCAAGCATTGAGAAACACCTTGATAGATAAGCCTTAAAATTTTTAATATACCTTTGATATTCTTCATAGATTGAGAAAAATTCTAGCATTTCCATGTTCCGTTTCTTAAGATGAAATGACACACTTTGTATGTCCTCTAAATTTTACTAATTAACCTTTAAGGGACTTCTCATACCTTTACTCCTTGTAACTGAGATGAATTTATAATCCCACTAAGATTAATGACCTCAACAACCTTTACTAGTAAATTATAATCTAAGATTGAGCCTTCAACCTCCTATTTTCAAGAATGACCTCTTTATCATACATTTTTGACACTTCATCTCCTTCAGGAGACAAAATTTTAGTTGAAAATTTGGTTTCAAATTATTTTTGCACCATTGAGCCTCTAGCCTTGTACAACTGATGCATAGCCTCTTAGGTATTTTATGAGCTATAATAAACTCCTCCTTGAACCATGCTTAATACATGAGAAAAATGACTACACACCATCAATCATCCTTATGAGGTTTTCAAAGAGTTTGAGATACCCTTGACATCAAGTAAACCGACACTTAGACATGATTATTAACATGGGTCGATTTTGAAAAACCAAATTTCTCAAGATACCTTTCACAATCTTTAACTCTACTCACATGAGCACATGATACTAACTTTTGATAATGATGAGACCTTTAACTTGCTACAATATTATTTATCAAGAAGTCTAGACTTATTCACACCTTCATGACAGTCAACTTAGATCACAACACAATGCTATCACACACTTGAAGGAGTCACACTCATACACACAAATCATTACCATATACTAACATTGTTGAATACATTCTATAAATTGAGAAGCATCATTTATTTGACACTTTATACCTTCAACTAATATTCACTTGAGGAAAATAAGTAATTTGAGAGAAAACCTTAATAACACACACACAACTCACATTATATAACAACATGAAAGATTGGAGGACCAAACTCATAAACCTATCAATTAATCTTGATGTATTCCAAAGCATATATAAAGCTATTAAATTATCAAACAAATGAGACAACCTTACATTAACCATTGAATCAATGTTCTTGACCTCATTTGCACGATTAGGCCTCTTTTCATCCGTAATTGATTTCAATTTCTCCTTAGCTTCCTTTTAATCATTAACCTTGATTATATCTAATTCTGAATTTATAGATTTTTACATCCAAACTTGCTTCA
Source organism: Taxus wallichiana var. yunnanensis (assembly GCA_018340775.1). Taxonomy (NCBI): domain Eukaryota; kingdom Viridiplantae; phylum Streptophyta; class Pinopsida; order Cupressales; family Taxaceae; genus Taxus; species Taxus wallichiana. The sequence continues at coordinate 689,416,961 of CM031244.1, read as the reverse complement.
TTTTGAGAGTTTAAACCTTATTACATTACTTATATAATTCATGAGAGAAAAATTTTGCAATATGACCCTTGAGATGAAACTTGTGACAAATAAGCTCTTGCATATCTCTTGACTGATGAATTTTGTGATCTTTCACTTTGCTAGAAGGGTACACACAACTAAAAACTTCGAAAAATCCCTTTCTCTATGATGAAAACCATTGCAAGCATAAAAATGACCACGATATTTTGCATACCTAATGAGACTACACCTTGAATAGGCCTTTTTACCATGAAAAACTTCATCTTAAACTATTTTAGAACTAAAACCATCTTCTTGATCTGCTATATTACAATTTTCATCTCCTTTGGCCTTTATGGTTTGCATCTCTTATTTGATATTAATACGTTCTTTTTTTAGTCTTAAGAACCATTTTCATACCTTTGATTTCATACTTTAAATCGTATTATCATTTTTATGGAATGTTAATTCTACTTGTATAAAAATTAAATATATAAGAGCATTGAATGCAACATGCTAGATCCACTTCTGCATGTCATAGTAACTTATGCATGAATGAGGAAGACCAAATCTAAGCCAATATATGTTGTTGAGTCGAATCAAGGTGTGCATTAATGTCTTGTGTCATGTTTCCCTATTTTCCAACTACAAAATACCTCTATAATATGATTTTGAATAGTCCAATATGTATGCCATGTCAGCAGCTTTCCAACATGACCAAGTGTTCCTAATTTTGAGATCAACAAAAAAATGTTATGGTGATTTGAAGTTTTAGAGTGTTGAAGGAACAAGCCAAACACATGGGACGATTTGAGTGGGCAGAAGCATTCAACTGAATTTTATTCATTTTTAAAAAAAATTATGCCATGTTTCATGCATCCATTTTCCATAAGGATTTGATATAATGCTCATGTGTTCTAATAGGTTACGTGTTTTATACTTCATCCGAATATTTCTAGGAGTGATAAGTCACACTTGGTGACTTTTGGAAAGTGTTGTAACATGGGTGCATTCGAAAGAGTAGGATGTTCCAAAGGAGGGAATGTAGGAATCCTACAAGTGCATGGGAGAGGGTGTGTGAGGATGGGAAACAAGGTGGTGTGCAAAAGTGCACCAAGAGGAGAAGAAAAAGTGTGTCAAGAATGATACTAAGAGTGCATCTGTGTGGGAAAAAGCATGAAGATAGATGAGTGCTTTGGGAATGCATCTAACTCGGGTAGAAGAGTAATGCACCAAAACTTCATGCCATGGACATTAAAAGTGGGAATAAATTCCTCAAGATCATGCAAAAGCGTGCATGGTGACTCGGAATGGAAATTGAATGTGCGGGGAAATTACACAACAAAAAAAATAGAAGGACATAATAATAAATGAGAAATTTATGAACACATAAAAACAACGTAGAAGGAAGTTAAGGGAAGTGGAAAGATAAGGAACAAGAATGAAATAGTGCAAATGCCATGTGTAAAGAACTATAACTAATAAATTGCACCAAGGAATGATACTAGAGGTGCACGTAACCTAGAAACTAGAACACAAGAGTTATAATGGAACTACAAGTTGTCAAAATAACCAAGGGGGTTTATTTTGGACAATAAGATTTATTTTAAATAAAATAACCACACAAACTAATAATTAAATAGTATAATATACCCATTTAATGTTTACACACAAACATGAGTTATGAAAAATAATGCTTACCAAAATAATTCTATTCCTTTTAAATTTCCTCCTACTTAAAAAGCTAAGCTTAGCCCAACTATCTTATCACACATATCTCTAAGCGCTTTAATGACATAATAAGGAAATCAAATCTCAAGTATTAATATTTTAGCATAAGTCCATTTGCTTGATGGGTATGACTACACCATCCTCTGAATAATAATAGAAATCTCACCACACCATCTATTGATAGGGTGACTAACTCAAATTTTAATATCATGGACATACTTTCCTTATGTTCTATAAAAGCATTACCTTTAAGGAGAATTTGAAACATTATAATACTAACATTCAATGGTCCTTTCCTACTGGTGGTGATGAATAGGTATTAAAATAAACTACCTTTATTATCATGTAATCTTTACACAATTATTAATTCCTTCCAATTCCCACACTTAAATTAAACTTGGATGCCAAATAATGACCTTTTTATCTAATAAAAAGAAGGGTTACACCCTAATTCCACTTGCTTCTAAGACTAATCTAAGATAGTGCCATAATAGCAAGTTACTAACAAATATCATTATGAAGAACTATAAATTCAATCCCTTTAACTATACCTAATTTTTTATTAAATGAGACCATTACCCCATAGTTATCTCGTTAGTTGAACTTAAAATCCCACAAACACATATTATGGTAACTAATGACTAAAAGAGAGAAAGATAAAGGTTTATAAGATTATCATGACATGAGATTGGTTCTTTTAATCTAGATATGCATTGTTCATTGATCTGCTTACTTGGGTCTGTATTGGTTATCAGTCTTCTCCTAGGTTCTACTTCACAAGGAAGTTCCATCAACACATCCTTTATAAGAAACATCCTCCCTACGTGGTACAAGTTATTTACCACTATGGTGGTTCTCAACTCATATCTGTAAAGTCATATGACACAATGTTCATGAAGGTTACTAGAGTTGTTTTCTTAATTGAGAAAAGACTCATCTACACAATACATTACCTACCATATTTGAAGACATACGTTAATACTTGACTAAACAATCGTCAATAAAAGGCTAAATTGCTAGCAAAAAAATTTAATTTTTATTTTCTCGATGGGATGCTTTATGGGAATATGACCAAATATTGACGGGTAAGGGGCTAGGCCAGGAAGAAATGGAGGCCTCTTGCACAACCTGTCCACATTTTCCCTTTTCAAGAGAAGCCTCCTCTTCATCTTTTCTCTGGAAGAAGATATGAACCAGTGTAATACAAGGAGGACCTTGGTTTTATGGGAGAACCATCATATCCATGGTCCGATGGAAAATGTTACCGATTAAACACACTCTAATAGTTCCTTCTATATGTCAAATTCCATGGAATTCCTTGGAATACTTGGAAAAATATGTGTTAGTTGGGATAGCTAAATTAATGGTAGATTTGATTGCTATAGGTCCGTGTATAGCTACAAGAACTAAGCTCATAGAAGATAGAATGTGGATCAACATATCTACTGGAAAAATTCCCCCATGGTCATTAATTTGGAATCTTGGGATGGTGTGAGGAGACAAAAGCTCACATTTGAGGATTCTCGGGTGTTTTACAATAAGTGCAGTTGGTAGGGAATGGTTGGTTCAGATGTAACAAATGGAATAACCCTTCATCCCCACACTCCTACGATCAAGAGTTTGAATAAATGACCATAAAATTAAAAATCCAAAGGAACATTTGATGAAAAATGAAAAATAGGTGAAGGAGATCATCTCAAATCCTATCTCGGGATAGAAAAAGCATGACATGGATTCAACTTCTTGTGTGGAATACAAGTCTCATTTTGACCTGATTGTTGACTTGATTATGGAAGGAAAAGTTGGAGCTGAGGTGGCATCAGCAAGTGGGGACTAAAGAATTAAACAATCCCCTATCGAATAATATTTTAATTCGGTGGAGATGAGCCTGCAAGTACCAAATTTGAATTTCACTTTCCTACGCATGCAAAATCCCAAGGTTTTACATGGTAGAAAGATCTCTGAAGGGATGTTTGCTTATAACAGATGTGATATATTGACCATTGAGATAATTATTCCATTTGAGGAAGTGAAAAATTAGGAAGAATTAATGATTGAATCCCTTCTTTATGACTTGGAGTGGAATTAGGAAGAATTAGAAAAAAACAACTCAAGTGCGAGACCATTTCTAATTTGAATACTACAATTGAAATGGGGAGTCCCCAACCGAAGAATGTTCACACTATCTTTACCGAATCATTGGGGAAAGTGGACATCTTCATTCCAAAAAAAGGAGATGATGGATGGATGAAAGTAAATAAGAAGCACCACATATGGTTCATCCTGTCATGACGCAAAGTGAAGGTAAAAATTAACTTTTTTCTTTTATCGAGTATTGAGTTGGGTAGATTTTGTATTACTGCTTTGCTCATATGTATTTTTATTCTTGCGAAGTTGTTCCATTGCCTTTGTGATTTATGGTTCTATATTAATTTTATGCATTTCTCTTGGGCATAAGTTTCTTTTAATATCTCGGCTTGTGAGCCTTTTTTTTTCGAGGGTAATGTTCCCTCCAAAACCATTTTACCCTTGATAAAAAGACATTTATTTTATTTATAATTATATTTATCAAGATAGCATCGTTTGACTAATTGTTAAATCATATAACATTATCCTTTCATAACATTATTTTGTCATGTTTCTTTCCCTTATTCAGAAACTAACATATTCTCTTAAAATCATGGTAACACCTCTTTTAAAATTGTCATCTATAATCTACCAAGTACTTGAGTTCATCAATTATCTCAAATTTTTGTTCTTAGCCATGATTTATTTAAATTACAAAATTCAAGAGAAACACAAAAATAATGAGACCACTAAAGGTTACCTATAGGAGGAGATTCCACTGAGTCTACTCCATACTTGAGACAACATAGTTTAACCCATGAGTTGTAAGTTTTTCTAGGATATTATAACAAAGAAAACGATTTGAGTGTAATATAAGGTGATAATAATCAACTATAAATTGAGTGGTAATAAAAACATGTATTAATTAATTATTCACCTTCCCATTTAAAAGTACTATTATGAGCGAGACGCTAGAAGATAAGTGGCCTAATTAGAATATTCGGAATTGTGTGTTTTATTTAATAATATGGTAAAGGCGTAAAATGGCTGATAGGGGATTGACATAAGACAAACTATCAACAAATTTTTATTTATTTATTTGGTTATGACACTAATACTTTTCAAGTTTTATATCACTTCCATAAAACATAGAAAATTATAATAATTCACCACAATTGACTAATTGAACTATTTTGAGTGTAGTTGATTCGTAAGGTTAAAAATTGAAAGTTCATGATTTATTTGTTTAACACGCATGCAAAATGAAGGGATTTCTTTTTTTTAATAATAAAATAATTACTATTGTTTAAATAAGATACATTTAGATTCCTATTTTGATTACACATTTTCATAAAATAAACATTAATCATAGATTTTCCATCATTCGTTGTAATCATGTTTGCATTAACTCGCAACCTATCAATTTAGTATAAACATAGTTAGTGAAAAGGACGTTGCAATGGTTTTACCAAAAATATAGCATAATTGATGTTATCAAAGTTTTCCCATTCACATAATTATAATACTTAGTACACAACAAGATCTTACAAACACATTCATTTCATTTCCTAACTAGAGAGAGAGAGAGAGATAAAAGGGAAGAGTTAAAAACACCATTATCCTACGATAAATTTTCTCAAAACAAATCATAGAAGAGAGTTACATACATTCATATATAAGTTCCTATATCTTTTCTCTATAGTTATTTACTTGATCGGGTCCCACGACATTCTTTCACATTTCCTACTAGTTTGCGAAAACATCCAATTTTAATGTAAGGACTATGAAACCACATTTGAAATCTAATTTTTGATGGAAAAACACACCATGAGGGAATTCCTATATCCTCTCCTATATACAAGAATTTCACAAGAGTCGGGGTTCATTTTAAGAACCCCCTCTAAAAAAATAGTTTAGAATGGGTGGAAAATCTCGAAAATAAAATTTTGAATTAATGGTGAATTTGTGAAAAATTGTTTCATGGAAAAGGTGATTTGGTAAGTTACATTTTTTTGGGATTTCATATAGTTGCACAACTTTCGATACCCTGTTAGAAGAATATGGTTGGATGGAAATCTCTTGTTCATTTTTATACCTGTGTTTGATAACCTGTCTCTCCTTGTTATACTTATAGGTTTGGATGACCATCTCTTCTTAATTGTATAGACTATGATGGATGGGCATTAATCCCTCTTATATAGATAGGGATTGAAAACCATCTCTTATACAATGTATTAACTATGTTAGACAGTCGTCTCTCCCTGTTAGACAGATCTGGCTGGGAATCCATCTCTTCGCATTGTACAAACTCATTTGGACAGCTAACTCTCCCCTTTTAGATGGATAGGGTTTGACGATTTGTCTATCTTACAACAACAGTGGGACAGTCATCTATTTTACATTGTACAAACTATGTTGGATAGACATCCCTCCCATATTATATGGATAGGATGGATGACTTTCTATCTTAGAATAGGTTGGATGATCGTATCTTTCGCATTATACAAATTTTGTTGGACGTTTGTCTCTCCCCTATTAGACGGATAGGGTTGGAAAACTATCTCTTCAACAATGGATGGTCACCTGTCATGCTTAGATGGTGTTTTGTTGGACAATCATGTTTTACATCTATTTCTCCCGTGTTTACACAATTTTCTCTTTCATGGCCATTATAGGTGTAGGATAATATGCTTAGACTATCATCTATGTATCGAAAAAGGGATAAATATAATGAATAAATACATACAAAAAGACCTTAGGCTTTGTATTATACCTTGACAAATATTTACACATTTTTTTCCGGCAAAATACATGAATATTTTTACATATAAATAAAAGGTGAAGTGACCCATACAAATGAATTTTCAGCCAAAATTTTAGGTGAATTGGGTGGTAGCCGACTGCTAAAAATTTACCATTTCCAATTTCCAAAATCCCTAATATTCACAAGTTTACAAAAAATTCCACTATAATTTTCCCCGAAAATATTTGATGGAACTTAGACATTCTATACAATGTACAAATGGAAACTAATTTTCTCTAGCCACCAATCCTAATTGGGCTGGTTTGACTTGGTCAACCAAGGACCAAAGGCCTAAAAATGCCCCTTACAAATATAAGCTGGTGAGGTGTTTTCTCATAACTAAGAATGACAGAAAGTTTTCATGGATAAATATTAGAGGTTTACAGAGGAAAATATTTATTCCTTCAATCAGGGTCAAAATGGCAAGCGAAAACCAGACTAAACTATTGATTTTCGTTAGCCTCCCAAAGCCACAAAAAGGTTTAAAAAGGATCTTATATAGGAGAAGAAAAGCATACAAAACGTCATTTAAGGGATTTATAAGGTTTGATACCACACCCCACATCACAGGGAACAAAGTCACAACTCAACATTTCCCATATGGGGGTTTAGAGGGGAATTTTATGAGTCACTAAAAATCTTGTTTTATTAACTATGTATCATAAACAAGAAGGGTAGTTTAGCTGATAGTTTTCAGTCAATCTCGGTAATTCATATAGAAAAATATATTTATTTTAATACCATATTTTTACAATGTGTTATGTTTTTGTTTAAATAATGTTGACATTCAAAGTAATCAATCGGGTTATATAGGAATAAGCCCTTTTTTCATTTTACACTATGATTTATTTCATTAAACCATAAGCATGGTCTTAGTATTATTAGAATTATGATTTCATTATAAAAGGGAAAACCATGAAAAACAATTATGCAAGTCAAAGGTGAGAAAACCAAGCCCCTGTGATCTTGCAAGGAAGGAAAGTCGAATTTCATGGTCATGTTGGTGTGAGATAATAAAAATATGAGGATCAAGTGGGATGACATGCACATCAACCTCATTGCATTGTAACATAATCATGATGAAGATCCATGTAGTAAAGAAGCACTCAACCATGAAATTGTGCATGAAAAATAAAAGGGTCTACTCATTATCAAAGATTAGTAAAAAGGGGTTCATATATGAGTGTTGTGTAACTCCCAATGCATGACCATCATATCTCAATAATGGAGAAGAGGAATTACATTATAGAAATTGAAAGAAACTCATGTATGACACATTGACGTGTATGACAGAATATTTCATTCCCATAAGACACCTAATACCATGATCTCACCTAAGTGAGATAACTCACCACATAATGTGGACAATGTCATGAGATGAAAAGTATAGTATGTACACCAACACCCTCATTCATCGTAACTTAGGATGAGGGGGAAAGTCGAGAAACAAGAAATGGGTCCCAAAAGCTACACTTGATGATGTACTCATGTAAAACAAGGATCTTAACTAATGAAAGAAAATCCAATGGGAAAAACATACACTTACAAGAGATGGAATACAACCCTAATAACCTAAAAATATGCATCAAATGGGTCCCAAAACTAAAGGCCTGATAAGGTCTCCACATAAAAATAAAATCTTTATAGAAGAATAATAAGAAGAGAATAGGTGAAGGATACTAGAGAAACCGATAAATACTTGAAGCCACAACCAGATTTACAAATCTACAACTCTATCAATTACCAAAGAAGATGTTCGATGATGTCTAATTCGGCCTATAGATGAAGAAGATCCATTGATATATATCAATGTTTCAGCGCTTGAGATGGACATAAATGTAGTATTATAAGTCCTCCCACTTCGTGATGGAAATTGAAGGCATCAAGAAGATTAAATATGAATCTGGTCCACTTGAATGTAACATAGTTCTTTCAAATGAGTGAAAAAAATTGAAGGTCATGCCACAAAAGTAGAGGTGTTAGAGTGAGAGAGAGGAACATCTACTAAAAGGATGCCCAAGTGAATTAAATGAAAAGAAACAACCCCCACAATAGTAAAAAGAGGATCCACAAGAGGAGATGGATTAGTGATGGTATATGAAATAGTGGGAGTGATATGATAATGAGAAGAGGAACTCCTACAAAAGGAGATAACAGACTCATCTAAAACACCTTTAGAAGACACAAAGACACCCCATACAACACCACAATTAGTAATTGTGAAGAGATGATGAAGTTATGTCAAATACATGTCTCAAAAGGATTGCTCAAAAAACAAAAGAGAAATGTTTGATAGGTATTAATCATTACCACTTGGAGGATGAGGATTGGAAGAGGTTTAATGTATTAAAAGTGGAATTGATGAAGATTTAATACAAGTATGAGACTAATAACACAACTTCATGATGTATGATGAGAAGTGAAGAGTGTCAATATTCTCTCGAAACATGCTCAATAGAAAGAAGAGAGAAGTGCTCGTAGTACTCTCATCATCATAACTAGAATAACAATCCTTGCCACAGAATAGGAACAATAAATACTATGTCAAGTAGAACTATTCTAACATGAAAAAGGAGAGGAGAAAATGTATGAGTAGGAGAAGTAGTAGAAATATCTTAAGGGTCTCCAAAAAAACTTAAGAATGCTCGAAATGGTATGAGGAAAATATGAGTACGTAACATGAAGGTGGATAGGCTTAGAGATATGTCTCAAGTAACCATGAACATTATCAAAATTCTCAAGCCAATATTCATGAAGATAAGGATCATGGGTGCTAGAAATATAACATACGTAAAGGGATAAATGACCTTTTAAGTATGGTAATATTCCTAGAAAACACGCCATGATTAGTAATTCTCTCTACAAAAAGAAGTATGTGGGGCCGATAAGCAATCCTTTAAAAAAAAAATCTCGAAAGAACATTCTCCATGGTGCATAAAAAAAAGGGAAAGAAGTAAAGAAGAGCTACAAAGAAAAACACAATCAAATTGATGTTAGAATCAATGAAAAAAACATCCAGATTGCATGAAAAGAAGGGTGGAATAATATACATAAGGTTCTAGAAAATTGAAATCGATGAGAATGTGTTTGTGTACAACTACAATACCCAAGAAGATTTATAATGCCATGTTTTTGATAGTTTATAAGTAGGTCATTTATTATAATAAGGTGTTGTTATCTAAATTTTTTCTCTCAAAGCAAAATTGATCAAACATGACCATGCACAAAAAGAAATCTATGGGTCAATTCCATCGTATGAGCCCATGTTTCAAATCCAATAGTTAGATTACAGGAAGGCTTGAAAATGGAGGAGAAGGTTCGATTAAGGAGGAAAACAGGAAAGGCCAAAAGTCTTGGGCTTCACAAATGATTCAGAGTGGGCTTAAATCGACTAAGTATGGAAGAGACAATGAAGCTTCCACGTGCTTCAAGAATGCATCTCCAAGGGTTAAACCCAAAATGTAAACTCAAATAAGTGTAAAGCTTCCACATGTCCCAGTTTGAAAAGTGACAGATTCAGCCATTGAAAAGTCCAAATGTGCAGAAATAACGACATGTCACTCGATGTAATTTAAAAGAGAGAGCCCATGGCGAGAGACTCAAACTAGCACCAGCCCTCAACGTGGTAAAAGTCCAATAGAAGTCAAATGACAGCGGGCCCAATTTTGTTAAGTATAAAGAACTGGTGAAAGAAGCCATGTGTCATTTTTGCACATATTCAAAGGTAAATCTAAAAGTAGGTCTCCTAAACTAGTGCTGGCCTTCCATGTGTCCCAGGTCTAAAAGGGGACAGAGTTGATAGTTTAAAATTTAAGATGGGGCAGAGTTAGCGGAGGGTGCTACATGTCTCTTTAGGCACAACTTCAAAATGGGCAGCCCAAGGGCCAATTTTAAATAAGCACAAAGCTTCCATGTGTCCAAGAGTCAAAAAGGGGGATAAATCCGGTCGCTTAAATCAACTAAGTATGGAAGGGATGGTGGAGGCCTCCATGTGTCATCTCTGTGTAAATTCAAAAGGTAAAATTAGGAAGTAGGTCCCAAATGCGCGCTAACCCTCCATGTGTCCTAGGTTAGACGTATGGCCCCACCAAAAAAAAAAAGGACTTAGTGAAAACACAAGGAAACAGAGTAAATCCACGGAAGGAGCCATGTGTCTCTTGGCACAACTTCAAAAGAAAAATCCAAATGCGGTCCCCGAATGCATGGCATCTCTACACGTGGCCATGCTTCAATTCAAGGCGAGAAGATGGGTTCTTTGAAGGAATTTTGAAATTTTGGCCCTAAAAGGCGTAAATTATAATAATAAGCCACACTCTCGTTGACACCCAGAGAAGCCACTTGTCAGGCCTAAATTGTATGTGGGAAGGTGGGCCCAGGAAGAATTTTCACCCAAATAGGAAAATGCGGGCGGCGGACCCGAAGATGGTCTTTTGGCAAAGTGAATTACGGGGCTATGTGGCATTTTATGTATTTTTGTATTATTGTGAAAAGGTGCAAATTTAATTTCGGGTCCGCGAACCGTTTTGCTAAACCGGTTTTCATCATTTTTTACCTGACCCGACTCAAACATTCAAATGGATATATATTTTGATCTAGTGCCTAAAATTCAACAAATTCTGCACCATTGGAGAGGTCTCGACCTCGTCTACGCCATGGAAACCTGAAAATTTAATTTTGATGAGGTTAAGTGGGTGAAAAATGGAAAAATGTTTTCATGCCATTAATATGCAATCTGATTGCTCCAATAACCAGATTAGATTTGATTTGGTCTACCGTTCTTCCTTCTTCAACACACAAAACAAACATAGAGCGATAGAATTGAAATATTGTGGGAGGATTTGTAGGGGCATTTATGGCCGATGAATCGAGCTTCAAATTAGGTTTCCCAAGTCTTTTCTTCCTCTTTCTTCATTGCATCTATAAAAGAAGAAGTTTAGCTCTTGTAAAGGGTTAGACATTTTTGTTTTGTACCCTCCCTTCTTCCCTTGTCTGCAAGTGAATTTTTGGAGTTTTCCAAACCTCCCATTCAATTTGTAATACAAATTTTTACCTCTTGGCTACTGTAATGTATTGTATCAACTCTAGAGCAATAATATATATCTGTGGATGATTCTCAACCCTCTCATGTATTCATTGTTGTCTTTTGATCTCTCATTTAAGATTGGTTATCTTTGCATGGTGATTGTATTGCATTTCTCCGGTCTATGTTAAGTTTCAAAATAAATGTTTAACATTCCTTTGGTGCATCACCTTATTAGCTTAGGTTTATTTTTTCACATCTTCTCAACCCTATCTCCTCTGTACGATGGAGTAGGTTTTAGAATAGATGCTCTACAATTTATTTGTGTGCACTTAAACAGAGGAATAGGAACTAGCCTTCATCCATAGATCTCTCTTGATTTCAAATTACCACACTTTGAGAGATGCTCCATGTTGTGTAATCACACTGAGAGTCTGAACTCATTGAGTTTAAGACATTCAGGGGTGTTGTGATTCTGCACTAATAGTTTTGGCATGCCCGCTAGGACAAGAGGTCTCCATATTTATCACGAAAGATTTGTGTGTACTTTTTGTAAGTTTTTAGCTTTTAAGAACCTCTAAAATTGCACATGTGGTGACTCTAAAAGAGGCGAGTCCACTCATTCAAAGAGACCCAAGCTTAGAAGATTCATGAGAAGAGTTTAGACTAGATTGAGAACTAGAGAAGAAGGATTTTTTTTTTATTTCCATTTGTCCACAAATAGAGGGAGAAGGGGGAGAACGCCCGAGAGGTCTCTATCTCCATATAAAAGAACCTTGTCAACACCTCCCCTTGGTAGGCCCTTCATCCAATCAACAAGGGTTCTTAGGCTAATCATAATGGCACAACCACCCAACCCCTAAGTCAACTTCACTGGCAGCATCCCACTCACTCTCAATGCAAAAATCTAGTCCCCATTGGAGCATTAAAGAACATCCCATATTTTCTTGGAGACAACGAAACTTCTCCTAGTGACCAAATTCAAGACATTGCAAATATCTACGTAATTCAGAGATTAATGAGATGGACACGTAGTCAAATTTTTAGCCTCTTCACTCAAGGGTAAAGCTTCACAATGGTTTAGGAGTCTAACAGAGGCTCTATTTAGAATTGGGACCATCTATGTAGAGCTCTTCACAATCAATTTGGAGAGAAGGGAGATAATCTATCCTTGTTAGAGCATTTGACAACCATTAACATGGCTCCTAATGAAGAGCTAACAGATTTCAACTTTATATTTCAAAGGACATGGGATAGGATTCCATTAGCTGTGAGACCCATAGATGAAGGTGTTTTCTTATACTTTCTTAGAGCTTTAAATTCTGATATTGCCCTAATGATTCAATCCATGGGAGGTGTAACCTTACCTACAACCTATAACATTTCCATTAGAGCTGAAAATTGTTTAATTCAAGCTGGTAAACTTGCACCTAGGCCACCTATGCCTCTGTATCTAGAACTAGGAGCTCCAAGCACTAGTCAAACACCCACATTAGCTCCCATACCTACTCCAAGGAATCAGAGTTCAGCTGAAGCCTCCACCTCATCCTCTAGCACTTCAAAAGAGCTACAAGAGGTTATGAAACAACTGTAGAACCTAGGGAATGAGCTAGTGACTATCAAAAGGTAGAAAGCTTAGATTTCTAGGCCATATCAGCCTCAAACTCAGTATCAAGCTAGACCCCCATATCAACAAAATAGACAACCAGCTCAAGCTACAAATCAAAACCAAAACCAAGGAAAACCTCAAGCTGTTAGGCCTTTCCAACCATATGATCCAAACATAGCTTCAACATCTAGGGCCTTGGTTCCAACACAAAATAACATGGCACAAGAATATGATTGGTGTTTCCCATGTAGTCAGCCCCATAACCAATCAATGTGTTTCAATGGTGCACTAAACTAGGCCTTGATGGTAAAAACCATTGGTGTGTCCCAAGATCCTAGTCAAGAGGAAAATTAGCAACAAGGAGCTCAACAAGAGGTACCTCCAAGTGAGACTATGCTTGTCAATTGGTAGGCTGAAGACTTTTGTGGAGTTAACCAAGCCCCTTCTCAAAGTGTAGCTGCCAATACATGGTCCAAGAAAAGGAATATTGGAGAGGGAAAGTCATCAAACTCAGGTAATCCTCAACCTTCTATTATTCCACAAGGTATTGGAACTCAAAGTGTAACTCCCAATATGTAGAGTCAGCCCATGCCACCTTTCAAACCCACTCAAGAACCGATCATAACAACCCATGTGCAAGAAAAGAATGTGGAAAGAAAGGGACAAAAAAGATATCTCATCCCCATTTAACATCATCAAATAGATGAATAAAACAAATGTGAATATTTCAATGTGGGAGTCATTGGATATCCCAAGACAAAGAGACCTATTGCAGGCTACCATGGCCAATTGGTCAACCTAAAATCAGCCCCCTAACCAACAAGAGAAAGTACTTACCAATGCATCTCAGCATGAAAGAAACAATGGAGGACAATAAGGTAAGAATCTAAAGCTCCCTCCATTCTATGTTTCATTGATCATTGGAGACAAGCTAATGCATAATTGCATGATTGATTCGGGGGCAAGTAGCTCGTTAATGACGAAGCAGATAGAGGATCAACTGGATCTTCAATACAAAGTCATCTCCAAGGGTGTAGTGTAATTGGATGGGACAATGGTAACAACAGTTGGATTCATCAAGGATTTGGGCCTCAAACTACACACATGCCCCAATGTGACCGTATTGCAAAATGTATCAGTCATAAAATTGCCACCACACTTTGCGTTGTGTTTGTTAAGAGACTTCACTGCTAAAATTGGAGGCTATTTGTTTCCTGATTGGTCACATATGCTTTTTAGAATAAGGTATGGAGCTAAGGCTACAATCAGTTCTAAACCCATTGTAAATTTCAATGACGAGCCTTGTGTACCTAGCCTAATCAATGTAAATTGTTTAGCCTTTGATATGGAAGACCTCCCAAGCACTTATGAGGCAAATATAAAGGTTAGGTGTATTCCAGACTTGACTCTCAATGAATGGATGAATAAGAGGCATGCTTTTGATCTTTATAAGGAAATGGAGGAATCTGAGCTAGGAGTCTATGGCTTGCATGAAAGAATCATCTCTCCCTAACATCACTAAGCCCGATCACAAGGATGATAATGAGGTATGGTAGTTGTTCTTTGATGTCTCAAGAAGTAGACAAGGAGTCAGAGGAGGAGCTATGCTTGTTTCACCTCAAGGTATGAAATATTACTTATCCTTCTATTTCCAATTTTATATCTCGAACAACACAACATGCAGTATGAATCCTTGATCCATGGACTACATTGGTTAAGAAAGAGAGGGATAAAAACTTGCAAGTATTTGGTGATAGTGAGTTGATTGTGAATCAAGTCCAAGGACGAGAATCTTTGCCAAGAATGGTCTCGTTAAGAAACTACAATAACCAGGTATGTGATCTCATCAAATATTGTGAAGCATTCATCATCAAAATCTATCCCAAGGAGGAAGAGTGAAGAAGAATATATATTGGCAGCAATCAGGGTAGTATTTGATGTAGAAGATATTGTTAAGAGTGAGAATTATCAACTCCACATCAAGGTGGTTATAAGGCCAAATGTCCCAGATAAAAACAAGTCGGCAAGTCTTTGAGAATGATAAAATTTTATCAACTTTCTACAAGAACTTGAGTTCTCTACTAGAAACAAAGACTAATTGGAACAACAGTATGGTGACCAAGTGGTGCAGTTGAGAACAAAAATATTACCAAAGGGTCTTGTAACTTTGGATTCAATATTCAACCCAAATGATCAATTCCAGAAGGAGAAGGAAAATATTTAGGTAAAGGGTGAAGATTCAGAGCCCATTTCCATAGATGAAGGAAAAACATTGCAAATTGGCAAGGTAAGTACTCAACAAGAAAATATGAATTCGTTCAAATTTGTCAAGAATTCCTAGATGTCTTTTCCTGGAGTTACAAAGATTTAAGAGGTTTCAACCCAAATTTGGCGCAACATACTATCGAGGTGGATCCAAAATTTAAGCCTTTCAGACAAAAGAAAAGGCCAGTAAACTCTCACATCGAGCCTCTCATGAGAAAAGAGTTGAACAAGCTAATTAAGGCCAACATCATCTTCCCTATCAAGCACTCAAGTTGGGTTGGAAACTTAGTTCCTGTGAGGAAAAGAAATGGAGAAATTAGACTATGTGTGGACTTTCATGATCTGAACAGAGCATCACTCAAGGATCATTATCCACTTCCATCAATGGAAAAAATCTCGCAGTTGTAGTGCACTTTGAAAGGTTATCATTGCTAAATGGATACTTAGGCTATAATTAGATAATGGTGAAATAAGAAGATCAATTCAAGACAACCTTCACCACCAAATGGGGTACATATTCTTATAATAAGATGTCATTTGGATTGACAAATGCTAGAGCAACATTTTAGTGAGCTATGGACATGGAATTCAAAGGGTTAATGAACAAAATATTTCTAGTGTATTTAGATGATATAATTGTGTTCTCAAAGAATTTTTTAGACCATCTCTTCCACCTCAGACAGGTATTTCAAAGGTGTAGAAGGTTGAGTGTCATTAAACCCAAGAAATTGTGTATTCTTGGCACATGAGGGGAAATTGTTGGGCCACATTCTCTCATGAGAAGGGTTAACAATTCATCCGCAAAGGGTTGAAGCCATCCAAACACTTCCATTACCACAACACAAGAAATATCTCCAAAGCTTATTAGGTAGAATAAACTTTGTTCACAAATTTGTGCCTGATTTTGCCACCCTTGTGAAGCCTTTAACAATGATGTTAAAGAAGATTCTTGCATTTAAATGGAAAACAGAAAGCAAAGAGAGTTTTGAGGCCATCAAGCTCACAATATCATAGGCCCCAACTCTTATTAACCCATAATTCTCAAAGGACTTCATGTTGTATGCTTTTGGAGGGTCAAACACAATCTCAACTATCTTGGTTTAGCCTAACAAGGAAGGTTCAAAATAGCCCATAGCCTTCTTCAGTTTGAGCTTGGAGGATTACGAGGTAAAGTATTCTTTCATTCAAAATAATTTCCTTGTTGTCATTAGGATTTAGAATGAGTTCATACACTTAGTCTCAAACAATAAGATTCAACAATTAGTGTCTCATGTTGGTGTCAAGGATTTTCTCCTAAACAAGGACTTGAATGAGAAGAGATACGGTTGGATCACTTAGGTAATGGAATGTGATATTGAAATCAAAGTGATTTTGGTACACAAATTAATTTTCCTTCAAAAGTTGAGCAACATCACAGCTCGACAACAAGCTTAGAGACAAGTAGAGCATGTAATGTGTTGTTTTCAGAGCTGGGGAAGAAATGCACTTGCTCTTTCTCACTCGAGATGTGGAGAAATGGGTAGAACCTCAAGAGGATTTGACCTATCATCACTACTTTATGGTTGTTTCTTTCAACCGGGGTGAGAGGACCCATTTTGTAGCTCCTGTTGTTTGTGGAGGAGATGGAGATATCCTTCCTTATGAAGTTGTTAAGAAGACCTTGAAGAAAATATGATCAATGAAAAAAAAGTAACTCTCACGAGTTGTCACTTTAGATAAAGGAGATATTTTCTAAGTAAGGTTTAGGCCACTAAAGACAATGAAAACCTAAGTTTTTCTAGATGTTTTGGTAATAGAAATTGTGCATCTGTATACACACAGGGAAAAATAGGGGTAAGAAGGGTAGGACAAATTGTTTTTGAATGATTTTTGTGGGAGGTGAAGCGGGATAAAGTTGATTATAACAAATCTTTGAGAATTTTAAAAAATTAGATATCTCGAACAATAGAATGCTTCAGAGTAACGGGATGTTCCTTTAACAAGAATATGTGCTTCAATGGAGGCCCAAGTCATCACCTTTCATACAAACTTCAAGGATAAAAATGAAGGCTCAAATTGAAAAATTTAACTAAACATTATCAATCTTTGTTTCATCACGCCTAAGATACCCTCAAAGGCTAACAAACAATCTTATAGTGATGTTAGAGTCAAATTCATTTTAAATTTTTTTATTTCACTATCAAATGAAAGATCTTATGATGAATGAAGTTGTAAATGCCACCAAACTATCACAAGGATAAGACCTTGTGTGATTAACACATATTTCAATGTAAGAATGCAACGGGAATAAGAAAACTAATTGTAGACATTCATGAACGAAGTAGACACAAATTTTCCCCAAAAATAACACAGATTAACTCAAGTCTAATTAAATTTATCAAGAGGGGAAAGTTTCTCGAACAATCTTAGAGTTGTCAATGGTCTGTACAATCACAACCACCTTGATGTGATCAAATTTAACAGAAAAGAGATAAACAAGTTTCTTCAAATATTTTCTCAAAAATACGGGTTCTATCAAGCTTTTTCTTAGAAAATCAGTTATGAACTCTAACACTACAAACATCCAACCTCCAACCCTTTTCATGGAAAAAACATGCCTATTTATAATATTTTACAACAAAGCCTTTTCCCCAAAAATAAGAGGCATTGAGTGTACTAGTGCTCGCCATGATCTTGATAACAATTCCTAGAATCAAATCTATACAAAGTTGTCGGGTGCTTGGGGGCATATTTCTTTGAACATCTCTCGCATTCAACTTCTTCCTCTGGTAGATCAATTTTCCCTTTACTCACCAATCACTTCTACCCCTATTCTATCCAATCTAGTTCTTTGCATGCCCGGGAAGAAGAAATGGAAGATCAGATTAAGCCCAAAGGTCAGATCTCACCTTAATGGTAGAAGACATCCCTAGATTTTTCTCACCAAACCAAGATATCAACAGGTCCTTCACATGCCAAGGAAAGAAAAATCGGGCTGAATCCAACTGTTTTTGTTGCATATTTAATCATGAGGGACATTTACTGAGACCTTCCCTACCAAATCAGGCCTCTAGATTAATGCTCTTCCTCATTTGGCATGTAGAAGACTCCAAGAAATGATAAAAATCCACAAGAATACGCATGCCTAAGAGCTCTAGAGTGAAATGCTAGAAAAATAAGATACAAATGCACAACTGTTGCCATTGATTTCTATTTTGAATTTTGACCATCCACATGGGAGATCCAATTTAGAGTGGGCTTGCGGGTTCATTTTATCCTTTTACAAATTTTGGAAAAATGTAAAATTTTGACATTTTGCTCCATGCCTCTACCCTTCGAAATGAGCGACATGTGTCTTAAGGTGAGTCCCAAAGGAACCATGACTAAATTCTACTATTTCACCTCTTTTTTTGGAAAAGGGAAAATTTTCAAAGTTTCCCCGTAGCTCTGCCGTTGAGAAATGATCCTGACACATGTCCCAATGTGGGTCCCATCGGAACCCCGCTTCCATTTTCACTCTTTACTCCCTTTTGCATAAAATAATTTTTTCCAAATTTTCATCCAAAGGTCCGCACCTCTGCCGTTGATTGGGAAAATTTTTGATTATTCTTTGTCGAGTTCTACAGGCCATTTTGATGTTTTAATCCTTTTGATAACAAGAGGAAAAAAACCAAGTTTCTTCCGATGGTCCACTTCCCTGCCTCTTTTGACTTTTCAAATCCAACCTTGACCTCCCTTTTGTCAAGCTTCCACGCCATTTTGATACTTTAATCCTCAAGAGGAAAAATCCAAGTTTCCCCAATTGTCTTCCTCCCAGCCCTTTGAATTTTTCAAACTCTCATGCGTCACAATGGCGCATCTTGAGATGGTCCCCATAATTTGAGATCTTAAATGAGCGTGGGTTCGCCACGTGTCCTAGGCCTCTCAAAACCATATTGAAAAATGACTAATTATAGGAAGCCTCCACGTGTCTTCATGGCGTAATTTCAACATAGAGACCCAAAACGAAGATCCTAAACAACCGTAGGCTCACCACGTGTCCCCGCTCCACAAAACTATACCACCTACATAAAAAAATTTCTAACTCTAGGTAAAGCAAAAAGGAAGCCTCCACTTGTCCTCCCAAAGTGTAAATCCAAGGCTAAACCAAAATGAAAATCTTCAAATGAGCGTCATTCCTCCATGCGGAAAAGCTTTGGATTAAAACTTTCAAAAAAGTTTAGGAGTGCCCCGCCAAGCCACATCGATCAAAAATGAACACGTGGACAACGTCGGGGTGAAAATAAGAAATTTTTCTTACCACTTAAATTTTCTTCAATAAGATCTTAAGAGGGCATGGGGGCGAGTTCAAAAAAAAACCCACCGCATCCCATAAAATTAAAAGAAGCCATGTAAACACCAAAAGAACCAATCAAATTTTGAGTGGGGCTACGGGACCAAATTTTCTGTTTTGCCAAAAAGCAAAAGGCGATAAGTTAAAGCATTCACCCACCATTCTCTAACCATCCAAAATAAGCCACCAAAATTCCAAACACCAAGGAATAACTTTGATGGAAAAAGACACCGGTCGACTATCACAATATAGAAAATCACCATTCATGCCCAGAACCAAATTTTTGCTAAGGATGATTTTTTTGAAACAAAAACAAGTGAATCATTGTTCCGAGCATCTGTTCAACCATGGATTTGTATTTTCAAAGGCATAAAAATAAATATTAAACATTCTAGAGCTTCCATTGTAGAGGAAAAATAGGAAAAATGGTAAAGCCCGCGGATTTTGAAGAAATTAGGGCAAAAACAAGACAAACTCGGAGACTCCTTCAAGGAGGGACATGAAAATGGATTTTGCAAACAATTTTAGGCATTCAAATGAAGGTAAAGTCTTCATAACATCCACATTGAGAGATAAATTGTTTCACAACATGTAGATCAAAGGAAAATAATGGAAAATGGGGTGAGACGAATCTGAGCACCAACATCGGCTCCGAATCGGGGATGGGCACTCGCGAGTGCTAGAAGAACAAAGGTAGAACAATTGCCAAAATATCCATTACAAAAAGAGTCAACTTACAAAGTGAAAAA
This sequence comes from Taxus wallichiana var. yunnanensis, assembly GCA_018340775.1. Taxonomy (NCBI): domain Eukaryota; kingdom Viridiplantae; phylum Streptophyta; class Pinopsida; order Cupressales; family Taxaceae; genus Taxus; species Taxus wallichiana. The sequence goes on along the minus strand of CM031244.1, from coordinate 689,396,405 downwards.
ACAAATCCATCTCCCTAAAACAAAAAAAAGAGAAACCAATAAAAATAGGTCACTAGGGACTAGAATGAGCAAAAACACAAAAAAAAAGGAAAAAAACAAGCAAGCGACTATACATTGTACAAAATATGTTTACCCTAATTTAGAGAAAACAATCAAGGAAAAATTTCAAGCACCTACCATCTTCAATATGACCATGCCAAGAGGTTTTGGTTTCTTTTCATCAACTGGAAATATACCTCTTTTTCTTCTCTCTGCTCCATTTGTAAACCATCCATTTTCTCTCAAGCTCCTCCATTTTTTTAAGTCAAATTCTTAAAAAAATTCAAGGATGAATCATAGACCAAATTCCTTGAAAAATAACATACTTAGGATCAACATCCGCTTGCAAAACTTCATAAGATGCATTACTTAGGTCTTAAATCAAGTACAACATCTTCTTTTCTCCATATCATTTCACCAAGTTTCCTTCAATGGGGATAATGGCATAAGACAAGTCAATTTTCACACTACCACCAACACTTTGCTTCCTAATTTCTTGACAATAGCATCCCCCACTTGGGTAGGGCAGTCAACAATCACCACATCAAGTTTTAAGTTACTTCCAAAATAATATGCAAGTTGCACAACCAGATATTTGACACATCCTACCATTGGCACCTCTCTAGATTCCATGGTAGTGCACATCCCATATGGTTTTGTTACTTTGATACCTAACTCCTTCATGACCTCAAGAGGAATGACATTACATGAAGCTTCGAATTAAACATACAACTTGTATTTGACAACCAGTGGTGTGAAGAATGGATCCACATTGTGGGATTTAACCAAATAGTTTCCGGGTAGTGATTCCCCATCTCTTCTAACACTTGTGGCTTTTCCAACACCGCAACAATAAGGGGAATCCTAACCTTGTTTAAATCTTTGTCTGTGTGATCTCTTCCTCTTCTTGTGCTTAGGGATCTCGAGTAGTGTTATCCAAAATTCACCCCCAAGGTAAATTTTGATAACATGCATCAAATTCTTTAGTCCCAAGCAATTATATTGATTCAAGGCAAAGCATCATGTTGCTGGGGTCCCCTCAGATTTTTTCTAACTCCCCTGGCCAAGAAAGAAAGAGCAAGCTCTGAAAAAATGTGAAAAGGTTGCAGAAGACAGGCTCGGGCCAGGAAAAATCACGAAAAATGGCTAAGTCTTAGTCTCCGGGACAGCCGGGACAAAAGTACGTGAGGGACGCGTGGGACGCGAAAGCGCGGATCGCCCGAAGGAAGAGTTTTTCATCCGGGACAGCCGGGACAAAAGTACGCGAGGGACGCGTGGGACGCGAAAGCGCGGATCACCCGAAGGAAGAGTTTTTCGTCCGGGACAGCCGGGACAAAAGTACGCGAGGGACGCGTGGGACGCGAAAGCGCGATCACCCGAAGGAAGAGTCTTAGTCTCCGAGACAGCTGGGAAAAAAGTACGTGAGGGACACATGGGATGAGAAAGCATGAAATGGGCGAAGACAGAAGAGGAAAAGTCAATGTTTGACCTGCGAAACTTCAAACGGCCATAACTTTTGACTCCGAGCTCCGATTTTCACAAAATTGGACTTTTCACGGAATGAGAACGATGTTCTCACGACATGACTGGATTTCTTATTTTTAATGAGGGTAGATATATTTAATTAAGAGAAACATATTCGGCTCCAGTCAGTTAATGTTCATTCCCGTCAAATGACAGAAAATGCCTGCTAGACCCAAAATAGCTGCCCGCACTCAGAAGGCCATAACTTTTGTATTTCTCAACGAAATTGCACAAAATTGGTACCATTGGAATCATGGTTCCGAGACCGATGCATAGAAATCAAGAAATTATGGATTTGATCAGAAATTGATTGAGTTTTTAAGAAAACGTGGCCGGTTTCTGAACAGTGTTTTATTTGGTAGCTGGGAGTGCAATTAAGAGGCATGCTCATCATTCTTTCTCTGCTGCAGCACATGGGACAGTATGGGGAGCCTTTTGCAAGTAATTTATAATCATTTTACTCAATTTAATGCCTCTTATAGGTGGTTGAAGGACAGATTTCGGGATTTCCATTTTCCCTTCTCTTTTCCTTCTCTTTTTTCTATAAATTGGAGTGTTGGGCTCATTGTAAAAGGGAGAGTTTTTGGGTAGCAAAGCTCTGTCAAAATTGCTTTGTGAAGCCAGTGTGTTGCAGGCCCTTGTAGTGGACTCCTTGCATGGTGATCCAGGCCCTTATCTTGTAATAGACTGAATCTGTGCATACCAGAAGCAATAAAATACAAAGTTTGTGGATGTATCTTCCCCTCATTTGTGTGTTCTTGCATTCTTCTTGCCCCTTTTATCTTTCTACAAGAATATTGTGTCTATTATTATGTTCTTGCAGGAATTCACTAACATTATGTATGCTTGGAATATTGTTGTAAATGTATTTTGCTAGATTATGGTGAACTGTCATCACCTCTTCTAGTGTGCACTTTCCTCTCGTATTTCACACATTTGGAGATTACTCTCACACCCTCCTTTTCTGGTGTATCACCGCTTTAGTGTAGGCTTTCATTTTATGTATTCTCTCTCCCGGTCCCTTGGAAATTTATATTAGAACAGGTTAGCTTATCCTGCATTAGAGTAGATTGTGGCGAGGGTAGTTTAGGAGCAAGAACCAGCTTTCTCTGGAGGTCTTTCTCAAGTAGCAAGTCCCACAACTTAGAGATAGTACCCATGTTATCCAATCACACTGTGAGTTCAAATACATGCACAGGGGTGCTATGATTCGGTGATAACAAGTAGCTCAACAACTGGGAGAGGAATTTTGATTTGACTCAAAACTTGGGCAATGTCATATGGAAAAAATTTGGGTAAAGTAGCACTAGGAGAAAGATTGGAAAATTCATCAGATGGAATGGGATTAATTTTAGTTTTGGCATGGGAGGAACAAAATTTTTCTTGGGGAAACAAGATCTCTTCTAGATGCATTTTTCTTTGGGGTTTATTTGGTAAGCAATAGAAATTCTGACTTGGCTCATGGCCCTCGACAGCCTTTACTTTTGGTATTGTGCTCCTTTTCTTGGGAAACTACAACATTCATTACTAGCTTCCTATCTTCTTCTAAAGGAACTCCTCCATCATAATTTTCAATCATTAATTCCATCAAGTATTCAAAAGCATTAGTGGGTAATTCAAAATATTTAACAGTGTCTACTTCTAAAGTATGAGAGGGAGGAAGAAGAGGTACCCGATGGATGCAATCCCAAAAAATAGTAGCAGTTCTAGCACTTATTACCTTAGTTGAAGTTGCTTCCCTTGGAAAACTTGTAGGGATCTCCATCATGCAGGAATCATCATCAATTTCATCATTTGCTACTTCCTTAACTTCTTCCTAGTCTACCCCACATGAAGCATGGGGCATGAAACATCTGTTACACCAATCAGTGACATCTATCTCATCCATAATAACAACTCTGGCAGCTAAAGGATCAGGTACAATTCTGTTATCACTATCTTGGGACTATTTATTTCCAAATCCAATAGGTCCCTTACCTCTATCATCAGATCTTTGGTGATTTATAAACCCTTCTTGGCCTTGTGGCTTATGTTGACCTTGTGAGCTCGCCCAATTCCTTTCTCGGTCCGGGGCTAGTTTGTAGGAAATTTCTTTGACAGCCCCTGCCAAATTCTTCACAACCTCCTACGATAAACATCTTTACTTGTTTGAGGTTTTTCAGGTTAACCAACTTCACACCATCCCTCTTACGAGGCTTTCCAATTGCCTTGATGTTGTTCTCTATTTGTAGAGCCATGGTGAAGGCCTACCTCAAATTAGTAGGGTTCTTTTCCCTCAAGTAGCAAGAAACCTTTTATCAAATACATCTAAATATTTAATCAAACTTGATTCATCACATGGCCTTATCCTATCAGAAATCTTCTCAAGGTCTTATTAACCCTTGTGTTGAACTCATGTACTTGACTTATTAGGATTAGTTTTACTATTTTCAAATTTTGACAGAAGAAATCTAGGGTCAGTTCTATCACCATAATGCAATCTAAATGCTTTATTCATCTCGGTCCACGAATCTATGGAATTATCTAGAAAATCTTTGCACCAAATCCTTGGCATCTTCTTCCAAACTATGGATAAATAGTTTTATATATACATCTTTATGTTCAATCTCAAATTCTTCCATCATATTGATAAAAATATTTAAATATTGATCACCGATTATGGAATTATTTCCTGGAACTTAGGAAATCCATTTCTCACATTCTGGGAAGCGTATTTGGGTAACCAACCATCCCTATAAAGTTTATAAGACCAACAAAGGTGTTAACAAAAAATGAAGGTCTAGGTGGGGGTAGGGCCATGCTTTTTTGAGTAGGTGACCAGGAGGAGAGACAAATTGATAAGGGGAATGGGGTCTTTGAAACACAGGAGTAGAACTTTCAAAATGTATATCCCCTAAAGGCATTATTTCTTGGAAATCCCTATCAACTTCTCGCAACGATAGGGGTAGAATGAGAAGAAAACTTTTCAAAATCAAATGAAGGCCCCTCTCTAGTTAGAGAATTCAATTCCACAAAGAGGCTACTTGATTAAGAACCACTTGAATTTCAGGTTTTAATAATAAGTGATCACTTTCATCAATGGAGATCCCTTTTCTTGTCTTCTAATCTCCAACAACTCTCTACGATTTTCTTCCTTCTGAATTTTCTTTTACTAACTCGAAACAAATTCCTAGCAGGATCCCTAGCAAAGAAAGACCTTCTTCCTTCCAGCTTTGGAAAAGGTTAGTAAAAATCTTACTTGACAGAGGTTAAGACACTGATATTCATTAAGAATCAGATCAATAGGGAGTCACCACTAAGGATTTCCACCTTAGTTGTGCCAAGTGTACTGAATGTGATCTATTAAATGTTGTCAACACTAGAAACTAGAAATTGAAAGATTTTGACTTTTCTTTACCTGCATTTATCAATGAAAGCTAGTGCACTAGGTGTGAAAAATGAAAGAATTACACACAACACTTGGAACACATAAAAAGTGTTTTACCAAGGTGTGAATATGAAGTGCAATCACTATATCCATAGAAATGGTGCCAGTAAGGTGTTGTTGATGGGTTAAATAGATATGAATTGGCAGTGAATCAATAAATAGATTCAACAACTCAAATACATCCTCGACAATGGCATCGGTGAGGTGTTTTGATAGGATAAATAGATATGAATTAGTAGTGAATAAAAAAATAGTTTCAACAACTCAAATAAGTCCCTAGAAATGGTGCAGAAGGTGTTGTTGATGGGAAAAATAGATATGAATGAGAAACAGATCAAAAATATGTCTCAAAGAACTCAAATTCTTCTTCCCGATACCGGCGCCAAGTAAGGTGTTGGTACCCAAATTGATTCTAATTAAGAGGTGAGAAGCATCAAAGGTTTGACAGGAAGCTTAGAGACAAGCAGAGCATGTAGTGTTTCATTTTGTAGCCATGGATGAAATGCAACTTGTACTTTGTCAATTAGATGTGGAGAAATGAGTAGCACCCTCAAGAGGATTTGACCTATCCTCACTACTTTATGGTTGTGCCTTTCAACCAAGGTGAGAGGACCCATTTTGTAGCCTGTTATTTGTGGAGGAGATGGAGATATCCTTCCTTGTGAAGTTATTAAGATTACCTTGAAAAAATATGATCAATGCAAAAAAACCTAACTCTCATGAAATATCACTCTAGATAATGGATATATTTTCTAAGCAAGATTCGAGCCACTAAAGACAATGAAAACCTGAGTTTTTCTTCATGTTCTGGTAATAGAAATTGTGCATATGTATACACACAAGATAAACATGGATAGTATGGGTAGGACTAATTATTATTGAATGAATTTGGTGGGAGGTGAAGCAGGATAAAGTTGATTATACCAAATCTTTGAGAAATTTTACAAAAATGGAGAGCTTGAACTATAGAATGCTTCTTGAGTAGCGGGACGTTCCTTTAACTAGAATATGTGATTCAATGGAGGCCCAGATCAACACTTTTCACATGAACTTCAAGGATCGAAAATGAAGCCTCAAATTGGAAAATTTAATTGAACATTATCAATCTCTTTTTCATCACGTCTTAGATAACCTCAAAGGCTAACAAACAATCTTATACTCATGCTAGGAGCCACAAGTGATTTTAAATTTGTTTATTTCACTATCAAATGAAATCTCTTTTGATGAATGAAATTACAAATGCCACAAAACTATCACAAGGATAAGATCTTGTGTGATTCACACAAATTTCAATGTAAGAATGCAATGGGAACAAGAAAAAATACTTGGAGACATTTAGGAATGAAGCAGACACAAATTTTCCCCAAAAATAACATAGATTAACTCAAGTCTAATTAAATTTATCAGCAGAGGAAATTTTCTCGAACAATCTCAGAGCTTGTAAATGGTTGTACACTTGCAACCACCTTAACATGATCAAATTTAACACAAAAATATAAAAAGGTTTTATCGATAGTTTCTCGTAAAGATAGGTTCTATCAATTTTTTTCTTAGAAAATTAGTTCGACCTCTAACCCTACAAACTTCCAACCTCCAACTCTTTTCACAACAAAAACATGCCTATTTATAATATTTTACAAGAGATTCTTTTCCCCCAAAACTAGAGGCAATGAGTGTACTAAAGGTTGCTCATCATGATCTTCATCATGATTATTAGAATCAAATATGTAAAAATTTGTCAAGTGCTCGGGGTAGATTTCTTTGAACATCTCCTAATAACCTTTTTCCTCTAAGTAGATCACTTTTCCCTTTACTCGCCAACCACTTCCACCCCTATTCTATCCAATCTAGTTCTTTGTGTGCCCGAGAAGAAGAAATGGAATATCAAACTGAGCCCAAAGGTTAGATCTCACTTTAATGGTAGAAGACATCCCCGTATTTTTGTCACCAAACCTAGATATTAATAGGTCCTTCACATGCCAAGGAAATAAAAATTAGGTGAATCTCGGTGTCGATTGTGAATTTAATGGTGAGGGACGTTTTTAGACCTTCCCTACCAAACCAGCCTCTAGATTAATGTTCTTCCTCATTTGGCATGTAGGATACTCCGATAAATTATAAAAAAACAAGAATACACATCCCGAGGAGCTATGGAGTGAAAATGGGGGAAAATCATATATAGATGCATGGATGCCATTGATTTGTATTTGGAATTTTGACCGTCCATATGGGAGATCGAATTTAGAGTGGGCCTACATGTTCCTTTTTCCTTTGACAACTTTTATAAAAATGTAAAATTTTCACATTTTTCTCGCACCGCCACCCTTGAGAAATGATTCTAACACGTGTCCTAAGGGGTTTCCCAAAGGAACCATGGCAAAAATCTACTATTTCACCTCTTTTTAGAAAACGGAAATTTTTCCAAGTTTCACTTACAGCTCCGCCCTTGAGAAATGAGCCTGACACGTGTCACAATGTGGGTCCCATTAGAACCCCGCTTCACTTTTCACTCCTAAATCCATTTTCCATAAAAGGAAATATTTCCAATTTTCCTCCGAAGGTCCGCACCTCTGCTATTGATTGGGGAAAAAATTTGACTATTCTCTGTCGGGTTTGCAAGCCATTTTGATGTTTTAATCCTTTTGGTAACAAGAGGCAAAAATCCAAGTTGCCTCGATGGTCCGCTTCCCCGCCCCTTTTGAATTTTCAAAGCCAACCTTGACCTCCCTTTTGTTGTGCTTACGGGCCATTTTGATACTTTAATCCTCAAGAGGAAAAAATCCAAGTTGCTCCCGATGGTTCGACTCCCGCACTTTGACTTTTTCAAACCGCTATGCATCACAATGGTGCATCTTCGATGGTCCCAAAAGTTTTATATCTTAAATGAGTGCAGACTCACCACATGTCCCATGCCTCTCAAAACCCTTTTGGAAAAAAGACTAAGTATGGGAAGCCCTGATGGAAGCCTCCATGTGTCTTCATGGTGCAATTTCAACATAGAGACCCAACGCGGAGATATTGAATGAGTGTGGGCTCACCACATGTCCCTGATCCACCAAACTATGCCACCTACATAAAACATTTATCTAAGTCTGTGAAAAGTAGTGGAAGCCTCCACATGTCCTCCTGACACAACTCTAAGGCAAAACCTAAAAACAAATCTTCAAATGACCATCGTTCCTCCACATGGACAATTTTTTGATTAAAACTTTCCACAAAGTTTAGGAGTGCCCCGTCGAGCCGCATCAGATAAAAAATCAACACTTGGACACCATCGGGGTGAAAATAAGAAATTTTCCCCCCCACTTAAATTTTCTTCAACTAGAGCCTAGTGGGGCCACAAGGTGAGCTTAAACATTTTTCCAAAGTATCCAAAAGGAACAAGTTCAAAATCAAACCCATCACACCCGATAAAATTAGAAGAAGCCATGTGAGCACCAAAAGAACCAATCAGATTTTGAGAAAGGGCTTTGGACAAAATTTTCCTTTTTGCCAAAAAATAAAAAAGTGATAAGTTAAATAATTCACTCACCATTCCCTGAGCAATCGAAACAAGCCACCAAACTACCAAATCCTAAGGAATAACTTTGATAAGAAGAAAACACCCGTCAGATAGGCAACATACAAAAAATCACCATTCACCCCCAGAACCCAATTTTTCACTAAGGATGAATTTTTTTCAAAAGTAAACAAGTGAATCATTGTTCGATCATCTCCTAGACCATGGATTTGTATTTTCAAAGGCATAAAAATATAGATCAACCATTATCGAGCTTCCATGGTCGAGGAAAAATAGAAAAACAACAAAGCCAACGGATTTTGAAGAAATTAGGGAAAAATAGGGAAAATGTGGAGACTCCTTCAAGGAGGGACATGAAAATGGATTCTCAGTAAACAATTGAGGCATTCAATGAAGGTAAATGCTTCATAACATCCACATCGAGGATAAAATGTTTCACAACACGCAAATCAGAGGAAAATAATGGAAAATGGGGCGAGACAAACTGAGTACCAATAGTGACCAAACTGGTTTGTGGCAAGGGTCTGTGGTGAGAAGATTGCTTCCAAGCAACATGCCGAGTTAGTGGATGAAGAAGAGGTTGTCTGTTATAATAGAATGATCAAGAGCAGCCAAGTAATGATGCACCTATTCCATGTTGGACTCAAGCCTTGGTACATTATCTCTAAACAAGTTTGTGCCCTCTAGAATGGGACAAAGTAAAGAGGAGATACTTTAGATTATAATCCATCCCATATGTGCTTGTTGGTGGTGTCTTGTTTAAGAAGGATATCAATAGTGTCCTATTGTGTTGCATGAGTTCCATGATGGAGAGGACAGAGTCCACTTTGCTCCTTGAGTAACAAAACTATCAAAATCATGAAAGTTTGTTATTATTGGCCTACGATGTTTAGGGATTGCTACTCATGGATCAAGAAATTCAAGAAGTTTGCATTCTTCATAGGGAAGCAGAAGTTAGCATCCCTTCCTCTTCCTCCAATTTCAGTGGATCAACCATTCATGCAATGGGGACTAGACTTCATTGGAGTGATTAACCCAAATTTAAGCCAAGGCAACAAGTGAATACTTACATCAATAGACTATTTCACCAAGTGGACTCAAGCAAGTGGCACTTTACGAGAAAAATGAATCCATCATCTTGGTTTTTTATAAAGGTAGAGTCACTAGGTTTAGAGCCCCTACCACTATCATATCAGATAATGCATTGGCATTCCTTAGTACAAGGATCACTGAATGGGCTATTAAGAATGGTGTATACCTCAGCACTTCATCAAACTATTACCCTCAAGGTAATGGCCAAGCAGAGTCCACAAACAAGAACCTACTAAGGATTATCAAAAGGAATCTTGATGAAAATCAGAGAACTTGGCACACAAAGCTCAAATCAGCTCTATGGGCTGATAGGATCACATCCAAAAGGTCTACAAGTAGCTCCCCATAAAATATTGTATACGGAAAAGAGATAGTACTACCCATATCATTGGAGTTATCGCTTTGGAGCTCATGAAACATTTGGAACTAGCCGAGTTTGAACCTATGGAAATTGGATATGTGGAGCTAATGGAAGTAGGAGAGGTTAGAGAGCATACAACGTAGATTATGGAGAAGGATCAACCATTGATCAAGAAGAGCTTTAATAAGAAAGAAATAACAACGACCTTTCAAGACCGGAATTTAGTTTTGAAGTGGGATGTAGATCAGGAAAAATAAGGAAGGCACTCCAAGTTTGATGCCACTTGGAGTGGCCCCTACATGATCATAAGGTGCAAAAGTAGTAATGCCTTCTAGCTAGCTAAATTGGATGGCAAAGAATTACAAATTCTAGTAAACGGGATCCATCTCAAAAAAATTACTAAAAAGGAAGGTTCCACCCTTGTAAATATTAGCATAGGATTAAAATTTCCCTAAGTGCATATGCACATTGACTTGTTGTAGCATAGTTTTTATTTCCCTTAATTCTTTGGCACAATTTTTTTCTCCAGGTTTGTGTCATTATACAATTCAATGCATCTTTATGCTGAATGTGCTAGGCACTACAACATTTACAATAGGGAGACCCATGTGGTCTCTATGAAAGTTGTTAATTCTAAAATGGGAAAAAATACAAAGAAAATTAAATTGGGTTTTGAGGGGTTTGGAGGGTTCCATTTACAGAATAGGACCAGTATCAGGCCACCACCCATGACTCTATGCCCAGTGGATACAAAAAGGTAGCTGATCTCTTCATCTAGTAGGAATATGTCCCTGTGATTCACCAAATTGTTATCTCAATTTTGCCCCTCGGAAAAATTGATCAAACAAGACCCTGCACGTAAAGAATTGTAAGGTTTAGTTTTATTTTACTATCCCATGTTTCAAATCCAATACTCACGTTGTAGGAAGGCTCGAAATAAAGGAGCATGGTTGGCTAAGGAGGAAAACGGGGAAAGGCCCTAAGTATTCGCACTTCACAAAAAAATCAGATTAGGCTTAAATCAAATAAGTATGGAAGAGATGACGAAATATTCCACGTGCCTTATCGAAACATCTCCAAGGGTTAAACCCAAAAGACAAACTCAAATGAGTAGGAAGCTTCCACACATCCCGTGTATAGAAAGGGACAGAGTCAGTTGTTGAAAAGTCCAAATGAGCGGAAAGAATCACGTGTTTGGGCAGCATAATTTCAAAAGATAGAGCCCAAGGTAGAGACTCAAACTAGTGCCAACCCTCCACATGTTCGGTGGTCAAAAGAAGTCAAATGGTAGGATGCCCAAATTGGTTAAGCACAAAGAATCAGTGGAAGAAGCCATGTGTTAGTTCAATGCATCTTTAAAGGTAAATCTAAAAGTGGGTCTCGTAAACTAGCGCTAGCCTTCCACATGTCCCAGGTCCAAAATGGGGTAGAGTCGAAAGCTGAAAAGTCAAGATGGGCTAGAGTCAACAGAGGGTGCCACAAGTCTCTTTGGCACAACATTGAAATGGGCAGCCCAAGGGCCAATTTCAAATAAGCGCAAATCTTCCACGTGTCTAAGAGTGAAAAAGGGGAAAATGTCATTGCTTAAATCAATTAAGTATGGAAGGAATGGTGGAGTCCTCCACGTGTCATCTCCGCCCAAATGCATGTCATCCTACCATGTGTCCCCGGTCGACGTATAGACCCATCAAACAAAAGGAATTAGCCATAACACAATTTAACAAAGTAAAGCTTGTGGAAGGAGCCACGTGTCTCTTCGGTATAACTTCAAAAGAAAAATTCAAAAGTGGTCCCCAAACACACGTCATATCTTCATGTGGCCATGCTTCAAGTGAAGGTGGCAAGGTGGGTCGTCGGAGGTAGTTTGAACTTTTGGCCCTAAAAGGCATAAAGTATGAAAATAATCCACACTCTTGCTGATGCCCAGAGAAGCCATTTGTGAGACCTAAATTGCATGTGGGAAGGTGGCCCTGGGATGAATTTTCACCCAAATGGGAAATGCGGGTCGGCGAACCCGAAGATGGTTTTTTAGCAAAGTCAATTGTGGGGTCATGCGGGGTGTTTTTTACATTTTTGTACTTTTGTGAAAAGGCACAAAGTGAATTGTTGGCTCATGCAACCGTTGCTAAACTGATTTTCACCATTTTTATACGGACACGACTCAAACATTCAAATGGACATATCTTTCGATCCAGTGCCTAAAATTAAATGAATTTGGCACCATTGGAGAGGTCTTGACCTCTTCTACACCATGGAAACCTAAAAATTTTATTTTGATGAGGTTAGGTGGGTGAAAATGGGAAAATATCTTCATTCCATTAATATGCAATCTTATTGCTCCAAAGCAACAAGATCAAATTTGATTTGAGATGTCATTCTTCCTTCTTCAACACACCAAAAACATAGAGCGTTGGACTCGAAAGATTATGGTCAGATTTGTATGGGCATTGATGGCCAGTAGCTGAGCTCTAAATCAGGTTTTCCACCTCTTTTCTTCCTCTCTATTCGTTGCATCTATAAAAGAATAAGCTTAGATCCTTGTAAAGTGTTGGATATTCTTGTTTTGTACTCCCCCTTCTTCCCTTGTCTCGCAAATAAATTTTTGTAGTTTTCCAAACCTCCCATTCAAGTTGTAATACAAATTTTTACCTCTTAGCTCACGTAATTTACTGTATCAACTCTAGAGCAATAATATATCTTTGTGGATGATTCGAACCCTCTCATGTGATCATTGTTATTTTCTCGATCTCTCATTACAAAGTATATGTGCATTTTGGTTGTATTAGATTTATATGGTTTGTGTTAAGTTACAAAATTAATGTTTAATATTCCTTTGGTGCATCACCTTATTAGCTTAGGTTTACCTTTTTACATTTTCTCAACCTTGTCTCCTTGGCAAGATAGAGTAGGTTTTAGAGTGGATCCTCTCAGTAATTTATTTACGTGCACTTGAACAAAGGAATAAGAACCAACCTTCATCCAAAGATCTCTTTCGATTTAAAATTCCTACACTTTGCAAGATGCTACATGTTGTGTAATCATGTCAAGAGTCTCAACCCATTGATTTGCAGACATTAAGGAGTGTTGTGATTTTGCACTAATAGGTGTGTTCATGCGATGTGAAATATTTGACTACTCACTTTTCAATAGGTGATGACTAATGAAATAATGGACACCTATATCAGTTCCAATCGAAAGTAAAGGAACAACATGTAAATAGGCACAAAATATTGTAAGCAAAGAACAAGGGGAAAAATAGAGTTTGGTATAAGAAAATCACCTCACATCCCTTAAGGGGGATCTCTTTCTGTAAGGATATGATGAATGTACTTATTACCTAACAAGAAAGAAAGAGCACTACAATGCAAAAAGGACTCAAAATGAGTCAAAAGGGTCTCTGAAATCAACAATTACCTCCAAACCTTGTACCCACCACTTTAAAATTTCCAAAAATGACAGCAAAAGGGACCTAAATGCACCGAAAGGATACACCTCTGTCACAAAATAGTTAGTGGGAAAAAATGCCACTAGTCCTAATTTCGAATAAAAATTTCCCAACTTTGTTAATTTTGTGAAAAGAGAAAGAATAAAAATGGGAATAGGATTAAAAACTAGTTCAACATAAAAAACATCCTAATTAAATTTAATTAATTGACCCTCTAATTAAAATAACAAACTAGATCCTAATATTAAATATTAAAACCTAATTAAATAATAACCCCCTAGACCTAAATAATACAACTTACCCATTATTTAAAACACCCCACTAAATTTTTTTAAAAAAACTAAGTAAATAAAACTTAGGTTAAAAATTTTATGATTTATGGTGTAGGCAGGAAGGGTGGTTAAGGTTGTAGGTTTGATTTGGTGAGCTAGAAAAGGAGGTTCCATGAAGGGATTGGGAGGAGCGAGCATGCATGTGGAGACTAGTGGGATGTTGGGGTATGTGAAATGATGGACTCTAAGATATAGATGGGAAAATTCACATAGAGAACAAATCGGGCGGAGATTAGCTAGTAGATGTTGGCAATCTAAAACATGCTTTAGTGCCTCCTTAATCCCATTAAAAGCTTGGATGATAGCCTCCTCCCATTTGATGACCTGGTCTTTCTTCAGCATGGAAGTGATTGGAATGGTCAACTTAGCAAAGTTTTATATGAATCTTCTAATGAAGTTTATTTTCCCAAAGAAGGACTAAATTCCCTTCTTAGTCCTTGGGACTAGGACCTTGATGATAGCCTCTACTATTTCTCGGATAAATCATCACTCCTTCTTGTGACATTATGTGACCAAGAAATGTTTCCTTCTACACTCTAAAATGGCATTTCTTATGATTGAGTGAGATGCCATACTCTCTACATCTTATCAAGCATTTTCTCTAAGTGCAACAAGTGATCACTTCTCTTCCTAGAAAATATAGTTACATCATCTTGATAAAATATAATAAATTTTTTGATGTAACCAACAAAAGCAACATCCATTTCTCTTTGAAAGGTGGCTCCAACATTCATCAGACCAAAGGGCATCCTGACATAAACATAGGTCCCCCAAGGAGTAGTAAAATTTATCTTGATCCTTTATGATTCCTTCACCACAACTTGATTATAACCAGAGAAACCATCCAAGGTGAAAAGTAACTCGTAACCAATCACCAAGTGCAGCATATTCTCAATATTTGGTAAAGGATAATTATCCTTCATTTATGCTCTATTGAGATTCCTGAAATCCACACACAGCCTGATGTCACCATTCTTCTTCCTCATTGGCACTAGGTTTGTAATCCAAGAGGAATACCTTGTGGGATGGATAATCCCTCCATCTCTTAGCTTCTTCAGTTCTTCTTGCATTTTGAGGGATAAGAGTGGATTGATTGGCATTTTTTTCTTGAACGGATTTACATTAGATTCCAAGGGGATCTCATGTTGAAATAGGTCCTCTTTGTATGATTTTAGTTCAAAATAGGTCCAAGCCATGCAATCTTGGTATTTTTTCAACAACTAGATGTATGATTACTTCTCCTCCTTGTTGAGATTGCTTCCTAACCAAATATTCCTTGGCTTCTTCTTTGTACCAAGGTCATACTCCTCAATATCCCTTGGAGGCTATCATGCATCCGTTAATAATGTGATCAAGCATTATCAAAATTAGACTCAAGAGCAAGTAGCCCTCTGGGGATGGTGTTGGTATTTATCTGGATGATGCCCTTGCCAAAGAAGGTTTCTTTTCCTTCTGTTGCACATACCATTGGCTCCTAATCAATACTTTGATTAGGAAATCCCCCTTGTTCTACAGTAAATCTTCTAATTTGAGCATCTTCATCAAATACCTACAAATGCTTAATGTTTTCAAGGACAAAAGGTCTTGTCAATACCTCAACCTCATATTCATAATATGGGGACATTGTAAAATTGTCAAACCAAGACCCCAACACTACAAGATTTTTGCTAAGTCACCGAACTTCCTATCATGATGCACAATGTTGAATGAATCAAACATCTCAATAAAATCCCAAACCGCATGATTTTACTATTTCATTCACTAATTCTTTGTGGAATACAACTTTCGACTTGTTTTTCTATTAATTTTGAGTCTCCTTTGATAATGATGTCCTTGACACCATATTTCCAAGCAATTCTTAAACCCAACAATAGTGCCTCATACTCAAGAAAGTTGAGTTTGAAGGAGAAAACAAATTTTCTCGACAAGGATAAAGTAGAACAACACCAAAGCACCATTCCCAAACTTGGAGCAAATCCATCAAACAACAGACTCTAAAGAGAGCCTATCTATTCAAGACATTTGCATTCTTTAATCGTGTGCTCCTTTCCATCAAGAAATCCCACAAAGTTATCTACATAAACACTTATGTACAACAACTCATACAATGCATCCTTGGGATCATCAATAAGATGCAACATCTTCTTTTACCCATACAACCTGAAAAATATCCTTTAATTGGAATGGTTACATAGGAAATATCCATTTGGACACTCCCATAAACATTTGTAGCCCATTTTCTTGACAGTAGCATGCCCCACTTAGCTAAGCAATCAACAATGACAACATCAAGTTTTAAGTTTTTACCTAGGTAAACTACAGGTTGCACCACCAAACCATTCACACATCCCACTACTGGCATTTATCTAGAGTCCATGGCAGTGCACTTTCCATATGCTACTGTCACTTTGATGTTTAGCTCATTCATGACTTCAAAAGACATGACATTGCATGATGCCCCTAAGTCAAACATGCAATTATGTAGCAGTCTATCCTTAATGATCAAAGTGGTGAAGAATGAATCCACATTCATCTAAGATTCCACCAAGGATGTCCCCAAATAGACCTCAGGTGGTTCATCTAGCTCTTCTGATGCTGGTGGTGCTTCTGGTTCTTCAATGACTGGTGGGGTCTCCACAATGTTTATGTTTCTACCTAGGGCAGTATTCTCTTCTTTCAACCCCAAGTATTCAAATGCTCTCTTTTTGTGTTTAGGATCCTAAACAACATAAGAATTGGAACATAGACTTTGATTTGACTCAAAACTTGGGCAATATCATATGGGAAATTCTTTGTCAAGGTAGTGATGGAAGCAAAGCCAATACACTCATTAGGTGGTATAGGATTTTTGGAAACTTAGGCATGAAGAGGGATATGATTCTTGTTTGGAACTGCAGGGCTCTTAGTAGGTGCATCTTTCTTAGGAGCCTCTTTAGGAATGTTTAAAATTAAGGGAGATTTTGGCTTAGCTTGAGGCTCTGCCCCTTTGATATCCTTGCTTCTTGTGTTATATTCTTTCTCTTGAGCCACAAAAACATTCATCAGTAACTGCCTATCTTCCTCAAATGGGATTCCTCCATCATACTTCTTTATCATTAAAGCCCTTAAATATTCAAAATCATTAATGGGAAATTCAAAAAATACTATCTACTTCTAAAGTATGAGAGAGAGGAAGAATAGGTACCCTATGAATGCAGTCCCAAGAAGTGGCAATAGTCCGGGAAATTACCACCTTAGTTGAAGTTGCTCCTTGTTGTAAGATGGTGGAGTAACCCACCACGCAGCATACATCATCATCATTGTCATCAGCGTCTTCTTGTTGTTGTTGATCTTCTTCACAAGGAAAATGAGGCATCAAATATTTGTCACAAGCAGTCAATGACAAATGTCTCCTCCACCACAAAGAACTATGGCAGCCAAAGGATCGTGTACCATTTTGTTATCCCCGGCTTCGAGACCTATCTATTTCCAAATCCAACATGTCCCTTACCCTCTCATCAGATTTTTGGTGATATGTGAACCTATCTTGACATTGCTATTTGTGTTGACCTTGTTATCTCTACCCAATTCCATTCTCAGTCTGGGTTAGTTTGTAGGAAATTTCTTTGACAGCCCCTACCAAAGTCTTCACAACTTCTTCCAAATATGCAACCTTGCTTGTTTGGGGTTTTTCTGGGTTAACCAACTTTACACCCTCCCTCTTTGGAGGATTTCCAATTGCCTTGATATTGTTCTCTATTTGCAAATCCATGGTGAAGGCCTACCTCAAATTTGTGTGGTTTTTATCTCTTAAACAATACGTAATGTTTTTATCAAATGCATCGGTATATTTTATCAAACATGAATCATCATAAGTCTTTATCCTAACAGAAATCTCCTCAAGGTCTTATTAAACCTTTTGTTGAAATCATGTATGGACTTATTAGGTTCCTTTTGATGTTTTAAAATTTTGTCAAAAGAAAACTAGGGTCAGTTCTATCACCATACTACAATCTAAATGCATTACTCATTTGAGTCCAAGAATCAATTGAGTTATCTAGCAATGTTTTATACTAGTCCCTAGAATTTGTCTCCAAGATATGGATGAACAATTTGATATATACATCCTCATGTTCAATCTCAAAATCTTCCGTCATATTGATTAAATGCTTTAAATGTTGATCACCAAGAATAACATTATTTCCTGGAACTTTGGCATTTTGTTCCTTACAACTTGAGGCACTACATTTGGATATCTAACCATTCCCGGGCACAAAATTTATAGGCCCAAATGTTTTTACAACAAATGGGGTCCGGTGGGGGCTGGACCATGTTGATTTGAGGAGGTGACCCTGGAAGGGTGGCAATTTGATAGGGGGCTAAGGGTCCTTGGAACACAGGAGTATAATTTCCAAAATGGGTATTCCCAAAGGCCTTGTTTCTTGGAAATTCCTATCAACCTCAGAAAAGATAGGAGTAGAGTGTGAAGCAAACCTTTCAAAATCAAATGAAGGCCCCTCTCTAGCTGGAGAGTTCAATTCCACAAAGAGGCTACCTGATTCAGAGTCACTTGAATGATAGTCTTCAATGATGGGCTGATCACTTTCATCAATGGAGATCGCTCTTGTTGTCTGCTGATCTCCCACAACTCTCAAGAATTTTTAGCTTCCTTCTAATTTTGCCTTTTGTAGCTCTAGAAACAATGTCCTAAAGCAGGATCCCTAGAAAATAAAGATATTCTTCCTTCCATCTTTGCAAATATTAATAACAAATATGACTTTGACAACATTCTTGAAGACACTCGGTACTCATTAAAAATAATATCAATAGGGATTCGCCACTAAGGATTTCCACCTTAGTTGTGCTTATGCACTAAATATGATCTTTGAAATGTATTTCAATCCTTTAAACTAGAAATGAAAGGTTTTGGATTTTCTTTACCCAGATTTACCAAATGAAAGCTGGTGCACTAGGTGTGAACACTGAAAGAATTGCACACAACACTTGGAGCATACAAGAAGTGTTTTACTAGGGTTTGAAAGTGAACCGTGTGATCCACTAGGTCCCTGCGTGGCGGTGCCGTTAAGTTTTGGTAATTAAATTGATTCTCCCTCAAAGTCTGAGTAGCATCACTGGTTTGACAAGAAACTTAGAGACATATTAGATCATGATGAGTCATTTTATAGCTAGGGATGAGATCTAACTGGCCCTTTGTCACTCAAATGTGGAGAAATGGATAGCACCCTCAAGAGGATTTGATCTATCCTCACTATTTTAGGTTGTGCCTTTCAACCAAGGTAAGAGAACCTATTTTGTAACCTTTGTTTATTAAAGAAAAATGATAAATCCTTCTTTTGCATAAATTTTATAGAGAAGAGCTTGGGAAAATGATGATCAACACACCAGATCTAACTCTCATGAGTTTTCACTTCTAGGTCATGGAGATATTTTAACAACAAGGAAAAGGTTACTAAAGACATTTGAGACCCTGATTGTTGCTGCATGTTTTGGTAATAGAGATTATGCATTTGTATGCATACAGGACAAACAGGGGTAGTACAAGTAGGATTGGTTATTTTTGAATGAATTTTTGTGGGAGGTGGGGCAGGGTGAACTTGATTCACCAGATCCTTGAGGAACCTTACGAACTAGAAGGTTAAACCAATGTAATGCCACGGAACAACTAAAATGTTTCTTTAACTAGAATATGTGCTTCAATGGTGGCCCAGATTAGCACTCTTTCACAAAATCTTTGAGATTCTATCATGAAGGCTTGAGCTAGAAAATCCAACAAAGCATCAAGATCTTAGTCAAATCATGCCTAAGCTACATCCAGAGGATTATAGACAATCTTTATCGGTAGATGAAAGAAAAGTGATTTTAAATCATTTATTCCAATCCCAAATGAAAGCTCTTCCGAGAAATGAAATTACAAATGCTACTAAATTGTCACAAGGATTAAGACTGTGTGATTGAATAATATTTAACACAAGATTGCAACAAAAATAAGAAAAGCTACTGCATACAATCGAAATTTAAAAACCCATTTTTCTCAAGACAACACAGAAAACTCAAGTTTCATTAAATCTATTAGCAGGGAAAGTTTTTAGAACAGTCTCAGAGCTCTGTCAATGGTTCTACACTTGTAGCCACCTTGACACAATAAAACTTAATACAAAAATAAATAACCTAGTTTCTCAGATGGATTCTAAAAAGACATGCTTTGTCAAATTTTCCTCTTGGGAATTTTCTTCGACCTCTAACACTCCAACATATAGCCATTTGCACAAAAAAAAAAAAAAAACCATTTATAACATTTACAATAAAGCCCCTTCTCCCAAAAAACCAAAAACATTTAATGCACCAAAGGTTTTGCAATGATTTTGATAGTGATTCTTAGAATCAGATTTGTAAAAAGTCGTTAGGTGCTCAAGGGGGTAAATCTCATCAAATATCACCCGCATTCAACTCTTTCCTCTCGTAAATCACTCTTTCCTCAATTTTCTAACCACTTCCACCCCTAATATGTCAAATTTGGCTCCGCATGCTCGGGAGAAGAAAAATAGAAAATCCAATCAAGCACGATAGTCAGACCATTTTAATGGTGAAAGATGTCTTCCAAATCTTGCCACTAAAATCAGATATCAACATTGACTCCCCCCTCTACTTGGCGTGTAGAAAATACCAAGAAATTATGAAAGCTCGGACTTCCATGCGTGTTTCAGAAAAATGGAGGGAAAATTATATTTAGACTCTCAAGTGTTGTCAATCTTTACTTTGAATTCAGGCCATCCATGTGGAAGATTCAAACTTTAAAAATAGACCTAGGGGCTTCCTTTGACTTTTTACAACTTTTGAAAAAATGGGAAAAAAATTCATTTTGCTCCACAACTGTACCCTTGACAAATGAGCCTGACACATGTCCTAAGGTGGGCCCCAGCAGAACCATGACCAAATTCTTCCATTTGACCCTCTTTTTGGAGAAAGGAAAATTTTCCATGTTTTCCCTGCAGCTCTGCCCTTGCTCCATTGATCAGGGAAAAATATTGACTATTTCCCTCATCATGATTATGGTCCATTTTGATGTTTTAACTCCTTTTCCCAAAAGGAAATTTTTCCAAGTTCCCCGAGAGTCCGCACCTCTGGCATTGACTAGAGCAAGCTTTGACCCTTCCTTTATCGTGGATTATGGGCCATTTTGAGATTTTAATCCTTAAGAGGAAAAAAATCCAATTTACCTCCGATGGTCCACCTCCCCACCCTTTTAAATTTCCAAACTGCCACGTGTCACCATGGTGCACCTTGAGATTGTCCCAAAAATTTGATATCTTGAATGAGCACGGGCTCACCACATGTCCTGCTCTGGAAAAGTTTGTCCGAATGCTCAAGCTCAGCGGAAGGCACCAAGTGTCATGCTTCGAGGCAGTCTCCTTTGGCCATTGAAAATTCCAAGCAAAATACAAAGTGAGCAGAGGCCTCCACATGTCATCTT
Organism: Taxus wallichiana var. yunnanensis; assembly: GCA_018340775.1. Classification (NCBI taxonomy): domain Eukaryota; kingdom Viridiplantae; phylum Streptophyta; class Pinopsida; order Cupressales; family Taxaceae; genus Taxus; species Taxus wallichiana. The sequence goes on along the minus strand of CM031244.1, from coordinate 689,375,194 downwards.
GGCACTTCTTTAAAATGAAACTCAAGGGCCGGTCCCCAAACATGCGTGATTCCTCCACGTGTCTCCATGGCACTATTTCAAAATGGTCCCCAAAGTAGAAACCCTGAATGAGCGCGAGCTTGCCATGTGTCCTGTTCCGCCAAACTGTACCAACTACATAAAAATATGTCTAAGTCTGGGAAAAGTAGTGGAAACCTCCACGTGTCCTCCTGGCGCTACTCCAAGGCCAAACCAAAAAGTAGATCCTCAAACGAGTGCCGCTCCTCCATGTGGAAATTTTTTGAGTTGAGGGTTTCCATGAAATTTTTGAAGTACCAGGTGAGCCGCATCCAACCAAAAGGTGCCATGTCCCCTGTCAATGCAAGGATGTAAATTTGACTAGGAGAAATGCCCACAAACCATAAAATATAGAAAAACGATCCTTCAAGCCCAAAAATGAAAATTTCTTCAGGGACAGAGAATTTAGAAATGCCACAAGGCTCAAATATGTTTCTCAGAGATACATCCATTCATTTTCTTCAAGTATTTAGGGCAGGAACAACAAGGAAGACAAAACCTGAACATGGAGAATAGAAGACATAGGAGAACCCAAGTTACAGACCTTTTTATAGAGGAACAAAGAAACAAGGAGCAAACCATGGACCCGTAAGTGATCTACGACCCAAGAATAGATTAAAAATGGCATAAAAATTACCCAGATACAACATGGGAAAAACAAAAGTGATAGACACCGTAAATTGATATATTTTCAAAGGCAAATTGGGGTGAGACTATTTTGTGAACCAACAAGATGGACATCCATCCCATAATATATGGATAGGGTTGGAAAAATTTCTAACTTAGAACAGGTTTGATGGCCATCTCTTCAAAGCATTATACAAAGTGTGTTAGATGTTTGTCTCTCCCCTGTTAGACAGATAGGTTCGACGACCTGTCTCTTCAACACCGGATGGCCATTTATCATTCTTAGATGGTGTTTTGTTGGATGATCACATTCTACATATGTGTCTCCCATGTTCACACACATGTCTCTTTCATGGCCATCATAGGTGTAGGATAATAGGCTTGGACAATCGTCTATGTATCGAAAAAGGGATAAATATAATAAATGAATACATATAAAATACCTTAGGCTATGTATTATACCTCAATGAATATTTACACATTTTATTGGAAAATACATGAATAAGTTCAATTTTAAATATAAATAATAGGTGAAGTTACCCATACAAATGACTTGTCATACCAAAATTTTAGGTGAATTAGGTTTTAGCCGAATAATGAAAATTTGCCATTTCCAATTTCAAAATCCCTTATATTCATGAGTTTACGAAAATTCGCCACTATAATTTTTCCTAAAAATATTTGATGGAACTTAGACATGGTGTACAAGGTACAAATGAAAAATAATTTTCTTGAGCCACCAATCCTAATTTGGTTGGTTTCACTTTGTCAACCAACGACCAAAGGCTTAAAAAACCCTCTTACAAATATAACTGGTGAGGTGTTTTTCTCATAACTAAGGATGACAAGAAATTTTCATGGATAAATACTAGAGGTTTACAGAGGATAATATTCATTCCTTCAATCAAGATCAAAATGGCAAGCCAAAACTAAACTAAACTATTGATTTTCAGCACTTCCTAAAGCCACAAAAAGGGTTAAAAAGGATCCTATAGAAGAGATGACAAGCATACAAAAGTCATTTAAGGGATTTATAAGGTTTGATACCACACCCCACATGACGGGAACAAAGTCACAACTCAACATTCCCATCTCGTGGTTCGAGGGGCATTTTATGAGTCTTTGAAAATCTTGTTTTATTAACTATGTATGGTAAACAAGAAGGGTATTTTATTTGGTAGTTTCAATCAATCTCGGTAATTCATGTAGAAATTAATATCAATTTTAATACCATAGTTTTATAATGTGTTATGTTTTGGTTCCACGAATGTTGATATTCAAAGTAATCAATCACGTTATATATGAACAAGCCCTTTTTTTCATTTTGCACTATGATTTATTTAATTAAATCATCAGCATGTTCTTAGTATTATTAGAATTACAATTTCATTGTATAAGGGAAAACCGTGAATAAAATTTATGCAATTCAAAGGTGAGAAAACCATGGCCCCGTGATCTTGAAAGAAAGGAAATTTGAATTTCTTTGTCATGTTGGTGTGAGAGAATATGAAGGCAAGAATCAAGTGGGATGCCATGCAATCAACCAAGTTAAATCTGTAACATAATCATGATGGAGATCGAGGTAGTAAAGAAGTATTCAACCATGAAATTATGCATGAAAAGTAAAAGGGTCTACTCATTGTCAAAGATTAGAAGAAAAGGGTACATATATGAGTGTTGTGTAACTCCCAATGCATGACCATCATACCTCAATAATGGAAAACAAGAGTTACATTATGGAAATGGAAAGTAACTCATGTATGACACACTCAAGTGTATGATGGAATATTTCATTCCCATTAGACACTTAATACCATGTTCTCACCTACGTGAGATTACACACAACGTAATGTGGACAATGTCATTAGATGAAAAGTAAAGTACATACAAAAACACCCTCATTCATCATAACTTAGGATGAGGGGGAAAGTCTGAAACAAGAAATGGGTCCCTAAAGCTACACTTGATGAGGTACTCATGTAAAACAAGGATCTCAATAAATGGAAGATAATCCAAGTGGGAAACACATACACTTACAAGAGATGGAATACAACCTAATAACCTCATAAATATGTGTCAAATGGGTCCCAAAAAGTAAAGGCCTCGATAAGGTATCCACGTTAAAACTAAAATCTTCTTAAAATAAGAAGAAGAGAATAGGTGAAGGAGAGTAGAGAAAAGGATAAATATTTGAAGCCATAACCAGATGTAAAATCTACAACTCTATCAATTACCAAATAAGAGTTTCGATGATGTGGAATTCAGCCTATAGACTAAAGAAGATCCATCAATGTATAACAATGTTTCAACCCTTAAGAAGGACATAAATGTAGTATTATAAGTCCTCCCACTTTGTGATGGAAATGAAGGCATCAAGTAATATTAAATTTGAATCTGGTCACTTGAATGTAACACAGTCTTTCAAATGAGGGAAAAAAATTGAAGGTTGTGCTATGAAAGTAGAAGTGTTAGAGTGAAAGAGAAGAACATCTACCTGAAAGGATCCCCAAGTGAATTAAATTAAAAGAAACAACCCCCACAATAGTAAAAAGAGGATCCAAAAGAGGAGGTGGATCGGTGATGGTATATGAAATAGTGGGAGTGATATGAGAATGAGAAAGGGAACTCTGAAAAGGAGATAATGAGACTCATCCTCGAAACACCTTTAGAAGGCACAAAGACACCCCGTACAACACCGCAATTAGTAAATGTGAAGAGATGATGAAGTTATGTCAAATACATGTCTCAAAAGGATTTCTTAAAAAAAAAAGAGCAATATTTGATATGTATTAATCATCATCACTGGAGGATGAGGATTGGAAGAGGCTTCACGTATTGGAAGTGGAGAGGAGGAACATATAATATGAGTATGAGACTAATAACACAACTTTATGATGTATGATGAGAAAGGAAGAGTGTCAATATTCTCTAAAAGGTGGTTAAGAGAAAGAAGAGAGAAGCGCTTAGTGGTACTCTCATTATCATAACTAGAACAAAAATCCTCACCATTAGGAATAGGAACATTAAATTCGATGTTAGTAGAACAATCCTAACATGAAAAAGGAGAGGAGAAAAATGTATGAGTAGGAGAAGTAGCAGAAATATATTAAGGGTCTCCAAAAAAGAATCAAGAATGCTACAAATGGTATGAGGAAAATATGAGTACGCGACATGAAGGTGGATAGGCTTGGAGACATGTCTCGAGTAACCATGAACATTTTCACACTTCTCAATCTAATCTTCATGAAGATAAGGATCAGTGGGTGCCAAAAATAGAACATACGAAACGGATAAATGACCTTTTGAGAAAGGTAATATTCCATGAAAACATGCCATGATTTGTAATTCTCTCTACAAAGAAGAAGTATATGGGGTGATAAGCAATCTTGTAAAGCCCAAATCTCGAAAGAACATTCTCTATGGTACATAAAAAAATGGAAAGAAGTAAATAAGAGTTACAAGGAAAAACACAATCAAACCGATGTTAGAATTAACCTAAAAACATCCGGATTGCATTAAAAGAGTGGTGGAATAATATACATAAGGTTCCAAGACATCGAAATCAGATGAGAATGTGTCTACATGTAATTACAACACCCAAGAAGAATGATAACCCCCTGTTTGTGATAGTTTATAAGTAGGTCATTTATTATAATAAGGTGTGTTCATGCGATGTGAAATATTTGACCACTCACTTTGCAATAGTCGATGACTCGTGAAAGAATCGAGGCCTATATCAGCCCGAAAGTAAAGGAACAACACATAAACATGCACAAAATGGCATAAGCAAGGAACAAGGGGAAAAATAGAGTTTAGTATGAGAAAATCACCTCACATCCCTTACGGGGATCTCTCGCCGCAAGGATATGACAAATGTGCTTATTACCTAAAGAAGAAAGAAAGAGCACTACAATGCAAAAATGACTCAAAACGAGTCAAAAGGGTCCCGAAAATAAAAATTACCTCCAAACCATGTACCCACCACCTAAAAAATTCCGTAAACGACACCAAATGGGACCTAAAGGCACCAAAAGGATACACCCCGCCACAAAATAGTTAGTAGAAAAAAATGCCACTAGTCCTAATTTCATAATTAAAAATTCCCTACTTGACTAATTTTGTGAAAAGCGAAAAAAAAAAATCGAGATAGGATTAAAAAACTAGTTTAACATAAAAAAAAAACATCCTAATTAAATTTAATTAATTGACCCTCCAATTAAAATAACAAACTAGATCCTAATATTAAATGTTAAAACCTAATTAAATAATAACCCCCTAGCACCTAAATAATACCCCTTACCCCTTATTTAAAACACCTCACTAAAAATTAAAAAAACTAAACTAAGTAAATAAAACTTACGTTAAAATTTTTATGATTTATGGTGTAGGGGAAGGGCTGTTGAGGTGGTAGGTTTGATTTGGTGAGCTAGCAAAGGAGGTTCCACGAAGGGACGGGGAGGAGTGAGCATGCATGTGGAGACTAGTGGGATCTGGATGGGACAATGCACACGGCGGGCTCACGGACTGAGAAGGCCCATAATGCATGGGAGTCAGATGACGTGGAACTAGTGTAGGGTTTGACATGCAGGATGGGTTGCGATATAAAAGTGGATTGACAGGCTTGGACGAAAGTTTGAGCTCAAGAAAAAGCGCAGGTTTGTCGAAACGAGGGAGCCAAGGTCGAGCAGAGTGAGCACGAAACAACGGGAGCATAAAACAAACAGCAAAGCGAGCAATGGTGACAGTGTAGGGCCGACTTGACGAGAGCGATAAGGCAACACCCAGTGAACTCCGGCGTTAAAATGAGAACTCAGGATGAGGTGAACATAGGAAACCTGCGACAGAGGTAGAAACAATTTAAACCGGCACGGATCAAAGTAGAAAAATAAACCCAATGCAGTCAAATAACTTGACGGATAAGACAATGGTACGAGAAAGAAACCCAACTTGTACGTGAAAAACCAACCATGAAGTAGCCGAACTTGCCACAGAGCTCAATGCAGAGCTAGACGAGCAGGGATGGAACGCAACCAAGTTGGTGAGATGGAGAGCATAAATTGATCATGGCAGCAAGGTGGAGCTATTCAATAGGGAAAGGGCAGGCAGGAAGCAAGAATGTGAAGGCAACCGAATATTTTTCAAAACAAACTAAAACTTCAAATGCGAAATCATAAATGCAATCAACAATTTTTTTGTCAAAACTGGCTGCAGATAGCTAGATTTAGCTTGAAAAACCATGAAAATTGACAACACCAAAATATGCCTAAGAATGCATAGAAAACAATGCACAAACCAAGAAAATCAGAAAAATTTGAGATAATCCAAATTAATGGAAGTAAAGTATGAATAGAATAATGATTATGAAGCTTGCGCACGAAATGAGTAAGAACATAAAATCTCTAAGTAACTTGTCCATATTGTCATATGAATCCTTAGAGGGATCCAAACAGGGGAGTAATAAACACGAGCAACGGATAACACCTTAGAAAAAATCCAGAACTTACCAGCAAGAGAGAGGGGCTTGGTAATCCAATAAGCAATCTTTTGCTTAACTTTGTTGACAATATAAGACCAGGGAGTAGCAGGAGTAAATTGGAAAGAAAATGGGATGCTATGGAATTTTATTTTCACCCCAGGTTGAATCTACTGCCAAGAAAATCCTTCCATCCATGGAGGTGTGGGATTAGAGACCACATGTAAAATTCAGTCTTCTTCCATGGAATGGAAGACCTTGAATCCAAACAAAAATTATCTAGATAATGGAAAGAATTATTAAGAGTCTATTCATTTTCTTCCAAAGTTAAAAAAGAATCATCAGCAAAATGTCCATTAATGAGCTACTGTTGAGAATTGGGTAGATAGATACCATTCACTAACCCTTGAGAGAAGCAGACTTTCCTAGAAGGTAGCTGAAACCCTCAATAGTAAGCACATAGAGTGCTTGTGCTAAGGGGCATCCTTTTCGAATAGACCTATGAAGGTCAAACATATCATATTGCACTTTATTAATGCCAAGCTAAGTAGTAACATCCGGAAAAGCATATTAACATAGCAAATGAATCTAGGGAAATACCTTGGAGCTTGAAGCATGGCAGTGATATAATGCCATTCAATTTTATCATAAGATTTTTTAAAATCAATTTTGATGAAGAGGGCCTTTTCTTAGAGATTCTGGCCTCGCTCCATACCTTCCCAAACAACAAGTAAGCTTATCCAAGATGAATCTACTCTTAATCAAGCTAGTTATTTTACTACGCACAATAAGAGGCACTAGATTGTGGATTTTTAAGGTTAGATACTTAATTATGATCTTGTATGAAACATTCAAAAGAGTAATCATTCCCCAACTGGTGATGAGTTCAGGATAGCCAAATTACGAATGAATTTAATATTTCCTTGATTGATCAGAGCACCAAGAGAATTAGTCTCCATTTCTTCACAGTAGACATGATGGAGATTAATACCAACAATATCCCATAGCACCTAGTATAATTCCCATAGAAATCCATCAATGTCAGGAGATTTTTCTTCCTTCATTTTCATATCTACTTCCTTAAGATCATTAAAAAAATGGCACGATCCCAGGTAACCCTTTCGGCTTCGGAAAGATTCCAAGTAAATTCCTCAAGGAATTGTAACAAGGAAGCATCTCTCTCTAGAGTGTATGGTTGAGCAACAAAAACACCATGATAGTGGTGAACAAAAGCCTGCAGGACATTCAAAAGGTCAGTAAGACAACATGAAGCATTTTAGATATCCTGGGTTGAACTGGAGGTATGACGAGGCCGAAGCAAAGAAAAAAACTCATTGGTCACTCTTTCACCAATTTTAAGCCAATGCGGGTGAGCTTTGAATTGATCCCGACAGTTTGGTAAACTTCTTCCATCTCGAGCTGTGTGTCACCATAGTGCCACCTCGGTTTAAGGGCTAGTGCTAAGATACGAGTGATGAATATCTCTTAAGATTCTGAAATATTCTTTGACTGGAAGCTCTGTGAGCTCATCTTTGGAATAAGGCAGCCTACCGACCATACATGTGAAGGAAGGACATACTTATAAAAAGGCCTCCTGCCACTAGTCAATCCACCCATAAAAAATGAAGTGACGCCGAACCAATTTCTAGATTTGTAATAAGTGCTCCACGGTTATTTTATGGTGAAGATGGGCAGTGTTAAGGTAGAAATGATAATTTCGAGGCGAGGCGGGAGATGAGAGCCATTTAAGTTAAAAAAATTGGTGAATTGTTAGAAAATAATGCCCCTCCCTAACAGTAAAGTAGCCTACAAAAATGGCGGTGAAAAAAATAACTATTTCTATAGGAGAAAATATCGATCAAGTTGTTTAACAACCCTATCTCGGCCCTATCTCAAGTTGGTCTAGGTAAACAAGGTTTCATCACAGTGCATGTCTAAAGTGGTGATTAGGGTAAAAGTTCCAATCTTGTTGCACATGCAGAACCATGCTTCACATTTACCAACACACCACTATATAGGTAGGCAGCCCAATTTATCCTTAGAAGACTCGACCATGTTAAAATAATCAGACAAGATCTAGTAATTATCGGTGTAACTCATATAAAAACCACCACAAAAGAAGTTTCAGTCAACAACATCATTGGAAGCATAAATATTAAAAATACCAATAATTTATTTATGTAAATCTAAAAGGGACCACACAACATAATGAGTCAAGGTCAAAACCCCAAGAAATAATACATTTCTACCGAGAAGGAGAAATAAGAGTAAGAACGCCCCCTTTCCGAGGCTCATAATTGGAATGATGACAAATGGAACCCAAACCAAATAGTATAGGTTTTGAATGGAGAAGAAAACTAGAAATCTTAACCTCTTAAAGACACAGAACATGCATATGACAAACAATTTGACAACTTTCCTAAATTTTGTATCTATGGGTCTGGTTCAGTAAGCCCATGAACATTTCAATAAAAAAATCATTAAGAACCATCAAGATTCATTCGTTTCTCGTCATTAAGACCTCGCTAACTCTACGAATTGGTTCAAAGAGATGGAAGAGCCAACGATTTTTGAAAATGGAAGGTAATCACTCATCTTGAAACAGCAGTATTGTCCTAGATCATACTCATCATCCTTTGTAGGAGAGGGGCTACAAGAACACATGGATGTAGGCTTATTTCCTAAAGTGCAAAACATTGACTCAGAATGAGGTTGCGAGTTTGCTAGAGTCATATCGGTTCAGGATGCCACAAGGTGGAACAATGCACAAGAGGTTAAACTAAAGGTTTTCTTCTAGCCAAAGGGTACGGAGCTGAGGAATACCCCCAACAAGACTTTAAGTATGTGTCTAGGGTTTAAAGTTTTCTTTTTTTTGCCCTCTATCCAACCCTCTGAAGAAGTAGACATAGGTTAGGGAGTGGATTTTTTCTTCTTTAGGGAAGTTGGAGCTGAGGAAGCCATTAATGGACACTTCCGAATCATGTGTTGACAAAATGATATAAAACATGTATTGGGAAAGTCAATATAAAGTATTCTCTGAGAAAAATAGTGTCACCCACATGAATATCAATCATCTCTTTAAGGTCCTAAGCTAAATCCACTTCCACAAAAACCTGATGCTGTAGGCTAGTAGCATATAAGATGTTTTCTTCATGGTAGAAAAAATGACCAATTGGTTTGATGAGCTCTTCAAAAAAACATCAAAGTGGCAAAGGAATACTAGGGAACTCAATCCAGATTGGAAATTTAAGTTTGGTGTGTTTAGAGACTTTAACATCACATGTCCTTGGTAAAAAGATACCCAAAGTGTTCTGAATAAACCAAGGGTTATGGTTCACAGTGGCTTTACAATGCTCTGGGGTTGTTCAACTGAAAAAAAAAACCCTCTAATAAGGTTTTGGACACCCTCAAGTTTGACACCATGGCCTCGCCAATCGTTATGAACCCATTGTTTGAGAATACTCTCTGGGGGACACTGACAAAAAAATAAGAAACCAGAGTGAACGATTAAATCCATGAACAAACCCTATCAAACTGAGGAACATGTAAAACCACATTAGGATCAAGCACAACAGACCATTACCTCATCCTAAAATTTCTGGATGAATTTCCTCACTCGCTTATTTATTGGAGGCATGATTGTTAGAGCTCTCGTCACCTAAACCTTCACCAAGAGATCCATTGATAATGGTTTCTTGCATTAAAATATGAAATCACAACAATCTAAAGGGGAAAAAAGAGGAAATATATTGAAAATATCATGAAATAAATGTCCCACCTTCAAAAAAAAGGTGGTGTTATAGAAGTACTATTCTCAGTAAAATCAAGAAAAGATCTTAAACCCTAGTGAGCACACATAAAAACCCTCGTGCAAGGAAAATTTTTCTTCTTATATCTTTTTTTACTATCACTATTATTATTATTATTATTATTATTATTATTATTATTATTAATTATTATTTATTAATTATTTTTATTTGTTATTAAATTTGATTTTCATTTTATTATTTAATTTTTCCTACATTATTTGAATTAGTTTACGAAATGGAAACCACACCATTTTTGACTCGGTACAATGGCCATGGCCAAACATTTATTCTCTTATGAGATTCATAACACCACCCTAAGGTCGACCACAAACATTTAACTAATATTGTTATCAACTCACATTTTTAATTCAAGTATGATCAGGATTGTGAACCATAATAGTATAATGTGAATGATGACACCCATGTGAATGACTAAAACCCGACAAAGATTTTTCCATATAGTATAGTAAGATGATAATCTATAGAATTTTTATGGACATTAAATACAAATGATACATGACGATTAAATGTTTAACTTAACAAAAGAAACATCCGAGATGATCCCGTTGCAAGTTTTCCGCATTAAGGAAGGCTTGCTAAATGGGTACATCAGGACGTGGTACTACACTAACTTAGATTCTTTTTTAATATTTTCAATTACATAAATTAATTATTTTTTTACAAAAATAATAATCTCATACACCCTGAATCCTTCAGTAATGTGTTTCAAATGAATCATGAATATTTTTTCAACCTAGGCCTCAACAACCTTTCATTAAAGAGTATGCCTATGAACTTTAGAAATTTCTTTCATATCAATATCGGTTGTTAGAGTTGAGGGTGGAAGAGAAGACAAAGATGTATGATTTAGATAAAGAAATAATTTTATATAGGTTAAGAGGGTTTGTACTTTTCTCCTTCAATTACTACTATGTTATTTTCCATTTTCTACCATCTAAATTACTTTTGATTTTTTTTAGATTGGGTACATCTCCTTCATGTATATATTCTCCCAAATAATTTCCTATGAGTTCATAATTAATGGTGTAGAAGGTTCATTATCTCCAATATCCACTAATTGTTTATAATTTCTATAAATTGCTGACACGAAGAATTTGTGAAAAAGCAAGAAGTTGTCTTAGATTTCTTGGTAAGGGAAGGTATACAAAGAAGTGCATCCACAACATCATACTTAGGAATCTTAACCTTTGATAGGGTTCTCCTCTTCTTACTTTTAACCATGGGATGGACCCAAGAGATTGAAGTATTTTAAATTTAATCGAAAGATGTGTTTGTCATTGTTATTCCAATAGATAAAGGAGGAAGACAATATCCTACTATCAAAACAACTATTACATAGAGAGATTCTTGAATACTTTATTTAGGAGAAAGAGAAGGTATTTGTATATAGAATTTTTTTATAGGTGAAAATAATTTCCCAAATGTTGAGCTGATATTTCAATTACTTATTATTCATCTTCTCCTCCTCACTTTTTACTTATTCTACTTCATCTCCTTCCTTCTCACTTTCTTCATTATTCTTATTCAATTGACACTCCTCTCTCTTCTTTTTGTTTATTAGCTTCCTTATTTTTATTTTATTAAATATAATCGTTTTTACCAATTTAATTTTTAGATTCAACATTTAAGGTTTGTGCATACAATTTCGAACCATATTTCTCGAGTGGAGAAAGAGGGATTGTTTTTAGGAGAAACCACATGTGGGGATTCCTTAAAATTTGTTAACTTTAATGTGAACCGATTTTGGTTCTATAGAGGATTCAGTTTGTAAGGTTAGGAAGACCATCTCTCTCCTATAGATACTTATTAGAGGTACGGAGAGTAGAACAATGGATATAATTTACAAATTCGGGCTCTAGTAATTTTAATAATCATCATCGAGCATGACATCAAGAACTTTAAACAATTTGAATTTCTCAACTTTTTGAAGAGTCAATCTTATATATATAATTTTCTTGACTTCAAATACATCTTCAAAATCTTCTCAATAATATTTGATCATGGGCACATGTAAGTATTGATTAACTAAAATATGAATATTTTAGTAGTAATCTAATAAATACAACAATGTAATGAACTGGAATATACTGAAATATAGATGTTATATAACTTAATTGATATTTTAAATGAAATGAAATAAATTAAATAGGAGGGAAAGGGTACTAACCTAAAATATAACTTACCTTGTAGTAATCAGAGTGATGTTCTAGAAGAACTAGATATAATGAAAAACCTCAGAAAATTTATAGAAGTGTAAGATTTGGATAGAGTGGGACACCTAGAGGAGTACAGGGGCGCCTATGGGTTCGCTTGTATGCAAATTGACTCTAGAATTGAACTCGATAGGGTTGTTAAACCTTTGCAATGCTTCACATTTGATCAGGTTGGTGTTGCACTTGATTTTTTATGTTTCTTTAGATATCTAATAAATAATCTCCTACAAAAATCCCACACAAAAACATCAAACCCTAAAAAAAAAGATGCGCATGAAAGGGTCTCATTTTCTTTAGCTTCCAAATGGATGGAGTTATGATTGAGAGCTACACTACATCTTTGAAATGATGTATTTTTATATTCTTGTGTGTACAATGATGTCCCTAGGGTTCTCTAGCGCCAATGCTACCAAAGTAGTGAGAAATAAATATATGTAAGATGTAAATGGTTGATGAAATACAATTAGTAAAACATTTCTTATGAAATGTGTGATGTAGAATAGTGCCTGAATGTAGTCCTTATCCTTATGTACATAAGTAACCCTTAGTATAATAGTATGCCCTTAAGATAGTGCATATGTTGTGTTTATATAGGAATATCTTGCTTGAATTTCGACACTAATGACCCGACATAAAGACTAGTTCCTAGGGGAATGGGAGAACAAATCATGAAGACCGACCTCAAACTTCTAAATTAAAACTAAGTGTGACCGAGACAAGGGTGTCTAGAAATAAGGATTAGGGAGCCCCGATCCCTTCTCATGCGCCCTAGTCAAAGACTAGAGATGAAAACTAAGTAAATAATGAAAACTAATAATCATCGAGAGATGACAAAAATTGTGCAATATGCGATGACTATGCACGGGAAACACAATGACAATGACCAAATAGACTAACGAAAGGACCAAGGGATGGGTCATTAGTGAATAATTTTCTTACGCAAGATCCATATATAAAACAACATACTTGGAAGTATAATTATGGTAGTGAGAGGATGCTTTTTCACTACATTTGCCCCTACTTAATGTTGTGTGAGCAGAAATCTCGGTAACATAAATTATATAGACTTGAGTACCGAGAGAAATCTAGAGAATCCCATCCTTTATTAGAATGCATAGATGTGGTAGAAAAGCACGCAGATTGAATGATATAGTGTGTTGAACCATAGACCAACATGTTGATCCATACAACTCATGAGAAACATAATATCATGGTGAAGTTTACTTGAATGAGAGTGATGATTGTAATTTTGGATGGTTGATGCTTATGAATGACCAAACTATGGGGAAGGTAGTGTTAAATTCCCCACCTATTTGTGTGTATACAAAGAATCAACCAAAGGATTTAGGCATCTTTCGCGAGAGGAAGATTGTAGGGAGAAACATGCGTTATTCTCCAACCTGTAACTACATCCTCAATCTCTATCTATCAGAGATTGACTTAGATAAAAAAAAAATTGGTTTAAGATCCAAATAATTTCAATCAAATAGTTGACTCATATAAGAGTGGTATAGGAAGGAATTCTGTGCCCACTCACACAGTGTCACTAGAATGTGATGGATTCCAAGTTAGGTCATCTAGAATAAAACATAAAATAAATGATGGCTTCCATGTTAAGTCATCTGAATTAAATTTAAAATATATAATAAATAAGTTAGGTGAAAAATGGTTAGGTCATTTGGTATGTCGATTATGGTGTAATGTATTGATCTTCGATGGTATGATTTCTATTATTAGAAATTTGAACACATGGATTGATTGATTAATTGATTGATTCGATTGGTTACTCAAAGAGATATTTTATGCAGTTTCCCCAAGTTATGTCATTAGGGAAATCGATAGAGATTGAGGAAATATCTTATAGATGAAAATTGTGTTTGTTTCACCTAGGTTAGGTCACTAGGGGAATTCAGCAATTAGTGAAGTATTGTATAGAGATATATTTTGTTTTTTTCCCCAAGTTATGTCATTAGGGGAATCGCATTTAGAACGATGATGTATAACATATGGAGTTACGGTTGTTACCCCCAAAGTTGTCATTAGGCAATCGATGGTGAAATGTCACTTAGTGCTTCATGGTGAGTTATCAAAAATTTCAAATTAATAGTTTTTATTGATCACATGATTCGGGGAATTTTAGAATGACCCAATCAGTATGGCCCCCTTTCTTGTAAAGAGGAAGTGATGATAAGATGAACTCTAAGCTAAAGTAAGCATGAGATAGATAATGTGTGATAAAAATCATCGAAATGTGTGTAGATGGATTGAATAAAACAATGAGACATAATACATGTGTCATGTGCTTTAGTAAGTGGTAGGAAGAATTTTGAAAATAATGTCTCAAACAAGGTGTAAATCGGAGTAATTTAGCACAAGTTATGATGAAAACCGTAAGTGTATATTAGTTGAGGTGATAATCTTGAAATAATGACCATAATAAAGTTTGTGATGTAAAGTAACTATAAATATAAAGGTGAAAAGGTGATTATCCACTTAATTTTTCTTTTAGAATTTCAAGAGTGAACACTAAGTGAGAAATGATGCCCCATGTGAGAGCAGCATGACATAGCCAATTTGAGATGGTCGGGACCATAATGGAGGGACATAAACGATGACATTGTCAAGTGTAATATGTTTTTGAAAAATTTGTATGTAATAGTAATTTTTTCCAATTTTTTACAAAGTTAAGATTTGTAATGTTCTCGGCATTTTAGACCTAGAAAAGAACATTGGAGGTGCTAATGGCCTTAAGAACAGGAGCGCTGGGACCTGGGAATTGGTGACTAGCTCATGGGTGCCCTAATCCAGAGAGGGTGTATTTAGTCTAAATCATGGCAATTTAATTTTTGATCTATAGTAATCTTTGTAAGAAAGTGTGTTTGGATTTATATAGTGTTCTAATATTGTGTTTGTTGTTGTTTTCAAGTGTGTGGAAATACACCTGAGGGAATTCCATAGGGGTCATAATTTAAGCACTTTTATTGGATTGGGTTTGTTTGATGATGATTGGGAGGTCCTAGACCGTTCCAGTCTACAAAACATAGCACAAATCATGGATGAGCCCCATAATATCCCTATGTTGACATCATTATACGAGAGATGGAAATTTGATACTTGTACATTCTAGTTTCCTTCGAGGGAGATGAATGATACATTGGAGGATGTGTATTGTATATTGAGGTTACCAATTATTGGGGAGAGGGTACTTGTCATGACAATAGAGAACATGGAGAGAACGATGAGAGATTATTGATGGTATTTTGTTGGGACACGGGTACCTTCCAAGGCCCATATCATTTTGGATGCCATTTTGAGGTCTAGGGTTCAACACTTGTGGAATTTCTTAGCAATTGTAAATATGTCATCTATTATCATTGAGGCGGGTGGTGTAGGAATCTTAATAAGATTTCGAACATATTCCTTCGGATTGAGGAGGATATCATATATGTGTGGGAACATTTTGTGTTGGCCCACTTATAGAGA
This sequence comes from Taxus wallichiana var. yunnanensis, assembly GCA_018340775.1. NCBI lineage: Eukaryota > Viridiplantae > Streptophyta > Pinopsida > Cupressales > Taxaceae > Taxus > Taxus wallichiana. The sequence continues at coordinate 689,359,511 of CM031244.1, read as the reverse complement.
GACTTATACATATTCACCTAGGAGGAGCACAAAGGTGGTATAGGAGCTATAATATTATTTCATGTATGGGCCTATGAGAACATAGTAGTGTTGAGGCCTGTAGGAGGTTTGAGAGAAGAGTGGTAAAGAATTGACATATATTCTAGGAGGTGGATTGGTGTGCATGGACAGAAAGTTAATACATATACCTATAGAGAACTTATAGATTGTATGGGATCTGAAACAGTGATATGGAAGCCATACCGAGACTATGGGTGATGGCTAGAGGATTCTTATGGAGCTACAATGTATACGAAGGACCACATTATTGGAGGATCATTCCAGTGTGTGACTGAGCTATTCTAGGTGGAGAGGGTATCATGCTAGTTTACTATGGATAAGGATGTTCCCCTAGAGCCATATGTGTAGTCGAGGGAAATTAAAACACCTAGCGAGTTGGAACTAGATGAAGCCAACATCAAACCAGCTAGTACCCTAGGGTTAGACAAGGTAGATCCCATGATAGAGCCAGTAGATGGAGATGATGTGGGATGCACAGAGGCATACTGAGCATGGTGGGTAACACATAGATGGGTGTTCCTATTTCCCTTATTGGACATGGCGAGAGGAGTAATACATGGAGGAGGGGTAGAGGGGTAAAGAGATGCCCCCAATCCTATAGCGGAGGTGAAATATTAGCATGAGAAGTTATAATTGTGTTGTAGGTTTTTGACTTGCCTATGTCATGGTTATGGCTCACCAAAATTATCAACTAAAATCTGATTATTATAGTAGTAATTTAAGAAATATTGTTATCTCAATTTTTCCCTAGAAAAATTGATCAAAGATGACCTTATGTAGGAAAGAGTCCAAGGGACGGTCCGGTCGTCGTGCAAGCCTGCATTTCAAATCCAACAAATAGGTTGCAAACATGCTCTAAAATGGAGGAGCAGGGTCAGGGAAGGAGCAAACAAAGTGTCAAAAAAATAGAGGCTCAAAGGAGAGAAACAGAGAAAGACTCAAAGGTTTTGGGCTTCACAAATGATTTAGAGTGAGCCAAAATTGGCTAAGTATGGAAGAATCAATAGAAGTTGCCAAGTGTCTCAATGACGCATCTTCAAAAGTAAAATTTAAAGCAGAGACTCAAACAAATGCTAAGCCTCCACATGTCCAGAGCCCCAAAATTTGCACCGGTTGTTGAAAAGTCTAAGAGTCAGCGGAGGGTGCCAAGTGTCTCAATGGTGCACATTCAAAAGTGGGACCTTGAGCGGAGACTCAAATGAGTGCGAGGATTCCACGTGTCTAGGGTTCAAAAAGGCATCGACCCAAATTGGCTAAGTATCACAAACTCATGGAAGGTACCAAGTGAAAAAGACTGTGCTACTTCAAAAGTAAAATTTGGAGTGGGTTTCCAAACAAGTGCCAAGTCTCCATGTGTCCCGGGTCAGACATATGGCCCGCCAAACAAAAGGACTTAGCCAAAACATAAGAAACAGAGAAAAGCCATGAAAAGTTCCATGTGTCTGTTCAACATAGCTTCAAAAGGTAAATCCAAAAGTGGTCCCCAAACTAGCGCCGACTCGCCATGTGGCCATGTTGAAAAGTCAAAGCAGGAAGGCGGGTCATTGGAAGTAATTATAAATTTTTTGGCTGAAGAGACATAAAGTATGGAAAAGATCCATGCTTCTGATAATCCCCAAGGAGCCATGTGTCAAACCTCAATTACGTGTAGGAAGGCGAGCCTGGGGAGGAATTTTTGCGCAAATGGAAAATGCGAACCGGTGGGTCCGAAGATGGTTTTTTTTAAAAATGAATTTGTGGGGTTGTGGGGATTTTTTACATTTTATATTTTTGGTGCCAAAGGGCACAAAGTAAATTTCAGGCCCACAAACTGTTATATGCTTCGATTTTCACCATTTTTGTATGGACCCGACTCAAACATTCAAATGGACATATCTTTCGATCCAGTGCCCGAAATCCAACAAATTTGGCACCATTGGAAAGGTCTCAACCTCGTCTTCACCATGGAAACCTAAAAATTTAATTTCAAGAAGGTATGGTGAGTAAAAAATAGGGAAAAATATTCATGCCATTAATATACAATCCTATTGTCCCCAATAACCATATCAGATTTGATTCGATCCATCGTTCTCCCTTCTTCATCATGCCGAATAGATATAGAGTGGCATACTCGAAAGATTGTGGGTGGATTTGCATCGGCATTGATGGATGGTAGATGAGCTTCAGGTCAATTTTCCCACCTCTTTTCTTCTTCCCTCTTTGAGCTACATCTATAAAAGAAGGATATGGGCTCATTGTAAAGGGTTGGACATTTCTATTTTGCACCCTCCCTTCTCCTCTAGTCTGCAGATGAGTTCGTGGAGTCCAAACCTCCCATTCAAGTTGTAATACAAATGGTTTTGCCTCTTGGCTAACTGTAATGTATTGTATCAACTATGGAGCAATAATATATGTCTATGGATTATTCTCAACCCTCTCATGTGTTCATTGTTATCTTCTGATCTCTCATTGCAGTTTGGTTATCTGTGCATGGTGGTTGTAATGAATTTTATGGTCTGTGTTAAATTGTGAAACAAGATGTTTACAAATTCCTTTGGTGCATCACCTTATTAGCTTAGGTTTATTTCTTTCGTATCTTCTCAACCATGTCCCCTTGGCAAGATAGAGTAGGTTTAGAATAGATCCTCTGCTATTTATTTGTGTGCACCTGAACAAAGGAATAGGAACCGGCCTTCATCCAGAGAGTTCTCTTCATTTAAAAGTCACACACATTGTGAGCATTCTCCATGTTATGCTATCACACCGAGTGTCCCTACCAATCTAGTTACGAGTAAATTCAAGGGTCTTTGTGATTTCACTCTAACATGTATAAAGAATGTAATAACTAGAATATACTTAAATACGAGATGCTAGATAATTTATTTGATATTCTAAATTAAATGAAATAAATGAAATGGGACGAGAAAGTGTACTAACTGAAATATAACTTACCTTACGCTAATCAGATTAATGTTCTAGTAGAAAAAAATATAGTGAAAAATCTAAATTTTTTTGTAGAATCGGAAGATTTATCCAGACCGGGATGCTTGGAGGAGTACATGGGCGCCTGTGGGTGCCCTGGTCTAGAATATGGCCAAACTAGTATGCATAATGACTTAAGAATTGAATCGATAAGTGAGATAAACCTTATAATTGCTTTTCCTTTGATCAGGTTGGTGTCACACTTGATTCATTGATGTCACCGTAGTTCTCCAATACACAATCTCCTACAAAATTCCCACACAAAATCATCAAACCCTGAAAAAATAAAGATTCAAATGAATGGGTTAGACATTCCTAAGCTTCTAAATGCTTTGACTTATGACTAAGTGATGCACTACATCTCATACCCATTATACATCTATGCGCTTGTGTCTACAATGATGTGTCTAGAAGCCCTAGCCAAAATGACACCAAAGTAGCAGAGTAATAGCTAGATGTAAGATTAAAATTTTGGATGGAATACAATGAATACAACCCTTCTTATGAAGTGTGTGATGCGGGATTGTTCTCAAATGAAATCCTTTACCTTATGTAGATAGCTAACTCTTAGTAGAATAGTCTTCCCTTAAGATAGTTTGTACGTTATGTTTATATAAGGATCTCTTGCTAAAATGTTGACACTAATCACCCGACATGTTGATTAGTACCTGGGAATGGGAGAACAAACCATGAAGACCTGTCCCTGAAATTATAAACTAAAACTAACCGTGAATGAGATCAAGGTGCCCATAAATGAGAACTAGGGAGCCCAGGGGTACCCTAATACCTTCCCAAGTGCCCTAGTCAAATACGAGAGATGAAAAATAAGTAAATAACAATAGCTAAGACTCATAAAGAGATGAACAAAAATGTGCAAACAAGTAACAAACTATGCAGGACACAAAGACAATGACCAATTAGACTAATGGTAGGACCAGGGATGGGTCATTAGTGAATACTTTTCTTACTCAAGATCCATATATAAAACAACATACTTAGGTATATAATTATAGTAGGAAGTGTGTGATTTTGTGACTATAAGTATGAAAAATGAATATTATTATTGATGAATCCATTTCTATCAAATGATACTCTTGATGAGGCCATAAATTACCATTATTTTGTCCATGCAAATTACCTATGAAAGTGAGTTAAAATGTAATATTGGAACTTATAGTTTGTTTAAGATGGATGGAATATAGGATATATATATATATTTCATTATTTAGAAATCTTTTGTTATCTATTTTTGTGACTAATCATATTGATTATTTTGGGAAAAGATGCAAAGTTTTGTGTATGCAGGCCATAAAGAAAAGATAATGCTAGTTTTGGGAAAATTTGAATTGATCATGAATAGTATATTTAAAATCAAATATGATATCATATTTAAATTCCTCTTGAAATATTATGTAAGTTCAAAAAAATAATCATCTCAATCCGATATCGCAAGAATACATTATAACTTTTTAAAGTTAGCTCTGGAACTCATAGATTTAGTTCCGCAACTCATGATTTAGTTTTGGAACTCATAGATTTAGTTCGCAACTCGTAGATTTATTTTTAGAACTCACATATTTAGTTCTAGAACTTGTAGATTTTGTTCTTGAAATTGCATATTTAGTTCTGGAACTTGCATTAATCAAATAAAATTTAGTTCCAGAACTTCCAATTCATATATTTATATTTTCAAGCAATTAAAGCCGTAGATAACGCTGCAAGGTATATAGTGAGTTAGTTCTCAAACTTGCAATTTGTGGAAAAAGAATATTTAGTTCCAGAACTTGTAGATTTAGTTCTAGAACTTGCATAAAAGGAATGACAACTTTGATTCTAGAACTTGCATAAAAGGAATGACAACTTTAGTTCCAGAACTTGCATCAAAAGAATGACAATTTTAGTTTCAAAACTTGCATAAAATGGGAACTGTGAATAATAAGAGAATCCAATGAAAAATATGAGAGAGGTTTTTTTCATAGAAATGTGATTAACAAAAACCTCATTCATATTTTCTATAGGTATTACCAATAGAGATAAATGTAACTTTTAGTACGCTGTAGTCTGAGGTAAAAGTGTCTTAGACGAGCACTAAAAGTTTTATAAATAGAAACGAGAAAAATCAAAAGGAAAATTTGAGAGAGGTTTTTGTTCATAGAAATATATATCATAAAAAATTATTCATATTTCTTATAGATTTTACCAATGAAGAGATACAAAATTTAAGTGCACTATATTAGAAGAAAAAGTGTATCGTACAAGCACTAAAAGTTCCATAAATAGAAATAGAAAATTAGAGAGAGGTTTTTGTTCATAAAAATGTACTTAATAAACACCACAATTATATTTTCTATAGGTTTTACCAATGAAGATATATATAACTTTTAGTGAACTACAGTCAAGGAAAAAGTGTATCGACAAGAGCCAAAAGTTCTAGAATCAAAAATTAAAAAGTCAAATAAAAATCGGGAGAGGTATTTGGTCAAAATCATATTTTGAGGAAAAATCTCATTCCAATAATTTAGGAGAATAAAATCATTGTGATTCTTGTTACCAAAAAGCAAGGAGAATATTTGAGACAAAATATTCCTAAAATGAGTGAGATAAGACTTTGACTCAATAATATATCTCTCTCCATATTTTGTGGAGATGGTGATTTTAGTTGTTAGGATTAAAATAAAGATAAGATGATATTGTATTTCCTAAAATAAGGAGTTGGTTGGATGCATGAATTATAAATACAACCTCCCATACCGAGATGCGTAATTCTTTTTTCCCAAGAAATAAAGATCTATTCTTTCTTTGCAATCTTTTCAAGTAAAGTTATTACGTAAGTTGAATTAAAAGTATGAATTAATTCATCTTCCAAGAAATGAGCTCACCAATCATTCTAAGGAATATGGATCAATGTGTTAATATTTTTCTTTATTTCGTGATTTTCCTTTGTTGTAAATTTCTATTTTTTTATGTTATGTAATTTCTTTTTTGAGCTGCGCAGTGTCTATTCCTCTTTCCATTATTTTCAATTCAAAAATTTACTTTATGCAAGTGTGTTTAAATTTTCTGCACGTGTGATTTCCTTTATGAAAGTGTGCTTTTATATTCCTACAAGTGTGATTTCATTTATGCAAGTGTGTTTACATTTTTGTAAGTGTGTCTTTAAATTTTTGCATGTGTGATTTATTTTATGCAAGTTTGAATTGTGTTTAAAGGAGCTTCTTTCTAAGATATTCTTCTCTTAATTCATATAGCCTTCAGACACCAACCCAGATAGACATTATTAATGGTGAGGATTGACGACCCTCATCATTTTGGCACTATTTCTGGGGACACAATGTTATTAGGAGATTAAAACTTATCTAAAACAATATTCTAGTGACGAGAGAATACCTTTTAGTAAAATATGTGATAGAAGTATTTATTAAGTAGTTTCTTTAGATTTTTATTTTTTACAACTAGATTAAAATTTCATTTCTGCAATTAGGAATATTATATTGTACATATTTATCCCCCACAAACTAATAATGTGTATAAGAGAATGAATGTAATGTTTGATCAATAAGGAATAAAGGTATGAACAAAGAATTCATATATGGAAATAGTATAATATGATATTGAATATGGAAGTAGATCAAGTTGATGAAATATCATATACCATTCTTGATAACCACCACCATTTCCCTTGTATAGAATAACAACTCGGTGATCTTATTCCACATAACCTTTGTCAAAAACTAGCTTATCCGGTTTGTAATAATGAAGTGGTAGCATTTCTAATTAACTTCATCCATATTAAGGGATTTCATTCGAGCCAAAATAAAAAACCACAAATAAAAAATCTACCCATCCAAATTAGTTTTCATCCCATAATAAAATTCAATCCCTAAACCATATCCATTAGAAAAATTTGTTTTCATGTCTTTCAATTTCTTCATTTTTATATACGCTTGTATAATGTTAAGAAACAATTATGGTGAATATCAAGGCAAGAATGTTTTATGTCATAACATATGAAGACTAAATCTATAGGAATTTGTAGAGTTGTTCTTGATACCCACATGTCGATTTTGGAGCACCAACAAGATCAACAAAAGAGCATGCAGATTTTGGAGGGACCCATGGATACCTTGACTCTCTATTTTAACAACTCTCCATCTCCCGATATCACTAGTCTAGGATTTGAAGACTACTATGGTAATTCCGATAAAGGACAATTCAAGTTGGGCTTTAAAGACCTAGAAATTGTTTACACAATTATTGGAAATCTTCTTGGAGTTACCATGTATGAAAAGAGGTTTTTATGAGATATCGACATTTCTTCCTATTTTACACAAGTTGTACTTTGATGAATATAGTCTTATGATGGATTAAATTTTTCTCGTAATCATTCTCATGCTATCATATCTATATTAAAAAAACAATCACAAACCTTTGATTGGAAAACTAGGTTATGCCAATCAAAGGCAAAAATAAAAATAAAAAAATAAAAAAGCTTTGATTGGAAAACTAGCTTGCTGGCCAATCAAAGGAAAAAAATTGAAAAAATAAAAAAAGCTATGATTGGAAAAGTAGCTTGTTGGCTAATCAAAGATGAACAAAAAAACTTTGATTGGAAAACTAGCTTATTGGTCGACTAAAGACAAAAAACAAAATGTGAATCTTCTTCAAAGGAAATCAACTGTTACCTAGTGGCTTCCTTCTCGGAACTATTTTACCATGTTAACAATCTGATGACAATGAAAACTAGAGGTATGATCAAGTTATTTTGTTCTGATATTTTATTTTTAAGCTTTCTTGTAAGTTTTTTATTACATTTAGATCCAATTTTAAGATCTTGAAGGAAAGCAAGATAAAATTCATATCTCCCTTACTTAAAAATATGAAAAATATATGCACCTCTTTGCAATCAAGCTTTTAGAGTATAATATATGGGCAACCATGAATAAACAACATGCATGAGGACATACATTAGCTTAAGTGTTGGAGAAATGGAGAAGAATGAGGCATGCATTTTGATTTAAAATATCAAGGACAATAGAAGGATATCCACACAAGAACTTGCTGTAAAATAAAAAAAATCAAAAACAATAGAAGGAAATCCACACAAGAACCTACTATACAAGAAAGAAAATAAAAAACAACAGAAGGAGATCCACACAAGAATCATATACAAGAAAAAAATAAAAAATAGTTAAAGGATTTCCACACAAGAACCTACTTTACTAGAAATAAAATAAAAATGAGAGATTGAGATCAACAAGAACCTGTTGTACAAGAAAGAAAATCAAAAATAGCAGAAGGAGATCCACACAAGAACCTATTGTACAAGAAAGAAAATAAAAAATAGTAGAAAGATATCCACACAAGAACCTCCGTAAAAGAAAAAAATTAAAAACAACAGAAGAAGATCCACACAAGAACCTCGTTGTATAAGAAAAATTCAAAAAAGTAGAAGAAGATCCATACAAGATTTTGTTCTTGAACTATAGATGGAATGCATACATGCCTAAGATCCATGTTGAAAAGACTATAATAATATTAAATAATAATATAGTGCATGAGGACATGTATCAGATTAGGTGTGGGGCAAATGATAAGGACATAAATTGGACATAAATTACCATTATTTTGTCCTTCCAAGTTACCTTTGAAAGTGGATTTAAATGTTATCTTGAAACTTATAGTTTCTTAAAGATAGAATATAAGATGTATATCTTGTTCATTATTTATAAATATTTTTTTATCTAGTTTGTTGACTAATCTATTAATTATTTAGGAAAATATGCAAAGTCTTGTGTATGTAGGCCATAAAGGAAAGATGATGCTAGCTTTGGAAAAAGTGGAATTGATCATGAAATTACATTTAAAATCAAATATGATTTCATATTCAGATTCCTCTCAAAAAATTATACAAGTTCAAAAAAAAATCATCTCAATCTAAGATTGCATGCAAAATTTATAGTTGTTTTAAGTTAGCTCCAGAACTCACAAATTTAGTTTCGGAACTCACATATTTAGTTTCAGAACTTGCAGGTTTAGTTTCAAAACTCACATATTTAGTTCAAGAACTCGTATATTTAGTTCTAGAACTTGGAGATTTAGTTCGGAACTTATAGATTTAGTTCAAAAATTATAGATTTAGTTCTAGAACTTGCATCAATCGAATAAACTTTAGTTCCGATACTTGTAATTGGGATACTTATATTTTCAATAAATTAAAATAGTGGACAAGGCTACAAGGTATAGAATGACGAGTTAGTTCCATAACTTGCAATTCGAGGAAATAGATGATTTATATTTCAAACTTGCAAATTAAGTTCCAGAAATTTCATAAAAGGAATGACTACTTTGGTTCGGGAACTTGCATAAAGGAATGTAAACTTTAGTTCTAGAACTTGCATCAAAGGAATGGTAATTTTAGTTTCAAAACTTGCATAAAATGGGAAGCTGTTAATAATTATATAATCCAAAGTTGAAAACTATGAGAGATTTTTTTGTTCATACCAATGTGATTAACAAAATCCTCATTCATAATTGCTACAGGTATTACCAATGAAGAGAAATATAAATTTTAGTGCATTATAGTCCGAGGAAAATCAGATCACAAGAGCACTAAACGTCGAGAAATAGAAAAAAAGTCAAATGGAAAATCAGAGAGTTTTTGTTCATCAAAATGTGTTTAACAAAAATGTCATTCAAATTTTGTACAAATTTTACCAATGAAGAGATATCCAAATTTTATTGCGTTTTACTCCGAAGAAAAAATGTATGAGACAAGCACTAAAAATTCCATAAACAGAAATAGAAAAGTCAAATGGAAAATATGAGAGAGGTTTTTGTTCATAGAATTTTTTTTAACAAACACTTCTTTCATATTTGCTATAGGTGTTACTAATGAAGAGATATATAATGTTTAATGAACTCGTAGTCCGAGGAAAAATGTACTGCATACAAACATAAAAATTCCACAATCAAAAACAACAAAGTCAAATAGAAAATCTGGGAAAGGTATTTTGTCAAAATCATTTCTTGAGAAAAAAACTCCTAATAATGTAGCAGAATAAAATCATTTTGATTCTTGTTACCGAAAAGTAAGGAGAAGATTTGAGAGAAAATCCTTCTAAAACAGTGAGATAAGAATTTGACTTCAATAATATAGCTCTCTCCATATTTTGTTGAGATGGTGATCTTAGTTGTTAGGATTAGAATAAAGATAATATCAGACTATATTTCTAAAACAAGGAGTTGGTTAGATGCATGAATTATAAATGCAACCTTCCACACTGAGATATGTAAATCTTTTCTCCCAAGAAATAAAGATCTGTTCTTTCTTTCCAATTTTTTGAAGTAAATTTATTATACAAGTTCTTATTTAAGAGTATGGATTAATTCCTCTTCCAAGGAATGAGCTTGACACTCATTCCAAGGAATATGGATAAATGTGTTAATGTTTATTTCTTTATTTCTAGATTTTTCCTTTTGTTGTAAATTTCTATTTTTTTTTATGTTATGTGATTTCTTTTGTGAACCTATTGGTGTCTTTTCTACTTTCCTTTATTTACAATTAAGCAATGTCCTTTATGCAAGTGTGTTTGCATTTTTGCAATTGTGATTTCATTTATGTAAGTGTGCCTTTATATTCCTACAAGTTTAATTTTTTTTATGCAAGTGTGTTTACATTTCTACAAGTGTGACTTTAAATTTCTGCATGTGTGATTTATTTTATGCAAGTTTGGATTGTGTTTAAAGGATCTTCTTTCCAAGATATTCTACTCTTAATTCATATACCCTTCGGACACCAACTTGGAATGACATTATTAATGGTGAGGATTCGACGACCCTCATCAACTCTTTTTTTAATGGATGCATATGGAAAGGAGAAATGATTCTTTTTTTTTGCATAAATAGTTTATTTGTAAATCATATTTCCAAAAATATAGGAATTTGAATACCCAAAAAAATTTAATCCCCTGCAAGTTTTGTGAAGAATATCTAATTATCTACATAGTTCAATGGGAATGAATTTTTCAATGTAATAAATATGAATATTTTAGGGATTTGCTAAAACCTTGCAATTTTATGTATGGCAATATATGACATTGTATGAACATTATCCCATATATAGCCATTAATTTTTTTCCTCTTGAGAGATTCTATTAGTGACAAAACTTTCAAGTAATATAATTAAGAACATGGTGAACGCATCATGAACCCTTAAGAAATGTCTGTTGTTATTTTCAAAGGTTAACTAGGCATATATTTCATAGATTTGAAACCCTTGCCTTCTCGCCTTGACATGAATTTAACAAATCCATATCCTATACCTATCTATAACATACATTAAATAGGAAGTCATGTAGAAGGATTTGGTTTGAAGGAATTGTGAGAGCTGTTAAGACATGTTTTGAAAAATTATTTATATGTAATTTAATTATTGTTTTCTTTCACAAATAAGGTTAAAAATATATCATAGCCAATCTTCAAATTATCTGGTAGAAGGGATGCACATCAATATTTACTAGATATTAATATTCTTTGATATTTATTTTATAAAATAACTCATATGAAAGGTCTTAGGAAACTTTTAAGGTCCATTATTCATTGTTTTTAGCCAAGAATTTTCTACCATAGTTTTATAATTATTAAGAGTTAAATAAAATTCATTTTGGGAATCATCTAAAGTCAAAATATTATCATTATCAATAGTTTAAATACCAAGGGATAGATTAATGTAATGTTAATCCAACTAGGTAATATGTTGGCCTTGAGGATATCATAGTTCGTTGGTTTGAGACTCAAAGCAAGAAATGCAAGCCATAATAGCATGAGTGCATTGCATAGAGGTAAGAAAACCTCTAGCATGGGCTACACCATCGGTTAATATTCTTTGGGATAATGGAGTTGTATTATTTTCAATCATTATAGTAGAAATTTTTTCTAGATCCGTGTTTTTTACATCACTTTATAAAATTTCTACTACAACGGCGTCCAAGAAGGAAATTGGATCATCGATTGCATATTTAAATTTCATTTTACTAAATTAGGAGAATTGGTACAAACAAAACTATTTTCACAAGGAATGTTTAGAAACACCAATGTAGGAAGGAGACACAACCACAACTAAATTAAAACTGGAGAAAATGGTGATGAAAATATTACTTGTTGGATGGAAATGAAGAGTTATTATCCATGTTCCTTTTGAAACTTTTTTTTCTTATTTTGTGTACAAATGACAGAGTTCGAGTAAATATGTGGTTATGAGGGGCACGTTAGTGAAAGGGGTAGAGATTAGGTTTTAGTTTTCTAAATTAAATAAACTTAATGAAACAAGGCTCAAACCACTACTTATATAGTATAAAAATGGCTTGTGTTAAATTTTTTGATTTTAAACTTCCATTTAAATTAATGAATCGAGAGAATTGGAGGAATGAAGGAATCATTATAGTAATTCCTCGTGAATATTGATATGTCAAAATCCATATATCTATCATTTATATTAGCTAAGTTGGATGTTTGATGAAATTGAACAACGTGGGAAATTTTTTTCAAGTGCTTCGCAAGACAAAATTTATCGACGCAAACTTTTTTAGCCTTTACAGGAATGTGGGGAACAAGTAGAACTTGGGATTAATTCCACTTTTTCTTTATGGGACTGAATTAATCCAATATCACCCTTTAATAAGTCCAGTCGGCAAATAGGTGAACTAATATAACTACATAAGAGTTCCTTCAAAAGATGACTTACCCAACAAACAGTTATTCTAGATTAAAAAAATGAATAAGTCCCAAAATCATATGACATACAAAGGGGAAAATATCTTATATAACCATAATTTTACCCATAAATATAAATTTTGGAAATTTTTACCGATACGTGAGAACACTTGGCTCATACATGGAATATGAATTAGGAATTATTGAAAATTAATGAATATAAGCAACTAATATAAGTTCCCTGAATCTCTAGTTTTAGAAAAGGACAAGTACTTAATCCATTGGGAAAATCATTAATTATTTTGAGACAGAAAAAATTACATAAGAGAACCAAAAATATAATAATTTAATTTAATTTGAATTAATTAAATCTAAGTATTCCAAAGTCACTATTTAAATAAATGATATAATATAGAAATGACAAAAGAAAACTAAGATATAAATATAAAAGCCTAAGCAAGAAGATTAGATAAGAGGAATTAAGCGATTTACGCATAACTTGGGAGAGATATAAGCTAGGTGATGTGTTGAACAAGATGTAAGCAACATCATATCTGATCTTTGTAAATTTTGGAGCTCATGGAAAAGGCTTGATAGGGGCACTCACAAATGAGAAAGGGGCGCTTGAGCGCATATGAGCGGATATGGGTGCTCCGACTATGTAGAAGCTTTGGATCATAGTTATATTGTGTCACTAGGGTGTCTTAATTAGTCTTTGTTGATTGCATATTTTTTCCACTATGATCGCAAAAGGTACCTATAACCCATAAAAGAGAATTTCATCTACACAAGCACACAAGCCACATAAAATATAAAAATAAAGATGTAATATGGGGATTTGGCCTTACCTTGGCGGTCATCCCAAGATTGAAGTTATTACTAAGCATTGTACTACATCTCTAAATCCATGTAGTTCTTGTGACTATGTGTAGAAATTATGCCCTATGATGACCTTATGAAAGTTACTCTTGATAGCGGGTTATAGATAAAATGTAGCAATGTAGTATAATCTGTCAATGGAATAAAATAAAATTCCCCTTCCTATGCCACGTGTATGTAAAATATGTAGTCCCTTGTCCCTTGAATGGATGCTTTTAAATTCTTTAGGTACCTTTTGAATGCAAGATTAGGTAATGATAGTAATTTTGAGTGTTTGGTACTTGATTTTGATCACATAAATATGAATTTATGTGATTCTGTTGTTATAATTTCATAATTAAAAATGTGAAATTTGACCCATAAGTAGAAAAGATTCCCAAAATATAAAAGAGACCCAAAAGGATTGAGTAATATAAAAAGGATTAGGGATGCCCAAAGGGGAAAAAGTGCCTAGGCACTACTTTCCTAGTTCGGAACTCATTTTTATAGTCATAATAGATAAAAAGTAAAGTTTTGAGTGGGTTGTAGAGTCTAAAAGATGAAATAGAAAGTAAAATATAGAGAAAAGAGGCCAAATATAGCTATCAATTACTAGTTTTATTACTTACGAATCATGTAAATGCTAGTATGCTTTTAGGACCAAGAAATGTACCTAGGTGCATCATTTTGTGTCTAAATTTGTAACCACATTATGTTGTTGAGTGAATATTAGATAAGATAAATTAGTTAGAGGATATGTATTTTATGATCATGTAGAGAGTGATTGTGATATCGTGATGAGAATGACAAGTGAAGCGTGAAGTGATTAAAAATTGAAGCTTGTAGACTAAGAAAGGAAATTTACCCAAACGATGAAGCCTATGTGTTGCATTGTACCTATTGTTGTGTTTATATATTCTATTGTGGGCTTCTTCTTGTTGCATACTAATAATGGGTTTGCAAAACAAGTGTGAAAGAGTAGTCAAAGTTATGTATATGAAAAAATTGAGTCAATTATGTGAAAGTAGTAGTAAAGGAAAGTGTTCACCTCATGCAAAAAGAGTGTAAAGGATATAAACGTGTCATGTAGTTTCGTGAAGAGTCATTTTTATCAGCGATCTCATGTGAGGAGAGATTTTTTTGTGATTTAACACCAAGAATGAGTTTTTGGCGATATCATTCAAAGTGTGAGTTTTTGGTGATCTCATTCCAATGAGAAAGTGTTAAGGAGAGAGGTCTAATGTTACTCTCCTTCCATGAATTTACCCAATAAGCACCTTGTAGATGGTACCTTCTTGATCTCTTCCTATTGTCTGATTTTTTCTAAATTAGATCCGAGTTATACTAGTAGAAGGATATATAATGCATTATGTAACTAAAGGATTGTTATTGTAATTGTAGAATTGTTCTAAAGGATTCTCGTGAATTGTTCCAATCGATAAGTTGATTGTATGTGCCCCTAGGAGATTAGCGATTAAGGAAGGAAAAATGAACCTAGGTTATACTATCGATGTTGGGTGTTGGTGTCCTGTTTTTTTAAGGACCCAAGTCAGATTATGTGTCGTTATGTGATTTAATTTTATTGGTATCATGTATTTTATTGATGTGGTTAATTTTTATTATTGTTGTATGTATTTTATTAGTAATGTGTTCCTTCTTTTAATTAATTAAATTGTGATAGATTAATGTGAGAATCATATGATTAAAATTTAAATAAATTAAATTGGGGTATGGGAAAGTAATTATAAGAGTTGTTGGCTATTTGCATTTAATTTGTAAGTGATGTATAAGTTGTGTAAGAGCTTGTGTAAGTTAGATTTTTGAGTAAGAAATACTCCACCTCCATGGAAATTTGAATTTTTCCTTGGGGATATTTTTGAAGGCTTGTGGGAAAAGTAAATCTTGTCCCATACCTCTAAATTTAATCTACCAACCATACTTATGGATGGAGATGTGATTTGTGACTTTTATAATGAATTTTACTAAGCATGTTACTTGTTTTGGGTTGCACTTTCTTACATTTTAATTAATTTGTTGTCCCTTGAGGTGTGGGCTTTTTAGAGTGTGCAAGTAACTTGTCATATTTTTTCACCACCTCTTTATTGTGCTTGGGAGAATGGAGTTTGTCTTTTGTGTTTGAATTGGAGGATGTGTGATGTGGCATCCTACATGGATCCACATCATCCTCTTCTCTCCCTCTTCTATTTAATTCAAAATCTTTCCTTGTTTTTGGGTTGTTGAACCTTTTTGCATTCTTCCTTGGGGGCACATTTTTCTTGTGTGGAGCTCTTGTTTTTGGAGGAAGTTGGAGAAAGCTTTGCATGCTTGGAATTTGTTGTTTTGGAATGTGTTTTAGCACTTGAAGCTTGTTGTTTAGAGACAAAAGTAACCATGGAGAGGTAGGAATTTAACTCTCTTTTTATATGTTGTCATTTTCTTGTTGTGTTGTGTGGATAGTGCATTCCTTGTTTTATTTGTTGGCTGGTTGGGTAGATTGCCATAGGGATGGTGTAGTAGAAGGCTATGAGGAATCCATGTGGGGGCATAAGGAATGCCATTGACATCAGAACTTTGTGGAGGGAGTTTGGGTTTGGGATCCACCATGGAAAAGAAATAGCATGCATTTCTTACTTTGTGGGGAGCATAAGGAAATCTCTGGGGGGCATAAGGAGGAATTTGTGGGGGGCATAAGGAAATTTGTGTGATGAATTATTTTTAAGGTTTGTTATTGGTGGCTACCCAAATTCCAATTGGGAGCCATAAGTAGCTTCCCCCATAGACCTTTCTCCTTTGGCTTGCATGATCAAGCCTGAGTTTTGTTTTAAAATGATTTTAAATGCAATTGTGAACTACTATTTTTGTGTTGAATTGTGGTTTTAAAAAAATGTGTATGTGAAAGAATGATGTGTTGTGGAAGCTAGTTGTTGCCATAGTTGAATTACACCTTTGATTGTATTTTGGTTGGGGCTTGGGGGTCAATGATGAACGAAGCCTTCTCCTTTCATTGGATGTCTTCGTTGGGTGGAGAGCGTTGCCTTTCCCCCTCTTTTGTTGTGATCAACTTGGAGAAGAGAAAATGTGCATGTTGTTGTCCTGGAGCAAGGAAAAACATGGTTTGACAATCGTTTGTGAAAACACATTCATTTGTAATCCGTTCCCACATGGTGTGGATGAAATTGTA
Organism: Taxus wallichiana var. yunnanensis; assembly: GCA_018340775.1. Taxonomy (NCBI): domain Eukaryota; kingdom Viridiplantae; phylum Streptophyta; class Pinopsida; order Cupressales; family Taxaceae; genus Taxus; species Taxus wallichiana. The sequence goes on along the minus strand of CM031244.1, from coordinate 689,342,740 downwards.
ACAATTATGTTATGGAGAAATGATGTTGTAATTGATCATAAGAATGTATAATTGAATTGAGGAAGACATTTGCATTCTCGCTCAGTAAATTAGAAAGAGATAAATTGAATGTTATTGTTTCCCAATGTTAAAATATGTAAAGTATATGACTGGAATTAATAAAGAATTGAAAGACGCTATTTTATATGCATTTCTTAATTAAATGCAATTTTTCATTGTATGGAAAAAGAGATAGTTAGATCTCTGTTTGGAAGGAAGAAATGTACGTGGAAACAATGTTGTATTTTGTATTTTTTTGGAGTTGTAAAAAAATGAAAGTTAGTAATTTCTTCGATTCAGAATGGTTTGTTGTAAACAAATAAATGCATTTGATTAGTTTAGAAATGAAATTCCAAACTTGAATGATAAGATTTGTTATACAAATTTAAAAGAAATTGATCTCTTGTAAATATTCAAAATTGACAATCAAACTTAATAAAAATGCACAGTTCAGATCTACACACTTAAATTAATTTGGAAACCTTAAAATTTAACATGATACATTAGCATGGAACTCATATTGACAAAGAAAACTTAAGGAAACAATTTAACCATTGCAAATTTGAACACAATTCCTTCCTCATCCATTTTCTATCATTTGTTGGAAAAATTCAAATTTAAATCAATTGAACAAATTTAACTTCCTAAACCTTTCAAAATCCTTCCTAGAGTAATCCTCCATGTCTATTTGGCATGTTGAGTGAAGGAGGAGACCCAATTTAATCAAAATTGAAAGTTAGAAATTACCAGTCTGCTAATTAAAATCCTCTAGATCCTTTTTGAAAAATAGACCCGTTAAACCTTATCAAAAAGTAAAATTTATGCTTCTTGTGCAAATAGGGATTCGAGAGCTTCCCGAAAAGTCCTCGTTTGCCCAAAACTGAGCTTTCTAGCTCAAATTATGGCACTTTGAAGTTTTTGTGCCTTGGAGGAAAACTTTGGGAAAAATTTCCCGTCAAATTGACATAGAATTTTTTTAAATTTTGGCTTGGGAAAATTTTCATATTTTCCTCCGCTACTGCTGACCCAATCAGAGGATGCAGAAAATTAATGAATTCATATTATCTATAATTATTTGACCATCGGTGGGAGAAACATCAGATCCATAAATAATTGTCCAGATTTTCCTCACCATAAGTTCTTATTTGAACCTAATCTTCCAAATTTTGTAGTTGGTTCCATTCAATATTTGGGTTTTGTCAAGACAGAAATAGCTGGATGTCATTTTTTTCCTAAACCTGTAACACACACCCCATTATAGTATACAATGTACCACAAAGTTAGATACACATTTATCAAAAAAATTAACACTTTTGATAGAAACAAATTTACATAAAATGTCTAATCATAACTAATTTTTTCATTACAATGCATATTAATTAACCTCCCATGATCAAAATAATAACCCGCAATATAAAGGGCTTTGCATTATACCCCAAACTTATATAAAAAAATTATAACCATATAGAAGTGAAGAAGAAACCCCTAAGAATGCAAAACAACTTCAAATTTCTGGAAAAAAATAATGTAGACAAATATCTAGCCAACTTAAATTTGATGTCTAAATGACCATCATACTGCCTTATGTTTGGTCTGCCATGATGGTCATTTGACCATCAAATTTAATGGAGTCAAAAATTGTTGTGTATTTCAAAAATTTCTTCTTCTATACAATATTAGGGAGGTTATATTTTAATACATTACATTAACCTATTATAATTTATAATGTAAAAATATATTCACTTTAAAAAAGAGGTATATAGTTTATATAATGTAAATAAAGTAGAAATGTTGATACACATTCTATTTGCTATAAGTTTGGTTCTTGCAGCTATAAAGAGATCAATAGAAATTAAATCACCCATTTATTTAGCTATCCTCACTAACACATATGTTTCAAAAATTCTAAAGGCAGTCTAGGAATCTTGACCTAGAAAGGGCATGTTGTCGAGTGTGGGTAATCACTCCCATTTTCCATCTAACCAAAGAGAGGGTGGTTCTCCCATAGAACCAAGGTATTCCTTACATGCCCTGCTTCATATCATCTTCTAGAGAAAAGATGAAGAGGAAGCTTCACTTGGAAAGGGAAAATGTGGAGAAAATATTTTCCTTGTCCCTTACCCGGTCAATATTTGGTCATATTCCAATGAAACAATCCATTAGAGAAAATTTGTATCTATTGTTGGCTCTATCAATAACAATGTCCTGGTACCTTAAGCCAAGGTTAATCCTTGTTCCATGTTGGGATTAGAGTTAGGACTAGTTCTTTTGGATGTTTTTTGAATAGCCTAACAGACCAAGATCACAACTCTCCCTGGTCACATCCCTCCTCCATTTTTTTCAAATTGCATGTGTTTTATTATTCCACGTTAGATAAAAAAATGTGTTCCAATATTTCCTCCGAGAGGTGGGTTTCTAGATCTGATAAGATGATAATTCAAGTATTTTTGAAATTAGTTTAAAAATAACTAAATTATGTTCTATTGCACCTCTAATTTTCTCATGGATAAAAACATCCAATTTAGGTAATCATGGCACATACCAAAACTTCCATATAAACAATCCCGATTATAAAAAAAAATCCAACTTCTCTTTCAAAAATATGGTAGGAATGAAATCCCTAGAAGATATTGGTGGAACTTGAACAACACATTCGATGACATAGTTTCATAATGCAAATAAGAACGAATACATCGAAATTTATTATCATGCATCACAAATTCAACATGTTTCCTACAACAATAAGTGGTGCGAGCATGATTAATTTTCACATAGGATGGTTTGAGCAGTTCAAAAAAAGTTGACTAATTTTAATTTCTCGATGTTCCTCTTCAAAATTACAAAAAAATTGAGTTTGAGTCATATCTAAGAAATGTTTTGGATGTGGTTCACGATTAGTAGAGCCAACTCTCCATTTTATGAAATCTCTTGTATTAGATGAAAATCTAGTGTTACCATTCAAAATTGAACAATAACTTATCTTATAACATCATATATATATTTGTCTTTACATGGCGCTCTAGCGAAAAATGCCAAAAAATCAATGTTATTGGGTGATTGAAGAATATTACACATCTTAATTGCATTCATTAGAGGTTTGCAATTAACTTTCAACTTTTGGCTTGTTCTCCTAATCAAATGATTTTTTTGTTGATTCACTTACAACACTAATAGCAAGTACACGACGCATGGCATTAGTATCCTTTGTGCATTTATTTACACTAACAATGTGATATACATCATGTAGATTATCAAAAATTACAAAGGGTTGAACACGTATTTGAGATGTTTTCAATCCTAAGGTGTTTAATTTATGTCTCATTTTATTTAATTTCATCAAACTAACTAAAAATTGACATCCTTGGGAATCATTTAAAATTTCAAAATGATTATGCCAAATGTCGATGGCTTTTCTTCGATTTTCTGTTTAGAAATTTTGTAAGACTTTGGTTTCAAAATTTTCTCATCAATTTCAATAAAATATTTATGTCTCTTTAGTAAAATCCTTGGAGGTGTTTTTGCCAAAAAAATTGTGTATAGTTTCAAAATGAATTTCCTTATTCACAATATCATTATCTCCTTCAATTTGAACATCAACTACATCACGGTTACTTAATTTATCTCCATCATGAGTTTTAATGTATATTCATAATTGATACTAAAAAAATTACTTGGTTCCTCATTGCTTACAATAGTAGGGGTTGAAGATGAACCTCTTCTTGATTCATGAGCATTCGCTCGAATCTTGCAATATTTTTGCCTCTAATTCCTCTGGTTTTTTTACTTATTGATTTCCTTTTTGAACTTTGTTTCTTGTCTCCCATGATGTTTCAATTGATGTAGGAAAACTCCAAATGATGTAGGGAACCTTAAAAATAGTAAAAAAATAGCTTCCAATGACAAGAAAAAGTGTAGAAGGTGGCAAAATTTCACATAAATTTGTACAGTCAAGTTAGAGAATAAAAGCACATGGTGAATTGGATGTTGGGATTTATGTAAATATGATTCTAAGAACCACAATCATGGTTTATAATCTGTGATCACAGTTCATTCACCAATAGGTAAATTACTTAATCGTGATGGAGGTTTATAGACCATGATTGTGGTCCTAACAGTATCATTAAACCTGACCCTCAAGGATTGGGAAATATCTTTTTATCCCAAACCTAAGCTTTATGAGGTCATTATTGTGTGTGAAATTCCAAAAACATAAAATTTTCTATTCCACAAACTTGAACCATGCCAAAAATATAAAACATGTCACAACAATGGTACCATCACGTAGGGGAGACTATTGGCTTCGTAGAAATATTTATTTAAAAGTGAATAGATTATGATAAATATCATTTTATAATTTTTACTAATAGTAGGTCTTTAAGACACTTTTTCCCTTGAATGTTCATGTCTATGTTTAGTACTATAACTTTTGTTTCACTTATCATAATGTGATTAAACCTATACATTCCTAGTTGTGACAAAATTATTTAAACGTTTAAAAAGTATTTGATTTCGATATTTTTGATAAGTTAGGGTGGGAAAACGGAAAGTGCTCCATTTTCTTTATGTTTTTAGATCACTTCAAGAAAAAATCAGTAAACAAACATTGCTCAAAAAAATTCAAAATAAATTCTATCCCGAGATAGACAATGGCGTCATCTAACTTTTCACCTTTGAAGGAAAAAGAAAAATATTGTTTTGGTCATCCAAATTATGGGCAAACGCATATAATCTTATAGGATGTTTAAAAAAAAACTAAGTCATTGAATTTTGGGTGTTTAATATAACTAAATGTTTCCATTTTAAGAAAACATTAGTAGTTTAGAAACTAGATTCTTGATGCTATGATTCATATTTATATAAATTTTTCTAATTTTGAGGGCACACATTGATAATTATCCTTACAAGTTGAGATTCATTGTTTTTAGCAATATGACATCCACTTATGACCCCTTTTTTGCCCCCCAACGTGATGCACTCACCCAAAGAGGATGGTGAACCATATGGTAAAGTTGATAAAAACTTGCAAGGAATGGTATATTATCAAGATACCTCTCAAGAAGATCGTCATCAACTAGAATCAAAGAAAGAAGGAAGAAACAAGTTTGCAAATACTAGTCATGGGAAACAATATCTTTCATCTAGGAGTATGATACGGGAGCATCCTCCCTAAAATTTACATAGGGCTTGTAAGCATTATTTTTGAATTTTTGTAGGATCATTAGGTAAATAGGAGTCTTCTAGGAAGGCTATTGAAATTTACCTTTTCCTTCAAAAAGTGTAAAATTCCAAATTTGAAGGATTTTTGGATTGAATTAGGAATACTAAAGTACTTTTGTGTTAATTCATGGTTTCTCATGCTTGATTTAGGATATCTAAAGGAATAGATGCCATATTGTGAATAATTAGTGATCTTATACTTCTTAAACCTAGGGAAAGCTCCTTTTTGTAAAGCAATAGTCTTCATGCGACTTTTTCATGAGATCATGACAATCAATTATGAATAGAAATTCAAGACATGTGAGATAAAATGAAGTATTGTAACTATTTGTATCCATAATTCGAATGATCAACCTGATTTAAAGAAAGGAGAACTCCAAGATCGAAGAAGGAAGAAAAGTTGTTTGCAAAAAAATGGGGATGGTTTATTTTCCAAGTTATGAAGTTGTGAAGCTTGAGTTGCATGTGTTTTATTGATGAATCTCGGTAATAAATACTCGTCTCCATTCATGTATGTATTTTGTTTTGCTAGTTTTTTTTTAAGATCTTACTTAAAGTATGTGGTAGGGAATTTAAATGGACATTATGAGAATCCCATCAATCGGTACCCCTAAGGAAGATAGCACATTTATAATGATTTTATAAACATTCCATTCACATTTTTGTAATTTTTGTTTGTGAATTCTTGTAAAAAGATAGGCATAGTGTATGAAGAGTAACATTAGATCAAAGGGACAAGTTCGAATGAGTTTGCAAGAAGAAAATTCGAAGAAAGAAGCTTTGAATTGATATGGTAATGTATTCATGTCTTATAAAATCCTTATAGACCTTAACAATAGTATAGAAGACCTAGTTATGTTTGAGAACCTTTTATGTGCTAAGTTACCATGTTATTAGGAAAAAAGTTATATATTTAATTAGTTCCCTAGATACTTGTGAGTAAGAGGCTTCTTGTTAAGTCCATAGGATATACAAGAGTGAAATAATCCTTTGATAAGATATTTGAGTCTTGGTGAAAGAAAATATAGGGATTGGGAAAGTTTAACCATTCTCGAGTATCCAAGCACAAATCCTCACTTACGGTTTGTAAATAGCTTAATTAGAAGATCTCTAAAAGTGGTTAGGCCCCTAAATTTATAAGATATCATTCTAAGGGAATAATCAAAGGAACTTGACTAAATTTATCTCTAAAAAAACTCTCATTCCCCCGTGATTCATACTAGTTCTATCACATGTATGCGATAGTTGCTTGTAAGCCTTGGCTTGATTGAAGGTTTAGCATTTCATGGTCTTCAATGAAGAATTCAGTGATAAAATTTGAAATACATGGTCTTTGAAACCTCCCTTCACTTTTTATGGTGATTACAATATTTCATACAATCTAGTATTGGTACAATTCATGTCAAAGTTGAATTCTAGTGTAGTCATAGTCAAGAAGGGATAAATTGAGACTGAGATGGTTAATTTTGAATCATTTTCTCTAAAGGAGGGTACCTTGAAACTCCACAAACAGATGTGAAACCCAAATGGGTATGTAGAAGTATAACTACATTATTATTTGAGTTCCTAGAACAAACATTAAGGTTGAAAACCATTAAAGGCATGGCTATTAAAGACTATTGACAAGGTAAGAGAGTTAGTGAGTGAAGTGAGGTGTAGCAAAGGAGTTAAGAGTCCAAATTTACCTCACACCTTGAACAAGTTAAAGGGTATTGAAAGAAGGTATGGAGTTTATTATGGGACTTCCTAGTTTTTTTAAATTCATGAACTCACCAAAGAACTTGTCTTGGGAATACCTTAAGGGCAATTGGTGACAAAAATGATCATTTAATTGATTCCTTTCAGTACTAATCTAATTTTATAGTTTAATAAGTATTGGATGAAGTCTATAGATAGGATTAAGAAGGTTTGTAAGTTATGAATTTACATTTGATGAAAAAATTGGATGAAGAAGGGAGAATTCTAAGCCTAGAAAGTTTGTATGAGAATTGTATCGAAAGTTCGATCTAACTAACTTTGTGTGTTGATCAAAGTTCATCTAGCTCTACATCATTTTTCAATGTGAGATAGATATATTGAGTCATCGGACAATAGTATTGCAATAATATCATGCATAATAGCAATCATCGCACCAAGCATGTAGTGTCATTGAATTAGTTTCATAAACCTGAGTATATCTTTAAAAAAATTAAATAAACATCCTTATAAAATATGCATGAAAATGTACATGACATGAAATAGACAAGATTGAAACATGCTAAGAATGAGAGAATGATCTTCCAACATAATTGACATATGACGTGACATATATGCACATGAACAAAACTAGTTACACACATAAACAACATATTACTAACATAAAAACAAACAAAAACACATAGAAAATGTAGTATATCTCTTCATGTATATAATCAATATCATAATCATAAGTAATAAATAGGAATGGAGAAAACACTCTTACTATACATTTTAGATCAATGTTGCACTATACTATATTTTAATATAGTATTTATTAATAGAATCAAAAGTATGAAAACAACATTTCACTATCCATATTCACAATAGCTTTATAAGAAAATGGACAAGTTACGCCTAAGGTGTTATGTAGTGGAGTTGAACCTATCGATTGTGACAAAAGTCAGAAATCAAACGGAAGACATTCCTCCTTGTAATGTCGTTGAAATCAAACAACGGCTCGATAACTAGATGACACATCCACCACACGCAGTCATGGTGCCCTTCTCTGCTCAGGGACATGTCACTCCTCTCATTCATTTTGCAAATATCTTGTCCGCCAAAGGATTTTTCTTAACTTTCATCAACAAAAAATGTATTGAACAACGTATATTAAAACCCCCAAACAATTCTGGGGCCATTCCCGCTGAGCTGCAAAGGCAAGGCCTGCAGATTCGCTTTCTGTCTCTTCCCAATGGCCTCCTCCGAACCACCAGCACGCGCTTGCCAGCGATGAGTATTTCCTGGTGATGCATCATTTGTGACCGGCCATGGTTCCAATCTTGAAATGCGCCACCGATACAGCCCTTCAATCACTTGTATCGTTACCAATTTATTTTTGTCTTTGGAAAAGATTACAGTCTCAGCCTTCCTGATGAATGCATTTCCTGTGTTTTTTACACTTTGAGTTCAAGGTACCGTAAGAAATTCTCTTTGGCATACAAAAGATAGTTCTACATCGAGGGTTCGAATCGTCAGTCCCTCTCTTTGGAGGCACGGGAAGATATATCGATGGCGATCCCTGGACTGTTCAACAGATTTGACCATGTGACCAAGCTGGCCCTCAGGTGCGACCACAAAATGGTAAGTATAAACGACAAAACCCTTATAAAGATTGGAATTCATTGCACGAGTCTTAGGAAATTAAAATTGAAGACATGTAGGGAATTATCTGATACCGGGATTGAGGAATTTGTAAAGTGGTGTTGTAATCTGAAGAAATTGTCTTGTGGGTCTTGTACTTTTGGGGCTAAGGGCATGAATGCAATACTGAAATATTTTGTGGGGTTGGAAGAACTTTCTATTAAGAGATTGAGGGGTTTAGCTGAGGGAGTGTGCTGGCTATAGGGATGGATTTTATTATCTGTGTTGTTCAATGTACCAGGATATTCTGTGATTTAGTTTAATTTTGTTAGGAATTTCTAAATTTTGCAAGCATGGTGAAGTTAGTAATATGTCTATAAAATGAGGGATTCAACATCACATTACCCTAGTATATTTCAGTGGATACTAGGTAAAACGTTCTAAAATGCAGGGTATATATGTTTTCTCTTTTTGTAGATCATTTTCTCTGAAGGACAAAAATTATTTGTTTGCGTCAAACATCCAATTTTTGGAAGTTTGTTACTTGGTGGATTTTACATTTTGTTTTTATGGTTGTAGGGAACATATATCTGAAGGATATGAACAATATGTTTAATGTGTTCATGTGCACAACAAAGATTTAAGATAAGAGTGTTTTGGATTTTTAAAGCAACAGGTAGGTAGTCTTCTAAGAAAGGAATATCTTCTTTCCAGTTTTTGATTTAATCAAAGGATTTGATCAAGTCTTGATTGCAATATAATTATTGCAGACAAGGAATTGTTGTGTGGAATGCTTGCAAAAATATGGGGATACTTTTTTGTCATATATAAATGTTGAAAAGACCTGTTCTTGTGAGTTGCTTTTTGTCACATTCTCGCCTCTGTAGTTATTGGATACGGGGTAGGTGTTAGAAGTGACTCTGCGAGGTATAATTCCTAATGACAACAAAAATGATTTTACTATTATCAAATCTTAAGGGTATTGAGATTGAATCCAATGGAGAAATAATTGAAATCCAATGCATATGTACCTCTTCAGGGCTCTCATTATAGAGATAGTGCTTGGCATGGTCCATGAAAACTGAAGCAGATGTGGGGATCTCTGAATCTCCTTTCCCATAGTTTACTTCTACCACTCCATTAGCCACTAGCCTTGGAAAAACCTGCACACAACATATGGTGCCTGCCAAAATGAGTAAGCCTTTCAATCTCAAACATGGATTTGGCCAGTCCAAAACATAGTTCCAAAAACTAATTTTTTTCTTATTGATTCCATACATTAAATCTTGAAACATTTGTATCCAATCCACTCTTCTTTACCGAATGTTGTAATACTTAAGTTATTCTGCCACAAACTGCAAGGTTCTGACATTGTAGCAACTTTCTCCACAGGGTTCCCTGTTTTTACCATTGACATCGTTTTCCTCTAGGAGTTTCTGGAAGGCCCTGATACTTCTTTAACCAGCCTTTGCGAGGACAATCTGGACTGCCTCAAGGCACCGCCGGATGGAATATTTTGTCTGTATATCAAGAAGAAGATATAACAGACATCAGATACGGACGGAGGAAAAGACCATGATTAACAAACTTGAATTCCATCTCACAGTCCCCATTCCATTTTTTTGTCATCAGGTTTCTTAAGGTTGTTGGCTCAAATCGTCAGGCAAGATCATTTATTTATATTTATACTTTAATTTTCCCCATTAACGGCTCAATTAGACTACTACTTTTTAACCCTCTAAAAGCATGTTTAGTGTAATTCCCAGATGGAAAATATGGAGTTCTTTTTGTTAGAGTTGAGCTTGCTTCAGTATACGATGACCAAGACTATACCATCATTGCTTGTGGTTGCAGGTGTCTTCACTGCTCAGTGTGTTTTAAAGAAGTAGACAATCTGGAATGATAATATTAAATGGCATACAGGATAATCTGAAGCAAAACTCAAGTAACATTCCTGGTCCTTTTCTTTTAAATTCAACTAGCTGTTATGAAATGAATATTAAAGATCTAAGGCCAAATCTATTGTGATTATCATTACATATGAATTGAATAATCAAAGTTTAGATTGTCAAAAGCAAAGGCTAGGATGCTTTCTTTACGTTTTATGAATTTTTTTGTTGTGATTGGGGCCGGTCCGAAACTCTTTGTGTGCTTAGATTAACTATAAATTATTTTATTAAGTTTTTTGTGTATGGATTATTATTAACATCAAGGATGGTGCTTTTTTTGGTCTAGAGAATGTGCTAAATTGATGGTTGAATATCACCAGATGTTAGAACAAAAAGAAAATGGAATGGTTCACAAAAAGTACTCTTTAACCAAGTTTGGAAGTGTGGCCCTTATAAGTCCTTCTCAGCTTCCTGCATAGACAATTTTTTTGGAGATCCGCAGTTCTAAATGTAGTAAATGATGAATTGAGATACGGGAGCTACAAAACCTATTTATGCCTCTAACAACCGATGATTATTATGTTGACCACAAATGATTTCCATTAATCTCTTTTTACGAATAATTGTACATAGTTTGTTTCCATTCTTTGTTTTTGTTGCTATCATAATAAACAATTTGGGGGTTCTGGTTGAGAAAAAACCTAATGGATTTGATACCTTTCATCACTTGTTGCTACAGTATCCTCTCTGAGAGTTATGACATGGCCTTTTTTGCAATTGTAACAGTTTAATAGGTTAAAATTTCTCTTCAATAGAATGAATTATTTTGCTTTATTGTATGTGCATTCAAATAATTAGCTTGATTGAGAAATCCTTTGTTTAATTGTATACCTCTTCAAACAATGAAATTGATATTTTTCCCATAGTGTTCCATGGTTGTGCTTAGTGTCACTTTACAAATATATTCCTATATTTACTCAATATAGGTAATCTCTCATCAAATGATCATTGTTTATTTCAGCATCATGAACTTCTTACTAGCTGAAGTGTAAATGGATAATTCTATGGTGCTAAATAAACTTCTTCGCAATGATTTTCTCCAGTGGATTCCTCTTGTTTTACAAGTGAATGAGATTTTTTTTTCTTTCCCAACTAGTTTTACTCGTATGAGGTTTAAAGACATATTTTATTACCTCTGGTACACATGATTCTGAGCATGTTGTAGGTTTCTAGAGTTAACAAAATCTCATTTTTTGGGTCTGAACAGGTAACTAATCTTGGATCCTCCATTTCTCTCGGAACTTTAGTTTGGAGTGCTTCTTTCAAAAATCCATCATCCCTTCTCTACATTAAGATTACTTTGAAAAATTTAATAACTTTTTATGGTGAAAGCATTATATTTGTAGGCCCGTATGCTTTGACCATCTAATGTTGGATGTTTTTATTAGATTTTCAGAAGTTTTATAATTATAGTGTATTCATATGGATTCCTACTACGTAGGAATGACAAAGATGTGGTAAGCATGTGCTGCTTCCAATCCTCCTGAAGACCGACTGACCTCATGTTTATTTTCTTTTAGCATGAACCTATTTATATTCACGAAGTATTGTAAAGTGTGAAACATCTTTGTGACATGGCAAGACTACTTTCTCCACCACACATGGAGTGGGTCCTGGCCTGAAGAATCTTAAAAGTTATGCTGACAAGGAAGTTTGACATCCTATTCACCAGTTTCTGTCTGCATAGTTTTCTAGGGCCTTGAAAACATTGACACCTGCAATTCCACCTCTTACAACAACCATGTTTTTCTTCTCCACATCTACCATGAAAGCTATTTAGTGTGTATACTTCTTGTACCGAAATTCACTATGTATAGTTCTTGAAATCAAGCATGACATTTGCAGTGTTCTTGAAATAGTTTTCTAAATACCCAAAAAACATGTACTAAAATTACAAACAACTATTGACATTGGCAATATTGATCAACTACTTCTTTCCTTTCTAAGATATCTCCAAAATACATTGTCTCGATGCCTTGCACAATGCACCCCCTTTCTCCTTCTGACAATTTACAAAAATGGCGCGTAGTTGTAGGAAAGAGGAGTTTCACATTGGTTCTCGGAATTTTTTTTCCGGTCCTTCGAATTTTCCTCCCTCAAACCTCTTCTTCATCACCCATCTTCCTCCACCACCTTTTAGGCCCTTCCAGTTTCACTTCTTCGATGCATCCCCTTCGGCATTTCCATCATACATTTCACGTACAATTCTTTCCTTCATTGAAATTTCAGTCGAATGCTTGGTTTCGATACTCCCCACAACTAGATTTTCACAATTTACTTTCTGGAATTCTCATTGCCTTACAAGCATATCCGACCATATCGTGTTGTGAATGATTTTAGAGAGTGTCATTTAGGATAGGAGGACCCATGGAAGGGTGTCACATTCTTCTTTCTACCTTGGAATGTACCTTTTGTTATCTTCTATATTATTTGGTCATTGAATTCGATTTGTATTTTTGGGATCAATGGGCCTAAGTCTTTGCATTGATTATCCTTGAGCTCAACATTGTATTACATCATGGATCTCGTATTGAGTATTGTGATTTATATTTGCTTGCACTTGGCAATATGCATTTGAAGATTATAATTTGTTGATGAGCCAACAAATATGAATGACATCATATTGCATCATGGATCTCGTATTAAGTATTACGAGTCATACTTGTTCACATCTGGCATCTTATCCCACCACTGACAAGATCTTTTAACGCATTTTGCAACGCTGTGAAAAATTTCAGTAAGATAGAGACAATAGACCGGAATACAATGTCCTCCCCCTCCATCGAACCCTTTCTTTATAACCCTTCAATCTTTCCATATTTTTGATTCTTCATTTTTACATTCTTCACTCCATCCCCTTTGACGTTCCCATCGTACACTTCACATACGATTGCTAGTATATAAATGTATCAATCAACAAGCTGCCTCTAATGTTTATGTTCTAGGCATGATGTTTAATATAAAAATGTTGATTGTGAGTGTCAAAAATGCCAACATCTATATGTCCATATCTTATGTGCATGCTCTAGAACCTAAATACATCCCAATTATGTTGTGAAAATATATGAATAGAGAATGATATGCAAATCACCTTATACATTGTAATGACATCAATTATGTTTGTGTTCCAATATTTCCAAGTCATCCGCGGGTTCAAGTTTTTAGTATTTATGTACTTGAATGTTTATTTTTCTTTTAAAATTATTCTTGCTAGTGCACACGAGTACATTAATCAAGCCCACGAGGAAGACTCTAAAAAATAATAATGACATAATTTTTCCCATGTATAGTTTTAAGCCATGTTTTATGAAAGAGATAAATAGGCATTCCCGACGGTAGATGCAAGGATAGATGTTGAAGCCGTAGTTCAAACGAGTGAATAATTTGTGGATAATTGTCAGTGTGTATATCTTAGTTTCATAAGATACATGTACGTATAGATGTGATCTTGTAAACTTAATGTGTGCGATGAATAAAGTAGGTGTAGATTTTTGTAAGGATATGTAAGATTCTATATTAGGTATAATATGCCACAAAGTGGACATACTAAGATCGAAATACAGTCAAGGATATGTATGCCCATCTGATCTTATGATATCTAGTGTAAGTGTCCAAAATGTGTGATCAATAATTAGATCTTAGGTCTAGAAGAGTGGTCATTACGATGGTATATTTAAACAATTGTACAATAATAGAAGAAACATTCACTTATGTAAACGGAGTTTGGTCAATAGATAAAGTAGTAAGAAATAATGCACAATAAACTACATTTAAACTAACACATGGAGATAAGTTACAAAATAAAGTTTATCATCCATTTAAAGTGATAATAATGTATATGTATTTTATTCGGTGTGTGAAACTAACACGCCATGGATTACGTGATTAATGAGAATTAGTATCTTAGAAATATAATATTAGGTTCCAAAATATATTATATCATCAATCATCTGTAATGCCCTGTTCGGCGTCGACTTTTGCGGTTACATCCTGTTGGTCGTCAAATAGGACTTTACGAAGAGCAACAGTTAGGGGACAAGAAGTCCCTCCTCTTTAATAGGAGAGGTTTCCTTATCCAGAAACAAACCTATTTACAAATATACAAAACATGATTTTCTGGTTGAACTTGGATATTACGAAAGTGTTTTCTATAAAGATCATCAATTACAAAAGGACTGAGGAATGAGAGTACGAGAATGAGCAGAAAGGCAACACTCAGAATTATAGATAACAGAATAATTCTTTATGTATGCGAAGTTACAGTGAATTGAAACAAGATCATTTGTATCATATAAATAAGATGGAATTTAAAGACACAAAGTTCTGTAAATAACATCTTCCAGAACACAAAGTTTCTTGACATAACACAGACAAATGATCTTCACAAAATTAAATGAAAAGCTGGGGACAAAAGAATCGAGATAGCAAAGAATGAAAAGCCCAAAGTATTGATTTCTTTATGATCTATTTACACTTTCAGAAAATAAGCCAAGTTCTTCCTCTCTCAAAATGGCGTGGAGAGGCCATTATATAGCTTACAAATCAGTTACTCTTTCTAACTACTTCTTTTAACTAAAGATTAGTTAAGGATTGCCAATCGCAATACCTCAACTACTTATAATGAATCCGAGAAAAAGAATTAGAAAAGAAGAGAATAATAAGGAGAAGAAGACAGTGCTTATGAATGGGAGGGACCCACGACTTCAAAATTCTTTGCTGAATCTCTTCAATGCCTCGGCTATGTCTCGCCACGAGGGACCGACGTGTTGGTTGTCAGATCGAGCCCAAAATCTGAGGCACTTCTCCATCTCCTTATCAAAATCGACATGAGTATGGTAGAATCATCTCGCCATTGGTGTAGGGTTTGCATCACCATCCTCGACCAAAAAATCACCAAAGTCAAGATGATGAGCTTCATTGTCCCGAAATTTGATCTTCATATTGATAGTAATTCGGAGGGTAGAGCCATAAACTAAACTCGGGAAGGAATTACAGAGGGAAGGGATACACGCGTAGGATTTTAGATTGCAAGGGTTCGAGCAATGGATAGCATGGAAGCAGTGTGAAAAATGCATAGGGGGTTCGCTCGTTATATAGCCGATTATGAGAGAGAAAGATAATGAATGCACATTTACCAATTTGAATAAGCAAGATATTCGGGTAGAGCGGTAAAATAAGCACGAATGACACTTGGTTCATTTGGGACATGTGAGACGCGAATGCGTGAAACACATGGCTCGGCCGATTTGGGCGAAGCGGGGAAAAGACACACAAATGCCTTTTGGGAGATGCAGGACAAAAGTGCGCGAAACATGCGACTCGGCCGGATCGGACGAAAATGTGACAACAGTTCAGCACGCTTGGGACATTTGGGATGTGAAAGCGCGAAGTACGCGGTTCGGGCGATTCGGCTGAAAATGGAACAACTTGCCAAATTGAACTTGGGACATTTGGGACATGAAAGCACGACGGGACTGAAAAAGAAAAACTTCGGGGAAACCGGCCGATCGGGGAACAGAGCGCCCGTTTGAACTTGGGACACGCGAGGACATGAAAGCCCGATGGGCACGAAAAAGACAAACTTCGGGGAAACCGGTGATCGGGAATAGAGCGCCGTTTGAACTTGGGACACACGGGACATGAAAGCACGACGGGCCCGAAAAAGACAAAGTTCGGGAAATCGCCAATCGAGGCACAAAGCGCCCATTTTAACTTGGGACACACGGGACATGAAAGCGTGATGGGCCCGAAAAAGACAAACTTCGGGAAACCGCCAATCGGGAATAGAGCGCTACGTTTGAACTTGGGACACGTGGGACAAAAATGTCCAACAGGCCCGAAAAACACACAAAATGACCCAAAAACGTAGATTTTCTCAATTTCTCGACTTTTAACATTGAGTACAACAGAGAAGACACTTAAAACTCAAAATTTTGAAATTTTCACTTTCTTAAGAGCAGGGGAATTTTGAGTGGACAAGTAGCTCCTTCCAGGGATGACTTGTCATAAATTCAAGGAATGGGACAAGGTAAGAACTTAGACAAACTCAGGGAAGCAGACCAGTACCTTATCCATTGGGCCACGGAGTCAAAAAGCAAACCAATACAGAGGACAACACACCAACAAAAAGGAAAGCAAAACAAAACGCTGTACAGAATATACAAAGGACTCCCTAATCACCTATGACTTGAACAACTTAAGGTACTACCCACTATAAGGAAGTGGGAGAGGAGAACCATCCATGTAATCAAGATAAAAGGAATTCTTACCAGCAAAGTGTCTGATCTTGAAAGGTCCGAGCCAAAGGGAATCAAACTTGCCATGGCTGCCACGAGGTTCATGCCTTTTATCCCATAACAACATAGTGTCTCCAACTTGGAAATCTCTGAACCTGGCTTTCTTATCAAATAGGACCTTTACCTTCTGCTGGTGAATAGATATCCTATCAGCAACCTCCAATCTGTCCTCATTTAGTTTGTGAAGGTACATAATTCTCTTATCCAGAGCATCGCTTGAAACTAGTATCTTCAATGGCTCGCATTAGATGCAGGTGGCAGCTCCATTGCATCTGGCAAGTGAGCTTCTACTCCATATACCACTTGAAAAGGAGACATTTCAATAGCTCTCTTTGGTGTAATCTGTCTGCCCAAAGAGCATCATAGAGCTTCTTGTGCCAGTTTCGTTGAGACTCATTGACTAATTTCCTTATAATAGTCACCAAATTTTTATTAGTGGATTCTGCTTGCCCATTTCCCTGAGGATAGTAATCTGAGGAGTGAGCCAAAGAAATGCCATACCCATAGCAAAAATCCATTATCTCGGTTGAAGAGAAATTCGAAGCATTATCTATCACAATCTTGTTAGGTACACCATACCTTACCAAGATGTTCTCTTTGATGAAGCTGCACACCACTTCAGAAGTAGTACTCTTTCTGGAATAGCTTCTACCCATTTGGTGAAATAATCCGTGGTAGTTAATACATGAGTATGACCAGCACTAGAAGCGGGATTAAGTGTTCCAATGAAATCCAAACCCCATTGTTGAAAAGGTTCTTCAATTACAACTGGCTTAAGAGGCAAAGAGGCCAATTTAGGTCTTCCCACGAAGGTCTGACAAGCCTCACATTTATCAACCCACTTGGATGCATCTCTGAACAAGGAAGGCCAGTAATATCCTCCACGAAGTATCTTATGAGTAGTGACCATTGATGAATAGTGTCCTCCACATGCCTGATCATGAAAATCTGAGAGCAACTTTTTCTGCTGTTCATTGTCCACACATTTCAAAAATCTTCCATCTAACCCACGTTTGAACAAGGCATTTTCCCACAACACATATTGCACTGACCTTAGTTTAACAGTCCTCTTTTCTTTGGTAGTTAAATGAGAGGGGCATTCTCCATAGGTGAGAAAATGAGCGATATCAGCATACCATTCATCAACTGAGCTAAGAAATAGAATGGTAGGAAGGCCAACTTTATCCTCCAGTAACTCATGTTTAGCTCCTTCAGCAATGAGCTCACAAAGGCCTTTTCCACGGATGAGCTTGGTCGGTTTGATGTCAATATCATATTCTTGGACCTTAGCAACCCAGTTCCCTCTCTTGGATCCAAATTCTTGTTGTGTGAGAATTGACTTAACAGTTGTATCTGGAACCAACACCATGGAGTGAGAGTTGAGGATGTAAAACGAAAGCGCTAACATTGCCTTTGACCACTGCAAAAGCATGTTTTTCCATCATGGTGTATTTTAAATCATGATCTTTCAGAATATAGCTCATGAACGCAATTGGGAGTTCATGCCCATTAGAGTCTTCTTGAGTCAAAAAAGCAATGACCAAGGTATTATCTGTGGTATAGCAATAGATAATAAAATCTTTGTTGAAATTAGGACAGGCTAAAATAGGAGTTTTAGCAATAGCTCTTTTAATACCTTCAAAAGATTCCTTTCCTTCAGAAGACCAACCAAATGTTTGTTTTCCTTTCATCATTTGAGAAATATTCAAAGTTAAGCGTGCAAAATCAGGGGATGAACCTTCTTAAAAAATTGATCTTACCAAAGAAAGAGTGCACGCCCTTTTTACTGGTTGGGAGAGGAATTTGCTGGATATCTTGAACTCACTCAGGATCAATCTTAATACCATATTTGGAGACGATGTGCCCTAATAATTTCCCCTCTGTGACACAAAAGATGATTTTTTAGGATTCAAAGAAATCCCATGTTCTCTGCATCTTAGCAGGATTGTCTCCAGGTGGTCAAAATGATCCGCCCTTGTTTTAGAAAACAATGTCAAGTCATCAAGGTATATGACAATAAACTTCCCTTTCAAACTTCCAAAAGCCAGATCCATAGCTCTCTGAAAAGTGGCACCAGCATTAATGAGCCCAAAAGGCATTCTCTTGTAAGCAAAGGTACCCCAAGGAGTAGTGAAAGTTGTTTTGTGTTGATCTGCAGTATCAACCTCTACCTGATTATATCCGAGAATCCATCAAGCATAGATAACATTTCAGATCCTGTTACTGCTTGCAAGACCTGATCCATCATAGGCAAAGGATAATTATCTTTCAAGGAAGCCTGATTGATTCTGAAATCAACACAGATGCGGATCTCACCATTTTTCTTCCTAACAGGCACAATATTAGCAATCCATGTTGAATGGTGAATGGGAAAAATGATTTTGGCCTTCAACAACTTCTGTATTTCCTGAAAGATGGTGTCAGCTATTTTGGGGTTGTATTGCCTCATTTCCGCTTAAAAGGCTTAATTCCAGGTTTGAGAGGAATAAAACGCTGCATATCTTTTGGTTTGAAAGCTTTTAAATCTTCATAAGAGTAAGCAAGAACATCATTATACCTTTTTAAAAGATCAATTGCTTTCTTCTTCTCATCTCATTGTGCAACATTTTCCATGTTCATGAGCTTCGGATCTAGTAGAACTCCCAATATTAATTTTTTCATACTCAACTGATTGTTGAGGTCCAGTAGAAGCTCTAGACTTTACATACCTGTCATGTTTATCAAATAGTTCCTCTAAACTCACCAATCCTTTAGGAATCTTGTTTCCTTTGAGTTTGATGCACCCATCTTGATCCGTTTCTTCTCCTTGGGTGACTGCTTTGTCAAAGGGCACATTTTCACGAGGCAGGTTGTCGCTTCCTTCAAAATACAGCTGTTCAAAATTACCCTTGAGTTCTAAGAAAGAAAGCAAGTGTTGATCATCATTGAAAACTTTCCAGTTATTGGTATTATCAGGTACACTAGGTCGATGGACCATCTCAATGGTGAACTTATCCTGAGAGAAGTCAGGATGAGGAATCAGTAGTGACCCTGAGACTGCTAGCGAATCAGCCCTGCTGTTCTTCTCCCTAGGTATTGCTTCGATGGAGAAAGCATCAAGAAATTCAATGGAATCCCAAACCTGATTCCGGTAATGTTTCAACCTTCCATTTTTTACCTGGAAAAGGCTTCTAACTTGCTTTACAATCAATTCTCGCATCACCACGAGCGTAAGATTCTTTACACCTTGTTCTTTGGCCACTTATACCCAAGAATGAGAGCCTCATACTCTGCTATATTATTAGTATTTTTGAATCAGTAACTTGAATGAAAAAGGATGTAGGCTTCCTTCGGGTGACACCAGTAGGGACACCAGCTCGAAGAACCGGTGAGGAACAACTTCCATCAAACTCTAAAATCCAAACACCATTAGGATCTTTAGGTGACACTTTGGGAGTTGAATTTCATTAGGGGACAAAATCATGTAGTTGCCATGACCCATATCCTCATAGAGTATTTGTTCTTTAGGATCATTTTT
Source organism: Taxus wallichiana var. yunnanensis (assembly GCA_018340775.1). Lineage (NCBI taxonomy): Eukaryota > Viridiplantae > Streptophyta > Pinopsida > Cupressales > Taxaceae > Taxus > Taxus wallichiana. The sequence goes on along the minus strand of CM031244.1, from coordinate 689,322,404 downwards.
TTTGTACAATATACTCAGATTTGTTTCTCGTGCAACAACTTCTTCATTTGTCCATTAACAGTACGAGTGCATGTGACCAATCCATTTGAATTTCTCCACCCACATCCTTATAGAAGTTCCGCTTAGCAACATCCCGTATGAAGGAGGAATATCTACTACTAAGATGGTAGCGAACTCTCTTCTCGGGAAAAGCAAAAAGCTACTTGTGCATCTTTAATTCTTCCGAGCGGGGCACTTCCTTACCCTCCATAGAGTAAAATATCCATAAGTGCGTGTGAGGGTCAAGCCTAAGGCATGAGCTACTTTAGCAGCATCACATTGTCTCGAGGCTCCCGAGTCTATGACACACCATTCGAGCCTATGGCCAGCTATAAGAAGTGTTACATAAAATGGTTTAATTTTGTCATTAGGTGAGGTGACAGTGGCTACCAGACTAGGCTGTGGTGTAGAAGAAGGAGTGGGTAAAAGGCCTTTAGAGGTGGTCTTAGAATGGGAATTGACAAAGTGAATCATTTTAGCAAAAGCTTTGGGATGGGTTTGATAATACTCAGCCTCTGAGATTTGAACCTTAGTCTTTTTTAGGTGATCAATAATATCAAAAGACCCAGAAGTGGATGGGCCATCATCACTTGAGATCCTAGGTTTATCAACCTTAGGGGAAAAAGAAGTAACTTTAATAGCAGGATTGATAGGACTCACCTTTGGTGTAGATGAAATGGGGATAGGAGATCCTCTTTTTGCAATTACAGGATAGTTGCCGGCTGCTCCTTAGATTTCTTGGGGGGCTGTGTCACTTTCTCCCTCTGATTTTTCTGCTCTTGAGTCATGACAGTGAATGATTCACTATTCATGTCCGCTACTACTTCATCATAATCATCTCCATCATCAATGCCCTCAGTGGTGAAGAAATTAACTCGAGATCCCTCAAGTTCATCTGCTTCATCATCAACTTCTTCCACAAATTCCTCACAAGCTTCATTATCCTCATCATCATCTGGTTCCTCAACTTCACAAGTTACATTGACAGGAACTTTAACAGGAGGTCCTTCAAGCGCTAATCTTGTTTGAGAAGTAGGCAAACGATTTCTGGGCTGAAAATTCCTCCTTGGAACGTCTACATAGGGAGCATGCTGAGCTAATTGTTTCTTTATGGCAATGAGATCATTCACAAGTTTTTGAACCAATGGATCAGTATTAGGTCCAGGGGTGGAAGAGGAGGAAGAAGCAGACTTAGATTTGGAAGGGTCTCTCCTCAACTTCCCTGACATGATTAAATCATCCTCGACACTAACAACAAGAGTTTGATCTTCAACCAATGTTGCAAGATTAGCCCTTCTTAGTGCATAACTAACTTCAGGTGATTGGGCATTTAGGAAGAAACATTTTTGGATTTGATCTACAGGTTGAGTATTTGCCGGAATTTTATTAATCAACCTGTTGAATCGGGCCACAAATTCTCTCATGGGCTATGGTGAATCTTTCTTTATCTAAGAAATTTGGGCTAGCAAGGCATGCACATCTTCTGCTGGTTTGAAATGGTTTTCAAACATAGTTCTCATTGTGTCTCAGCTAGTGATAGCACCAGCCAGAAGGTGATAGAACCAATCAACAACATTATCTTGTAAAGTCTCAACGAACAGTCTCACGGAGACATCTTCATGTTCAACTCCCAGAACTCCACATGCAACTATGAAGGCTGCAATGTGTTCATCAGGATGCACTTTGCCATTGCCTTTGAATTTAGGAAAGTTCTTCCGGTTACCTCTGGGTAACTCATGCAAAGGCTGAGGAAGAGCAAGGGGCCCGACACGATGACCCCAGGGCAATGGTACCACCATTCTTGGAAAAATGGCTTGGAGAGGAACTACAACACCAGCAAGAATCAAAGCTCAAAGATTAGGACTAGCTGGCTCTGAAGGAATACCACCCGTAGGAATTCTATCTTGAATGGTGGAGTGCTTGTTGAACGAGTCTTTCTATTTCTTGTTGAAGGGAAAGGAAAACCCTGCTGCTCCAAAAGCTGAAACTGAGAATCTTCAATACCAAGGGCCCTTCTCCCTCGAGTAAAATGCGGAGTCACCAGATCAAAGGATGATCAAAAATTATAGAACTGGAATATGATTTTCCCAGTGAGTCACCAAAAATTGTTGGTCGTCAAATAGGACTTTACGAAGAGCAACAGTCAGGGGACAAGAAGTCCCTCCTCTTTAATGGGAGAGGTTCCCTTATTCAGAAACGAACCTATTTACAAATATACAAAACATGATTTTCTAGTTGAACTTGGATATTACGAAAGTGTTTTCTATAAAGATCATCAATTACAAAAGGACTGAGGAATGAGAGTACGAGAATGAGCAGAAAGGAAACACTCAGAATTATAGATAACAGAATAATTCTTTATGTATGCGAAGTTACAGTGAATTGAAACAAGATCATTTGTATCATATAAATAAGATGGAATTTAAAGACACAAATTTCTGTAAATAACATCTGCAAGAACACAAAGTTTCTTGACATAACACAGACAAATGATCTTCACAAAATTAAATGAAAAGTTGGGACAAAAGAGATCAGATAGACAAAGAATGAAAAGCCCTTCTGTATTTATTTCTTTATGATCTATTTACACTTTCAGAAAATAAGCCAAGTTCTTCCTCTCTCAAAATGGCGTGGAGAGGCCATTATATAGCTTACAAATCCGTTACTCTTTCAGTAACTACTTCTTTTAACTAAATATTAGTTAAGGATTTCCAATCGCAATACCTCAACTACTTACAATGAATCGAGAGAAAGAATTAGAAAAGAAGAGAAGAATAAGGAGAAGAAGACATGTGGTTATGAATGGGAGGGACCCACTGACTTCAAAATTCACTGCCCGAATCTCTTCAATGCCTCGGCTATGTCTCTCGCACAAGGACTGACGTGTTGGTTGTAGATTGAGCCCAAAATCCGAGGCACTTCTCCATTTCCTTATCAAACTCGACATGAGTATGGTAGAATCATCTGTGCCATTGGTGTAGGGTTTGCATCAGCCATCCTCGACCAAAAAATCACCAAAGTCAAGATGATGAGCTTCACTGTCCCTGAAATTTGATCTTCATATTGATAGTAATTCGGAGGGTAGAGCCGCAAACTAAACTCGGGGAAGAATTAAAGAGGGAAGGGATACACGTGCAAGATTTTAGATGTAAGGGTTCAAGCAATGGATAGCGTGGAAACAATGTGAAAAAATGCATAGGGGGTTCGCTCGTTATATAGCCGATTATGAGAGAGAAAGATAATGAATGCACATTTACCAATTTGAATAAGCAAGATATTCGGGTAGAGCGGGAAAAATAAGCACGAATGGCACTTGGTTCATTTGGGACATGTGAGACGCGAATGCGCGAAACACGCATCTCGGCCGATTTAGGCGAAGCGGGGAAAAGTTGCACAAATGCCTTTTGGGACATGTGGGACAAAAGTGCGTGAAACACGCGACTCGGCCGGATCGATTAAAATGTGAAAGGTGGAACATTTGGGGCGTGAAAGTGCGGGCCGAAAATGGAACAACTTGCCAAATTGAACTTGGGACATTTGGGACGTGAAAGCGCGACGGGCCCGAAAAATAAAAATTTCGGGGAAACCGGCTGATCGGGGAACAGAGCGCCGTTTGAACTTGGGACACGTGGGACATGAAAGCGCGACGGCCCGAAAAAGACAAACTTCGGGAAACCGTCCGATCGGGAACAGAGCACCCATTTGAACTTGGGACACGTGGGACATGAAAGCGCGACAGCCCGAAAAAGACAAACTTCGGGAAACCGTCGATCGGGAATAGAGCCCCGTTTGAACTTGGGACACGTGGGACATGAATGCGCGATGGGCCCGAAAAATACAAACTTCGGGAAACCGGCCGATCGGGGAACAGAGCGCCCGTTTAAACTTGGGACACGCGGGGCAAAAATGTCCGACAGGCCCGAAAAACACACAAAATGACCCAAAAAACGTAGATTTTCTCAATTTCTCGACTTTTAACATTGAGTACAACAGAGAAGACACTTAAAACTCAAAATTTTGAAATTTTCACTTTCTTAAGAGCAGGGGAATTTTGAGTGGACAACACGTCCTTGTCCTTTTTGCGTGAGATTGGAAGGAGGAGGTCATTGTGGCTAGTCTTGTGCAGTTAATGCGTTCCACCCAACTGAATGAAGAAAACATTTATCTTACTCTTCTCCTAGCCTATGCGCCATTATATTTTTTTCCCTTGCCTAGCTTTGCAATTATATGAGCTTCTTCAACGAGTCACTAAGTTGGCAGGCATAAAGGTTTCTGTTGGAATTATCACACCTTACAAGCTACAGCTGAAATGTTTGCACCGAGAGTTTGATGTTGTCCTCAAATCTGATGAAGGAAAAGGTTTATATATCATTACGGTAGATGCCTTTCAGAGCCAGGAGCATGAGGTAATCATTATGTCTTGTGTCCGAGCTTCAAATCATGGGGTTGGCTTTGTAGCTATCTTCCTAAAAGACAAGATATACTTGAATTGTCAAAGTAGGACCATTTTCCTAATTGACCGCAAGGGTGATTGGCCTTAATTAGATAATACAATCTTTCTCTCAATGAAAACATAAGCATTGTGTGGCATATCAGGATGGAAATTGAAGTAAGAATGCAGTCAACTAGGTTGTAGCTGGCAGTGGGTGGTAATTTATGTTTTCTGTCCTTGCGTGAGGGAGATGGGAGTCGGTGGAGTCCCGTTTTTCCTCACCTGGATCTCATTTGGATCCTTTATTCAATGCGTATGGTTGGGAGGCGCTTGGCTTGTTCTTGGGGTTTGTGCGGCTGGGAAAAGTGGACCACGTGTTTTTGTTTTGGCCACTTCCTTGCTGCTGCTCCTTCCCTGTTCCAAACGTGTCCTTGGGTGCTGCGAGGTGTGTTCTTGTTCGGGAATCCACAGCAACAGCCTGCCACAGTGATTAGCCAGGCAACAGGCATGTTGCAGTATAGTAGAAGCTTTTTTGAGCGCTTCCAGCAAGCAGGTTGTCCAACTCTGTTGTTGTCTGTTCAGTATTGAATGCATCCTCAAATTCGGGATTCTCCTTCAAGTATTTTTTTTATCAAAATCGACTATGTGACAGTGAGAGTATTACCAGGAGACCTGATGAAATTTATTACTAAGATTCTCTATTGATTTCTTACTTGTTTTACGTTGTAACTCATGGAAGAGTATCTCATAGAGGTGGATCTGTTTTATATCAGAATATTCACGAAGCTCAAATTGCCTTGTTGTTTCATTTCTTCCACTCTGCCCCGTAGATGAGTGTCTGTCTCCATCGTGTGTTCGATTCCGGTGGCTTCGGTCACACTTTGGCTCAGTCTTGTTGGCTTGTCAAACTTAGCGGTATCAAGACTATGGATTCTTTAAAGCAGGCGAAGTCAAAGGCGGCGGAAGATATCATCGAAGCTGTTAAGAGAAAAAAATGGGTTTCCCCGACAAAGAAGTGCGTCCTGCTGTATATGCCCTGATTGAGACGTATGGGACGGATGATGCATACAAATGGATAACTGAAGACAATTTTGAAGTACTGGTCAACTTTCTTCTTGAATCGCCCAGAAAAAACAATAGACAGATCAACTTCTTCACTACCTTCAGGAGAAAATGCACCTAGGAAGCATCCTAATGTTCAAGTTCCAGTTAAGCATTCTGACAATGCAACCGAATCGGATTTGGTACCGTTGGCGAGGGATGTTGGCAAGCAAGGATGTTTGCATTCCACTACACCTTTGATATCAAATGATACAAAGAAGAAGCATCACAGGGATGAGTATGTGACTGATGACTCAAGTAAAGAAAAGAAAGTGAAACTTTACAGCAATTGTCCTGATGGCAGTCCCCGTACTGAACCCATACACAAGAGGCTACTGAAACAAAATGACAGCATCTCACCATCCTCTGCAGCACGAGGAGAACTGAATGGTTCCTCTTTAAGAATGAACAATTGCATCCTATTAGATCTGCCCCCTCTTCTGCAGTGTCTGGGGGAAAGGAATCTTACACATCTAAAAACATTAACTGGGAAAGAAAAAATGCATGGATCTGTAGGTCCACTGAACGACAATGCTTCCACCAATACTGAAACTTTTCATCAAATAAGAGCAGAGGGTCTCAAGACTTCTAAGTCATATTTTAATGTTGCTTCCTCTGAAAAGTGTTATGATATTAATCTTAAACCTTCTGTGGTTCCACCTGTGAAAGAAAAAGAATCCAGCAGACATAGATTGAAGCATGAGGAGCATCTTTCTAAAAAACAAATCTCTCCCACCTGTATGCATGGGAAACAACTCAGTGCTAGGGATTCTGTACGTGTTGATGAAAGTCGCACTTGTCTTAGAGACTTGAGATATTCTAGTGACAGGCAGATTGGGGAATTGAAAATGGCTTCCAAAGAACATTGGGTGGGAAATTTCAGACATCAGAATGGAGCTTGAGTGCCCAGCCTTTAAAAAGGGGAGATTCGACCTGAGGATTGTTGTTGCTGTTCCGGGCGGTGTCCATGAAACCTTTTTGAATCTGGAGAAAAAGGAAAGATATTTCTACACTTTTCTACTGCTATTATATTTACAATTATTGCGAAATCGAACCACTTTTTCCTTGCATTGATTTGTCAGTTGGATGTCATGATGGGAGATTTCCCCTTTCTGCTTGGTTTCTTCTTGTTTTAGCTTTTATCGTTGTCAGTATGTTGGTTGAAAGGATGCGTGTGCCCTCTCCTCTGGGTGTTATGTTTCTCTTGCTCGAGTGATAGACCTTCGTCTGCTTGTTTATGTATTTATTCTTCTCTACGATTGAGTTGCAAGTTATTATGTTGATCAAACTAGTATTTTCGATATCATGGAAGTAAGTTTACGATAACTATGAAGCCCCTACCTAGCACCCAAGTTTGTCTTTAACGTTCTTTATTAGCTCCTTCGCAAGTCCCTTTGATAACCTTTTGGCATCGAGAAAGAAAGGTTGTAGGATTAGTGTGATTAATGCTTGGGCTAGCCAGCTTAGAGTTTTGGTATTAAGACTTCTAGAATAAAAAGGTTTGTGTGCAATGTGTTTTCCATCTCAGGTGTTTAGACTCTTATATTATCTTTCATCTTGTTTCTAGGATTTTAAGGCCATCCTCAAGAAGTACCTTGACCATCCCTATCAACTTGAGCCATAACTAGCCTTTTGGATCAACTAAGCTCGAGGTTTCATTGTGCGAATCCAGTACCTCGTTGACACTAGAATAGTTTTGGTCTAATCCCCTTCTCTGAATTATTGTTGATGGCGCTCTTCTATTTTTCCTAACATGCATTATTTCTCCTTTGTAATGTTAACGCTATTAGTTAATATTGGTCAGTTTTATGCACGTAATTACCTTAATATTTTGTGATGGAAATTTCCTTAAATGTGATTAATCTTCGGGAAAAAAAAACTCATCTTTCATTTGATAGTCTTATGGATTCATAGCGAAAGGGTTTGTTTTGATAATGTCACTTAGAAATTATGTTTGTATCCATGGGTGACGGTTGACTGTGTCACCAAGGGTTGCCTTAAAATATGGTTGTTTTGGGAAATAGGTAATTTATTTTAAATTAACCAAACACTAGAATTGTTGTGGAGGTTTGCAAATCTTAGTGTTATAAAATTTGTTGATGACATTATTGTATACTCTTGTTTGATGGAACTCCCTTCTTCTCTCGCGTGTTTGCTTCTAGCCTGTAAGACTTGGACCCTTCTTGGATGATTGGAAAATCTCTTGGAGTTAATGGTCAAAACTAGTATACCTTGCCTTCGCTTCGAAACTTATGTTGTGTGTATACTCTATTTGATTTCCGGTTTGAAACTCAATTATACATGGCCTTTTGTGTTAATTTTTGAAACCCGTGGTTCTCCTTTCTTGGGCCGATCAACTCTTGTTCTTTTAGGTATATATTATTTTAGCCTATGCGTTTGGTGCCTTTGATAAATTTCTAGATGGTTGGTCTATTTATATCAAATCTCAATCTTGTAATTATTGTTTAATTACTTACTTGATGGGAATTCTGTTTTTACTAGATTGTTTATTTCTCCTTATAGGGCCAAGGGCCATTCTCATACAATTGCTATACTTTCGTTGCTTTTACTCCTAGCTGAAGTACAAGGTCTTCTCCTTCTTTGATTGGCATGTTAGAGACTTTATTATAACTTGATGTGTTGATAGTGTTTAGAGGTTTGACCCAATTCTTGTAATAAAGTGTTTCCTTTTTGTGGTATTGTTAGATAATAGTTACATAGTGGTTTTGTGTAGCCTTATCTTGCTCAGTTCTCGTGAACTGACTCTTGTGGAAAAAAATTTTGCAGATGGATTTTGCGAGTAGATGAGGGATAAACTTGTAGATTTTTACATCAACCTCAGTGAGAAGTTCTTTTGTATGAATCCTCTTTATATTGTTCAACTATTGATAACATCTAGTGGAAATTTTAGAAGAGGATCATTGTCTTAGTGTGTTGTATCGTGGATTATGTCGTCTTAACTTTGGAACCTTGAATTGTCTGTATATCATTGAAAATATAAGAAAATTTGTTTACCGCTTGTTGAGTAACCTTATTTTCATTATTGTAAATGAGTAGTGTTAAACTTTATCCCTGCGATTAAATGTTGAGCTAAATCTTCTAAGACTTAGTAATAGTGTGTTATAAGTAAAATAAAATGGGTTGTTTAATACTTATAGAAGTTAAACTAAATTTTCTATTGCAAATAAATTTGTGTAGAGCTGACCAACTTGAGAGCATGTGATTTCATAAGTGATCAAAGATGAAACTATCTTTTGGTAAGTAACATTATATAACCTGATATCCCTAGCGACACTAATGAACACTATCCCTTTTATGGTGAAATTCTTAAACGAACTTAAGGGAAATATATGGTTAGATTTGGAAGATAATAAGATTTAATAAGTAGGAGAAAACAATTTAGAAACCACGCAATCTATCTCTCAGCCATTGGAAGGAAAATTGTTTTATTTTTATAAAACTCTTTTAGTAAAGCCTAAGTAAAATCTTTAATAATTCTGGTTAAGTTTTCAAGTCTCAATTATATCTTGGTAATAGTTAATGAGGTCTTGAAGATGATTTCAACTCAACATTCTCCCTCTAAACTTTTTCCAAGGTGCCTTGTCTTTCTTCTCTTAAGTATGTTAAATGCAAACCCATGTTGTCATATGGGCATGAACAAGTTCTAGTAGCGTAAGCGTTAATAGATGGCCTTGTGAAATTAAATTACCCCTCTCTCTAATTAAACGAATTAAGCAAATAAATGTCATAATAGAGAATATTAAAGACGATTACTCAGTGTAAAAAGAATAAACTTAGCTTGGTGAGATGAATTGTATGCATCATATCTTGAGCCTCCTTGAAAACGTAAGCTAAGAATTGCAAGATGTATTTTTAAAATAAATAACCCTCAAGAATATCTCATTGTGGATGGCCCTAACTGTAAGTGTGTTCTGTGGTTGGACTTCTATGTTGTTTTGTCCAAAAGAAAAAAAAATGTATTATCCTTTTGGGTGTGAACATTTCCGTGCTAACCTTGTGGTCATCCCCGTAACAAGTGGTCCCTAGAGTTGGTTGTAACTTTGTGACGACAGGTTGTGTCGTGTTATGTGTCGAAGCAAGTCAAAAAAAAATTATCCTGTCTTTTACTGTGTTGTTCGTGTGTGTGATTTATGGTTCGTTACATCATCACTATTGTGGATATAGTTGCGAAATGTGTTTTGTAGTTTAAGTAGTTATAACAAGCCGTGGTATATGTAATAGGTCAAAATAAAAAATTATTATTATTTTTGAATAAATTTATAAGGTTGTTGTATGACTATTGCATTGAAAAAATTGGCTAGGTATAATATGAAAACTTATGTATCATTTATCGTTTGAAGGTATTTAAATTTGAGCTTTCACGTTAATCTATATAATAGTTGAATACCATACAAAAATATAGTACCCTAAATTTGGTATGGAGAGTTGGAAATGACATCTTATATATATTCAACTACATTTAGTCATTTTTTAATCTTCTCTTACGTTGTAAACTATTATTTTATATCCTTTCTATAATTATGTTCATATAAAAATATCAATTCTACAAATGAATAATTGTATAGAACTCATTATATCTCAATTCTAGTTTTATAATTCTCAAAAGCGTTTAAGGGTCATAGATAACTATATTCACTAATTGTATACTAAACTTGAACCCATCATCTTTTACTCAAATGTTAATGATTTAAAATGAGTATGTTTTATTACTCGTCTAGGTGATATTATGAGGTATGATGAGAGGTACAATAAAAAAGGTCTTCGATTAAAAATAAACTATAACATTTTTTTTGAATTTAATGACCGTATAGAAAATTTGTGAGCCATCATTAAAACATATTAATAAAAATGGTGACCAATATCAAATTATATATATATATATATATATATATATCTAAATATATCAGTATACATCCCTAGATGAAATATTGATCTTATTTTTAAAGTAAAAGGTCCAAATTTCGTTATTTCAAGTGTTAGGTCTAAATGAAGGTCTTAAAAATATATAATATATTTATTTTCATTACGTCATATGGCTGTGATAATTTAATTTGACACGATCCTATTAATAATATTCATATGTACAAAATATTAGTCGCATCATGAGGTCATGATGAGAATAATTGTCTCGCCCATACAAATCCTTTTCTAAGGATAAGTCACAAGACATAAGGTTTTGAGAAGATAATAAATTTCATATTCTTCTGCCATAGGAATCATAAAATTCTAAACAAAAAAACAAATTTAGAGACATGTTCAAACCTACACAAATAAATTTAAAAATATATTATTCAGATCTAATAAGTTCATATGCCTCCTACGTTTATTTAAATCCATACAATTCCTTCATGGACATATTCAATGAAAGTAATATACGGGTTCTTAAACCCTATAAAAATACAATTAAAGGAACTTAGTATTTTTGAGAACCTTGGTTAATATATTATCATCCACCCCACACCACCGCACACCACCCCAAACATTACATGCTTTCCAAGTTCATTACACTACCTATACATGATCATAGCAATTTACAAATTGTAATTAATCTGACATCTTAGAAAAACAATACTTAGCCCGATTATGCATATTTTAGAATAAAATTTTATTTTCCTTGATTTATCATTTTCATTTTAGTAAAATAATGTATAAAGGACCATAAACATAACATTATGGTGTATCCAATCCTTTACCAAATTGCTCTCTTTCATAGTTCCATTCTTCTTTATTTTCTCTATTATATAATTTGATTTACACAATTTCTTCCTCGTGTATTATTTAAATGCAATCATTTATGACATGTAGGAAACCTATCTCCCTTACCAAAACCATACAACGTTCTATATTGGGTTATTTAATCTAATAGGTATCCTCTAGGTATTGTTATTCCAATTCATTTAAGAAAAATGAAAAATAAATTTGATGTTATTGAATATATGCCAATATTAGTAATGTTAATAACATTATTTATATTCATGGTGGCATTATAAATGTAAATGAATTGTGATTATCATTGATATTATACATGACATGAGAGTGATCCATATAAAAATAGTGGGGAACGATTCACCATCATTCAATAACTTGATCTCAAGGCTAAGGTTCACCAAAAAAGTGTCCTTCACTAAGGATTTCTATTACAGTGAATTCCATGTTGTTCCCAAGATACCTTGATAATTGTTAAATACCATGTTGTAGCCTCGCAAAAGAATTTACTTTCAAATTAATTGAATTTTAATTTATTTACACAACTCAAAAAAATATCCTTTAAATCCATTTGATCAATAATTAAAGTACATTCAATCCAAAATATATATTATGAAGAAAAGTAGTAATTGTTTTGATACTACAAAATATTACCCATTTTATTGCATAATCCACTAATTCGTAAGCTTGTTAGTTATCATATATTTAAATATGTAATTTTATAATTAGGGTTTATATTATTTCAAAATTAAAAATTACTTAAATAGGAAATAATATCATATTATATAAAATGGAAGTAATAATTTGATGCGCTAAAGCATAACTTATGAAGACCATAATTTTTGATCCAATCGTTAGATCGTCTTGAAATTTTCCATGGTGTTAGATCTTAATTAGTACTATGTTGTGACCAAAGTTTTCACAAATGTTGGAATCCATTACATAATATGTTTCATGCCAAATTCCTTCATGTAGTGCTCTAAAATTAGCTTCAAGTATTTTTTTGGTTTTGTCTAGAACATACAATTTTAATTTCATTTTCTCTACTTTATAGAATAATCCACGATTTGACGTAATCCTTCATTTATGAATTAAAGAAGACATATTTAATACACAAAAATCGTGGCTGATTTCAGGTGTTTTAACTATTGGTATTATCTCCATTTTAGGGTTTCATGGCATTTTAGGGGTTTTTAGAAATAATGGACAATAAAAGGAAGATGGTAATGTTTTAGAAGATTCGTGTGGATTCAAGAATGGGAAGAACACTATTTTGAATATTTAAGAGTTTTAGAAAATGATTTGTGTGTGTGTGAGTTTGTTAACAAGTAATTATGACCTCTTACTGGTTGGATCTACATCAATTTGTATCGAGAAAAGGATTTGGATCTTATGAGAACGGTGAAGATCAAATCTCTAATCATCAAAAAATAGTTAAGGAAATTTTTGACAAGAAGGATAAATCATGAAGTTTTGAAGCTAGGAATTTTTTTCTACTTTGGGACACAAAAAGAGAACCATGATGAAGTTTTGGTAAGTTTGATAATCTTTGGCCTTGCCTTTTTAATATGTGCTAGTTTTGTGGAGAAAACACATTTTTTCTCTTATCTATATGGGACTCACCTCCCATTACCATATAGTGTGAAATATCTTAAATTATACCAATATTAAGTGCATATCCTTTCCTTATACATAGTTTGGTTTTTTTTACCTCATTTGATCTTTTCTTTTGTTGTCTTTTGTGTTTTTCTGGAATATATAGAGAAACAATCATGCACTTTAGTACATTTCAAAGTCATAAAAGCATACTATCATTTACATGATTCGTAAGAAAGAAAACTAGTAATTGACAAGTATATTTGGCCTCTTTTCTCTCTATTTTTACTTTCTCTTTGGTCTTTCAAACCTTACATCCTAGTCCGAACTTTACTTATTTATCTATTATGATTTCGAGACACAAGTGCTTCGCTAGGACAAGAACGCCTAGGCACTCATGTCCCCTCCAGGAGCCCCTAACCCATTTCTATCTTAGTCACTCCTTTTGGGTCTCTTCTATCTTTTGGAATCTTTTCTATGTATGGGTTTTCCTTCCATTTTTCATTTAAGAAATTTAAACAAGTGAATCATATATATACATAGTTACGTGTTAAAAATCAAGAACCAAACACTAAGCATTATTATCAACACCTAAGCTTGTGTTAAAAAGTCACCTAGAGCACTTCAAAACATATGTATAACATACATTCAAGGGACAAAGGACTGTATATTCTACACACATAACATAGTAATAGGAAGTTCATTTTATTCGATCCACACCTTCTACTACATTGCTACATTCTAGCTACTGAGACCACTATTAAGTGTAACCTACAAAAGGGCATCCTAGGGAGCAATTTATACACACACTCACAATAAATACATGGATTTTGGGATGTAATACAATGATTGGTTGTAATTTCACTCTTAGGGTGACTTTAAAAGGCAATCAAAATCCCCATAGTGTATCTTTATTTTTATATTTTATGTGGTTTTGGGCTTGTGTAGGTGAATTTATCTTTTACATGTTACATGTACCTTCAAGATCATAGTTGAAATAATAAGATATCAACAGAGAATAATTGTGACACCCTAGAGACACAAAAAATTAGATCTTGAGGTTTTGTGCATTCATGGTTACCAGATCATGTCATCTATTCACATACACCTCTGTCATGTTGTGGGTGCCCTGTCCAACCTTTTCTATGAGCTCCAAAATTAACATAGATCATATATGATACTTCTTACATCCTATTCATCACTTCTCCTAGTGAATATCACTGCAAGTGGTGTGTAAATCAACTAAGTCCTCTTATCTCATCTTCTTAGTTAGGGTTTTAGATTTACATCTCAGTTTACTTGTGTCATTTTTGTATTTTATCATTTATTTCAAAAGTGACTATACAAAACTTAGATGTAATTAATTTAAATTAAATTAAATCATTTGGTGAACCCATCGCTCGAACCCAACCTTGCTTCTAGGAATTTTATCATCTTTTTAACATGGCTGAAATTTACCCCCTTTACTGATGAAGACCTTCATGATCTCCAAGCTCATCTTGTTGAACATCCACAAGACTTAGATATAATTTTATTCTTTTCTCGTGAGGAGACCACCAATCTAGTGAATATTAATCCCTCCCACCTCTAATACTTATTCCATTCCTATTGGAACGTAACCTCTAAACTCTAACCTTCCACCTATCTCCACTTTCCCCATGTCTGTTACTACTCCTACAAACCATTTTACTCCACCTTTTATTTCTCATACACGAAAAGTCTCATCTTCATCCATGCAAGACCTATCTTATGCATATTAGGACCTACAAGTTAAAATATGACAACTATAACATGCTACTTTGCATTATTCTTCATCTCTTGATTCCTCATTTCTTCTTTAGACTCATTTTGCACGTGCCATTTATACTTATCCACTTCCTCTCAAATTTTTAACCCCTAAGCTTCCCACCTTCAATGCCCATGGTGAACCTTAATAACATCTCAGATGTTATCATGTGGCATCTCTTTATTATGTGAATGATCATACATTTCTAGAAATCTATATTCTTGAAGTCTTCATGATTACACCATGTATTGGTATTAAGACCTATATGTTCATTCGATAATTTTTTTACTTATTTATCCAATGCTTTTCTTTGTCAGTTTTCCATCAATATTTGCATTAATATCTATTATGCAAACTATATCAAATGAAGAAAAGATAAAATGATCATTTAGCGTACTATGTGTTAAATTATAAGAATAACCAAGTTGAGATGACCAATGTGCTTGTTGATTTATAATTACAAGATCTTTTTGTTCAAAGCCTCTTATGACCACTTTTGGGGCATGTTATCTTTGAGACCTCTCCTTATTTTCATAAATTATGCCAAACACTTAAAATGAATGATATCAAACTTCTATCTATGGGAAAACTAAAATATCAAGACAATCCTTAATCTTCTTCTAGTAGGTTTCAAGCTAAATCAATATTCAAGCCTTTTCCTAAGCCCATTTGAAGAAAAAATATCATTAATGTCATATCTCGCACCTAAAAATCTTTAATGACAACCTATAAATCATACTTCTACCAGATTACCCTATGCACCTCATTTTATTTTAAGCAACCTATTCACCCTTCCACCGCCACTTAATCTTGATCCATCTCACCCCTGTGGCCACAATAATGATGAAAACAATAGATGTGACTATTACCAATGTCTTAAGAACTCTACATATCATTTTTCAAACTAATGAATATCATTGAAGATATTATTGATAAGCAATACACTCGAGATCCATGTGTCATCCAATTCTACATAGTTTAATGATAACAACAAGATCAAAATATTTAACGACCCTTTTCCCAAGCATGACCAATAACCTACGATGCTTTTTCCAATCTTACATACTTGTGTTGTTCCTCTACCTATGTCGGGGCCTCCTAATTTCCCTATCATTTCAGCTGATGCATCGCTACCAACCATTTAATTTTTTAAAAAGATAATCATTCTACTTTCACTTATGATTCATTACATACGAACGCATCTATAGACTCATTTACTATCAATAAAACCACTATGTATCATGCGAAACCTATCAGTGTGTGTGCTCTATTACACTTCTTGTGGCTATAAAATTTATATTATCTAATATCACATATCCAGTTCTTACCTATTTTAGCTACGTAACACTCCATGTTACATTTTTTCCTCTTACCCCGCTTGTTCCTTTCATTGTGGCATCTTCAAATAAATGTTGTGACGTGCTCCTAGGTATTTATTAGCTCTATGTTTCCCAAAAATTTCCATCCTTTAGTCATTTTTGTCTTAAGTTCATTTACATTAAACAAGTTGTAACTCTCAAAAGAATTCTACCATGCACACCATTACCTCTACCTCCTCTTGATGACATCCTTTCACCGCTTCTAGTATCTAGTCATCATATGATCTCAAATCAAAGGAATCTTATGCACATACCTCTCCTATTCCCAGATGACCAACTTCAAGGATTTTTCTTCCTCATCATTCTACTAGTCCACCTCATCTACCTAAGTCCCCTACATAGGAAGCCACTTCAAATAGGTGTTCACCGGGATCTTTAACACATAGATCTCCTTCATATAGGTTTTTAAAAGCTCATTCAGCACATAGGATTCCATCACATATACATCTTCACTCTCATACACTTCTGATCATATAGAAGAATAATATTCCTCAATCTCATTCGATATTAGGAGGAGGACCCTTCCCTTTCACTCTCATCAAATAGCCTACTCTTCCTCACACACTTGGGGGCATCACACTTTCTCCCCACTTCTAGTACCATTAGTTTTCTATAGTCTCTAATAATATGCTATATGATTCACATAGTCCTACACACTTTGATAGAAACTTTGTATCGTCATTACTCTTTAAAACAATCTAGTTCCATAGTTCTATGATGTCAAAGTTAAAACAACCCACTTGAGACCCAAAAAATAACCTAGGGTTAGTTAGAAAATTATGGGATATATTCATTTTTATTAGAAGTGTCCACAACCAAGTTACAAGACAACAGAGACCCTATTAGGTTCTGAAATGATTCTAAAATTACTAGATCATGCTTTTCATTTATTAACAATTATCAAGGTCGCATTGTTCAACTTTTAGGATTAGAAGTTTCACTTAGGTTCAGGGAGTAATTTACCCCCATACCCACTCTCTAGCAAGCTCAGAGTTTCAACTTGATTTTTCACACACTTAACATATTAAAAATTTCCCTAAACTATTCCCATTAGATTGGAAATTTTCTCACCTTTCTGGTGATATACAGAGTCCTCCTAACTCCTTCAAGAACTCAAGTTATGAGCAAGTGGACTTTAGGGGTCAAATTTTCCCCAAGGGGACACGTGTCAAGAGGAGGGAAAATCCCTTTGGCGGGTTGGCGGATCGCGGGGTGGCTTTAAATATATATTTATATTTTTCTTTCTCCGCATGAAGGCCCAATTACAAAGTTTCTCCCATGCCTCCCACGGGTCCCTAGTGGACACGCGTCGAGTCCTAGTTCAAAGCGGGAGAGGGTGAGGGAAGGGCAGAGCAACCTAGGTGTTTTGGAAAACTTCACCAAAAGGAATAAAATGGGTGAAACTCACACATGGGTCCACATGCCCACGGAGGAGAAAATCCTAAGGTGAGGATGGGGTTTCAGGCAATGGGGGAATTTTCTAAAATTTTCGCAAGATGAAAAAAAAAAAAATGGTTTCATCACCTCCACTAGCACCCAAAGCTGCCACGTGGCAGCCTGTGATTGGCCATAGGCCAGTGGGGCTAAAAGGAATTTTTTTCCAAATTTTTAAAAAGGCTTATGGCAAAAGAAAATTCCGCATCTCCATCATTGTCTCATGAGGACACGTGGTAGCCTCTACGACATTTGTGGGATAGTGGAGGAAAGATGAAATTTTTCCCAAGCCAAAATTTTCAAAAACATTTCTAAGGAAATTCGATGGGAAATTTTTAGTTGTGACCCCTCCAGGAAAATTTTCCCAAAGTTTCCCTCCTAGGCACAAAAAAATTTAAAGTGCCATAACTTGAGCTAGAAAGCTTAGTTTTGGCAAAACAAGGACTTTTAGAAATCTCTCGATGTCCGCTTTGCATAGGAACCACAAATTTTACTTTTTGATAAGGGTTAACGGGTCACTTTTGCAAAAACGTATGTAGGATTTTAATTAGGAGACTGGTAATTTCTATCTTTAAATTTTGATTAAATTGGGTCTCCTCCTTCACTCAACATGCCAAATAGACATGGAGGATTACTCTAGGAAGGATTTTGAAAGGTTTAGGAAGTTAAATTTGTTCAATTGATTTAAATTTGAATTTTTCCAACAAATAACAAAAAGTGGCTAAGGAAGGAATTATGTTCAAATTTGCAAAGTGGATAAATTTTTTCCTTAATTTTTCTTTGTCAATCTGAGTTCCATGTTAATATATCATATTAAATTTTAAGGTTTACAAATTGATTTAAGTGTGCAGGTCCGAACTATGCATTTTTATTAAGTTTGATTGTCAATTTGGCATATTTACAAGAGATCAATTTCTTGAAAATTTGCATATAAAATCTTATCATTCAAGTTTGGAATTTCATTTCTAAACTAATCAAATGCATTCAGTTGTTTACAACAAACCATTCTGAATCAGAAGCAATTACTAAATTTCTTTTTTACATAACTCCAAAAATACAAAATACAACATTGTTTCCACGTACATTTCTTCCTTACAAACAAAGATATAACTATCTCTTTTTCCATACAATCAAAACATTGCATTTAATTCAACAATGCATACAAGAGAAGGTCTTTTAATTCTTTATTAATTCCAATAATATACTTTACATATTTCAACGTTGGGAAATAATAACAACATTCAATTTATCTCTTTCCAATGTATAGTGCAAAATGCAAATGCCTTTCTCAATTCAATTATACATTCTTATAATCAATTACAACATCATTTATCCATAACATAACTGTTATAATTTCATCCACACCATGTGGGAAAGGATTACAAATGAATTTTTTTCCACAAGGGACTGTCAAACCATGTTTTTCCTTGCTCCGGGACAGCAACATGAACATTTCTCTTCTCCAAGTTGATCACAACAAAAGAGGGAGAAGGGAAACACTCTCCACCCAACCAAGACATCCAATGAAAGGAGAAGGCTTCCTTCATCCTTGGCCCCCGAGCCCCAACAAAAATATAATCAAAGGTGTAATTCAACCATGGCAACAACTGGCTTCCACAACACAAAATTCTTTCACATACACATTTTTTTTTGTTATTTTTAAAAACACATTTCAACACAAAAACATTAGTTCACAACTACGTTTAAAATCATTTCAAAAACAAGATTACTCGGGGCTTGATCATGCAATCCAAAGGAGCAAGGTCTATGGGGGAAGCTACTTATGCCTCCCAATTGGAATTTGGGCATCCACCAATAACAAACCACCAAAATAATTCATCACACACATTTCTTTATGCCCCCATAAATCCCTCCTTATTCCCCCCACAAAGTAAGAAATGCAAGCTATTTCTTTTCCATGGTGGATCCCAAACCCAAACTCCCTCCACAAAGTTATAATGCGAATGGTATTCCTTATGCCCCCATATGGATTCCCCATATCCTTCTCATACACCATCCCTATGCCATTCTACCCAAGTGAACAAATAAAATAAGGCATGAACAAATAAAATAAAAAGGCAGTTAAATTCCTATCCATGGTTACTTTTTGTCCAAAAAAAAGCTTCAAGTGCCAAAACACATTCCAAAACAAAAAATTCCAAGCATTTAAATATTTTTCCAAATTCCTCCAAAAACAAAGCTCCACATAAGAAAAATGTGCCCCCAAGGAAGAATGCGAAATGTTCGACAACCCAAAAAAAAAAATCAAGAGTTTGAATTGGAAAGAAGGGGGAGAGAAGAGGATGATGTGGATTTATACAGGATGCCACATCACACATCCTCCAATTCAAACACAAAAGACAAACGCCTTTCTCCCAAGCATAATAAAGAGGTGGGTGAAAAACATGACAAGTTACTTGCACACTATAAAAAGCACACAACTCAAGGGACAACAAATTAATTAAAATTTAAGAAAGTGTAACCCAAATCAAGCAACATTCTTAATAAAATTAATTATAAAAGTCAACAATCACATCTCCATCCATAAGTATAGTTGGTAGATTAACTTTAGAGGCATGGGACAAGTTTTACCTGTCCCACAAGCCTCCAAAAATAGCCCCCAAGGACAAATTCGAGTTTCCATGGAGGTGGAGTATTTCTTACTCCAATTAACTGCAAACAACCAACAACTCTTATAATTACTTTCCCATATCCCAATTTAATTTATTTAAATTTTAATCATATGATTCTCACATTAATTCTATCACAATTTAATTAATTAAAAGAAGGGAACACATTACTAATAAAATACATACAACAATAATAAAAATTAACCACATCAATAAAATACATGATACCCATGGTCACATGTAAAGGTAATCCCCCATGGGAATCCCTAACAAAATACAACACACAACACAATAAAATGAGTTCCCATGGTGACCTTGTCGAATTCACCTAGAATTCCATTATGGTTGGTCTCCGATCCCCGATGCTTTGTTGTGATATTTTTAACCTGCAAAATGCAAATACCTCCTTCGGCCTTGTGGCCATATCAGAACATCCAACATGATATAAATGAAATCACAAAACCAACTATATAAATGAATCACAACAACATCAAAGCAACAACTACATCATTTCCATTTTTAATCCGCAACTATATCAACATCATAAAATATTCATTTTCTAGATCTACTCATAATATAAAAAATCACATGTCTAAACAACATCCATAAAACATTCATGTCTATAATATATCATCATCCACATATAATGTGTCTCTAATAATCATCATGCATCAAAATCAAATCAAGATCAACAATAATCCATGATCAATGTCTAACATCATACTAAATCAAAACATAATAATGTCTATAATGTAATCAATGGTATCAACATAAGAATCAAAACATGTCAATGGTAAGTGGGAACTACATCCCCCTCCCCTTACACTCGACTTTCTCCTGGAAGTCACTGGAAAAAATGTGGAAACTGAACTCGTAATGAAGTAGCATCCTCCCATGTAGCTGCAGTCTCATCATATCTTTCCCACTGCACCCGAACCTGATCAACCTCTCTACCTCGAAGGCCTAGGGTCCTACAATCTAGGATGTGAATGGGATCCACCATCACATGACCTTGTTCCTACACCTATAATGATTTCCAATCTAACACATGAGAAGGATCTGCAATATATCTCCGAGAATTGAAACATGAAAAACATCATGTATGTGAGACAAGGTAGGTGGCAATCTTTAGACGGTAGGCCAAAGGGCCGATACGCTTCAAGATCTCAAAAGGTCCCATGAATATAAGAGCTAACTTAGAACCTTTTCCATAATGGATAGGGCTCTTGTGTGGCATGACATGAAGGAACACCTTCATTCCCAAACCAAAACTTTGGTCAATCCTATGTTGATCCGCATACTTCTTCCGCCTATCCTATGTCTTCTGCAATCTCTTCCCGATCAACAAGCACTGCTACTCCATGTCCCGTAGAAGAGCTGGTTCATGAGATACTCGTCCTCTAACCTATCCCAGCCTAAGAGGTGTCATGTACTCTCTACCATAAAAATCTGAAAAGGAGCCATGAATGTAGAAATATGGAAACTATTATTGTAGGAAAACTCCACTAAGTATAGGTACTCCTCCCACTTAGAATGTTGATCCATCACATACATCCTAAGCATGTCCTCTAAAATCTGATTCACTTGCTCAGTTTGTCCATCTGTCTCAGGGTGATATGTTGTGCTAAATTTGATCCTCATCTCGAGGACATACTACATGGTATTCCAGAAATGTGAAGTGTACAAAGGATCGCAGTCACAAATGATCCTCCACAGAATCCCATGTAACTAGGAAATATCATCCAAATATACTCGTGCCACTACTCTAGCTATTTAGGTGGTCTTCACTAGAGAAAAGTGAGCTGCTTTTGTCAATTTATCAACCATGACCATGATGGTGTCATGGTGATATCTTGACATCAGTAGCCCAATAATGAAATCCATGGAAATAGTGTCCCACATCCATTCTCGTATAGCATGAGGATAAAGAAGGCCTTCTTAATGTCGATGCTTGGCCTTAATTCTCGGCACTCCAAACATTGTGACATGAATCGGGCCACATCTTGATGAATTCCTATCTAATGGTACAAGCTGTCTCAAGGTGGCGCGCATCTTCTTCACCCCAGGATGGGTTGAATAGGGTGCATTCTGTGCCTTTACCAGGATGTCCTTTCTCAACCCTCCATCTTTGGGAACATATAACCAGCCTCCACTCCCGAGAAGGCCATCTTCATCTAAGGAAACCCCATCAAACTTCCCCTTGATGGGTCTCTGTTACTCGATCTCTGCTCGAACTGCAATGTAGAAGTTGTCTGTCAGAGGAAGCTACAAGAAGGATATTGCTCCATAAATGTATGCTCATTGAGGTGGCCGTAAACACATGTCTCCGTCTACTAAGATCATCTATTTCCACAATCTCTTTCCCCTTCACATGGTCTATCTCCATGTCATATTCATAAAGAAAATCCATCCAATGTGATGACGAGCGTTGAGATTGGGCTACATGAAGAAGTGGCAAAGACTCAAGTGATCCGTCCCGAGTGTGAATCTCCATCCAAGAAGAAAGTGTCTCCATCTAACAAAAGTATGCACAACTACCACAAGCTCAAGATCATGGGTGGGATGATTAAGCTTGTGATATTTGAGTCTGTAAGACTCAAAAGCTTCTACTTTGCCCTCTTGCATCAACACACCTCTAAGGCCTACCAACAAAGCATCCATGTAAACAAAGAACTCACCTGTGGATCCAACACTACAAGAATTAGTGTTGTAGTGAGGCACTCCTTTAGTGTCTTGAACACCTACACGCATCTATCTCGACCAAGAAACATTCTTCCCTTTCCTTTGAAGGAAAGTGATAAAGTGCACAATTCGAGAGAAGTCCTAAACAAATATCTAGTAGTAAACTCGCTAACCCCATGAAACTACACACCTCGGTACCACCGTAGTGGGTGCTGGCCAATTCATAATGGCTCTAATCTTGGAAGGATTGACTGAGATAATTTCCCATAAATAATATGACCCAAATCTGGACCTCTGTTTCTAAAAGAAAGCACACTTCTCCAAGTTTTCATAAAGCTATTGCTCAAGAAGACAGTGAAGAACCTGGCGAAGGTGCCCCTCATTCTCCTCACGTGTACATGAGTATATCAAAATGTCATCTAGGAAGATGAGCATGAAGTAATCTAATAAGGTCCTGAATACCCCATTCATCAAACTCATGAACATTGCGGGGGCATTAGTCAAACCAAAAGGCACCACTATGAACTCATGGTGCCCATATCTCATACGGAAGGTAGTCTTATGAATGTCTCCGCTCTCGAGATTCTCAACTAATGGTACCTTGACTTGAGATAAATATTAGAGAAAACTATGGCTCCCTTCATCTGATCAAATAATTCATCAATACGAGGAAGAGGATAATGATTCTTGATCGTTACCTTGTTCAACTGGTGGTAATCAATACACAACCGCAAGGATCCATCCTTTTTCTTCACAAATATCACCGGTGCACCCCAAGGGGATACACTAGGATGGATAAGGCCTTTTTCCAAAAGACACTCAAGCTGTAACTTGAGCTCACAGAGCTTTGGGGTGGTCATCCGATAAGGTTCCCGTGAGATAGGCTATGCTCCAAGAACTAGATCTGTATGAAAATAAATCTCATGTGGGGGTGGTAACCCCAAGATCTCCCCTATAAATACATCAAAAAAATCTCTCAAAATGGGATGATCATCTAGTGATGGCCCACTACACCCATCCTCTAATCTATCACTAACCATTATAGCATACATGTGACAACCTCATCGCACACACCGCTTACGCTGCATAACAAAGACAGTGCAAATAGAAACGAAGTCTCTTGATCCCTAAGATTACCAACTCAACTCCCAAATCATCTGCACAATATATAGTGTTGTGATAACAATCCATCCTAGCCCTATGTGTAGACAACCAATCCATACCCAAAATGACTTTATACGAGCCTAAAGGAAGGATACGGAGATATGAGGTATTAGTGAAATGTCCCAAATCCACTACACACTCCTTAACTAAGGATTATATAGAGATCTTGGCTATAGAAGCCTTCTCGACATCCCAACTAAGACCCCTGTCTAGCGCCACCAACCTATATCACTCTACTAATGATGGTGCAATGAAAGAATCGGAAGAACCAGAATCAAAGCATACAGAGGTAGGAATACCACCAATGCTACATGTGGTCTTACTTGTTGTGCTTTGATGCTCTGTCTAGCGGTTCTTAACCACTACATAAATCCTGTGGCTACATCACATGTCACCAACATTCGGTTCTGAAATCCATGTCTTACCCTTGTTATTAGGGTTTTGTGGGAAATCTCTCCAAAAGTGTCAAATAACTCCACAACTAAGACATCCTTTTGATCCTCCCCAATGAGTAGCACCTACAACAGGTGCCTAGAAGCCTGTGGTGTGGATCTTGATGATCTAGCTTCGATTTTCTGAGGTTTTTGATGGTGAGCTCTTGTTGATTGAGCACTAGGTCCATCTTGTGTCCTAATGGGGCTCCTAGGAGGATGCCACGTACTCTAACCTCTCTATGCATCAGCTCTCTATGGAGGTATATGAGGTCAGTGGGACTACTACTTCTGTTGTGGCCTAAAGGATGACTGTGCTATACCCGGGCACCGTGAGGAAGGGGGTGACCCCCTCAATCTACCATCCTACATCGCGCTATATGCAGCTCCCGACTTAGTCTCTATCCTAATGGGTCTTTCCCTAAGTCTCCTCGAAATATAGGCCTTCTCGACGGCCTCTGCTAATGTCTGTGGGTAGTGGATCTACACAACACCTCCAATATCTAAATTCAAGCCCCGAGATGAACCTATGAATCCGTACCTGCTCATCCTACATATACTCTACATACTAGAGTAGATCCAAAAATATACTCTCATACTCTGCTACAGAAAGAGAAGCCTATCGAGGTCATGGAACTCATTGATCCTCTCTGCATGAACCTTCGTGACAAATACGTACTCCTCGAATATCTCATGAAATAGCTCCCTGTGTCACTATGTCTCGAATCAAAATGGATATTCTACTCCTCTGTCCTCCACCATACTCTTGCTCCATCCCTCAATAGATGGATCACAACACGAGCTTTCGTGTTGCTAGAACAAGGATAAATCTTGAAGCAACCGCTCAAGCTCACTAGCCAGGCCTCTACCTAAAATCCACCCGTGTCTCCTAAGTAATGTGATGGCTGAAGCTTCAGGATCTCCTTGATGTGATATACTGACTATGGTCCGATGACCTCTAGGTCTCTCTACATACTCATCCATAAGCATATAGCTCCAAGACCTCTCTCTACACTCTAGAACTTTGTCACCTTGTCTCCTAGGTGGTGACTTTGATATGGCTAACTCTGAATGGGAGTTATCTCCTCTATGCTCCTCATTGGGTCAAGGAGATGCCTAACCCTCAATGGAAGGGGCTCTATCATGACTAGTTGCATGTCCTCCTCCTAATCCTCCGCGTAGAGTGGTATTAACATCTTGAAGGGTATGTAGAATCTGATGTCCAATAGCTGCTACACCCTTATATGGTGGTGGTGGTGGTGGTGGTGAGTCCGATTCTTTGTGAAAGTTCATCTCACTCCATCCGAGCCTCCCGCACGAGGACTCAAAGTGAGAGTTATTTTATTTTGCTAAGTTTTACACAACTTTCATGTTTACTAAATATACAATATCTAGCTAAGTTGTTTTCTAGGTTTAAAAGTGTGCTAGGTTTAAATTTCATGCCTCAAGTTTTCTAGTGTGCCAAATGGTCTAAGATTTTAAACCACTACTCTTATACAAAGTGTGATGCTAGGTTAAAAAAACCACTTGAGATGAAGAAATAACCTAGGGTTAGTTAGAAACTTATGGGATAATTTTTTTATTAGAAGTGTCCACAACCAAGTTGTAAGACAAAAGTAGACCCTATTAGTTTCTTGAACAATTCTAAAATTACTAGATCATGCTTTTCATTTATTAACAATTATCAAGGTCGCATTGTTCAACTTTTAGGGTTAGAAGTTTGGTTAGGTTTGGGGAGTAATTTACCTCCATACCCACTCTAGCAGAGCTCAGTGTTTTAACTTGATTTTTCACACAATTAACATATTCAAAGTTTCCCTAAATTATTCCTATTGGATAGTAAATTTTCTCACCTTTAGGTGATATAAAGAAGTCCTCCTAACTCCTTCAGAACTCAAGTTATGGGCAAGTGGACTTTAGGGGTCAAATTTTCCCAAGGGGACATGTGTCAAGAGGAGGGGAAAACCCCTTTGGCGGGTTGGCGGATCACGGGGCATCTCTAATTATATTTATTTTCTTTATCCAGTGTGGGTACAATTACAAAGTTTCTCCCACGCCTCCATGGGTCCTCGGTGGACACGCGTCAAGTCCTGGTTCAAAGCGGGAGAGGGTGAGGGAATGACAGAGTGGTGGGGTGATTTGGAAAACTTCACCTAAAGGAAGAAAAAGGGTGAAAGGCACATGTCCGGTGTTTGCATGCATGCGGAGGAGAAAATGCCAAGGTAAGGATTGGTTTTCAGGGCCACAGGTGAAATTGTCCAAAATTTTCCCAAGGTGAAAACTAAAAAAAACAAAATGGTCTGCCCCCTCTGCTAGCACCCAAAGTTGCACGTTATCTTCAATTGATCCACCCTTGCTTATAGATCCATTTTTGTTGTGGGGATGTTTTTTTCCTTCACTTAAGTTGAAATCCTTTCTACAGGTGTTTACCCTTCATACTCTGACAGTTCTACACTCATGACATTACCTTGGATTCCTTTACACTCACTTGCTAGACCTATGTCACACTTTCATGGACCAAACTCAGAGTTCTTAGTGTTGCTGCCATCAATTTCCTTCATAGAGTGGGAAAAATTCCAACACATAATTTCTATCCTTCCTAAGGGTAGGCACATAGTTTGGTGCAGATGTCTCTTCTTTAGTACAGAGGTAGAGGATCTCATCATCAACATTCTTCTTGGAGACTTCTTAGAGTTATAGAGTTCAGATCCATCTATGGCATCTTCTGCATCCCTCTCATCTCCCTCTTCTCCTCCTCTTCTTCCTTCTAGAAAGATGTTGTTTGTATATGGGCACCTTATCAGGCCTTTAGTTTTTGGGCCCCATTGGCACATCTTTCTTAGTTATCTAGGGGAGTCTTCTTTTTGTTATGTCTCACCATGACCTCTTCCTCGATTCGATAAAGTTTGGGTGTTGGTGTGTGTGACCTGCCTTGTTATCATCCACATCACTTGGTGAGTTAGCTCACCTTGTGAGATTCATAGGTCTTAGGAGTCAACCGACAATTGTTAGATTCTGTCATAGAATATGCCATTGTCATTTTTGTCATTTGTCATATGAATTACATTCCTTATTCGGAATTGTAACTCCTCATTTAGTGGCGTGATATGCGTCGGTCATGTAATATGTGTTAGTGGTGTCATAGGATTTAATTTCCTTGTTTAGGCATGGGGGTTACACAAAACCCCTATTTGTACTTCCTTTTTCGATCTATGAGTATGAGAAGACATGTTTTCTTATTTACATATTCTTTCCATTGTTCGAATCTTTCTTATTGCATTGGAGCTTGATGTTACCATCGGAGTGTAACTTCATTGTGGTGCATTATTTTGATCTCGGTTCTTGCATATCCCTCTTTCAAGGCCTCTTCTAAGACCTCGTCAACTTTTTATTCTCTTCCTCCATACCTCTTATTTTCTATTTTCTTCTTCTCACTGTCTTTTCCTTAATAATCTCATAATATTCAATCTTCTCAATCCTTCTTGTTTCTTCACAAAACTATAAATCTACTTCTTGCTTCATATCTGCATTATCATCTTCAAAACCAACTGTAAAATATCATACATAATGCTAAGAAACCCTCAAGATTTCATTTTTATATATTTTTGAGTTTCCATCAATAAATTCATTTGAGACATCATCATGAAAAATATTACTTTTTTTCCTATTCACATTTAATAGGAAAAAGTGTATGGTTGATTCAATTATCTACAATAGTGTAGATGTCATTATTTCCATCATGCACTAATTTTCCTATCATACTACCATGTCTACCCAACAACACATGGAAAACATCCATTTGAACCAAATCACATAACACCTTATCTTTACATAATTTGTTAATTAAAAACTCTACCGACATGTTTACCTAACATAGATATGATTTCCCTTTTGCATCAAAGATACTAGAAATGAGTTATGGTGGATTGTGACTTTTAGTCCTATTTTTCTACAATCTCAAAAGATATATTAATTTTTCTTTTCTCCCACTATCAATGACCACATTAGAACATTTACCTTCGGGTTTACATCAAGTTTTGAATAAAAATCTTCTTTGAGTTACTTCATTCATCATTTTACTTGGTTTCAAAAGTACTCTTTTGCATAAAAGAGACTTACCTTTATCTTGAATACTTCAACCAAAAAAATTTATGTCCATCTCTTTCATTCTTTTATTCATATCATTACATTCATAATCCTTGTGTCATGCAAACTTAACTCTATTAATTATCTCTCCTCTCGTATGAGACTTGTCTCCATCATCCTTACTCTATCATTTTCCTCTATATCAGTCAAACTCCTCATCAATACATCAATCATCCTATCCATATTCTTTTCCAAATATGGCCTTCCCTCTACTCTCACTTGCATTGTTTTATCTTCACTTTCTTCTCCTAAAATTTGTCAAACTTTCCTTCAAAATTTTCAAATTTATTTTCCTACTCTGATATAAAATGATGTAGATCTATATTACTATTGAGTCAACACACAAATTTAGGCATATCAAAACTTCCAATATAGTACCTTCTAGTCAAGAAAACTTACTTTCTCGGGATTAGAATTATCCCTTCTTCAGTCAATTCAAACCTCAAATGTAAATTAATGCTTCTGAACCTTCTTCACCTTGTCTCTAAACTTCATGATTATCTAAGGATTATTCCACCATAAATTTTTATTAATACTGAAAGGAATCAATAAAATGATCAATTTTATCAAAAACATCCCTTAAGGGATTTCAAGACAAGTGCTCTGGTGAATTCATGAATAGAAAAAAATAGGAAGGCCAAGAATAAAATCCATACCTTCTTCAATAACCTTTAAATTTTTTAATGTGTGGGGTAAATTTGGACTCTTAAATCCTTTGCTATATCTCACCTTGATTCAGTCACTCTCTTAGTTTATTAGTAAATTCCATATTAGCCCCACCTTTAATGATTTTAAGCCTTTTTGTTCTAGGAACTAAAATAATAATATAATCGTAGTTCTAAATACCCATTTTGGTTTTATATTTGTGTATCAAGTTTTAAGGTATGCTCCTTCAAATAAAATGATAAAAATCAACCATTTTAGTCTCAATTTAGCCCTTATTGATTCAGAATTCTACACTATAATTCAACTTTGTCATGAATTGTAGAAACACTAGATAGTATGAAGGTTTGTAATAACAAAAAAAGTGAAGGTAGGTTGTAAAGACCATATATTTGAAATTTATTCACTTAATTATTCAATTAAGACCATGAAATTCTAAACCCTCAACAAACCTAGGCTTACACAAGTTTTACAAACTTGTGTGAGAACGGTATGAATTATAGGGGCATGAGTGTTTTTGTATCGAGTTAAATTTAGTCAAGTTCATTTCTTTATTATCTCATAATGATATCTTACAAATTTATGGGCCTAACCACTTTTACAAATCTTCTAATTAAGATATTTACAAATTTTGAGTTAGGTTTTATGCATAGAAATTTGAGAAGGGTACAAATTTCTCAATCCATGTATTTCCTTTCAACAAGACTCAAATATATTATCAAATGTTTAATTCAATCTTCTATAGCCTATGGACATAAAAACAAGGCATCTTACTTTCAAATATCTAGGAAACTAGTTCAATATCTATCTATTCTGCGCACAAGAAGAAGGTACCTTAGCATTTGGAAGGTTTGAAACATAACTAGTTCTTTTGTGGCATTGTCAAGCTCTATCAAGAATTGATAACACATGAAGACATTACCATATAAATTAAAAAAAAATTCCTTTGAATTTTATTCTTGCAAACTCATTCTCAACCTTATCTCTTGGCTCTAATGTTACACTTTATGCACTCTGTCTCAATTTTTATAGTAATTCCTAATAAACAATGAAAAAATACACAAACATGTGCATTGAATTTTTAGAACAGTGTTATATATATCTTATCATAATTAATGGTCCCTATTGATAGAATTCTTAGATTGTAAATTTAAATTACCTACCACATATTTCAAAGAAGCTCTTTAACAAATACTAGGAAGTAGTAAATACATGCATGAATGGAAACAAGTATTTCTTACCATAGATTCATCAATCAAACACATGTGATTCAAGTTTCAAAAATTTGTAACTTAGAAAATAAACCATTCCTAGTTTGTGATTCAATATAAACTATATATTCTATTAAAATTTGAATGCAAAGATATGGTGTAAATGATATACGATGAAATATAAATGCTAAATATTTTATTTAATATTAACTATGAAAGGAAATTAGAGGGGTAATGTACTTATATTAATTTTTTTATCCTGTGGTGAGTATGGACTTTAAAATATTTTGAAACAAGCACAAAACATTGCAACAAACAAAATTAAAATGCATTAAATGTGGAAATAACTACTATGGGGCACCAGGAGAGGGAAAAGGGTGCCCACAGACACCCTAGTCCTTTTTGGGGCTCTTAGGTCGAGGAAATGTCGAGACCTAGTTATGATATGGTTGTTAGGGGTTCACACTTGTTTTCATTTTATTTTCTATATGTTCACTTAGATCATCAAGGTAACATTAAACCTAGACAAAAATATCCTCCTACAAAACCCTCAAAATGAAAACAAATCCTAAAAAACAAAACATTCAAAATGAGGGGTTGGACTATCCTCGTTGTCACAATGGTGAAATTTTTAGTCAGCACTAAACTACATCTCGGACCCAATGTAGGTGTGTGTACTTGTGTGTGCATAAGTGATGCTAGGTCACCCTCACACCAATGATGCCAAGATAGTGGGTGGTAGCTAGATAAAATGTAAAAATGTGGATGGAATAGAATCAACTCCCTTCTTATGTAGTGTGTATGCAGAATAATGTTCCTAAATATAGTATCTTAATCTATATAGATTGTTATCCGTCGATAAGAATTTTCCATGCCTTATAATAGTATGTATGTTGTGTTTATATAGGGATATCATGCTTGAATTTTGACCATAATGACCCAACATGCTAACTAGTACCTCGGGGTATGAGAGGGAAAACCAAAAAGAATGACCTCAAAGGTCGAAAATAAGATCGACATAAAGAAAGGGCGGGTGCCGGGATGGAGAGGAGTTCGAGTGGTAATCTTTAATTCTAGGCGCTAGTAGTGTACAGGGGATAAGTCGTGACAAGTGATCGAGGGCTGATAGATAGGGATCTCTATGACCTGAAAAAAATTGGATATATGAGTTACAAGTGTGAATTATTAACACCATAAAAACAAACAAGACAAGTTGATAGACTATGTAATAGGTCATTAGTGAATACTTTGCTTACACAAGATCCATATATAAGAAAATAGAATTAAAGGTGTAGTAAATATTAGTAACTTTATGTTGGTGATTGAAAGGTCAGTAACATAAAGTAGATAGGCATGCATACCGATAAAAGTGAGAAGAAGCCCTTGTTGCAAAAATATGCGCAGATGTGGTAGAAGTACTGCTGAATTAGAACACATAGTGTGGTGAACCATGGATCAATGTGTTGATCCATGTGCCGTAATGAGATATGTGGGAAATTATGAGGATGTGATAAGTGAGATTGATGATTTCAGTGTTGAATGATTGGAGATTTTTATTTTTTCATTGATGGAGATGTGATGGGGTAGGGAGTGATCAATTCCCAACTCGATTGTGTGTGTGTGAAAAATGAGGATTTGGGCATCCTTCCACTAGAGGAAGAGTGTAGGGAGAGAAGTCTAGTTTTACCCTCCAAATTTAACTACATCCTCAAAATATCTAGTTGATGAAGATAGAAAGAAACTAGATTTTGTTCATTTGGATCCATTTTGAATAAACGTGATAACCCATAAAATAGAAGTATAGGAAAGGAAATGACTTCTCATTTCCCCACCACATGGGTGTTGCCACAATGTGTGAGTGGTGGATTTATAGTTAGGTCATGTGAAAGTAATATAAAAATTTAGAGTAACTTCCCATGTTAGATCATCTAGGAAACTAGTGATATAAATCTCGAGTTAAGTCATCTAGGAGGATAAATACAATATGTCGTGTCAATTGATTGATTTGATTGATTGTTGTGGAGATTTGAATTCATGTTATTTATTTTTGGTTACTCGTGGAGATATTTTCAGCTTGTTTCCCCATATTAGGTCATTAGGGAGACCATAGGAAAGTTATATTGAATGTCGTAGTGTAATGTACGAGAAATTGTTAGATAATGATAGGTTATAAGTTTAAGATAACCCCAATTGTATGCCCCCATTTCAAAAAAAAAAAAAAACAGGATGGATGTTAAGAATGAATATTGAGTTAAAAGAATGCGAGTAATAATGTGATGGAGAATGTATTTTAGATATCACAAAAGCATGTTTATATCAAGTGGAAACAAAGTCAAAGATAAATATTATGTGTGAAATGTATACGATATGGTAGTAGGTGTAATTCTAAAAGAATGAAATTAATAGGAGAGAAATCAAAGTAAATATCCTCAAGATATGATTTAAATCGTGCAATGTGTATTAGTTAAGAGAATGAGCGCAAATAATGACTATAGTAAGGTAGGTAATGGAGACTTCATCAATAAATAGTAATGTGAAAAATGAATAGGAAATTGATTTGATTATTTCCCTAGTGTGATTGTCAATTCGGGTGTGTGAATATGTCTCAAGTTAGAGCACCATGATTGAGTTGTTTCGAGATGGTGGCAGCAATTGTGGCATCATGTATGATAGTGCAACTAGTGAATGTGATTTTTTTGAAAAATGTGTTGATATTAGTTGTTTTTGATGAATTTTAGCAATTTATTTTTTAAATTTTCTTAGTGTTTTGGACCCGATATGAGCGGTGAAGGTGCTAACGACCTTTAAGACACTGGGCACCTAGGTATGGGTGCTAGTGACTTTCTCTTGGGTTCCCCAGTCCTACTTCTTAGTGCTGAAATTCCACATGGCTTGGATTGATCCCAGAGTGATGTAAATGTGAAATTGTGTGTGTGTTGATGTTATAGGCAAATGTATTTTCATATGTATGATGTTATAATGTCATGTTTGTTGTTTTGTGGTGTGCATAGGGATATCCATTCGAGATAATTTTGTGGTGGATGGAACTTGAGTACATTACGAGGATTGGGGTTGTCAGATGATGAGTGAGATGTTCTAGATCATACTAGCTTGTGGTACATAGCAAGGATGGTGAATATGCCCCATAATATTCCTATGATCATAGCTTTGTGTGAGTGTTAGTGTGCATATACTTTCACCTTTTGGTTACCTATAGGGTAGATGACAATGACATTATAGGATGTGTATCCAATAA
This sequence comes from Taxus wallichiana var. yunnanensis, assembly GCA_018340775.1. Lineage (NCBI taxonomy): Eukaryota > Viridiplantae > Streptophyta > Pinopsida > Cupressales > Taxaceae > Taxus > Taxus wallichiana. The sequence goes on along the minus strand of CM031244.1, from coordinate 689,288,727 downwards.
TTCGATTACCTATCAGGGTGAGAGGGTACAAATTATGGCCATGGATAATATACAGAGACAAATGAGGGAAGCTAGGTAGTATTTTAAGGGGACCTGATTTCATACTAAGATCCATATAATCCTAGATGTTATTATGATATTAGTGGTTCTATGATTGTGGATTTTTATTCTTGTGGTGATTGTGTCGCCCACTATAGTGGAGGGTGGTGGTGTAGGCATATTTTATAAGATGTATAATATTTTTGTTATATAGAGGAAGGGAGCACGAGGTATTCCTAGTCATAATTTGTATTGGCCAACCTGTACATTAATAAATATAGATTTACATATGAGGGGCATATAGGTAGTATTGGACCTACTTCATTATTACATGTATGGGCATATATGCAAATTGCGGTTCGAGCCATGTTGGTGGACCATGAGGACAAAGTGGGCTAGGCCGGATATATTTTATCGGAGATGGGTAGGTGTTTGTAGTAGGAAAATGGATACTGAGACACCTATAGAGATATGTTACATCGTATGAGGAAAGATTTTGTGACATGGAGGCCATATCAAGACTACAAAGGATGGCCGAGGGTGTAGAGAGCTACGATGCGTACGATGGACTTTTTGGCTAGAGGATTAGTTTCTAGGTTTGACTGAGTTCTTTTAGTTGGATCGCATGTCACAATAGTTTCTCATGGCCAATGATGTGCCCATAGAGTCATATGTATGGATTAGAGCCATCTAGGCACCAAGCAGAGCTAGACCAAGGCCCATCGGAGTGGTAGTTAATACCTCCTGGGTATATGAGGAAGATGCAATTATTAAGTTGATATATTTAGATGACACGGGGTGTATAGAGGCCTAATATGCATGGTGTTAGTCACATCAAAGTGTGTATTTTTATTTCAATATTTTTTGATGTGGTAGTAGCACCACCAAGAGGAGGAGTGGGTGTGCTAGCATATGCCCCTAATAGCTTAGTAATAATGATATCGAGCATGATTATTTTTATAGTTATGTTTACGATTTTTTATTTAGTTGTGTAATTTTCTTTGTTTTCTAATTTTTTGTTCTATGGATGTAGGTGATGCTAGTTGAACATTGATTGTGACCGATTATCTAAAATTAATCTAATAAGAGGTAGTATGGGTATAGTTAATCTTAATTTATAGGAGGACATATAAATGAAAAATAAATGTACTAAGACAACAAGTAAATGAAATATGTAAATAAACTAATTAGATTAAAAACCCTAATATCCAATTTAAGGTAAAGGAAAGAACTCAACTTATAACTGATGACTATTGGATTGTGTCATAGTGATGTATAAAAAATCAAGAAGCATGAATGACTATGTAGGAGTGTTTGAAAGGATAGATATGGATGTCGTGCCTAGGTCGGGGCATTTAGGAGAGGACTCGGCATGCCCATGGTCACTCGTAAGGAATCTAGGCACCCGGTCTAGAAAAATGTCTATAACTGGTGCTCATAGGGTAAGAAGGTGATATGAAACTCTTCGTGCCTTTCGTATAACTTTTTATTTACCGTGTCTTTGAATGCTCCAAATATTCCAAGAGGAATAAATAACTTGAAAAATACAAAAGGAAGTATTAAAGCCCTAAAAAGAAAAAAAATGAATGAATGGGTCGATCGATTGTTATCTAAAATCCACCCCTCAAGGTAATTTTGATAACCTGTATCATTTCTTTAGGCTTAAGTAGACATAAATGGTAAAAGGTGAAAAATTCAAGTTTTGAGGTCCCTTTCGCTCTTTTCAAACGCCTCATCTAAGGAAAAAAATTAAGTTAGAAAAAATTGAAAAAATCCAAAAATTGGCTTCACCTCATCAGTATTGTAGGAAAATAGATATTTTCATCCCAGTGCTACACAGTTCAATCGAGATAGTCGGGACTTTAAAACCCGATTTTCCTGAAATGGCCGAAATAGTGAAAATCAAAGTCAAAAAAATTTGGTCCGGTTGGTCTCGCAAAACGTTAGGAAGTCGGGACATGAAATGCCAAAATTTCCACAAGTAGTTCTAATTGGAATAGTTGGAAAAATTTGGCCCGGGTGGTTTGTGGGACAAAGGGATAATCGAGACTCAAAATGCCAAAAAGGCCGATTCAAAGGATATGCGATTTAATGTGGAGGTCAAAGGCCCTAATGGCCTCGGTCAACAAAGTGAGAAACATGTGACACCAAAAGCCAAAGTAGCCAAATAGGAAGGAGGCTTTGCTGAGTGGAGTGGATATTTTTGTCCAAGACAACCAGACAAAAGGGCTCGAAATAGCCGATATGTCCGCATGTAATGGAAAACAAAGGCAAATCGATCCGAACTTCAAATGGCCATAAATTTTGACCCCGAGCTCTGATTTTCATGAAATATGACTTTATTAATTTTGATGAGGGTATCTATATGAAAATAAAATAAACTTATTCAGCTCCAGTAAAGTAAATTCTAAGTCCCGTTAAATGAAAAAAATGCCTGGAGACCTAAAATAGTCTGCCCACAATCGAAGGCCATAAATTTTGCATTTCTCAAAGAAAATACACAAAATTTGTACTTGTTGGAATCATTTTTCTGTCATCACCAATCCGGCACTATGATAATTCTTCACCAGGAACTCCTCATGCTATGATTATTTATTAATGCACACCTTTAGTTTGGTGGATGTAACTGAAACAAAACAACAACCGAACACAAGAATACCATCGACTATGATAAGACGAATGATGAAAAATCTGAAATATCAAAGTAAATTATAATATTAACATAAAATTATTACAATCTCACCCATGAGGTACTTCAACAAGACTATGGGAGAAACTTTACAATTACACCTCTCGATGGCTTCTTCAACACACCTTTAATTGATGGCTTCCTTTGCACACTTCCTACAATATTTCTCACTACTTCTTTCTATGCTAAATGAGGGGGTGGCCTCTCTATTTATAGAACTTCTAGACTTATTCATCCTATCTCTAAGATAGGATAATAAATCCACTCTGACGAATCATATTCCATACCTTAACTCTTATCTGTACATGTAAGCTTATCTCTTAAGATAAGATAAACCTTATCATTTTACATGGGTTCCACATTTTTAGAATTTTTACAAATAAAATACACAAAATATTTATGACCTCACTCCTTGTCCTTATTACCAATATAATATTTCTAATTCCTAATCATGTAGACCCTACTTCTCTAATTACCCAAACTTTGACATTTTAACATTACCGGACCACTTACTACAAATATTTACTTTTACAACATTCCTATTGACTTTTGACTGCTACTCAGTACTCCACATTATTTGTGACACGCATCGATGGCAGATCTTTGTTATCTTCTATCGATGCTACTACTAATTATACTTAACAACATCCTATTCCTAATACATACATTAATGAAATAGAAATTATGGAGGAAAATTTTAGTGTCGACATCTTCCCCTTCCTAGCCTTCTACTCCGTCCTGAGTAGACTATTCCGGTGCTTGGAAAATCTTCAACTTGTTGTGGTTGACCCATTTCAGTAATGGGAGTGCCATCCAATTCCTCCAATGGTACATACCATTTTCATGCACAAATGCTATTTTGTAGGGCCCCATCCATTTTGGAAGAAATTTTCTCTCGTCTTCTTTTTTTTTTGTATCGGAATCATATATTAGGACCAAGTCATTCACATGAAATGGAGACCATCGGATCTTTGATCAAAGTATTCTTCTCGCTTCATTTTCTTTTGATGGCTTGTATCCTTTGCTATTTCCCTCATTTCCTCTAGCAAATGAAGATGTACCAACCTTTCTTTTACTTTGAATCACTTTCATCCATCCTTTCATTTTTCATAACTCTCACAAAGTGGGAATATCAAACTCAATAGGAAGAACTCGGATCAATGCCATAGGCCAATCTGAAATGAGGAGTATATTGTTGCTGACTTTGATGTTTCCTATATGCCCACAATGCCGCATGAATCCTTTTATCCCATTTATGTACTGCAAGGCTGCATCTTTGCTAGAATTTCACACAAAGACAAAATTTGTTCGCTCCACACTGTCCATTTGTGCTTGGCTTGTATGTTGTTGCCTTCCCGTGCTTAATAGAAAACTTATTGACTAGGGCTTCTACCACCTCATTAATGAAGTGGCTTCCTTGATCTGTTACAATTTCTAATGGACAACCAAATCTGGTGACAATGCGTTCATATATGAACCTTGCCACTTCATCCATGGAAGTCAAGTTTTCAATGGCCTAGCTTCAACCCACTTGGTTAAATAACTGTGGCAACTACAATATACTTATTTTGGCGTGATGTAGTTGGAAGTGGACCTATAATGTCTATTCCCCACTTTTCAAAGGGACCAAGGGAAGAATAGGACATAATGGAGCTGATGAAGTCTTATGGTTACCATGTGTTTGACAAATATCACATGTCTTACAATAATTATAACAATCTTTAAAAAGAGTGGGCCAGTGATAACCTGCATCCAAGATCCTTATTGTTGTAAGTTGTCCAGAGAAGTTCCCTCCACATGTACCATTGTGGAATTCTTCTAGCAGTTCCTTTCCTTGATCACGTCCAACTGCCCTCTCAGATCGCTCCATCAGGTCCTATTCGAAATAATACTCCATGCAGAATAGAATATGGATGACTGGCTTGAGTAATCTTTCTCTTAGTCTTTGCATTGGCACCATCAGGAAACTTGAATTCATTCAGATAATTCCAAATATCTATGTATTCATTAGGGATTGTGTCAAGGGATAACAATGCTGCATCGGGGAAATCATCATCATCACAAGATGATCCTAAACCATCATAGGCTCGAGAGAGTGTGTCCGCATTGACATGCTTCTTTCCTGGCCTATCTATAATATCAAGTTCAAACTCTTGTAGCAAAATTATCCATCTTGTTATCCTCCCCGATGGGTTAGGCTTATTTACAATATATTTTAGAGTCTCGATGATCTATTACAACTAGAAATTTTTGCCCTCATAAGTAATTTCTAAACTTCTTTACAAAGAAAATGATAGCCAGAGCCTCTTTTTTCAGCTGATAAAGATAATTTACCTCAAGATCGCTCATTTGTCTACTCCCAAAGTAAATTGGATGTTCATTCCCATTTTCATCCTTTTGGCTCAAATTACTTCCTAGTGTTGCATCTCGAGGCATCACTGTACACAATGCATGGCTTGCTCCAATCTGGATTCTTCAAACAGTGAAGACACTGGGCTTCCTTCAATTGTTCAAAAGCTTCATGCGCCTTATTCCCTAGTTCATAAGTAACATCCTTCTTCAAGAACTGGGTTAGTGGTCTGTGAAATCTTTGAGAAATTCTTGATGAACCTTCTATAGTAACCACATGGCCTAAAAATGATCTCAACTTACTTCTATTAAGAGGAAATGGTAAATCTTTGATTTTGAAACTTTATCAAGATCAGTACCAATACCATCTCTGGATACAACATGCCCTAACAAAACGCCTTTAGAACATCCAAAGACACACTTTGTAGGGTTTAGTGAGGCTTGTGCTTCATCTAACCTTTGAAATGTTGTCTCCATCTGGTGTAGGTGGTCCAACTTGCTCCCATAGATGCAAAAATCATCCAGAAATACTTTGATGAAGGTCCCAATGTAGGGTTCGAACACCCTATTCATCAAACGCTGGAATGTTGCTGGAGCATTACACAACCCAAAAGGCATAACTCTATAAGCAAACGCTCCCCAAGGAGTGGTGAACGTGGTCTTCAGCTGATCTTTCTCTGCTATACGAACTTGGTTATAGCCGCTATATCCATCAGCAAAACTATAGCACTCCTAGCCTGCCTACTTGGCCCAAGATCTGATCTGAAAATGGAAGAGGGTAATGATCCTTCTTTGTTGCCTTATTGAGCTTCCGTAATCAACACAAATGCGTAGATTCCCATTCTTTTTTATTGAGATCACAATGGGAGAAACCCATTCGAATTCTCCACAAGAAATATGAATCCCGCATCAAACAACTTATCTATTTCTTCTTTTTTACCTTGGAAAAATTAGGATTCATTCTATATGGCATTTGCTTTATGGGCTTAGCACCATCTACCAGCTCAATACAATGTTCTACCCAACTTACTTGACGGAGTTCCTTGTAATCAAAAGTGAATAGGTGTATGTACCTTCGAAAGAGCTGGAGGTAGGATTCCTTCTCACTCTCCATCACAGCATCACCAATCTTTATTTGTTGGAGACGATCATCAACTTCTTCTTCAGATAATTTTATGGGGTCATGAGTTGGTGTGACTGGAAGGATATCCATGATTGAAACATCCACCTCACTTTCTTCATCTTCAGTGTCCACTTCACTGGTACTAGAGTAATAAGAGGATGTCCAATCATCAGTTTCATCACTTGAATCCATAGGTTCTGCCTTATGATGTCGAGGGATCACATTTATCTTCACCCTCTCTCTACCACGTCCAAGTGTCATGAAACCTTCATTCCAGTAGTTTCTTGCATGAACTCTCCTTAGCCATGGTCTTCCCAGCAGCATTGGGTACGCAATAAGTACCATTTTTCATCACCTGAAAGTCTACCACACATACAACACCCATAATGATATATTGCCACATTTGAAACTACACCTTCTGGTTTATTTTTTCCTTATTTAATGACCTTAACATAAGTGTTAAAGGGTGATCAATTTTTAAACCCAACATATTCATTATAGACTCGGTCATTACATTAACTACAGCACCTCCATCAACTAAGACATCATGAATTGAAATACCATTACATAATACCTCAGCTTGTGGAGCATAGGGATCTGCCTCTGCCTCCAAAACAGGGACCTCAACCTCCTTCCTTCTTCGAGCATTGAGTCCACCTCGCAACTCCCACCTCTTCTTAGAAGACATAGCCAAGAGTTGACCATATGTAATATTTGCAGGCCTTTTGGATAGATCTTCCAAGATGGAGTATGGTCCTTGCCCCTGTGAAATCAGAAAATCCTGCACACCCAACTTTCTTCTCCTATGTTTCTTACTAGTTTCTCCTTTCATCTTCTTAGGATCAGTTCCATCTTGATTATCTTTTTCTTTCTTTCTTTTTGTTACAAACACATCTACTTCATTATTTCTACTCTTATCTACTACATCAAGAGAATTCACAAGTGCTTTTCCTTTATCATTATCTCTTGTACCAGATGTAGAAGCTCTATTTGGACAATTATACTTATAATGACCCTTTTTATAACAACCATAACAAACAACTTCAGAAATATTTCTTTTTGGACCTCTATCTCCTCCCTGAGAACTAAATTCCTTTCCTTGAAGAAGATTAATAGTTAACTGACCCATCTTTTTGAGCAGATCTTCATACTCAGTAGATGTACTAGGAGAAATATTTGTGCTCACCGGGAGTAGTTGTGGATTTCGACCAAAGGTGCTTTGGTGTAGGCTCTACTTTAGCAACAATTTCTTTGGGCTCCTCTTCCATGCTTTCTTCTTGCCTTCTTGCAATCTCCTTTGCTTATTCAAGTAGCATGCGGTCATACTTAACTCATTGTCGATCTCTCGGCTTCATCCCAAGAATGAAGTGCTTACAAAGGAGATTATCCACGCCATTCATCAACCCATCCACTAGTCCTTCCTTCGGATCGGGCATCGAGCTTTCTCCTTAGCTCTAGAACACGAGCATGATAATCCCTTATCTTCTCCTTCTCTCCTTGGGATAGCTTTGTGATCTCAATCATGAGATCTGCATATTTCTATTGTTCACAAAATTCTTCAAGAAAACTTTTAGTTAATAAATCCCATGAGTTTTTCACATTATCACCTAGTGTTTCAAACCACCTAAGTGTGGAACCATCCAAAAAGGTAGGAAAAAATTCAGTCCATTGTTCCCTTCTTATAAGGCCATTACAAATACAAGATCACTTAAACTCTTGAATGAAAGAAGAAGCATCTTCATTAGATTGAGCTGAAAAAATAGGAATCTTTCCCATTTTCAAAAGTAACCACCGTGAAATACCAACCCACAAGTACAATCAACAAGACTTATGTGCACAAATAATTGGAATTACTATAGAAATGACCACGGTAAACTATGGTAAAACTTGACTTACTGCGGTAAAAACTGATTTTACTGTGGTAAACACTATTCACGGTAAAAAGTGAAGTTACTGCGGTAAATACTATTCACGGTAAAAAGTGACTTTACTGTGATAAATACTATTCACAGCAAAAATGACTTTATCATGGTAACTACTATGCATAGTAAAAACAAGGTTACCCTCCAATTGATTTTTTGACTAAGTGGGAATATCTCCGTAAAATCCACCAATGAGGAATGATCCTGAATGGAACCAAAATGTCATCACCAATCCTAAGCACTATGATAATTCTTCACCGGGAACTCCTCGTGCTATGATTATTTATTAATGCATGGCCTTTAGTTTGGTGGATGTAATCTGGAAACAAAACAACAACCGAACACAAGAATACCATCGACTATGATAAGACGGAATGATGAAAAATCTGAAATATCAAAGTAAATTATAATATTAACATAAAATTGTTACAATCTCACCCATGAGGTACTTCAACAAGACTATGGGAGAAACTTTACAATTACACCTCTCGATGGCTTCTTCAACACACCTTTAACCGATGGCTTCTTTCGCACACTTCCTACAATATTTCTACTACTTTTTCTATGCTAAATGAGGGGGTGGCCTCTCTATTTATAGAACTTCAGACTTATTCATCCTATCTCTAAGATAGGATAATAAATCCACTGACGAATCATATTCCATACCTTAACTCTTATCTCGTACATGTAAGCTTATCTCTTAAGATAAGATAAACCTTATCATTTTACATGGGTTCCACATTTTTAGACTTTTTACAAATAAAATACACAAAATATTTATGACCTCACTCCTTGTCCTTATTACCAATATAATATTTCTAATTCCTAATCATGTAGACCCTACTTCTCTAATTACCCAAACTTTGACATTTTAACATTACCGGACCACTTATGAAAAATATTTACTTTTACAACATTCCTATTGTACTTTGATCTGCTACCGTACTCCACATTATTGGCAACACCGTGCATCGATGGCACCGTTATCTTCTATCATCGACGCTACTACTAATTATACTTAATAAAGTCCTATTCCTAATACATACATTAATGAAATAGAAATTATGGAGGAAAATTTTAGGTGTCGGCAGGCCCAATCCATATCCATATAAATCTATAAATTGGAGAGTAATCAATGGTTATTTTGTATAGAATGTTCCCTCTGCTCAAGGTAATGATTTTATTTGGTAGTTGGAATGCATTCAATGAACTATGGGATGACATTTCTCACCGCTATAAGTTATGGGATAGTATGGGATCCCCTTTTCTAGTAACATACAATCATTTAAATCCATTTACTATATTTTACAAGTGGTTCAAGGAAATTTTTTGGGATTTTCATTTTTTTTACTCTCTCTCTCCTCCTAGAAATATATAAATTGGAGTGTTGGTCTCATTGTAAAAGGAGGAGAGTTTGAGTAAAAACATTCTTCTAAATTTGTTTTTTGAAGCCAATGTGCTACAAAGTACTGTAGTGAACTCCATACATGGTGATCTAGGCCATTAATTTGTAACATTTGAACTGTGCATATCACGAAGCAATAGATATAAGTTTGTGGATACTTCTTTCCTAATGTGTTTGTTTACATTCATCTTGCCCTTTCAAACTGATTACAAATATATTATGTCTATTTTATGCTATTACAGGATTCAATATCATCATTGTGTGTGCATGAAATATTGTTCTCGAATACATTTGCTAGATTGTGGAGAACTTTTATCACCCCTTCTAGTATGTAATTTACTTATATTTTTCACACATTGGATGTTATTCTCACACTCTACTTTTCTCGGTGTATCACCGGTTTAGCATAGGCTTTATTTTCACGCACTCTATCTCCCTAGTCCTTTGGAATGTTAGATTAGGATTAGATAGTTTTTCCCAGCATTAGAGTAGATTGTAGCAGGTAGTTTAGCAGCAAAAACCAACTTTATCTCGGAGGTCTATCTCGAGTAGCAAATCCCACAACTTTTAGATAATACCCATGTTATCTAATCACACCATGAGATCAAACACACACACTTCGCAAACCATAGGGCATTGTGATAAGAAAGATAAATATGAAAAATGGCTAGAAGAATCCAAAAAGTGGTAAGAAAGGACTATAATGATCAAGGTTCCTAGGTGGGACCAAGGTGCCCATGGGAGCCGTAGTAGTAAATTTGGGTGCCCCACCCAGGATAAAATTATGTGGGATGTTTGGGAATAGCTAGGCATATGGGTGCAATAGGTCATAAATTATGAAATAAAATAAATAAGATGTCCAAAGGATGGGGGTTAGTTAGTACTTTCTTTACTCAATAACCTTTTAAATAGTAGTATGAGATTGAGATAAATAAAATGTCTAAAGTGCAACATTTTGTGACTACATTTTGCCCCCACTGTTATCACCAAATCACAACACCCTTATGTTTACACAAGTGCATATATTTGAACTTACGGTGTGATTAGATAACATGGGTACTATCTCCAAGTTGTGGGACTTACTACTTGAGATAGACCTCCAGAGAAAGATGGTTCTTGCTCTAAACTACTTACCACAATCTACTCTAATGCAGGGTAAAGTAATTGTTCTAATATAACTTTCCAAGGGACCAAGGAGAGAGAATGCATAAAATAAAATCATACACTAAAGTGGTGATACCCCAAAAAAGTAGGGTGTGAGAGTAGTCTTTTGAATGCATGGGATACGAAGCAAAGTGCACACTAGAAGGGGTGATGACAGCTTCTCCACAATCTAGCAAAATGCATTCACAACAACATTTAAAACATACAAAATGATAATGGATCCCTGAAAGAACATAAAAATAGACACAATATTCTTGTAATCAAGATTGAAGGGGCAAGAAGAATGCAAGAAATCACAGCAGGGGAAGATAAATCCACAAACTTATATTTTATTACTTCCTGATATGCACAGTTAAATCAGTTACAAGATAACAACTTGGATCACCATGCAAGGAGTCCATAATAAGGGCCTAAAGTACATTGGCTTCACAAAGAAATTTTGGTAGAGATTTGCTACAAAATCTACCTACTTTACAATGATCCCAACACTTCAATTTATAGAAAAAACGAGAAGAGAGAGAGAAGGGAAAAGTGGAAATCCCAAAATCTTTCCTTCAACCACTTTTAAGAGGCATTAAATGGATAAAATGATTGCATATTACTTGAAAAAGGATCCCCATACTGTCCCAGGTGCTGTAGCAAAGAAAGAATGATGACCATGCCTCTTAATTGCACTCCCAACTACCAAATAAAACACTGTTATGAACCTAGCCATGTTTTATAAAACATCCCCACCTATTTCTCATAAAATCTGGAATTTATTTATTGTTGTGATTTTGGTGTGGAGCCACGATTCCAATGGTACCAATTTTGTGTGATTTTGTTGAGAAATACAAAAGTTATGGCCTTCTGAGTGCAGGCAGCTATTTTGGGTCTAGCAAGCGTTTTCTGTCATTTGATGGGAAAGAGCATTAACTGACTTGAGACGAATATGTTTCTTTTATTTAAATATATCTACCCTCATTAGAATTAATAAATCTATAAACACGACGTAGAGGACATCGTGCTCATTCCAAAAAGTCCAATTTTGTGAAAATCAGAGCTCAGAGTCAAAAGTTATGGCCATTTGAAGTTTCGAGGGTCAAACGTTGACTTTTCCTTTGAGTTGTGGATATTGTGGAAAAATTAGGTCCATGTGTCCCGGCTATCCTGGACACATTCTTCCGCATTGGCCGATTCAGCTTCCTTGTCCCCTTTTGTGACCTTTTCACCTTTAGGCGCCCGCACATCCTTTTGTCAAAGGTTGTCCTGCATTTAAAATCTCCACACCGCCCGTAATTGATCGACTTGCAAAGAAATCGGCCAATTCACATCCTACATGTACTGACGTCCCAACTATCCCACAGATATCCTGGGACAAATAATGTCCAATTTAGCTGATTTTCTTTGTATTTTAGCTGTAAACATGGTACGACGAACCTTCGTACGATCCGCACTAGTACAACCCGCAGCCTTTAGACCCGTAATGCATTAAAACAAGCCTGCGACTTCATTTTTTACATTTTTTCAATTTTTTCTAACTCGTTGGGATTTTTTCTTGGATGGGAGAGTTAGAGAGAAAGTAACGGAGTCCCAAAAAACATGATTTTGGGCATTGAATCAATCTACTTACTCAAGACTGAAGAATCTAATGCATGTTATCAAAATTACCTTGAGAGGTGAATTTGGATAACACCCACTTTATGTTGGTGAGCTAAAAGCTCTCTAAAATAAAGTATATAGAATTACATACCCGATGTCAATGAAGAGTGTAGTAGAAACATGCTAAAGCACTAAAAAAAACCCTGGAATGACAAAAATATGGAGTGTGGAAATTATAGATGTAAAATACATAAATGAAAAGTGATGAGAGTGAACCTTGTGCGGAACGTGTGTGTAGTTGTTACAGTGGTATAGTGTACCTTCATGGTTAGTAAATCATGTGTTGTCACATAATTTTTTATCATTTTTTCCCCAATTTGACTGCTTGTTTCTCATACGACCGAAGTGCATAAGGGGAAAATTATAAAGTAATGAAATATGTATATATGTAAGTGTAAAAACACCATGTAAAAGATACATGTATATGAAAGTATGTAAAATCTGAAAATGTAAATGGAACATGTGCGCTTGATACATGTCAAGAAATATTGTAGAAGGATATCCATTACTGTGAATATTTTTGTCAATCTCGCTCCATCCTAGCTAAATAACTATAGGAGAAAATGCTCTTTTTCCTCTAAGCTCTAACTACTTCTTTTGAAATGTGTGTAAAGAGATCTCTCGTATTGTCCTTGCTTTTGGGTGATCCGACACCACTTTGGTTGAAGTACTATAGAGAGGAACACCCACTGTAACCCCCAAACCTATAACTACTTCCTAGAAACGCTAAGGACACCATGTCTTGTAAAATCCGTTGTGTATGGGTTTTATAGACTAGTCTAAACCTACTTGTTCTAGAAAATTGAACCATGTCCGTGTAGAATCTTTGTGTTAGTATGTAAAAATCCTCAAATGATTCACCCCTTCTTGGGGGTGCATGTGACATCCCCGATAGGAGAATATGTCCCTAAAAGAGGACCAAACACACTCTTAAATGTGTACCCTAGAAAGTGTTTGGTAGAAACTAAGGTAGGCACAAACAATAAGCATAGCTAAGTACAAGTGTAAATACATAATGCATATAGGAAACATGTCTAAGATACATATACAATGTAGAACACACAAGAATGAAAGTAAACCATACAAATCAGATTGAAAAATTGGGACATCACCGAACATGTCGCAAGACACAAAAGGACATCATGGCCACACACAAGAAAGTGTGCACACAAACATAAGCCAAATCCCACATATAATTTCAAACAATGATAGACAAGTGTAAATAAACAAACAAGTAGTCACAAAAACATGTAATCCTACAAGACAAGTTCTACACATGGAACACCTATTAACATGTTAACGAAATACCCAATCTATCAAAAGCATGTATGATCAAGTAATGTAAGATGCTAAATATAAAATAAAATAATATCACTTGAAAAAGATTAATGTGGATGCCCCTAGCGATCAATGTAGAAAGGGTAGAAGATGAGAATCAAATTCATGTGTAGGAGTCTTGATTTGTGATCACACTAAACAAAGTCATGAATGCACATGTATGGATTGTATAGATAATGAAATATAAGAAATTTGTCTAACATGTGTAGTAAAGTTGTCATGTGAAAAACTAGTAAAAAGAGTAAATTCTCCAAGAAAATGCTATATGAGATGGGTGGATGGAATGGAATTCAAGATGGAATGATAGGAGTCATGTGTCCCCAAGTGGATAGAAATATAGGCAATGAGGTTCATTTTGTTTTCCCCTCAGTAGTCAAGAATGAACCATAAACGAGAGTGTGTCATCGGTAAATGTTCTATCTAGAGTAGTGTGTATGTAGTGGTGATGAGGTGCAACATATAGAAAGGATGTGTGTAAACCCTATAGCCAAAGTTTATGTCCTTACTTGATGAATGAATGAGTGATGATTTAGCCTACATGTATATCACTATATGATGAAATGATGAGTGATGATTTAACCCTAAACCTATATCACTACAAGATTAAAGGATGAGTGATGATTTAGCCCTAAGTGCATATCATTATAAGATGAAAGGATGAGTGATGATTTATCCCTAAGTGTATATCACTATAAGATGAAATAACTAGTGATGATGTAACCTAAGTGTATACCACTACGAAAGGATAAAATAGGTGATGATTTAGCCTAAAGTGTATGTCATTAAGAGATGACTAGTAGGGAGTGGTGATGTAACTCAATGTGTATACCACTACAAGATGATATAATATGTGACAATTTAGCCTAAACTATATGTCACTAGCCTAGTAAAATCCTATGATGGAATGTCACGTGGGGAATGAAAGGTCCATTTGATTTGTAAACCCTTGGTATTCGAGTATGGACCGATGAACTAAAGTGAATCATAGGGTGGTGAGTGTAGTGCATAGAAAATAATGTAGTATGTGTAATGATGACAATAAACCATATGATGAGTGGAATGTGTATGGATGTGATGTTTATAATGCAATGCAAAAAGTGTAGAATGTGTGAAAATCTAGGTGCCCCAACCGTGGCTAAAATTGTATGGGATGTACGGAAATGGCTAGGCATATGGGTGAACTAGGTCAAAAATTAAAAATAAAATAAACAAAATGGCCAAAAGATGGGGTAAATTATTTCTATCTTTACTCAAGAACCTTCTAAATAGTATTATGAGATCAAGATAAATAAAATTTTGAAAGTGCAAGATTTTGTGACTACATAGACACATCCATCTAAATATTGACAAGGAATGTGCCTACCGATGTACTCATGGCTAGAGGCATGCTAGAGTGTGTAAATGATCTCGCAAGAAATAATTCCCATTTGTTCAAGCAAGTGGTAAAAGTAGGGGTAATGTGTACCATGGTGTTGAGTGAGAGGGATGATGCACGTGAGGAGACATGATGAGTTACAGAGGATGTGGGTGGCATTCCCATAGCATAGGACATATTTGTGTGTAGATGGAGTTATAGGGTCATTTAGTATAGAATTCGACTGAGGTGACATTATCGCTTAGGTAAGTGGAGAAATATAGGGGCCTCGATTAGAAGAATAATGTCGGTGGTGAATCTTCTAGTTCTAGAGCTCTCGCAAGGGGCGTAAAGTGATAGTGATGACAAGATATGCTATGTAATGATGTATAGATGTAGGGGAAGTTTCCCCGGTGATAATATGTTTTATAACTATGATTGTGAACGATATATATATATATATATATATATATATATATATATAGACTTGTTGGTGTATTATCATTGTATTTTATGTTTATTGATGTGAGGATGTGATGATTGGGAATTGTATCTTGATGTTTGATGCACCTATTATTACCATATATGATATGTGATGCTTTGAGTATTGTTCGTATTTTTTGAATTAATTTACAATGTGTAGTGTTGATATTCAGTGTTGAATAATGATGATTAATTTTATCATAGCTACATAAGTGATGAGATAGTGTATATTATGATTGATTCGATATGTAGTGTCCTTGCGAAAAATTGTATTATATGTATGACTAAAATTGTGATGAATGATAAAGTAAAAATGAATAATGTGTAAAAGTATGACATGGTATTAATAGTGTAGTGAAGCACATGATGAAGATATGGGGGAAATAATAGTAAGGCACCCCATTTTTTAGGTGATAAGGTTCATTTATATAAGAACCCTTAATAGTCAAGAATGAACCATAAAGTAAGAGTGTGTCATCAAGAAGTGATATGATAGTGTACGTGATATATATTGATCGATAAGGAGTATAGCATGAGAGATGAAATAAGATTATTATTGTAGCATATCGCTCAAAATTCATCGAAGAAACATAATAATATGAGTGAATCATTAGGCAATAAGGTTATAGAAATCACTTGCCAAAGACCAAGTCGATGTACAAAAATGGAAGCATGTCGAATGTAATCAACATTAGTGTATGAGCCGAGCTTAATGTCATGCAGAATGGTGCCAATGATGGGTGATGCAGCGGTGGAAAGTGGAGATGCCTAGGGCTATGAAAGCCAATGTTTAGGAGTGGAAATACGCAATGATTAGGTGGTGTAGCGATAGACGATGATGAGATGGATAACTCCCATGAGTGATAACCTGTGGTGGTGGATGAATAATAACCTTATAACTATATGAAGGATATAAATGAACTAGAGTAAAAAATGCCTACGTTGGAGTAAATACATAGACCGGTCATGATAGAAAAAGACAAAGGAAGTGACACCCTTATCTTCTCGATTCTTGTAAGTAATCATGGAGGGTGCAATATTTAATGTCACAATCGTCATTCATATGATGATAGTTAAAATAAGGTATAACATGGTGGCACTGTAAGAAATTATGTGGATTATGTTGATTATAAGGTAAGGGAATCAAAATATTTTTAATCAAGGTACACAACACATCATGAGGCCTTGTGTGATGAGAAAATTGTAATGGATCTTGTGAAACAGGTGTAGAAGTATGAGGTGTAGCCCGATGCGAAGGAGGATATGGAGGATTCTTATGTAATCGAGAAGACTAAACTTTCTTGTGAGGTGTAGGATATGGAGACTATGGTAGTTGCTCACCAGATTGTAGTGGAGAAGAACTAGATGATGCAATAGTATCAATAATAGGAGGATGATCTATAATATGTGCGAAATGATATCTTGTTCTAGATAAATGTCCTTATAGGATATGAATGGGAATAATTCACATGTGTCATATTGCAATCATTGTTTTAAAAATGGAATCAAACTAAAACACAAGATAAATTTCTTCTCTAATTCAATGGGCTTGAAGACTAACGAATTCATTCAAGCATGAATCAAAAAATGTAAACAATGATATGTTTGTTTTTACCTTAATGTAAGACAAGTAGATGATCATATGTTACTCTAGAGCCATTGTTGAGTATGAAGGGATGAATAAAAGATTCTTCCATCTCACAATAGGTATTAATATATCTGAAGCGGAGATGTTTGTACCCTTGGACAACATCATCTCTAAGACTTTGGCGAAATGATTTGAGAAAATGTCGATCATTAGAGTATCAAGCCATAGTTATATGGTATTGTTTGAGATGCAAATAGGGATTTATAGTACCATGAAAGCATGAAAATGTACCCAAAATGAAATACTTATAAATAGCTAAATTTTGAATCTTTTTCATAATACGATATCAATGCAAAGGATTATTATCGATAGAATCATAGTAAGGCTTACTTTCTAGTGTGATATATTGGACTTGATATTGTAAGTGGCGAATAACATGCATGAGTGATAGAATGTTTTATGGAGGAATGGTAGAGGATGGAAATAGTGTATTGAGTGGTTGTAATTTTCAATTATGAGTGATCATAGGAATGTCAAGAGGAGACATAGAAGATGTTGATGTTAAGGGCACACTAGATATGGGTACCAAAGAAGTAATGGGTGGTGAAGAACATGGAACATCAATAGAATCAATAGAAATAACATTGGAAACATCATTAGGAGATGATGTAATAGAAGGAGATGAATCATGCATGTTATTAGAGATAATATCAGAAGAAGATGAAATCGAGTGGGGGATTCACATTCAATAGTATGCAAAGAAGTAGAATCATGACTATCAGGTGTCTCATCAAAATTGAATAGAGATTCAGCTGCAAGAATTTCATTAAGCGTATCAAAAAAATATAATGGAGGAGGATAAATAGTATGCAATACATCACGAGAAACATTTTCAAAAATGGAAGGAGTTTGAGATGTGTAGACAAAAATCATGCACTTTAGGTAATTATCTAGTCTCGATTATAGATTACTATTTGCATGGTTCCTAAGTACGAAAAGTAATAATTAAACAATATTTTTGGCCATCTTTTTTTACTTTCTATTGCTCACTTTCATTCTCACACCTTTATTGGCCCAAGATGACTTGTCATAATTTAGTTTTTCCTTTCTACGGACTAAAGCACTTGGGAAAGACTCCAATGTAATGTTCCCTCATCCCCTCCGGGTTCCCATGTCCTCTTTAGAATTTACTCTAACTTTTGGCTCCTTTCTATCCATTTGAGCATCTTATGTTTTTGTTATTTATCCTTTTCAGGGTTGATTATGAAATTAAAGATAGGTAATCATATAAATATAAAGGTATGTGATCATAATAAGGGACCAAGCACTAATGACCTATTATCTCCACCTACGGTTGCATCAATCGAAGGCATCTATAGATAAAATTTCATCCATCTAGTTCCATTACAAGGGACACAAGGTTGGTTCATCTACATCACAATTCATACAAGGGGATTACATTATTTCCATTCACACATCATTTACATTCTACATATAGTTACTTTCTCTCTACTCACAAAGTGATACTAGCATAGGAGAAACTTAGTTCACAATTCAAAACAAACACCAAGAATTACATTGGGTATGAGATGTAGTACAACCCTCGGTGATAATTCCATCAATTTGGCAATTGAGGACATTATGAGCCCTTCATATGCATCTTCCTTTGTTACGGTTTTGATTCTCTACTTGGGGTTTTGTAGATGATTCCTATATTGGGTTTATGACAAAATCAATGATCTAAGTGTGAAACTCACATGATAGGAATAGAATTCCTTGCACCATCTAGAGATCTAGTGAAATTGGCTTAGACATCCCACACAAACTAATGCATCAATCATCAGAGACCAGGGAACCCCTGTGTCCCTATCCCTTTCTAGGCACCGAGTCAAGCCAAATCACTTGGATCTACATTTTCGCAGAACCCTATGTGACGGTCTCCCATTCATGTTATGTTAGTCAACAATAGTACATAATAATACAACATCTTCAAATTAGTTGAGGCTCTTCTAACCCTCTTTGCACATTAGGGTTTCATATTTTTATCCCCTAATTTTCTTCGGTGTAT
Organism: Taxus wallichiana var. yunnanensis; assembly: GCA_018340775.1. Classification (NCBI taxonomy): domain Eukaryota; kingdom Viridiplantae; phylum Streptophyta; class Pinopsida; order Cupressales; family Taxaceae; genus Taxus; species Taxus wallichiana. The sequence continues at coordinate 689,269,564 of CM031244.1, read as the reverse complement.
TTCAGTTATTTCATTTCTTATTTTTTATGTAAACTTATTAGTGTTGAATCACACCATCCTCGAATTTCCTTATTGTGAGTGGGGAATTCAGTGAGATTGCATAATATGGGACTATCTCTCAAGCTATGGGACTTGAAAAATTGAGATGGACCTCGAGAGAAATACGTTCTTGCTTCCTAATCTACCCGCCACAAGCTACTCTAGTGTAGGAAGAATCTAACTAATCCTAATCTAACCAATCCAAGGAGACATGGAGAGAGAGAGTGTGAAAGAGAGCCTACACTAAGATTTGATACACCAAAAAGGAAGTAGCTGATCAAAAACCCAAATTTCCGAAGTGGAGCAATGTGAGAAGAGGAGAGGGTGGACAAGATGCACCATAGACCAGAGATATATTCACATAGAACACTACTCCAAGACCCAATAAGAACAACTCCCAAAACCTACAACAAACATTGGATTATGCACATAGTATACCACGTAACAATGAGAGCTAAGAAGAGACAACAAAATAAGCCAAGGATGGACATATGCATCACAAAACATATTCTATTTCTCCAAAATGTTACATGGTACATCATCGGTGGGAAAAAGGAAAGGAAATGCCATTACAAGATCCATGAAAGGAGGCTTATACTCCACATTCTACCCTAAGGAAGAAAGGGAGAGGGTACAAGAAGAGAAAATATGAACAACCATTTTAATGTGCCCTCATGTACAACATATAGAAAGAATAAGAGAGAGAGGAGGGAAAATCGAACCCTTCTCCAACCACTCTTGCGACACATTGAATCCTCGCTCTGAAATCTCAACCGTTGTCCCTCATTCCCCACCATGAATCCACCCACAATCTTTCAAGTCTGGTTCCCTATGTATGTTTGGTGTGTTAAAAATGAAGAGTGGTGGATCGAATCAAATCCGATCCTGGTAGTTGAAGCAATCAAATTCTGCATTAATGTCTTTAAATATGTTTTCCCATTTTTTAGCAAACTAACCTCATCAAAATTAAAGTTTCGGATCCCATGGCATAGATGAGGTTGAGACCTTTCCAAAGGTGCCAAAGTTGTTGAATTTAGAGCACTAGATCGAAAAATATGTTTATTTGAATATTTGATTAGGGTCCGTATAAAAATGGTAAAACCAGTTAGCGAGAATGGGACCACGGACACGAAAATCACTTTGTGCATTTTGGCATGAAAAATACAAAATAAAAAAATTTCCCCATAGCCCCCGCAGTTTGCTTTGGTAAAAAGTCATCTTTGGGCCTGTTGGCCTGCATTTTTCATTTGGGTAAAAACCATCTTCGTCCCCACTAACCGGCATTCAATTGAGGCTTGACACGTGGCTACTTGGGCATCAGCAGAGGTGCAGTTCATATTTATACTCTATGGATTCTCGGGAAAAAAATTTCAAATAGCCTCTAGTGATCCACCTTTCCGCTTTGACTTTTCAACATGGCCTTGTAGTGATCGACGCTAGTTTGGGGACCGCTCCTAAATTTACCTTTTGAAGGTGCGTTGAAGAGACACGTGGCGCCTTCCATTGCTTGCTCTGTTCCTTTGTATTTTGGCTAAGTCTTTTTCTTGGCAGAGCCCAAAAGTATTACCCTAGACACATGGAGGCTTGGCACTTGTTTGAAAGATTGCTCCAAATTTTCTTTTCAACAAGTGTTGTCGACACTTCACACCTTCCGCTGGCACCTTTATACTTAGTCATTTTAGGCCCACTTTTTCCAACATTTAACTTTGTCCTTTTTCTTGGCAGAGCCCAAAATTCTTACCTTGGACACATGGAGGCTTGGCACTTGTTTGAAAGCTTGCTCCAAATTTTTATTTTGAATAAGTGTTGTGTCGACACTTCGCACCTTTCGTTGGCACCTTTATACTTAGTCATTTTAGGCCCAATTTTTCCAACATTTAACGTTTAGCTTGTTAACTTTTCCATTCCTTGGGCTATAGGACACATGGAGGCCTTACCCTTGTTTGAGTCTCCATTTTGGATTCAACTTTAGAAGTGCACCTTTTGGACTGTGGCAACTTCCGTTGAATCCTCCATAATTAGCCAATTTGGGTTCGCTCTTAATAATTTGTAAAGCCCGAAGACTTTGAGCCTTTCCCGCTTTCTCTCCTTTGAGCCTTGATTTCTTCAAAGCACTATTTGCCTTCTTATCGACCCTTCTCCTCCATTTTTGAGCCCTTCTTTAACTTGAGTGTTAGATTTAAAACATGGGCTTATGTGATGGAAGTGCCCTAATATTTCTTCTGTGTTGGGTAATTTGATCCTCCGCATACCCTTGCTCCTCCATTGTAGAGTCCTGTTGTTGCCTGACTCTACTAGATTTGAATTTTAATTCTCAAAGCACAGAGCCGGACCCTCTGGTTTTATTTTGTGTGGGGTTGTATTTGACAAATTTTATCGGGGGAAAGATTGGGATACCAAAACCAGCATTATATAAAGCTACAATATCATATTTTAGATAAAATAATTTTGGTAAACCCCACAATTTCACACTTAGGATCCTCATTTTTAATTTATCATGGGTCGTAAAATTTTTAAAATTTCTCTGTCTCATTTATTTAAGATGCATCCCAATTGCCAGGTTATTCTACAAAAAACCTTAGACACCATGTATCTTCCTCAAGATATGCCACCACACAAAATAAGTCCTATCTTCGATCATATATCTAATTACCCTAGTCTTCGTGATCCTCCATCTAATCAATCCATGTTGGACTCAATTCAAGCTTTGCATTATTTATTCCAAGACAAATTTCAGGTTATGGAATCCATGATTACATCTCACAAATCTGAAATCCAGAAACTTAAGGATGCTTATCAGGCTCATGTTTTTTCTCCTTCTACATCTAATCTTCATTATATATCATTACATGTGCTCATATCAGTGAGCCTCAAGTCATACAATTACTAGATCCTCTCACCTTTGATTGCAATACTAATCAAAACTGCATTCTTATTGAGCTCCTTAGTCATCAATTGATCACTTTACCACCTACTCATTACTATCCTCCTTATCAGCTAGAAAATTATCAAGGTCATCCATATTGTAATTATCATCAAATCAATGGACATAATGAAAATAATTGCTACATTTTACAACAAAGAATCAAACATCTTGACCATCAGGTATTATGTCACTCACTATAAAACATTATGTTGCATGCCCGTCTACAAATACTACATCTTAATGGGTTCATAAATCTGGTTAGTCTATTTGTAATGAGCACCACACCATCACTTCTAATGGTCATTCTATGGAAAGTTAAACACAACTTAGGAATCCACCTCTCAAAATCAATCAACATTCTTCTCCTATCAAGTCTTCTATAGCATCATCAATCCCACCTAAGTTACCACCATTCAAGATTCCTCCCCATCGTACTCCACTTTCATTTCCAACTAATTTTTCAAAGAAAATGCTCCTTCTACCAATGGTCAAGACATTATTTCGCCACTATTTCACGATCCTACTATTACTATTTCAACACATGCTTCTACCCCTTCACGCAAACTTGGTCTTTGGTAGGTGACACTTAATAACGCATTTAACATCACACACTTCGGGGCATCGCACTTACTCCACCCACATCTTTTAGCAATATCAACTATCATACATCTTATACATAACATCTATTCTTTTACATTGATCATAAACATCTCAATACATTTTCATTGTATTACCCAATGACACACTCTTGTGCTTTGGTTCACAATTAATTGTTGACATCATCGAATACACATGAACCTCACACACTACACAATTAACATTGTACCTCACACATATTCACATTTATTACATTGTTACACATACACATAATCTTACATTTTACAACATACATATACTTTTCATCCTTCACATCTTCTCCTTTATACATATATACATCATAAACAGTCTACACCCTACACTATTATACATTTTACATCACACGTGTTTTACACTTACACACCTTCTATAATCTATACATCTTACATTGCATACTAAAATTCTTCACATTACACATTCTATACATCACATGATATTTTCTCATCACCACATCTACTACATATATTACACATACTACTATTAAATGTGTTGCACTCACTACCCAATGACACACTCTAGTCATAATCTCCATACTATATCTTTGTTAAGGGTATATTTTACAAATGGACCACATCACATTCAAAAATTCAACCATTCAATATTTTTCCTCATGAGACATTCATAGGTTAGTGATATATATACATCATCACTAACTCTAGAACCATCATCACTTATTTTGATAATCATTTAATGATATACACCATAAGATACATCATCAATCCTCGTACTCATCTTGTAGTGATATACGGTTTAGGATAAAGCATCACTCCTTATATCATCTTGTCATGATATACTCTTAGGATACATTTCCATGCACACTTCATATCTATGTCGCATCTCATCACTACGCATTCACTATAGCGCACTACACACAAAATTCTTTTTCGACCATTTCTTGATGACGCACTCTCATTTATGGTTCATTCTTCACCGCGAGGGAGCATAAAAAAATGAACCTCACTACATACAATTCCATTCACTTGGGGGACACATGGCTCAAATCATTAACTATACATTTCATTCCATCTATCCATAACATATTTCATATCTTGGTTGTTTTTAATCTTGCTCACATTTACTTGTTTATTTTCATCTTATTTCACATGATAGATAGATATCTTGTATGTCTTTATATTTATCATGCACACATGTACGTTCATTTGCTTTATATTTGTGATCACATATTATATAGGTCAATTACATGCAACATGGATGCTTTTTCAAGTACCTAGTGCCGATCCCATAGCAGCTCCTAAGTGCCCAAATTTATTATACTACAAGTGCTATTGTTTCATTTGTATTAGCAATTTTTATTATCAACTTATAAACACTTTTGGAATACATTTTATCTTTCTAACATGCTAATGGATGCTTCTTATGCAATACATGTTTTATAGGATTATTTACCACCATGGTTGTCTGCATTACTTTTCTTGTACTTGTTTTTCATTATATTCCGTTGTATGCTTGCTTTTCCCTATGTCTTGTGTGCACACTTGTATTATTTTGACTTCATCTACCTTTATTATCTTACGACATCGTGAGTGATGTTCCATGTTTGAAACCCATTCTTCATGGTCTATATTGTTTTCTTGGGTTTTTAGATTATTTTCTTACACTTTTTTGCATAGTTTACATGTCTTCTACATGAATGCTTGTTAGTCCTAACACTTGTTTCTAGCCACTTTGTTTGTGTGTTCCTTTGTTTATACCAAGCACATACCCCTGTCCCATGGAGGGAACATTTTAAGTGGTTAGTCTTATTCTAGGTTACATCCTCCTATAGGGATATCGGATGTGGCCCCAAAGAGTGGGGACATCATTTGGATTTATAAACAATATGCATCATATTTTTGGTAGAATGCAGTTTTAAATATTTTCCATAACATAGTGGGTTAGACAACGATTAGGTTCATCATAGTCTACAAATATCCATACACAATGACTTTTACAGGGCATATTTTCCTTGTCAAATGCATGGGTACAACTAGCTATAGTGATGTTTTATACAAAGTGTTAAATAGTTAAAGGTTATAGGACAACATTGGGAAGTTTCTCCTAAACTTATTCTATTACATTAGCCTTAGATCACCCAAAAACTAAGAAATACAAAGAATCTCTATAGTTTCAGGAAGAAATTATAGGTTGGAGGATAAATTAGACTTTCATCCCTACACTTCTTTGGCCAATGGCCTAAGATCACCCAAAAACTAGGACTTCATTGAAATGATGATTTCTACACTCTTTTTCATTACAGATCAGGTGCACATGTTACTTTTTCATTTTCATACTTTCATTACATAATTTTTACATACATACATGCATCTTTATACACATTTTTACACATATACATGTGTATTTGACTACTTGATTGTCTTCTCTTTTATAGGTTCATCCAAATGGGAAGCAAATAATCAACATCACATAGTAGGTACATCACACACATTGATACTAACATGTAGGTACATCAAACACATTGGCATTTACACATGACCTTTCTCCCTAGGTTCAATCTCATCACCTTTGAACACATTTTACATCTTTAGTCTCCACGCTCCACCTTTTTGTCACTCCACGCTTTGTCTAGTCTCTAGGAAGGATTTCAACATCAATCTATATGGATAAAAGGTACACATTTCGATCTAATTTATGTTACAAAGAATTCTTCTCACCACCATGAAGTGGGTGAAAATGTAGAAACCAAATCCTGCGCTTTGGGCATTTATCTAGTCTCGATCACATACTACTATTTGCAAGGTTCCTAAATACAAAAAGTAATAATCAACTCATGTCTTTGGGCATTTTTTTGCTTGCTAGTACTACTTTCGAGTCTCACACCTTTATCTACCCCATCTATCTTTTCATACTTAATTTTTCCTTTCTAGACTGGAGTGCCCAACCAACATGCTATTCTAGGTGTCATCATCCCCTTTGGGAGGTTGTATCCTCTTTACACTTTACTCTCACTTTTTGGGTCCTTTCTAGCCATTTGAACATCTTTTATTTTTGTATTTGTCCTTTTCATTTTTAATTAAAAAATTTAAGTAAGGGAATAATATAAATATAAATTTATGTGATCATAATAAGGGACCACGTACTAATCATCTACTATCTCCACCTAAGGTTTCATCCTTCAAAGGAATATATATCTCTATTTACATCCATCTACCTCTATCACAAGGAAATAAGGATTTTCATCCGCATCACACTTCATAGGAGGGGATTTTATTATATCCATGCACACATTATTTAAACTCTACATTTAGTTACTTGTTTACTCTTGTTATCCAAAATTCACCCCAGTGGTTATTTTGATAACATGCATCAAATTCTTTAGTCCCAAGCAATTATATTGAGTCCGGACAAAAGGTCATGTTTCTAGGGTCCCCTCATATTTTTTCTAACTCCCCTGTCCAAGAAGAAGAGAGCAAGTTCTGAGGAAATGTGAAAAAATTGCAAAAAATAAGCTCGGGCCAGAAAAAATCATGAAAAATGGCTAAGTCCTGGTCCTTGCAATAGTCGGGACAGACGGGACATCTGGACGCGAACCAGCCGAAAGGCCGCCAGGTGGTCCACACAGCATTTGGGACATTCGGGACAAAGGGACGCGTGGGACGCGGAAATCTGAACTGGCCGAAAAGTTGAAAAATTGACTAACTGTTGAAACAGGCAGTCCGGGACGCGCGGGACAAAAGTACGCGAACCGGCCGGATCGGCGAAATGAGTCAAGGCAGCCCGGAACAGTTGGGCGAAGGCATGCAAAGGTACAGGCACATGAACTTGCCGGATCAGCTGAAATGAGTCAAGGAAGTCTGGGACACGCGGGACAAAAGGACGCGAACCGGCCGAACCGGGTGAATCGGGAAAATTTGTCCCAAACAGTCTGAAAGCAAATGGGACATCTGGGCCGCGAGTACGCGAACCGGCCGGTTCGGCTGAAATGGGAAATTTCAGCACTGTGCTAAATGGGACAGAGGGATGCGTGGGACGCGAAAAGCTGAAGCGGCCGAAGGCAGAGGAGAAAAGTCAACGTTTGGTTCGGAAACTTCAAACGGCCATAACTTTTGACTCCGAGCTCCGATTTTGATAAAATTGGCTTTTTGGAACGAACGACGTCCTTACGCCACAAATAGATTTCTTATTTTTAATGAGGGTAGATATATTTAAATAAGAGAAATATATTCGGCTCCGGTCGTTAGTGCTCATTCCGACAAATGACAGAAACGCCTGCCAGGAGCCCAAAATAGCGCCCGCACTCGGGAAGGCCATACTTTTGCATATCTCAACAAAATTGCACAAAATTGGTACCGTTGGAATCATGGTTCCAAGCCCAATGCATAGTAATCAAGAAATTCCAGATTTGATCAAGAATTGATTAATATTTTTAAGAATACGTGGCCGGGTTCGTAATGTGTTTTATTTGGTAGTGGGAGTGCAATTAAGAGGCATGGCCATCATTCTTTCTCTTCTGCAGAACATGGGACAGTATGGGAGCCTTTTGCAAGTAATGTATAACCATTCCACTCAATTTAATGCCTCTTATAGGTGGTTGAAGGACAGATTTCGGGATTTCCATTTTCCCTTCTCTTTTCCTTCTCTTTTTCTATAAATTGGAGTGTTGGGCTCATTGTAAAGGAGATAGTTTTTGGGTAGCAAAGCTCTACCAAAATTGCTTTGTGAAGCCAATTTGTTGCAGGCCCTTGTAGTGGACTCCTTGCATGGTGATCCAGGCCCTTATCTTGTAATAGATCGAATCTGTGCATACCAGAAGCAATAAAATAAAAGTTTGTGGATGCATCTTCCCCTCTTTGTGTTTTCTTGCATTCTTCTTGACCCTTTTATCTTTCTACAAGAATATTGTGTCTATTATTATGTTCTTGCAGGAATTCATTATCATTATGTGTGCTTGGAATATTCTTTGTGAATGCATTTTGCTAGATTATGGAGAATTGTCATCACCTCTTCTAGTGTGCACTTTGCCTCTATATTTCACACATTTGGAGACTACTCTCACATCCTCCTTTTCTGGTGTATCACCACTTTAGTGTAGGCTTTCATTTTATGCATTCTCTTTCCCTGGTCCCTTGGAAATTTAGATTAGAACAGTTAGCTTATCCTGCATTAGAGTAGATTGTGGCAGGTAGTTTAGGAGCAAGAACTAGCTTTCTCTGGAGGTCTATCTCAAGTAGCAAGTCCCACAACTTGGAGATAGTACCCATGTTATCCAATCACACTGTGAGTTCAAGTATATGCATAGGGGTGCTGTGATTCGGTGATAACAACTACTCACAAAGTGCAAGTGGGACAAGAGAATCTTAGGGCATAATTCCACACACACACCTAGAGCTACATTGGGTCTTAGATGTAGTGCAAATATCAATAATAATTCCATCAATTTGGTGGTTGAGGACAATCTTATCCCTTCATCTGCATTTTTATTTTTTATGTTTTTAATTCTTTTCTTGGGGTTTTTCAAATGATTCTTTATTTCAGGTTTAAAGTGACATCAACAATCTAAGTGCGACACTCATGTGACCTCGGAAGTGAATGGCTCACACCCTCAGAAATAGTGTGAAATTAGCTATCCAACTTCTTGCAAAGACTAGTGCATCTAGATTGCAGTCCATGGCTCTTCAAGCACCCATATCCATTTTCTAGGTGCCTCGGTCCATCCAAATGACTTGGGTCTACCTTTTCTTAGGATCTGTGTGACAGTCTCCCATTCCTATTCGTTGGTCTTCACCTTGTGACATAGTCCTACGACATATTTGAATTAGCTAAGGATCTTCCAAGCCTCTTTGCACATTAGGGTTTCATATTTTTATTGCTTAGTTTACTTGGGTGTATTTCAGTTATTTTATTTATTATTTGTTTGCCATAAAATTTCATTACATGAGGCTATAATATCACATTTTAGTTTAATCAATATGCAACAAAAGAATCATCCCGACTAGTATGAGAAATAGAATCATGCACATGTTTATGGTGTATCTTTTTTTTAGCGAAAGAATTATCATCAATATTAAGTATGAAAATAATAATAACATTATCTAATTTATCATTGGAAATAATAGAAGGAGTGCGGATAAGCTGAATAATAAGGTCTACAATCAAAAAATTATCGGATATGAAACAATGTTACTGGTAGAATGATTAAATCTAGTAGGCACATTACATTAATTTGCTAATATTTTTCATTAAGTATCATGTAGAAGAATTACATTACGATATAGAGTGCATATTTCAGCTATGGTTTTTTATCATGCTTGAACTTGCACCCGCACCCTAGATCTAGAAGAATTGTGTCAATGAGTCAACAATGGAACTATCTCTAAGTTGTGGGACCTTGCGCACCTGAGACAGATCTCCAAAGAACACCGGTTCCTCTACCTAATTCTACTACTACTACTCCTCCTAATGTAGAAAAAAATACTAGACCGAACATGCCAAAAGACCATGGATAGAAGGATATGCGGAAAGTGGAAATCCTAAGCTATAAGTGGCGGTGATAACACAAAAGGAAGGGTTTATCACTCTCCAAAAGGGGCATGTAAAATAAAAAAGTGTGAAAAGGGTAGAAAGGAGCGCGCCACTGAGAAAAGAACCACAAAAATATTTCCGCGCACTAAAATACATGGACATGGGGATTGCAAGTAGAGGAAACACACAACATGCTTGAAAATGCATACAAAGAGGCAAGAGGCAATAGAAATGAGACAAGGGCAGACATAAGTGACACAAAACTTGATTTTATTGTCTAAAAGATGCATATTCATTTACATTCATGGCAAGAGGTGAGAAAACGTTGCAGAGATGAAGTTGAAGGTCTAAAACCTGTGGGAATTCAGCCACCATTATGACATAGTTCCCTTACTGAAAGAGGGGTCCATTTTAATGAGAAAATCTCTACATTTATAGAAGAAGGAGAGAAAAGGTGGAGAAAGAGGAGGTAAATTCATTTTCAAATCTGTAACCACTAACAAAAATCAGTGAATGCCTATAAATTCTCTTATAATGCTATCAGATGCACCTTCCCATGTCTGTTTAGCATGTGGAGGAAGGAATATGGCTAGATATGATTGAAATCTTGTGGTTGAGTATATTAGATGTGTGCATTGATGACTTGAGAGACGTTTTGATATTTTCCATATACCAAATCCTGCCCAAATTTGATTATGAAAAGTCCAATGTGTATCCCATGTCAACAAATTTCCAAAAAACCTAGGTATTTGTGTGTTAGAGCCCTACAACAAAAATTATGGTGATACGGAGGTCTATAGTGTAAAACCGAACATGTAATAAATGTGGTATACATTGGTTGAATTAAGGATTTGTCCAACTATTCATCTATTTTTTTGTTTCGCCATGTGTCACACACTTTTTCATGGACAAGATTCGGTGCCTTGTTGGTGCGCTTTGATTGGTTTCATGTATCACACTCAAGTTGTGATTGATGATGTGGCACAATGAGCGGCATAGAAGAAATTGTAAGGCAAAAAGGAAGGTGCACAAGACTATAAAAGAAAAACTCTTGAAGGTGATGCCTATATAATAAATAGATGCATACATGTAGGAATTAAGTATACAAGAAGGGTGCGAGCATTCAAGCAGAGAAAGGCACGACAATAAGGAAAAGGATGTGCGAGGCACGAAAGGAAGGAAATAAATGCAAGGTGGGTGAGTGGGAAGACATGTAGAGGACTTAGCAGATTTGAAAGGAAAGTCAATAGTCATATGTGCAAGGAGTGCACAATAAAATGGGAATGAAAATAGGTGACCGGAAGGTAGACAGAAAGGAAAAATGGAAGATAGGAGGAATAAGGTGAGATAACATAGTGCGCAGAGCAAGCATGATAGGAAGAAAAATAATAGGGATAGAAAGGGAATAAGGAAGGATGCATGAGGGTCAGAAGATGACATGGAGTTGTGGAAATTATCTAGGGGTACTGCTATAGTGCGTGCAACCTAGAATGTGAAACATCGAGTTAAAATAAAAATATAAGTTATCAAATAACATGGAGAGTTATTTCACATAACATTTTTGTGACTTTCGGGGCCATATTCCTCTTAGATGAAGAGACTAGTAGCCTTAAAAGTATCCATTCGGTATGGAGTCGATGCTAAACTTGAATATTTTATCTGTAACTTGAATAACATCCCTAAAGTCACTTAAAACTTTGTCTAAACTCGAACCGAACTTTTGATACTCTCATGTGAGGATTTTCTGAATTGATTTTGTGAGAGTGGAAATTTCTACCCAGACTGTTGGAACTTCATCTTTCTAAAAAATGAATTGCCATCCTAAGTAGTAAAAAGGGCACACGATGTGAAACAGAAACGAAACAACGCCATAAGAAGCGCACTGAAACAAAAACACAAGAAATATGTACAAAATCTTAAAATCATACATGTTCTAAGGGGAAACATGTAAAGTTTGCATGAGCACTTATTTTACTGAAAGTAAACATAAACTAACCTATACTAACTAGAGGTAAAGGGTGCTGAAGTAAAACCTACAATAGGTAGGGAGAAGTAGCTTCCCTTCCTCACAAATTGTGACCATGTAATTGATTTAGAATTGACCATGGTCGGTGATAAGAGTAAAAAACTGACTTACAGATGGTCTTCACCATCCTCAAAGTATGAAAAATCAAAATATATACCTCCTGAACTTGCATTGTGTTTGGATGTAGGAGGAATTGCTATTGATCTTTGTTGTGCTAAATCTCGACCTCATACTCTTAGGTGAGCATGACTTGTGGAATTATTTTTTTAGCACTAGATTAGCAAGTTATTTGATTAGGCATGGTCTAATCCTTATGATTTTCCCATCACTTTGAAGATATATCCTATAGATGGGATTCTTCTTTAGAATTTTCTTTAGAAGGTGATTTCTTATAGGCTAGGCCGCACATGATTCTACCTCGTACAAGTAATTTTCTCTCCTTCAACAAAGTGCACCTTTTGAGATTAACTGATATTTTTATGAAACAAGAACCCTAATGATCTTATCTTCCTAGTGAGAATCATACCATTTATCAACTATTGTGTAGTTTTCGAACATGATGAAATTTCTTGGGGATGGGGTATAGGTAGAGGTTATTTGTTTATGACATAGCTACGTAGAGGGAATTGGGAAGAATATGGGAGGATGGGCATGGAAGGAAGAAATACACAAGGAATAAAATTGCACATGGAGAGAATGATGCCAAAGGAAGAAGAGGGTTAGAAGGTGGGAGAGGGTAGAGAAGGGGAAGAATTCGTAGTGGGGAAGCATGCTGAAATTTAGGACCATGAAAAATGGAATGAGATGGTGTAAGTTTGGAAGGAGGAATGGGAGGAAGTAGGATGGTAGTGTAGGGTTACCCCATTGACAAGGTTGACTAGCACTAGATTATTTATCCTCCATTACTTCATTCCATTCTATAATTTGAGGCATCATCATAGTAATAAAGTGTATCTTCTATTGGGTGCTAACCCGGCGTGGTATAGGGCTGATGCATGGAAAAGGGTCCATGAAAAAAATCTACTAGCTTCCTTTATTGAGCATTTTACTCGAATTTGCATCATGTCCATTTTACACATACCTCTCAAAATCATATTCTTCCATGGATTTCCCACCATTATCTACATAAAATTGTTCTTCATAAACATTTTCCTTAGAAAAATAACAATATGAGTCAGTAGGATGTGGGTTATATGAATATTCAAGATGATGGGGCTCATAAAACTGATTTGGAGGAGGATTTTGAAATTTTGGGAATGGCAGAAAATAAATCTACTCTGTAAATGAGATTTCTAGGAAGGGAAGGAAGTCACGATTTCACGATTTCAAAAGAAGATGGGGTGAAATGGAAGAAGGAGAAGTGGATTAAAATAAGGAGGGAGTTGGTGCGAATGAGATAATGGGTGCGTTTAATTTAGTGGAGTCACCAGAAGTATTGAAGGATGCCTCCAAATGCTAGATCTCAACAATAATACACTAAAATTGCTGAGATGAAGATATATATCTCTTCAAATTGTTTCCATGCAGGGCATGCTAAAACATTGTTGGTGCTTGAACTGCGCCACATCGTAGATATGGATGAAATGGTTTGGTGAGCCAACAATGTTAGATTTAGCAAGGCATAAATAATCCATATATTACAGATCTACCATTAAATCTGAAGATTATAAATTACAATATGCGATCAATTAGATACATGAATAACTTAAAATAGATAGCAAATGTAAAGCTTAATGAGCTATATCTTAAAAGTAAATAATGACACAAGAGTAGAGATAGGAAACACCAGATTTAAGTGGAGAAACCCAAAGGAAAATACCCACTCCTAAAGCATTGCTTTTATGAAGACTTCAACACAAGTTTAACCTAGCACTTCCACATCTAGTTGAAGTCATTCACAATGTCTACTCAGTTAATTCTTGATTAGATCATTCAATGATCGTGATCGTATCTTATAATAATATATTAGTCTTTGTTTAAGGTAGTTTTTAAACATGTATATGTTGTAGACAACTAGATAACTAATCCTAAGAGGGATAACCCCAATCAATGTGGGTGGGTGAATCGGTCAAGCCGCTTCACTCTTTAATGTGAAATAACTTCACAAAAAAATCTTAACAAAATTTTAGATTTATTGTTGGGGTGTATTGCATTGGCTAATCCCACTTGCCATTATCACCCCAACACTCCCCCTTAATGTTAAGTGGGAAGACAAATCAAACAAGCTAGAATCACCTTTTTATACAACAGGATTTACAGATCTTGAATAAGTTATTCAAGACATCATGCCAACAAGGTAAATCTACGGATATTCCCATATATAAATTCTTAAGACCATTGCTTTATAGTTGCAGAATTACGTTAGACTATAGAGCCTTTAATAGCCTAAGGCATAGTAATAATCAAGCTTTGCTAGGAATTACAAACTTTAAAAAATATGACACATTTACTTATTACAAATAGAGGAAGTATTGGAAGTTTTCAACATGTAGTTAAGAGGTGGCATTGTCATGAACAATCCCCCTTAAGGGTAACTTTGATAGACCCAACAAGGAACCCAACTTACAAAACTTGACAGAACACATTGGATTTTTGAAGATATCTACAACTTGATCTTCACTTGGATAGAACTGGAGATCAATATCACCATTAAGGAATTTTTTCTAATGAAATACATCTAAAATTCAACATGGTTTTTCCTTTGGTTCGAATGGACTCTTTGTAATAGAAATGCAGCTCTAATTGTCACATAGAAGAGTAGTACTCCCTTTGACATCCATGTGCAACTTAGTTAACAACCTTTTCAGCCACATAACTTATTTAGCAGCTTCCATGGCACTCCTATATTCTTCCTCAATAGAAGTGATAGACATTGTTGGTTGCTTTTTGCTACTACAAGTGATAGCACCTACACAAAGCTTGAAAATATATCTAGAAGTATACTTTCAATCTACTGATATCAAAAACATGATCAAAGTTACAATAATGAAATAGTTATGCATCATTACAAGGAGAATAAAAATACCATAATTTTGTTGCTTTAATATATCTCAAAATCCTTTTTCCATTTTCCAATGATCTTCGTAACATTTTGGAATCAATATTGAAACTACTCCTACTACATAAGAGATTTTAGGTCAAGTAATAGCTAAGTAGATTAAACTACCAACTAGCTTCTTATACAAAGTAGGATCAAATTTAGCACAAGATGGTTTAGAACCTAACTTAACACCAACTTCAATAGGACTTTCAATAGTCTTACATTCAATCATGTTAAATCTTCTAATCAAATTAATAGCATAGTGATATTGAGATGTAACAATAGACTTATGATCAAGTGAGATATAACCATGCCAAGAAAATGATTTAGCATACCTAGATAAGTCATATCAAAATGTTGTTTTAACCTTTATTTGAGTCTAACTATTAGATTTCAATCAATGCTAGTGATCAAAAGATCATCAACATCAAGAAAATGATGATAATATGATTGTTTTCAACTTTAAAAAATAAATCATCATCGAAAAACAATTAGAAAAACCAAGATCTTGAAAAAAACTCTTAATTTTAGAATACTTGATCTCTAAGAGCTTGCTTAAGACCATACAAAGACTTTTTGAGCTTACATACATAAAGTTCATTTCTGGTACTTCAAATCCTTTATGATAACTCATATAGATTTCTTCTTTTAAGTCACCATTTAAAAAATTATTTTGGCATCCATTTGGTAAATCTCTCAACCATATTGGGCAGCCGATACAAGAATAACTCTTACATTGCTCATCTTAGCATCGGGATTTTGGTTTTGAGTTAAACCACGTGCTACTAGCCTTGCTTTGAATTTTTTAATCTCTCCTATAGATTTATATTTAATTTTGAACAACCACCTAGATCCTACAATGATTCTTTTAGAAGGAGGAGGGGCTAGTTCTCAAGTGTTATTTTTATCAAAGCATTGTATATATCATTCATATATTTTAGCCATCTAACATATTGAGATGATTCTTCAAAGGATTGTGGTTCTACCTTATAGAGAGTCATCAAGGCATGATAAGTATGTTGACTTCTAGTCGGAGTTTCTAAGATTATCACACGGTGACAGTTTTGAACAAGATTTTTGGCCCATTTATGAATATTAGGTTGGAAGAAATTTTAGGATGACTCCCCATCAATCTCCATAATATCTAGATTAGGATAATCAGCTCTTGAACCTTTTTTTTTCCATAATTTTAGTAGGAGGATTATCAAGATCTATCTCTATTGCAGCAGAGGAGGGTTCATTAGGATCAATAGAAAACTTCTTTCTAAGACTTGAACATTTCTATTTTTAATGATTTCATTATTTAATGGATCATAAAATCTCAATCATTTAGTTTTAAATCCATAGGCAACAAAATTAAAAGAGAAAGAGGTTTGAAAAAGATTCTTAATTTTTTTCTTTTGGAATGAAGATAGAAGCTGGATCGCCAAATATTCTTAGGTGAGAGATATCTTGTTTCTACTTTGTCCATAGTTGATGAGAGATAGCTTAATGAAGATGTTTTGTAGGTATTCTATTTAAAATATAGATAACATTCTTCATACCTTCATCCCAAAATAACTTAGTCACATTGGAAGCATGAATCATATTCCTAGCCATTTCTAAGACAATCATATTCTTTCTTTTTGCAATGACAATCATAGGGAGTGGTCAATTCTCTTTGAATTCCACATGAATCACAAAATGCATCAAAAAAATTCCTGACGTACTCACCTCCATTATCAGTCCTAATTATCGTAATTTTCAGATTAGAAGCATTTTAAACTAGAGATTTAAATTCCTAAAATTTGGATAGGGCATCACATTTATTTTTAATGAAATAAGACCAATTCATCCTTGAATAATTATCAATAAATCATAGAACATACAAGGCACCACCGAGAGAAGGAACCTCAAGTGGACCTCTCACATTAGTATGAAGTAGTTCTAGTAATTGCGAAAAATTTGGATCATGATGTTTGTGAAATTGCTTTGAGCATGTTGCTTTCCACGTAGGAAAATTTCACATGTCTCATGATTTAATTTTATGTTAGGAAGACCAACAACAAGGTTCAATCTAGACATATCATACAATATTTTGAAGTTTACAAGACCAAGTATTTCATGCCATAGCTAAATATCATTCATAGAAGAGGAAGAAAAGAAAGAGACAATCACAAACCATCAAAGATATACAAGCCATTTTACGAATACCGAAGCAATAACATTACTGAATTTATCTTTTAAATACCACTTACCTTGAAGAAAAATAACTTTATATTTTTCTATGGTTAGTTGAGAGCAAGAAAAAGATTATTTTAAAGTTTAGGGACATAGAAGACATTCCTAATTATACCATTAGACAACTTAATATTTGCATAACCTTCAACTCTAATTACAGAGTTATCTCCTAGATAGATGTTCTCTTCACATTTGACCATATCTAAAAGGATAGAAGAAATACAATTCATGTTCCTGGAGACAACACTATCAAAAATCCATTCATTATCATTTAAAGCTAAAAGCGCTGTATATAGGGCCATAGACTTCTCGAGATACATTTTCTTGCTTTTTTTCTTATTTTTCTTAAAATGACAAGGGTTGTTCTTCTTAGCATTATTGATTGGTTTTTTAATCTTTATTCTACAATCGGACTCTTTATGTCAAAATTTTCCACACTTATTACAAGTTCTATTAAATTTGACTTTAAATTTCTTATTTCTCTTTACATAATGAGTCTTAGATTTTGATTTAAATCTAGATTTGATATTGGAATTTTTATTTGGATTAACATTAGTATTATTACTAGTAGGATTATGATTCTTATAAAATAATGCTTGAGAAGTAGTCTCTTTTGAATCAAATTTCTCCATGACTCTTTATTATTGAATCAACAAAAAAGACAAGTAGTCCAGATCGGAAGATCATTCTCATTATCATATTTCGAATTAATAATTGAGATGAAATGTCTATATTTTTCATGAATATTGATCTGTATAATAAAATATAACAACTTATTTTGAAACAATTCACACTTACATCTATCTAATTGAGCTTTTATGTTCTTAATTTTAGCTAAATAATTCACAATTTTATCATCTCCTCTCATGGGTTATGTAAACAACTCTAAGACTAGTTTAATGATATCGACAACCCGCTTCCTTTCTGCGTGTTTTCTAATTGTTTCTATGCATCTACAAGTGAGTCCATGTGACCTATATGCATAAAAAAATCTCTAATGATTTGCAATAGGATGGAAAAAGCTTCCCGGGATCTCGAGAGAAAAACTAAGGGTTTGAGGGGATCTTGTCTCCTTGTGGGAAATTTTCTACTACGGTACACGAGATCCAATAGCTTCCTAGCTATAAAATATGATTTTAAACGTACTTTCCAAATGCTATAATTTGTTCCATTTAGTAGTTGAGAATTATCCATAGAAAAATTGAGATAACTAGCCATTTTTAATGCTCGACCGTAATGGAAATGAATTCAACTAGAAAATGAGTCAAGGAAGCCAAATAGAAACAAATGACTAGCTACAGATATTTTTAATAGCTATATACAATCGAATAGCTCAAATTTAGTTGAAAAATTAGCTTGATTTGGTTGAAATTAAGATCAAATTTTTAGAACAAGAGTAAAGGTCGAATTACCTAGGAGCTTGGTGAGTTCTTTTTCAACTCGGCTCGATGAGCTAAAGAATCGAGCTACACAAGATAAAGAGGAAAGTGGAGACGGGTTCTAATTCGGAATCTATGAGACAAAGAAACTTTGGAATGTGCGGTATAAATAAAAATTAGCAAACTCAAAAAAACAAAGAAAGATGTACGAGTTATTTTACAATTCTACGGGGTAAGTTAAAAATGAGCTCAAAATAAGATAATTTAACAGATAAAATAATTTAATAAACAACAAAGGTGAGGGATGACACATGGCATGATCAATAATACTAAGAAAGGCATGTGTAACCTTTTAAAATGATCCTCGTAGTAGATGTGACACTTTATAAAAGTAAAGTTAAATCTCTTTCAATCCTAAAACCAATAACAAACCATGATAAAAGACAAACAAAAACACAACAAAAACTTATGAAAATAATGATAACCATGAAAAGTAAATACATATGTCATTTTTCAATTAGCTCGCATTTAAAAAATGGAACTCAAATAATAATCAAACTATTAATTAAAACACTGAACCATATACATGTGTCTTTAATTAATTAGATCGCATTTCCCATTCTAACATAATGCAAAATGAAAGTCTAAGTTAAACAAGCCACTTGTTGAAAAATTAATGGCTCAAACAATTTATAAACAAAAATTCAAATAGAGTTTTGGTCCTAAAAATAAATAATATAGTTGCCACAATCTAAATGGTGGATCCAAAGCAAACACCGACACTCGACATAATTAGAGTACGTGTCAAAAGAAATTGATTCGAGTTTGCAAGTATAGAAAAGTCTAATAATTGTGAAAAGAAGAATACATGAAATTTTTTAATTTGATCACATTTCATAGTTCAAAGACTTAAGAAAACCCATAGAATAAATAACACTAGAGATACCGTGGTACAAAGGAAATTAAATTAACCCTCAAAATAAATAACTTAATACGAGACACACTTGCAAAAATACTAAGACATGTGTTTCTTTTCTATTAGCTCGCACTTTGCCAAAAAAATGACAAATATATACATTTCCAAATGCTATTGGATCGCATTCACAATTAAATCAAGAATACTAAGTAAAAAAAGATACGTGGAGCCTTTTAAATGGCTCACATTTCACAAATATAACAAATTAGATGGAAAAGACACTTGGAGTAATTTTAATTGTTTGTGCTTCACAACCTATCGAAACAACTTAAACGAAGAATGAAAAAGTGAAATATAGTGCCACTTGGAGCAATATTAATGGCTCAAGTTTAACAAATTTCAATAATATCTAGGTAAATTCTTACTATAGAAAGACATGTATAAAGCCTTTATTACACACATATTTCAACTAAGAATTAGATAAACAATATTCTGACACCTCAAAGCAATATGGAGTAATTTGATTAGATTGGGCCTCATAAAAAATTACAAATATGATGCTAGATGGAACAATATGATTGCATCGAGCTTCACAGTCAAAGGAAGTCAAATAATTATGTCAGGGAAAATCTAGATGACACAAAATGATTGGCCCAAGCTTTGCAAAGACACTAAGATGTTAGATTGAAGTAACTTGGCACTGTAAGAGTGGGTATGGCTTTGAAAATAAGAAAAAAAGAGTAGGGAAGCTACGTCGATCAATATTATTGGTCCAAGCTTCACAAAAAATTAAAATGACTTTAAAACAAACCCATATGGAGAAAAATATTGGATCGGGCTTCGTAAAAGCACATCTAGTGAAAAAAATAATAAATGACAAAAAATGTGAAGACAAATGGCACCAAATGATTGGTCCAAGCTTCACAAAGACAAAATTAGCTAAAAAAGAAGATTTTTACCGCTAGAATGGATTTAAAACCTCAAACAAACTAGATCTAAATAGATATTTTGGATCCAAATTCAAAAAATGACCCAAATGGCTATAAATGGCACGAAAACTTAAAACAAGATTGCAGAAGATGGATTTAAACCGTAAGAAATTGAAACTAGATGTAGAAGAAAAGATCTAAGCATACAAAATATTCAAATACAATTTAAACAACCATTTATCCAATACTTTACCACTATTTCAAATAGTATTGGGGTGGGAATTGGAATTTTAAACCTAGTTTACTTGAAGATGACTTCGGGATATTTTAGAGTCTCAGAGATCCGTAAATACATTTAAATATTCTTTACTTCTTCAAGTTAAACCCTTCTAGATCGATCACGCACACAAAAAGATCACCAAGCTCTTATACCATGTTAGATTTAGCAAGAGATAAATAATCCATAGATTATAGATCCACCATTAAAGTCAAAGATTATAGATTATGATATGGAGTCGATTAGACACATGAAAAGCTTGTAAAAAATAGTGAATGAAAATATTAATGAGCTATATATTTAAAGTAAATAATGAACAATAGTAGAAATGGATAACACCATATTTAAGTGGATAAATCCGTAGGAAAAAATCCACTTGTAAAGCACTATCTTTATTAAGAATTCAACACAATTTCAACCCAAAGACTTCCACATCCAAGTTCACATTCATTCACAATGTCTACTCAGCTATTTATTTATTATATCATATAATGATGATCGACTATATCTTATAATAATATCTTAGGATTTTTTAAGGCAATCGTTATAACATGTATATGTTGTAGACAACTAGATTGCCAATCCTCGAGAGGGATCACCCAAATAAATGTGGGTAGGTGAATTGGTTGAGCCACTTATCTCTTTAATGTGAAAAAACTTCACAATAAATTTTTATTAACAAAATTTAAATGTAATGTTGGGGCATACCGCAGTGGCTGATCCCGCTTGAAATTATCACCCCAACAAACAATGGAGCCATCTCCAATTTTGCAACCTTGCATGCTTGATACAGATCTCCACGAGAAGGCAAGTTCCTCTACCTACTTCTACTACTACCTGCTACTCCTAATGTAGAAAGAAAATCCTAGAATAAACATGCAAAAGAACCAATAATAGAAGGATATGTGGAAGTGGGAAATCCTAAGCTAAAAGGGGTGGGGATAGCACCAAAATAATCATCGATCACTCTCAAGAGAGGCAAGAAAAGGAAAAAATGTGCGATAAATGGTGGACATGCACGTGCCATACAAAAGAACCACACAAAAAAGCTGTTTGCACACAATAACACATCAACATGGGGACCGAACATAGAGGAAACACACAACATGCTAAAAATGAAGAAAAAGAGGCAAGAGGCAACAAAAATGAGAAAAGGCAGAAAAAAGTGTCAAAAAAACTAATTTCATTGCTTACAGGATGCACAATCGATTACATTCATGGAAGAAGGAAATAATACATTACAAAGACCAAGTCAAAATTCTAAAACCTATAGGAAGTCAACGACCATTTTGACATGGTGTCATTAGAACAAAAAGGGATCCATTTTAATGATCATAGATCTACATTTATAGAAGAAGGAGAGAAAATGAGGATAAAGAGGTGGGAAACTCGGATTCAAATATGTAACCACCAATAACAAGCATGAATGCCTTAAAATTCACCTACAAGGCTATCAAACGCACCTTCACATGTCTCTGTTTGGCATGTGGAAGAAGGAAGAAGGCTAGATATGATTAAAATCGATGGTTGAGTCGATTATATGTATGCATTTATGACCTAAGATACGTTTCCCTATTTTCCACCTACCAAATCCCACCCATATTTGATTTAGAAAAGTCCAACATATAGCCCACATCAAAAACTTTTGAATAATCCTAGGCACGTGTGTTTCGATTCTGAAACAAAAGTTATGGTGATCTAGAGTTTTGTAGTGCAAAATGAAAATTCAAGACATGTGGCATATGTTAGTTGACTAAATAATTTTTCCAACTGTTGATCTATTTTTTCATTTCTACGATGTGTCGCAAACTGGTTCATCATTAAGATTTGGTGCCCTATTGGCATGCTTTGATTTGTTCGATGTAACACACTCAAGTTTGACAATTAATGATGTGGCACAATGACTGACACAAAAAAAGGTACAAGACTTGAAATGAAGGGAAAAATATTGTAGAAGGAAGGAGCACAAAGATGATGCATGTGGAAGAAATGGATACATACCTCTAGGAGACAATTATGCAAGTAGGGCGCAATCATTCAAATGAGAAATTCACGAAAGCCGGAAAAAGAGGCATGACATGCACAATGAAGGAAAGAAATTTGAGTCATATGAGCATGAAGGAATGCTAAGGACTTAGCCGATTTGAAGATCAATCTATAGGCATGCACATACGAAGTGCGGTAAACCGGGAATGAAAGTGGGTGAGTAGAAGGAGGCCACAAAAGGGAAATGGAATGTAGGAGGTATAAGGTGAGAATAAGGAGTGCATAGAGAAAGCGTGTAAGGAAGAAAAGGAATGGGGATTCAAAGAGGGAATCAAGAAAGACATGCCATGGTGCGCAGAAAACATGGAGTTATTCCAAGTATCCGTGGGGACATCTAGAGTATACACACTATGAAATGTGAAAAATTAGAGTCAAAATACAAATATATGTCATCTAAATAAATTGGGGAGTTATTTGTGATAAAGTTTGTTTAATCATAGATAATATTGATAATCAAATGAGGCATGACTACCTAAGAAGGAAAAGAGCTATCCTTAGCCATCGTGGTTTTAGGGATCCTAAGGTAAGTAGTTCTAAGCTACATGTTCACAAAATTGATACAATTAAATTTGTATATTCTATTAAAATTTGAATTCAAAGATCTATTTTAAGTGAGATACAATGAAATACAAATGCTAAATAGTTCATTTAATTTTAAATATGAAAGGGAATGAGAGGGGTAATGTACTTATCTTAATTTTTTATTATCCCATAATGAGTCCGGATTAGAAAATATACTAAATAGAAGCCTGATCTGTCACAACGGACCACAAAAATCATGAAGAGGTGGAAATGGCCAAACTAAGGCACCTTCGGAGGATAGGGGCACCCACAAGCTCCCTAGGCTTGTTTATGGGTGCTCTGGGTCTATAGAAAAGTGCAAGACCTAGTTACGATATGGTCACTATGACTTCACACTTGTTCTAATTTGGTATCTTGTATGTCGTGCTTGGATTTCCGAGGTACGTTTAAAAATAAACACAAAAATACTCCTGTTAAACCCTAAAAAGGACATCAAATCTGAAAAAGAAAGATGAAAATGAGGTGTCTGACTATCCTTAGCTATCACAATGGTGATTTTATGAGTGAGCGTTGAACTAAATCTCGGACCAAATGTAGCTATTTGTGCTTATGTGTGCAATATTGTTCCTAGGTGGCCATCACGCCAATAACACCAAGATAGTGGGTGATAGATAGATAAAATGCAAATGTGTGAATGGATTAGAATGAACTCATCTTCCAAGACAAATGTAAACATATCAATGTGGGAATCACTATCCATCCCAGGTCAAAGAGATTTGCTAGAAGCTACCATGAAGGATTGGTCAACTTCAAATCAACAGGTCCAAATGCAAGAGAAGGTACTCACAAATGTTTCCCAGCCTGAAGGGAATCATGGAGGATAGCAAGGTAAAATGTTGAAGCCCCCTCCATTTTATGTTTCATTGATCATAGGAGACAAGTTGGTACATAATTGCATGATTGACTCCGGGGCAAGTAGTTCAGTAATGCCCAAGAAAATAGCTGATCAATTGGGGCTTCAATATGAAGTCATATCCAAAGGGGTAGTGCAACTAGATGGGACAACGGTGACAATAGTGGGAGTAATTAAAAACTTGAGCCTTACCTTGCATGCATGCCCCAACGTTGTTGTTTTGCAAGATATCTCAGTGATAGATCTTCCACCACTCTTTGCCCTATGTTTGTCAAGGGATTTCACAGCTAAGATTGGAGGTTACTTATCTACTGATTGGTCACATATGTTTTTCAAAAAAAGATATGGAACTAAGGCCACAATTAGATTTGAACCTATTGCAAACTTTCACGTTGAACCTCACACTCCAAGCCAAATCAATACCAACTATTCAGCGTTTGATCAAGAAGATTATCCAGGCGATGAAGCTAACACAAAGGTTGGAAGCATCCGCATTTGACTCTTGGTGAATGGGCAAGCAAGGTGCATTATTTTGATCCTTATCAAGAAATATAAGAATCTGAGCTAGGATTTTATTGTTTACATGAAGGGAATCAACCTCTCCCCAGCATCACCAAGCCAAATCATAAGGACAAGAATGAAGTATGGAAATTGTTCTTTGATGGGTCAAGGAGTAGACAAGGTGCAGGAGGAGGAGCTATGCTCATTTCACCACAAGGTATAAAGTATTACTCAGCCTTCCATTTTTAGTTTTCTTGCTCAAACAACACAGCTGAGTATGAAGCCTTAATTCATGGATTGCACTAGGAAAAGAAGAAAGACATCAAGAATTTGCAAGTATTTGGTGATAGTGAGCTGATCGTAAACCAAGTTAGAGGAAAAAATGCCGCCAAAAATGATCTGTTGAAGAACTAAAAAAATCGTGTATGGGACCTTATTGAAGATTTTGAAGCTTTTAGCATCAATTCCATCCCAAGAAAAAGAATGAAACAGTGGAAAATCGGCAGCAATTGGGGCTGCGTTTGATATTGTAGAAAGTATCAAAAGTGAGAAAACTCAGCCTCATATCAAATTTATTGTGAGACCAGATGTTCCGGATAACCATACAAGTTGGCAGGTCTTCGAGAATGATCAGCAAATTGTTAATTTCGTACAAGAAGAAGCTGAGTTCTCTGCCAGAAATCAAGACAAGCTAGAGCAGCAGTATGGTGACCAAGTGGTGCAGCTGAGAACTAACAAATTACCAAAAGGCCTCATAACCTTGGAGTCAATATTCAACCCGAATGATCAGTTCCGGAAGGAGAAAGTGAACATTCAAGTAAAGGGAGAAGATTCGAGAACCTATTTTAGTGGATGAAGGCAAGACATTGCAAATTGGAAAAGCAAGTACTCCACAAGAGAAATCTGATTTTGTTCAGCTTTGTCAAGAGTTCCTAGATGTCTTAGAAAGATTTAAGAGGTTTCAACCCAAATTTGGCACAACATACTATTGAACTGGATCCGAATTCAAGCCTTTCAGGCAAAAACAAACGCAGTGAATCCCCATATCGAACCTCTCATGAGAAAAGAGTTAAGCAAGCTTATTGAGGCTAGTATCATCTTCCCCATCAAACACTCAAGTTGGGTTGCAAACCTGGTGCCAGTAAGAAAGAGAAATGGAGAAATAAGATTGTGTGTGGACTTTCACGATCTAAATAGAGCATCACTCAAAGATCATTATCTGCTTCCATCAATGGAAAAAAATATCACAGTTGTAGCTAGTTCGTAAAGGTTCTCATTGCTAGATGGCTATTCAAAGCTATAATCGAGATAATGGTGAAGGAAGAAGATCAATTCAAGACATCCTTCACTATGAAATGGGGCACATATGCTTACAAGAAGATGCCATTTGACTGTCATATATGGGAGCAACATTTTTTAGCGAGCTATGGATATGGCATTAAAAGGCTTAATTAAAAAGATAGTTCTCATTTACCTTGATGATATCACTTTGTTTTCTCAAAGAATACAACAGACCATCTCTTTCACCTCGACAAGTGTTTCGAGGTGTAGAAGGTTTGGAGTGTCGTTGAATCCAAAAAGTGTATATTCTTGGCACACAAGGGCAAATTGTTGGGCCACATTGTCTCTAGGGAAGGGCTAACAATTGATCCTAAAAGGGTCAAGCCATCCAAACACTCCCATTGCCACACCACAAGAAATCTTCAAAACTTCTTGGGAAGGATAAACTTTGTCCGTAGATTTGTGCCTAATTTTGCCACTCTTGTGAAGCCTTTAACAATGATGTTGAAGAAGAGTCTCGCATTCAAATGGATGGCGAGAAGGAAAAGAAAGTATTGAAAACATCAAGCATGCAATATCACAAGCTCCAACTCTTATCAACCCAGACTTTTCAAAGGATTTCATGTTGTATGCTTTTGGAGGATCAGATACAATCTCAGCTATCTTGACACAGTTGAATAGAGAAGGTTCAGAACAGCCCATAGCATTCTTCAGTCAAATCTTGGAAGATTATGAAATAAAGTATTCTTTCATCAAAAAGCATGTCCTTGCCATCATCAAGAGCTTGAAGAAGTTCAGACATTTGGTCTCAAACAATAAGATTCAACTGCTGGTGTCTCATGTTGGTGTCAAGGAATTTCTCCTAAACAAGGATTTAAATGAGAAGAGAGCAGGTTGGATCACTTGGGTGATGGAATATGATATTGAAATCAAAGTGACCAAGCTAGTTCGTGGCAAAGGTTTGTGTGAGCAGCTCGCTTTCAAACAACCAGACGGCTCAAAAGGTGAAGAAGATGTTGTCCTACTACTACAGAATGATCAAGAACAACCAGCTGATGATGCACTCATTCCATGTTGGACTCAAGACTTGGTGCACTACCTCCAAACAGGCTTGTGCCCTCCAGAAGTGAGCAAGGCAAAGAGGAGATACTTTAGATTACAAGTTATCCTATATGTACTCATTAATGGTATCTTGTTCAAGAAGGACATCAATGGTGTTCTATTAAGATGCATTGGAATATGTCAAGTTGAGAAGATAGTACACAAGTTCCATGATGGAGAAGCAGGAGGCCACTTTGCTCCATGAGTAATAGCTCTCAAAATCATGAAGGCTGGTTACTATTGGCCTATGATGTTCAATGATTGCTGCTCATGGGTCAAGAAATGAAGGAGATGTGCATTCTTCATAGGGAATGAAAGGTTAGTAGTGCTGCCCCTTCGTCCAATTTTAGTAAATCAGCCATTCATGCAAAGGGGATTGGACTTCATTGGGGTTATCAATCCCAATTCAAGTCAAGGTCACAAGTGGATACTTATGGCAATGGACTATTTCACCAAGTGGACCGAAGCAGTGGCACTCAAGGAGGCAAATGAATCTAATATCTTATATTTCTATGAAGGGATAATCACGAGGTTTGGTTCCCCCACCACTATCATATCGGATAATGCGTTGGCATTCCTTGGCACAAAGATCACTGAATGGGCTATCAAGAATTGTGTGTATCTCAACACTTCATCAAATTATTACCCTCAAGGTAATGGCCAAGCCGAGTCTACAAACAAGAACTTACTAAGAATCATTAGAAGGACTCTTGATGAGAATAAGAGGACTTGGCACTCAAAGCTCAAATCAGCCCTATGGGATGATAGAATCACACCCAAGAGGTCTACAGGAAGCTCTCCATACAAGCTTGTGTATGGGAAAGAAGCAGTTCTACCTATATCACTCGAGTTGCCAGCATTGGAACTCATGAAACAATTGGAACTAGATGAGTTTGAACCCATGGAGGTTAGATATGCAGAATTAATGGAGCTCCAAGAAATTAGAGAGCATGCAACTCAAGCAATAGAGAAGGATCAAGCCTTGATCAAGAAGACTTTTGATAGGAAATCCAAGGCTAGAACCTTCCAAATTAGAGATCTAGTGTTGAAATGGGATGCAGATCATGCAAAGCCAGAAAGCATTCCAAGTTCGATGCCATCTAGAGTAGCCTATACATGATCATTAAATGCAAAGGTAGTAATGCCTTCCGACCGCTAAGTTGGATGGTGAAGAGTTGCAGATTCTGGTCAATGGGATCTATCTCAAACGCTGCTACTAGAAAGATAGCTTCTCACCCTTGTAAATATTAATTTAGAATTTCCATTCCTCTAAGTGCTTATGCACATTGACTCATTGCTATTAGAGTAGTTTTTATTTATTTCCTAAGTGCTTGCACACATGTCCTATTTCTTCTAGTATGTGCATGTTTGCAGATTCATCGAGCTCCTGGAAAAGAATTTGCAGCCACAGGAGAACCAACTCAAAAAATGTTTCAATGGCTCAAAGGATACAGGTTTTAAAATTTTAAATCAGCTGAGAGATTATCAAATAGACTCCATGCATAATGGATTGCTATGAGCAACTGGTCGTTATTCATCTGGCAGGTAAATAACCCCACTGAGTCGCCAAAATTGATATCCAAAATTTATCCCTCAAGGTAATTTTGATAACATGCATCAAATTCTTCAGTCCCGAGGAAGTAGATTGATTCAAGGCCCGAAATCATGTTTTTGGGGGGGCCCCCTCAGCTTCTCTCTAACTCTCCCATCAAAGAAGAAATCCCAATGAGTTAGAAAAGTGAAAAAATTACAAAAAGTAAGGTTGCAGGATTGTTTTGAAGCATTTTCGGGTCTCAAGGGTACGAAGTCGTACAAGGCAAGTCATACCGAGGTTCATCGCACCAAGCTTGGGGCTGAAATACAAAGAAAATCAGCTAAGTCAGAAATTTTTGTCCCAGGCGGTCCGCGAGACAGTTGGGACGTCAAGACGCGAGGGACGCCAAAATCCGAAATGACCGAAAGCAAGAAAAATCGTCAAGTTTTTTTGTTTCGCGCGGTTTGGGACAGCCGGGACAAAAGTACGCGTGGGATGCGAATCGGCTATTTTTTCGCAAGACGGTCCATTTCGGGAAGTTCGGAGATTTTCATTTGGGATAGCCAAGATAAAAGTACGTGTGGGACGCGAAAAGCTGAAATGGCCGAAGGCAAAGAAGAAAAGTCAACGTTTGACCCGTGAACTTCAAACGGCCATAACTTTTGACTCGAGCTCCGATTTTCACAAAATTGGAATTTCGGAGAACGAAAGCACGATTTCTTATTTTTAATGAGGGTATATAAATTTAATTAAAAGAAACATATTTGGCTCCATTTAGTTAATGCTCATTCCGGTCAAGTGACATAAAACGCATGCCAGACCCAAAATAGCCGCCCGCACTCAGAAGGCCATAACTTTTGTATTTCTCAACGAAATCACACAAAATTTGTACCATTGGAGTCATGGCTCTGAGAAAAGTGCAAAAAAGTCAATAAATTCCATATTTGATGAGAAATTGATGGGTATTTTTTATAAAATGTGGCCGGGTTCATAACAGTGTTTTATTTGGTAGTTGGGAGTGACATTAAGAGGCATGGTCACCATTCTTTCTCTGCTGCAGCACTGGGATGAGATGGGAGCCTTTTTAAAGTAATTTACAATCATTTTACTCCATTTAATGCCTCTTACAAGTGATTGAAGGACATATTTTAGGATTTCCATTTTCCCTTCTCTTTCTCTTCTCATTTTTTTTATAAATTGGAGTGTTGGGCTCATTGTAAGAGGGAGGTAGTTTTTGTAGCAAAGCTCTACCAAAATTGCTTTGTGAAGCTGATGTGTTATAGGCCCTTGTTGTGGACTCCTTGCATGGTGATCTAGGCCCCTTTTCTTGTAACCGATTGAACTGTGCATATCAGGAAGCAATAAAATATAAGTTTATGGATGCATCTTTCCTTCTTTGTGTTTTATTGCATTCTTCTTTTCCCCTTCAACCTTGATTACAAGAATATTGTGTCTATTATTATGATCTTGCAAGAATCCATTATCATTGTGTATGTTTGAGATATTGTTGTAAATGTATTTTGCTAGATTATGGAGAACTGTCATCACCCCTTCTAGTGTGCACTTTGCCTCTATATCTCACGAATTTGAAGACTATTCTAACACCCTCCTTTTCTCGGTGTATCACCGCTGTAGTGTAGGCTTTCATTTTATGCATTTCTCTCTCTCGGCCCCTTGGAAATTTAGATTAGAATAGTTAGTTTCCCTGCATTAAAGTAGATTGTGGCAGGTAGTTTAGGAGCAAGAACCAACTTTCTCTGGAGGTCTATCTCAAGTAGGAAGTCCCACAACTTGCAGAGATAGTACCCATGTTATCCAATCACACCGTGAGTTCAAGTATATGTGCTTGTATAAACATAGGGGTGTTATGATTCGCTGATAACAATAAACACAATAAAAGCAAAAATACAAGTGGATGGACAATGGAATGGTTCATCAAGAAATAATTTTCTTACGCAAGCTTCAGTATATAAAACAAAAAAACTTTTTGGTATCATAAATACTAGTGAGTGAGTGATTTTGTATCTAATTTTTTTGCAAACAATTTTTCTTCCTTATTGAATCTTAGAGTTCTCCTTTCTTCACATCATTTTATCACTCGAATGATGGATAGAAACAGATTATAAAAATTCATTTTATCTCCTTGTCTCAAATTTCTATTCATAAGTGACTGTCATAGTTTAATGAATAAGTCACATGGAGAGTATCCCTTTACAAAAAGGATTTTTCCCAAGGTTTAAGAAGTATAAGATCACTAAGTAATAACAATATGACTTCTAGGCCTTCAAATATCCTAACTAAAGCATACGAAACCATAAATGAACAATAAACTACCTTAATCTTCCTAATTCAAGCCAAAATCCATTCAAATTTTGAATATTTCACTTTTACATGGAAAAGGAAAGATTCAAAATTGTAAAGGAGTTGGACCAAACTAACCTTCCTAGAAGACTCATAGTGACATGATTATCCTACAAACAAGCCAAAATTAATTCTTAAAATCCCTATGTACATGTTAGGAGGATGTTCCTACATCAAAAATTATTACCGTTGATTCAATATGACTTTTACTCTTTTACTTAAATGAAGCCTACAAAATTACATGATGACACATCCTATTATGATTATATATGCTATATATACTTTAGTGATATATTTATACATTAAAAATGTATTTATATCCTTTATATGAGATGATTGATTCATATTGTTCATTCAGCATATAAAAGTGGGGACACTATGGGATTTGTTACGAGATTCATGCCAAGTAGAAAAGACCATTCAAAAATTTTAGATGGATAAATAATTATAGATGGTCCAAATGGGGAAAATGTGTAGACATATTCATGTGAATTCAAGGAAATCTGATATATTGTATAACAATTTGAAGATAAAAAGAGTGATAGTTGATACATTCTATGAAATTATAAAGAGAAAATAATGACATCTCTTATGATTTTAAGGAACAAATATGGTATCATATATCACTTTGAGGAAAAAATCGATACATTGGTAATAGATTAAATTCAAACACATACACACACATTTATATTTTATGAAAAATGTAGAAGCATTGGTTTAGAAGTATACTTTTTGGGTTTATATGCATCTAGAGGAGGTAATCCAACATTCACATGTCTTAATAGGGGTCCAACTTGTAGGATATGGTTAGAAAAACATTATTTAAACAATTAATAAAGAGGAGGACACAAATTGATTAAACTTCACCATACAAATCACATCATTTTAGGATGATTCTATTGACACACTCTAAGTAGTCACAACTACATTTATAATATGAAATTTTCTCCATAAACTATCAATTTTAGTTGTTATTTAGATTTGACCATTTAATTTCATAATGTTCCTATTATTCAAGATTGTTAATCATGAAAATACATTGCAAATTTTTTACCTCATACAATTTCCTATGGAGAAAGTATAACATCTTAGAAGTTCTTCTTCACACATATTGTAGTATATATCAAG
Organism: Taxus wallichiana var. yunnanensis; assembly: GCA_018340775.1. Taxonomy (NCBI): domain Eukaryota; kingdom Viridiplantae; phylum Streptophyta; class Pinopsida; order Cupressales; family Taxaceae; genus Taxus; species Taxus wallichiana. The sequence goes on along the minus strand of CM031244.1, from coordinate 689,237,309 downwards.
TAAAAAAATTATTTCATTCCATTCAATAGAACATCATCATTACTACATATAAGGAGCATCTCTAGACACCTATATTTTTAATTGGTAGAAAAGAAACTTCAATTAAGAGTACTTTAGAAAAATCTTAAATATTTGGAAGAGACCTAGATATATATTCAAATCTTCAACACACTTTTCATATATAATTCTTCCCAAGTATTTCATAAACACCTTTATTTTGTAGCCATATATATTTTTTAAATGATCAAACTTTTATACTCTTTATTTACTAAACAACATATCAAGACATTTTATGTACTATAAATCCATCTTCTACACTTGTATGAAATGATGAGTAAAGATTAAAAAATGTTTTCACTATTGCAATGGTTTCTCAATGCCAACAATATACAAGTACCCTCAATGACTTTTTTCACAAAGTGGGAAATCTCCATTAGGCCATCATATATATATTTCATGGATGCAGTATAGAAAATAAATAATAAAGAGACACATAAATTTAATTAAAAACATTAATTTCATTAATTGAATTTAACATGTATTATACACTACACATGATCTTGAAATGCTCGTAAAATATTCAAAATTATAATAACAGATGAAGAAATTAATAATCTCCCAAGGAGTATCTCTACAATAGTTAATAATGACAAACATTAAATGAAATAAATTAAAGTTACAACAAGATAGATGTTAAGGTATAAAGGAAGTTTAATTTTTCATTTTACTCGACCACACATTAATGTAAGAGGGAGAACAAAATGTGGCATGATCCATCTTTAGATTATTGATATGTAGCCAATTTTTACCCCATTATTGGGGGTGGGGGGCGATGGAGGTTTTCAAACTCAAAATGCAAAACCGTTATGAAGGATTGATTTATTTCTAGCAAAAAAATTAGCGTTTGTAGAAAACAATGCAAAAATTACCAATGAAAAAACCTGACACTTTAAGATATATTGAGTTGAAGAAAAGATAGAGAAGAACCATCCTCTAAAGGTTATCGATCAGAACATTTTTCCTATACATTATTGGTAAAGACTAACACTTTTAGTTTTTCATAGGAAATTTTGACTCATCTCCAAGAGTAGATCGATATGCTTGTTATCCCTCAATTCATATCTTGGGCATTGTTGTCATGCAAAGGTTCAACAGGAAATTGACAATTTTCAAGCATGACAACAATACCCATGTTTTGAAAATTTCAATTTTTATCCTCCGAGGAACCCTAGGTCTTCCCACTTGGTCCGATGAACTCCAATTTTATGTTAACTCAGTACCCTAGGTGAATTAGGAAGTTAAATTCAAACTCCACTAGTTGATTTTAGGAGTTCTTGGAAACTACTATTTTTGGGGTGTTGGGAAAGTCTACCACTAGCTTTCCCAAGACTGATTCAACCCCCTAGAGCTGAATAGAGGATCCAAATCAAACACATATAAATTGATGGTATATAAAAACCAAGGAATTTATTTTAGAATATTCCTTAAATATTTAGACGATTTGGGGCCATTTCATCAAAAATTGGGTTCATAGGCCTAGGCATTGTAAAGAGTCAAAAGAGCTATTGAAATTTGAGATATGATTCTAGGATCTCCGAGTGGAGTTACGAGAAAAATGAAACATCTTCAGAAAGGGAATTATGTTCTTTATATGATGGTGAAATAATTTTTACAACAATTTATCGCAATAGGTTTATAACTTTCTTTTTCCATACTTAGCTAGAGAGACAATAAAAAAATCTCTTTTAGGGAACTAAATGGAATAATAAAGATCTCATACCCCCACCATTGGATTGAGAAGGAAATTTTAAGTAAATATCATATAACATTTTTGAAAACATTCCATCGAGAGCTCAAGTTATTGTCATTTCAAGTTTCCCACAAGGTGATCTTCTCGCAATTAGTCAAATATCACTAAGGACATGTGTTAGCTCCAGGATCCCGGTGAAAGTTGATATCCCTTTCATTCCTAAATCCAAGAGACAAGAGGAACATTAAAATTTACCGAGCCCTAATAATCCTTCTTGTCACATATAGAACCTTTTTGATCACCGGTTTAGCTCCCTGAGTGCTTGTCAGAGCCTATCCCCTCACTCACTCATATAATGACAAGTGTCACATCAAGACATGATGTACAAACTAGTAACCCTTATGTCCCTTTGAAAAATAGATATGAGGGACATGAAAATTTTCCCAGCCCCTTGAAGCCCTAAGGTCATTCATGTGACCCTCTTTAGTGCAAATTTCCTTCTAGTAGCTAGTGTAAATGCACCCAAATGCACAACCATTGGATGCCTGCCAATTGAAAACAATTGGCGTGATGTGAAAATTGATATACCTTTCATACCCTAATGATTAAGGGACATAATGGATAGGAAAATGTGTGCAGCCCTAGGTATGCATGTTTGTTCTCCAAACGACCAACTTCTATCCCCCTAGGTGCTTCTAAAGCAAACTTTTTGACCAAAGTCCTAAGTCATTGGATTTCTGCAAGTGTCACATGGAGACGTGACATGAAATTTGATGTCCCTTTCATCCCTTAATACATAAGGGACATACATGAAACAAAAAATTTCCGAACCTCGATGTGCATTTTTTTGAATTGTTTTGAATCTAACACTTAGCTTTATTTCCCTTCGCTTCTTCTTTCCAAAGCCTTCACCCCGCCATAGCTCTATTAATCCTCACACCTTTTACACCGTTACTTCACTAAACCAGATCCTTCATGGCCATAAAATCAACCACACCATCAAAATACAACAATCTTAGAGGAAAAACTTATAATAAGATTTTAAGGAATGAAGAACAAAGGAGAAAATTGTCGAAAAACCTCATTACCCTAAATCAAAGATTTGGACATATCTTGCAAACCGGTGCACGAATCAGAGAACCATTTTCTAATGTGTTCTTCATTCTCAAAGGCCATAAAAACCACATATTCAAATCACCCTTCCCGACATAACTTACTCATAGTAAAGAAATCTCCCTTTGGACTCAACAAAGACAAAAATCGGATTCCCTGTAAAACTAATAATTTGTTTCAAGAGAAATATCACCAAAGTGAAACTAGAAATAAAACCCCCAAAAAAAAATGAATGATTTTTTTCCTGAACGAAGAAGAAAACCAAAGCCACAACTTTAAAGCTCCATAAATTGTTGCCGTGTCTAGAATCGCCACTGTGTAAAAAAATATAAATTTTAAATCCTCATAACTAGAAGATTGGGTAAGCCTAAGATTTTAGAGGGGTGATATTGGGAAAAAAACATATTAGAAAAATTGCTCCTCCATAATCCAACCACCAAAATCCCACTTTCTAAAAATAGTAGATCTTCTACATGGGGTACTATTATTTCAAGTAAGTCATCAATTGAAAAAAATTTGAAGGAGGTAGTGAACACATAAGAGGTATCTTTGGAAAAAATCATCGAAAACAGTCATCTTGGACTAGAATTGAAAATTACTTAAAATAGTAAGTGGTCTTATGAACACCGCTAAAAATACAACCTGGTCCATAAGGTGAGAGGAACAATGGGAGAAAGAAAAATTTTAGTTGCAATATCGGATTGAGGTTTGAAGAAGCTGATTTTTCATAGTTACTAAAAATAGTAAGTCATCTCATTGGCATTTACTAAAAATAGTAGTTCATTCTAGAGGGTGAATTTCATAGAAGGAGCATCTCAAGAGTTGAACATTCAAATTGGTACCTACAGTTGGAGTTCAAAGAAGGATTTCCACACTTACTAAAAATAGTAAGTTGCCCATTCCAGAAATAGTAAGTGTTGAGGAATCATGAAGTACAAATGGACAAGATAGAAGCTGACACAACCTTTCACTTCTAAGTATGAGATAGAAGAAAGTGATGTCTCATATATGGAATTCAATGATCTAAAGGCTCGCATGATAGCCAAGGAAACAGGGAATATTGAATATCGAGTATTCACAAGTTCATTATTTACAAACAGGACACATCGTGTGTGTAAAAAGTTCGAGTTGGTCTTGCCTGCTCACACCACTATTAGTGCAAAAATAAACAATTCAAGACGAAAATGTAGAGAAATTTTGGTCATTATTCCCACAACCATCTTTATCTCCTTACGTATCTCGACACCTCAAAGGAAAGCATCATCCATGAGTGGGAAAAAATGGATGCCTACATGTAAGGGGTTGCATTAGGATCATAGATAAAAATAGGGAAAAATACCTCAAGGATTCCAAAGACATTTTGGAGAGGTGAGATTTGTGATGGATATTCAAATGTAATCAATTTCCTTAACAGGATGATGGGAGAATAAAACACAAAATACTTCCATGATTGGATGGGTCATTTAATTTTGAAAGTGATGAAGGAAAGAAGAAAATTGACTAGGGAAAAATCATTAGTGACAATCTACATCTGCAACTACTTTAGGTTCCCATGATAAATAAGTTCCACCTAACCTCTTACTTGGTCTATATACTCACCATCTTGAGATCATTCAAGGGATTGTCCCTTAAACAAAACATTTCTGCCAAGGTGCCCACATTTGAGAAACATCCATAGTTGGTAATGGATGAAAGTCATAGGCACTTCACCCACATGAATGATGCATTCACTATGTATGTAGTCCGAACCTTACAGGTGATTTGGAGGAAATGATGTCTCTAAGGTCGGCATCCTTAATCAAGTAATATGTCTCTTATTTTATAAAATTATCAACATTCTCCTACTTGTTAGTTTCCCATTTGAAAAAGCTCCACTAAGGTTTCCCAAGTACCTTAGTGATCACATTTTACTATTTAAGATCTCGTAGGAGTTCATATAGGTAGATAACAAGCTCAAGAGAAACAAAAAGAAGTTGATTTCATTCCTCGTCTCTCTTGGGGTATTCACATGTAAGAATGCAAATTACGCATCTCATCTAGAGGAGGCCTTTGCACATTTAACTTTACATTCCCACACTTCTAGGCCCAATTTCAACATCCGAGATGATCCTAATTCTTTCCACATCCTATATATGCATCATGATCCACAAATCAAAGACTATTGGGGTAATTGTGTTAGTGAATTTGAAGTACAAGAAAAAGATCATAAGAGGACGAAAGTTGATGAGATGAATAAATTCAAGTTCTTTTGGTATGAAGATATTTTGCAAGATGATGGGACAAAAATGGATGATAATTAGTATGTGGTAGTCAAGGTTTATCCATTTCCTCAAGTCAAGTCAATTGGCACATTCGTGAATCAAAGGATATGAATAAATCAACTAAGAATGTGGTCAAGAGAATGAGGGATTGGTTCCAAAGAAAGAGATCCATGATCATCCAATCACGAGGTATCCCCACAAGTCAGAAACAAGCCTCTCGACAGTCATTATCAAAATCCATGGAAGTTGCTTCAAGTTAAAGGCACTCTAGAGCAAGTTCTAAATGAAGATCCATATAGTTGGAGACTTCTTCTCATAGAAAGTCACCAAAGAGATACAAGGCAGAAGAAGGCTCAGTTGCAACAATGCAAGGGGAAGACCTTGATGCATAAATGTAAGAAGAAGATCAAGTGGTAGAAATATAAGAAAAAGAAGTGCAAGCAGTTCAAGACCTAGTCTTTCAACCACCTCATGAAGTCTCTCATCTCATCAACACCAACGTTTCTCCTATTAAAGATGTTCCTCCTCTTCCAGAGCAGAGAATGATTGATGCACTTTTCATAGATTTCGAGTCGATTTATCAACAATTACTTCATTTCCCAAGGGAAACAAAAGGAAGTTTTTCCACATGGCCTCACTATTCTAAAATAGAGAAATAGGTAATAAATATATTGAAGTTTCTCGACCAAAGGTGATCAAGCCAGTGGACAAGATGGCATTGGTTGATTATGAGAAAAGTATAATTCAACTACGTTTGGCTACTCATGAAGGGGATTTTTAAATGTATCAGCAATCTTACGCTCACATGGTGGAAAGTGATAATAAATATAATAAGAATATTTATGATCTTAAGGAATAGGTACGAACTCGTCATCCTATGTGTAACATCTAGTTGATCCAAATACCACTAAAATTCCCATTGAGGAAGTTGCACCCATCAGGAGCTTTAATCAAGAATCTATTAAGAGGACACATAAGCTCATGATGTAGGGGTGGGATAATAATGAATGGATCAGTTCAATTTCTAAATAGGGAAGGGCAGTTCTCAAGAGGAATTCAAACTCTTTGGCTACATGTGTGTGACAACAAACAGGATGCGGGAACTCAAAGAAGATTTGAATAAAGAAAGGGATTTTTAGGAACTTTTGGGTCGAATAGTGAATTAAATGAGTGAAACTCACCCTCGGGAGTTGATTGACAAGAATTTTTTTGGAAATTATTCTAATGACTTGTCATGCATATGATAAACATCCTTGATGATCAGATTTGAATCAATCAATAAGGCCGTAATCAAGTTGGATGAAAATGAGGAACATGTATACATGTTGTATGATAGTATCAATCATTAAATTTATAAATTTGGAGTGCTTATAATGGGATTAAATATCACTACCAATGAGTTAATTTTTCCATTTGGGGAATATGTTAATGAAGAGGTAGGAAATCCATTATCCTTCAATAACGATACCTTAGATGTCCTCTCGGAGATTCGGGATGCCATTGCACTCATTTTCGAGAAGCATCCATCATGGTTATGAAAGAAAAAGATATCAATGGTGTGTCTAACAGGTGGACAGAGACCCTAAACTATGTTTGCATCCCTCATGCTGACAAAGTGGAACCTACAACATCACATTTTAAAAAGTAATTTTGAGAAACAAATATCTTTTTAGTAGTGCGAGATGGAGATCGGTCATGAAGTGAGATAAGATCCATTACAATGGCTCATTCTTCTATATAATTCTTCCATTTTTCTTCTTCTTCCTTCACTCTCTATCTCTCTCTTCCCTTCCCTCCCAATGTTCTCTTTCTTTAATGTTCTAATTTCAAGTTTGGGTTTGCACTTTTTGATATGTATTTAAGTGACTCTAGAAACATAATGTATCTTTTAAGTCACCTTGTTTTTTTAAAAATGGACTTAAATATTTGATAGGAATATGAACAACCTAAATTCAAAGTTAAATCATGTTAAGATTCATCGGGAAGATGAATATTTTCTTATCTTCTATAAATTATAACAAGCTCCTCATTCGATGGTCTTCTTAGACTTTTAAGCTATTTTTGTGAATTCATGAGAGAGAGATCCTTGTCAAGAGAACAAAGAGATTGTAAAAATTTCTTCTATTGTTTCCTTATTCTCAAATGTCTTCCATTCTTATGTTATGTACAGCTTATGTTTGAGCATCAAGACAAGAATATAGATTTTGTAGCCTTTTTTAAGTAAGGGATTCATTGATACTTTGTTCTCATAAAATTCTATTTGGTCTTTTTGTTATTTGTGGAGTTGTTTCTTCTTAATTTTAGTACATGAGAAGAAAGTTCTAATCATTGTATGTAAGGATCTAATTTTCCACTTGCAACATTAGTTCCCCTTATCTAACATTCTCACTCCCTTTTCCCTCTCTCTTAGTAAATTCCTCCCTTGGATATATCTGCAAGCATTCGCCACGGTGGTTAGTACAATGCCCCTATTAAATCCCTAACCGTAAGACCAAACTATAAAAACTCACCTTAATAGCACATGCATATAAAAAAGTTGCACTGTTTAATTAGAGGGACTTACATTCCCGGTAGAGCGTTGGAAATAAATCCATAAATTTGTCCTCCACGTGTGTTGTGTGCTTTTGGCATCCACCAGTCAAAAGAGCTACCGAACTTAAGGAAGTTATTTCATGAGCTTTGGGTGCATTTAGGAGAAAAATAAACATCATCGAAAATGGAATTTAGAGTTATACCAGATAGTGAAATCATATTTTCACAACACTTTAGTGAAAAAAGTTTATAACTTATGTTTTCCATGTTCAACTAGAGAGCGATAAAAAAATTATTTTTCAGGATTAAATGGAGGAATAAAGACCTAAGACCCCCAAAGATTGGATTAGAAGGCCATTTAAGTTTAATATCATATAACATTTTTCCAAAAACTTCCATTGGGAGATAAATTTATCATCGTTGCATGTTGCCCTCAAGGTGAGCTTGTCGCAGTTAGTCAAATTTTAGTGAGGACACATGTCAACTCTAGGATCTTGGCATAATTTGATGTCCCTTTCATCCATCAAGATAAGGTAGATGAGGGATAGTAAAATGTGAATAGCACCAATAATCCCTCTTGTCATACATAGAACCTTTGAGATCGTCAGTTTAGCTCCCAAGTGATTCCCAGAGCCTATCCCCTCACTCGCTCGATCCCGAAAATTTCGTATGAGGGCGAGATGTGCAAAATTATGACAATTATATCCCTTTGGAAAAGGGACATGAGGGACATGAAAATTTACCCTACCCTCAAGCCCTCGGGTAATCCATGTTACCCTTTTCAGTTTAAATTTCAAGCCCCAAGAGCTAGTGGAGCTAATTACACGCCCGCCGATGCTCGCCAAGTGTCAAACACTGGACACGATATGAAAATTGATGTCACTTTTTTACCTTAATATGTAGGGGATATAAAAATGCACCCATACCCAAGAATTCCTCTCGTGTTATCCACATGACCAACTTCCATCCCCTGTGTGCTTCACGCAAGCTTTTTGGCCAAAGTGCTCAATCGTTGGATTTCCGTCAAGTCCCACATGTAGGCACAATGTTTAATTTGATATCCCTTTCATTACTTAATACTTAAGGGCCATCGGGATGCAAAATTAACCCCACCCTTGGGTGTGCATTTTTTTGAATTGTTTTAAATCGACACTTAGTTTTATTTCCCACCACTTCATCTTTATAGCTTCACCTGTCATAGCTCTGTTCATGTTCACATTGAGTCCAGGATTGCTGCTTAAAAAAGCTCCACCATGGGAATATAATCATAAAAACCATGAAAACACAACAATCTAAGAGGAAGAACTGATAAGAATACTTCAAAGAACGAATAACGAAGGATAAAATCATCTGAAAACCCTCATTGTCGTAGATCGAAGATTCAGACATATCTTACAAACGCTTGGACGAATCAGAGAACAATTTATTAATGTGTTCTTTGTTATCAAATTCCATAAAAAATTTACATTCAAATCCCCCATCGCATCAAAAATTACTCACAGTAAAGAAATCTCCCTTTTGGCTCAATGAAGATAAAAATTATATTTCCTGTCAAAGTAACAATCAGGTTTCAAGAGAAATTTTACAAGTCGAACTAGAAACAAAAGCTAAAAAAAATATATATTTTTTTGAACGGATAAGAAAACCAAACTCACAACTTTCAAGCTTCTTTAATGGTTATCATGTCTAGAGTTTCCACAAGTTTACAAAAATTGAAAGTTAAAAATCTCATGAACATGAGATCGGTAAGCTTAAGAGTTTACAGGGGTGATATTGGGAAAAACTCATATCGTAAAAAAAAAAATCCACCATAATCCAACAACCAAAATCCCACTTTCTAAAAAAGTAGGTCTTCTACATGTGGAAGTGCTATTTCGGTAAGTCGTCAATTGAAGAAATTTCGAAGGTGGTAATAAAAACATATAAGGTATCTCAAGAAAAAATCATCGAAACAGTCATCTTGGTCCAAAATTGAAACTCACTAAAAATAGTAAGTTTTGTTACAAAAATCTGCTAAAAATAGTACATTTGTCTAGAAGGTGAGAGGAGCACTAGGAAAAATAGAAATTTGAGTTGCAATATTTGATTGAGGTTAAAAGGAGCTGGTTTTTCATACTTACCAAAAATATTTAGTAATCTCATTAGAACTTTCTAAAAATAGTAATTCAGTCAGAGGTCTGAATTTCATAAGAATGAGCATCCCAAGAGTTTAACATTCATATTGGTAGCTATAGCATTGGAGTTCGAGAGAAGGATTTCCATTCTTACTAAAAATAGTAAGTGTTGAGGATTCATGATGTATAAATGTACAGGATAGAATCCAACACATCCTTTAACTTCTTAAGTATTAGATAAAAGACAAATATGTCTCATATATGGACTTTAATGATCTAAAGGCTTGCATGAAAATAAAGGAAAGAGGTAGTATTAAATATTAGTTATTCACAAGTGGATTGTTCGTAGCTGTAGGACACCCCATGTTTGTATTACGTTTTGATTTGGTTTTGGCCTACTCACACAACTACGAACTCAAAATAAAAAAATTGAGTTGACAAAGGTATGAAAATTGTGGTCATTACTCTCAAAACCATCTTTCTTGCCATCAAAAACTCGACATAACCTAAGATGGTCATCATCTCAAAGGAAAGTGTTGTACAAGAGTGGGCAAAAATGGATACCTACATGCAAAGGGTTTCACTAGGGTCATGGATGAAAATAGGGAGAAATCCCTCAAGGATGCCAAAGATGCTTTCGAGATATTATTTTCACAAGGGCTATTCAAGCATTCACTCTCATTAAAAATTTGATGGGAGAAGCAAACACAAGATACTTCCATGAGTAGATGGGCATTTTTATTTTGATAATTACTCGAAGGAAAAGAAGAGAAGTGACTAGGGTAAAATCGTCAAGTGACAATCCACATCTGCAACTACTTGGTGCCCATGAAAAAGAAGTTCCACATGACATCCTAGTTCGTATATTTTCTCGCTAGCTCAAGATCATTTAGGGGATAAGACCTCACATAGAAAATTGCTAGCAAGGTGCCCATAGTTGAGAAACTCCTGCTATTGGTAATGTAGGAAAATCACATGAATTTCACCCACATGAATGATTCATTCACTATGTACGTAGTTTAAACATTGGAGGGTGATTTAGAGGAAAGAATGTTTCCACAAGTGGCATCCTTAATCAATAAATATGTCTCTTATTTATACAATTATCGACTTTATCCCACCTATGAGTTGTCATCTTCTACCAATATCTACTAACGTTGCCCAAGTACCTTAGTGATCACATTGTACTATTTGAGCTCTATAGGCAATTCATACAAGTAAATAACAAGCTCAAGAGTAAGAAAAAGAAGTTGATTTAATTCTCCATCTCTCTTGGGGTATTCACATGTAAGAATGCAAATAATACATCTCTTTTAGAGGCGGCCATCACACATTTTACTCTGCATTCCTACACTGTCATGTCCAATTTTGACATCTAAGATGATCCTGATTCTTTCCACATACCAGAATTATGCCATGATCCGCAAATCAAAGACTATTGGGCCTATTGCGTTGATGAATTTGAAGTACTTGAAAATGATCATATAAGGATAATAATCGATGAGATGAATAGAATCAAGTTCTCTTGGTATGAAGATATTTTACGGGATGATGGGACACAAATGTATGATCCTGAGTATCCAACAATCAAGGTTTCTCCATTTCCTTAAGTCAATTAGCACATTCACAAATTAGAAAATATGAAGGAACGAACTAAGAAGGTGGTCATGATAATGAGGGATTAGTTCTAGAGAAAGAGAGACATGATCATCCAATCTCGAGTTATCCCTATAATTCAAAAACAAGCCACTCGACATTCATCATTGAAAGTTGTAGAAGTTGCTTCAAGTTTGAGGCACTCTGGAGTAAGTTCTAAATGAAGATCCATAGAATTGGAGACTTCTTCTCACAGAAAGTCACCAAAGAGAGCTAGGGTAGAGGAAGGCTCAATTTCAACAATGCAAGGAGGACCTAGATTCCAAAATGCAAGAAGAAGATGCAATGCTAGAAACACAAGTGAAAGAAGAGAACTCAGTTCAAGACCTAATCTTTGAACCACCTCACGAGGTATCTCCTCTCATCAACAGCAGTGTATTTCCTATCCAGGATGTCTCTCATCTTCCAGACTAGGGAATGATTGATGCAATTGTCATAGAGCCTAATTCCAACAAAATGTTCCCATGGATGCATGGAACAATTGCACACTGATACTTCCACTTTGTTTAACAAGTGGCAACCCCGATTTATCGGCCAATTACATCATTGGAAATGGGAAAGAAAAGTAATTTTGCACACACAGCCTCATGGTTCTACCATGGAGAAATAGTTAATCAATATATTAACGTAGCTCAACTAAAGGTGATCAAACTAGTGGATGGTATTACAGGATGATTATGAGATGAGCACAATTTAACTAGGGTTGACTACTCGAGAATGGGATTTACAAATGTCAAGTAATCTTACACTTGCATGGTGGAAAGGAAAAAATAATATAAGAATAATATTGATGAGCTAAAGGAACAAGTGTGAACTCTATTGTCCTATTTGTAATATCTAATTTATCTAAATACAATGACAATTCCCATCAAGGATGTTGCACCCATCATGAACTTGAATCCATAATATATCAAGAGGATGCATTTTCTCACAATGCAGAGGTGGGATAATAATGAATGGTTTAGTTCAATTTCCAAAACCAAAGGTTAGTGCTCAAAGCGGAAGTCAAACTATTCACTTGCATATGTGCTACAACAAATAGGACGGGCATTCAAAGAATATTTGGAGAAAGAAAGGGATTACTTGGGAACTTTTGGGTCCAAAGAGTGAATGAAATGACAAACACTCGCCTTAGGATTTGATTGATAATAAGGTTTTTGGAACTTCTTCCAATGACTTGTCACGCATATGGGTAATGACCATAACGATCAAATTTTATGCAATCAGTTGGGCCATTACCGAGTTGGATGAAAAGATGAACTTTGATGCGTAATCATAGCACCCCGAATGCCTAAAACTCGATGGGTTGAAAATATTAGTGTGATTACATAACATGTAGATTTTCCCAAAGTGTGGGAATTTACAATCGTGAAAGCTCTCCAGATGATGGTCAGTTCATATTCCTCTATCCTGATGCACACATTTGAATTCTAGAGGATCTACTCTAAAATCTACTCTAACATGCCAAGGAGATAGGGTTAAGAAGATTACAAGAAATTTAACCTAAACTAATCAGAGGTGATACACCAAAAGGAATGTTGAACACCTATTTTTCCATTAAACACAAAACATTAAAAATGTAATAAAACCACAATACAAAGATAACCAGGATTGCAATGAGATATCATATGAAATCAATGAACACAAGAGAGGGTTGAAATTTATCCACAAACTTCTATTATTGCTCCACAAATTTCATACATTGCATTACAATGGCCTAAGAGGCACAAACTTGCATTTCAACTTGAATGAGAGGTTTGAACACAACAAATTCACTTGTAAACAAGGGAAGAATGGAGGGTGCAAAGAAAAATTATCCAACACTTTTTAAAATGCCCCTACTTACAATATATATGAAGAATGAGAGAAAGGGGGAGAGAATAATTTGAATCCTTGCTTCTACCACTCCAAAATGCAATGAATTCTCCTATAACAATGATGGCTTCTACCGCAAAACCCATGCCTCCATGTACTCTTTCTTATTGGGAAAGAAATGAAACCCATGCCTTCATTGTTGTGGTTGGTGAGAAACCCGGGGCCCTCTCTAAAATAGTGGAATGTGTTTCTCCATTTTGAATAACTTAGTCCCACTCAAATTAAGATAACTAGAAAAAATGTGTAGAGGACATTGTAATCTTTCCAAAAATTTATTTCTTGTGGAAATCCGAGCTCCCAATAAAATGTTATGGCCATCGAAGGTCAGGTGTCATTTTGCAAAAAATGTGAGTTCTTGATCTTGCTTTTCGGAGTCCAAAATTCATGCAACCTCTGAAATCCCAAAATTAAAACTTTTGAACATTTTGGTTTCGGAAGTTGAGTAACTGTTCATCACCCAAATCACCCCGAGAGTTCCAAAAGTCCAAAATATCGACTTTGGAATTTCGAGACTTTTCTCTTTCGGACCTTTTTCACTATTCATCCCCAAATCACCCAAGAGTTCCAAATCCCAAAACTTTGAAACTCCAAAAATACCACCATGTTGACTCCCTAACCATGTTTGAGTTATCGAAATCCGAATCCTTTTGGGTGTCGGAATTTTAGGATTTCGGACATTTTTCGATCACTTTTCATGATTTATGGCCGAAGACTCCAAAACTCGAATTCTACATCTCCGAAACCCGAAACTCCTAATTCTACATCTCCGAAAATCTAAAACCTGAAATTCTAAAATTTTGTACTTTCAGAGTTTCAGATTTTGGGATTTTTGCTCACTTTTTCTAACTGGCCATTCTCTTCCTTGAAAACCTGAAATCCAAAATTCTAAAATTGTAGACTTTCAGAATTTCAGATTTTGGGATTTTTCCTCTTTTGGACTATTTTAATTTTTTTCCTACCTTTCTCTCGAAATTCTAAAAATGTGAAGTCTGAAAACTTCGAGCCTTTCTCCATTCTTCCACTTGAACTCTTATCTCCTTCGATGTTTCTTGGGCCATTCATTTGTCGACCTTACATTTCCATTTTCGAGCCTTCCTGCAACCTAGTTTATGGAATTGAAATGTGAGCTCACATGAATGAATTAAACTCTCCATTTTCTCCTGTTCAAGGTTGCATTCAATCAAATTTTTCTCGAGGGGAAAAATTGGGTAACAAGAACATACATACAAGTTGTAGAATAATATCAATCATCAAATTCATAAACTTGGAGTGCTTGCAATGGGATAAAACACCATTGCCAATGATTTAATTGGTCCATTTGAGGAATATGTTAAGAGAGAGGTAGCATAATCCATTATCTTTCAATAACGATACCGTAGAGTTCCTCTCAGAGATTCAAGCTACCATTTCACTCATTGCAGAGAAGCATCAATCAAGGCTTGGAAAGTGCAAAGATATCAATGGTCTTTCTAATGGGTGGATAAATACCTTAAGATACAATTGCATCCTTCATGCTGAAAAAGTGGAACCTGCAAAGATCGTGTTTTAGCAAGGAATTTTGAGAAACAAATATCTTCTTAGTAGTGCAATATGGAGACTCGTCGGGTAGTGAGATCAGATCCACTAGAGTGGCTCATTTTTCTCGCATAATTCTTCCATTCTTCATCTTCTCTCTCTCTCTTCACTTCCCTTCCCTCCCAACGTTCTCTTTCTTCTTCACGCTGCGGTTTGTTTTAATTTCAAGTTACTTTAGAAACATAACTTAACATTTGAGTCACCTTGTTTTTATAAAAGGGACTTAAATATTTTATAGGAATCGAACGACCTAAAGTCAAAATTAAAGCATGGGAAGAGTCGTCAGAAGATGAAGAGTTGCTTCTCTTCTATAAATTGTAACAAGCTCCTCATTAGAGGATCTTTTTAGACTTCTGCATTGTTTTCTTGTGAATTCATGAGAGAGATATCCATGCGAAGAGAACAAAGAGACTACAAAAAATTCTTCTATTTTTTCCTTATTCTCAAATGTCTTCCATTCTTATGCTATGTATAATTTCTACTTGAGCATCAATACAAGAAGACGAAGTTTCTAGCATTTTTTGAGTAGGGGATTTATTGATACTTTGTGCTCATTATATTTTGTTTGGTCTTGTTGCTATTTATAGAGTTGTTTCTTCTTAATTTTAGTGTATGTGAAGAAAGTTCTAAGTGGTGTATGAAAAGCTCTGTTTTTCTACTATCAACATTAGTTCCCCTTATCTAACATTCTCACTCCCTTTCCCTCTCTCCTAGTAAATTCCTCCCTTGTAAAAATCTGAAGATTTTTCCACAGGGTCAATGGAGTGCCCCTATTGGATCCTAGACCACAACGCCAACCCGAATAAAACTCACCTTACTAGCACATGCATATATCAAGCTACACCATTTAAGTAGAGGAACTTATACTCCTAGAGTTTTGGCAAGAAACCCACAAATTTGTCCTCCGACAAATTTCTCGCCAAGAAGTATCAAATGAAAAACTTCTAATTCATTTCAAAATATTGAGACACATTTTGTGAGTTATAGACATCAAAAATCGGGTAGCTTAGTTTGCTATTTATTTGTCAATTCTAAATCAAGTATCGAAAGGCCTTTGGTCTATCGGGTGATGATGTTGGCTCCCATGGAGCCCACCAGGGATCAAGTCTTGCTGAGTGCAAGGCCTAGAGATACCCAACATGAAGTGTCAATGGTTGAGGCCAGATCGTGCCCCGGTGATTTTGACAAATGTGGATACCCCTTACCCATAGTTACATAATATAAGGTGCTCACCGATTTATCTTCTTTGTATCGCTAAATCTATATGTTCCCTTCGGAACTTAAGCAAAGATGCCATTAAACTATGTAATCCAATACCCAATTAGACATTGCTCGATCAAAAAAAAAAAAATCTAAATTAAGTAACCAAACCATCTACTTGTTTTATTAAATATAAATAAATGTACAAGAATGCCTTATTCATGACATCTTTAATTAATATCAATACTAGTTATATTTTATAATATAAGTGGTTGACAAGATTCTAGTAATAAATACGGACCATTTTCTTTCGTATGAGAACAATCTCTATGAATAGTTCAAGTTTATTTTCAATCTTTTGAATATTTTAAAAAGTAAGTCCATTTTCAATCTTTTGAATTTTTTAAAAGTAAGTCCAATATTAATGGGAAAATTAAGATTAACTTAATGAGATTGACGAAGTGTAGGTAGATGGAATAAATGGGTGGGGTTGTTTCTAACCTACGTGAGATTTAATTTTAACAAGTATTATGTTATGTACACATGTAAGTGAAATGAAAATGATCAATCACAAATAATTTCATAAGATATGTTTAACATATTGAACTATGATCTTATTCAATTTGTAAAATTGGTAATGGATTTACTGTTCCTACATAGATCTAGTCCAACAAAATAATAGGCGACACCAAAGCATCTTGAATTTTGCTTAAGTACTTGCATTATTTTTTGAACGAATATATACACATGATAGTACATATATATTCGAGTCTATTTAAGTAACACCTCCCTTGAGTGGATGCACATACATTATCTGGATAATGCTTATCACATTAACACCACCCTTTCCGTTTCACATCATGGAGGCTACTCATTCATTCGAATAATTTTTAGTGGTTATAAATAAAACACACGTATGTGATCTTCTCATTAAAAAGTAGACTTTTATTGATTTTTAGAATCTGTAAGTTTGAACTTGTCTCTATTCTTTGTATTATTCAATATTATCTATTTTGTCAATCGTCTATGCGAAAGGTTGATTTAGCCCAGCTTTGCCACACGGAAACTTCTTAGATTGCAAATGATTTACACTTGCTTCTAAACCTTTTATCATAATTTATGTTTCTCGTATCTTAAATGAATATTGCTGACGAGGAAAGAAACAATGTCAAGTAGCTTCACCAATAATATAAAAATATGAACTAAGTTTGGGATGACATGGTATGTAGGTATATTGTTTCTTAGATTTTGTCATCGTCAATCCCATTCTATTAAAATGACATGAGTATAGTAAAAATAGCAATAAAGTTTAGGCTGATATGATATGTGGGTTCATTGTTTCTTTAATTTAACGTAGTCATAGCCAATTTTGTGAATAAGAATTTATTGTTTCATTGATGAAGTTGTTTAACTTGTAATAATTCTGTTATATTTAATTCAGGTAATAAATATTTGCATCTGAAAATGTTTCTCCTTTAATCTAAAAAAGAGATTGAACTTATAAAGTGTACTATATTTTTAGTTTAAAACATTGAAACATCTCATACAAGGTGTTAGTGGAAAAAATGGTAACCAAAAACTACAATAAAAATGTGTTTTTTAATTAAATAATTTTTAAAAAATTAAAAATATGAAGAAAAGGAGATTGGTTAGAATTTATTATCTAACGAATAACTTTGCTACGACTCTAAAGACATGTTTAATATTAATAATGAAAAAGGTTATCGATCCTTATTGAGAGGGGGATAAAATAATTCCTTTACATATTTTCACAATCAAGAATGTAAATCTACCCATACTATAGTGTTAAAGTCAATGTCCAAGAGTTCTTATTTGATTTATACATTTGATTTCTCCTGTAATAAAAATTACCTCATCTTCTCAAAGGACCCTCTCTATAACTAAAAATGAATTAAAAATTAACATTAGTCTTTCAAGTGTTTATTTTTATGGTTATATGTTTTATTCAAAAAAATTATATTTATTTAAAAACACCACTTTTTCTATATAATCTCCTTTAAATAAAAATAAATGACAACAATCTAACTATGTAGAAAAGTTAGTCTTAAACAATGAACAAAAACACAAATAATAAAACTTGCAAATAAAAATAGAGTAATATCTCCAAACCAAAGACCGATGTGCGTAATCATTAGTTAATTTCTTCACTATTGGAGCTTCGACTCATTACACTCCAAGTTGTGCATCCAATACTTTCTCTTACATCTACAACTTCAACTGTTTGCACTAATGCAAATATAATTGCTGCTAATTATATAAAAATGACTCCAACTAGACTTAATTTTGAACTTCTCTATAGAGAACCTTTACAAAAAAAGACCTGTAGTCCAAAATCAACGCATGTTGTGCATGCTTTAAAATGGGTTGTTTTATTTTTATTTTTTTCCTAACAATAAGATGAAGCAAGAGTTAACAAAAGCATAATAAATCTAAAATTATCTTTTCTAAAAGGCTACGGGAGAAATTACACGTTGCACATGCATGCATATTTCCAACATTCCCCCTTAATTTACAACCTACAAATTTCACTATTCTGGAGCTAGGTTTGTGTTTCCAGATCTAAAATATTCCAGATCACAAACTCTGAGACAACCTATTAAATACTCAAAAACTTCCTTTGTCAAATCCTTTGTAAAAATCTTTGCAAACTGATTTTTGGATATGAAAAAATTCTAGACAAATATCCTTGTTGTTTACCAAATCTCGATGAAATGATACCTCGTATTAATGTCCTTGCTCCTCTTATGAAAAACATGATTTTGGACAATGATATTGCTTAATTGTTACAAAAATATGTGTAGCATCCTCTTGATTACGCCTCAAATATTTCAACACTCTCCTCATCCATAGAGCTTGACATGTTGCTCTTATATCTTGCTACATACTCATCTTCTCGCTTTGAAGATAACGTGACAATGGGATGTTTATTTGGTGCCCATGAAACTACTTATGTTCAAAAGTGAAAAGAATAGCCAAATGTGTTTTTCCTGTCATCTATACTTCTAAAGATCACATCGTTTCATATAACCAACAAGTTTTAACTCATCTAAACTTGAATATTAAATTCCATGATTCTTTGTTCCACACACATACCTCAAAATTATTTTTCTAGCTTGTGAATGTAAATATTTTGGAGATTCCATGAACCTTGATATGAGGTTCACACCATACATAATATCGGCCTTGTGGTTGTCAAGTACATAAGACTTCCAACCAACTTTTGAAACAATTTTGTATCGACCAATGATCCGCTATCCTATTTTCTCAAATACAAAGCTATTGTAACTAGTGTTGGTGTTGGCTTACAATTCAACATGTTAAACCTTTTCAAAACATCATTTTCATACTTTTGTTGTGAAATAAATACTTCACTTTCTAATTGTTGGAATTCAATTCCAAAACATTAATGCATAAGACCAAGATATGTCATATCAAATTCCTTCTTCATGGATAATTTGAATGACTTTGTAGATAGATTTAAGGTACTAATCAAATCATCTACGTATAAACAAACAATTACAATCATACTTTGCTCATTTATAATTGTATATAAGGTAGGCTCACTAGTTCTCTTAATGAAACCATTCTCGGTCAAATAAGAATCAATTCTATTCTACCAAGATCTAGGTAATTGTTTGACACCATAAAGTGATTTCCTTAAACTCTATACCTTTCCTAGGTGACCTCCATTCTCATAAAAATCTTGCTGATTCACATAAAATTTCTCTTCAAGGAAACCATTAAAATAAGCTATTTTTACGTCCATTTGATAAATAGACAATTTGTTTTGAGTTATAAGTGCTAAAAACATTCTTATGTTTCCTAAACATGCTATTGGTGAAAACATTTCATGTAGTCAACTCCATATTGTTGCGTGATACCTCTTGTAACCAACCTTATTTTGTGTTTCAGTAATTTTCCATCAGCATTGTATTTGGTCTTATAGACCCACTTCACTCCTATCACGTGCTTTCCTTTTAGAAGATCCATCAACTCCCGTGTCTAATTCTTCTTTATGGCATCGATCTCATCATCCATGGCTTGTTCCCAAACTTTATTATTTATAACCTCTTCAAAACATATTGGATCTTGAGATTTAGAAAACAATACAAAAACTGAAATTGAATTAGTTGCATCAACATTATATGTCTCACTAAGACACCGTGTTTTCTATTGTGTAGGACTATTCAATGATGGACTGCTTTTTGGTGATGGAGTTTATTCTTGTGTTCCCTATTATGTCTCTTGTATGGCTAAATATGGCTCAAATCTTAGAGACCTCTAAACTATAGAAGGTGGTGTAGCCTGTGTGTTACAACTTTAGATGCATGTCCAAGATTTGAAGATACATTACTTTTCTTCTCTAAAGTTTAATCTTGAATATAATCATACAAAACAACTGCTGCTATACTAACTATTTTATCTACACTTCCATCCCATGCTTCATTTCAATTAAATAGTACATCTCTTCTAATCAAACCTTTCTAGTGACCGAAGTGTACAACTTGTATGCTTTTATATTTTCTAAATACCCAAAAATATACACTTTTCTCCTTTGTTGTCTAACTTCTTCCTTAGATCTCTAGGCACATGTCTATACACTACACAACCACAAACTCTTAAATGTGAAACACTCAATTTTTTGTTTTTCCATACTTGTTGAGGAACCATATTCCTAAAAGTTTTGATTGGACACTGTTCAAAATGTGAAACGAAGTTTCTACTCCATTTTCCCAATAGTCATTTGGAGCATGCTTTTCCTTCATCATACTTCTCATCATTTCAATAATGGTTTTATTCTTCCCCACTTCCAGGACATGTTTTGATGTGGTGTATACCTAATAGTAAACTTCTTGTGTATACCATGATATTTACAAAACTTAAGAAAAGCATTGAAAACATAATCACCTCCTCAATTTTTCCTAAGATACTTTATGTAGTATCCACTTTGATTCTCCACTAATTCCTTGAATCCTGTTGAAATGTATCAAAGGCATCTGATTTATGTATTATAAAATATACCCATATCTTTTTATGTAATCATCAATCAATGTTATAAAATATGAAAATATCCAATATAAGTTGGTTGCATAGGTGCACACAAATCTGAGTTTACAAACTCAAGAGGTGCACTTTATTTTTCCATTTTACCAACTAAGAAAGAATCTCTATGTTTTTTCCCCCAAATCGAACCTTCACATACCCTTTTCTGGTTTCTCAATCAAGGGAAAACATTTAACCATATTATTTATATGTATTAAATTGAAACCTCCAAAATTCAAATGTCCATACCCTAGATTCCAAAGCCATGATTCATCGATAATGACTGATTGAAAAGATGATTGTGTTCCTTTAGTGCAAAAATCAATTGTATTAGCTCAGAACGGCACATGAATCACTTGCATTAGCACATAACTTCTTTACATTGACACAAGAATCAATGTATGGCTCATTTTCCTTAGCGCAAGAATTATTTACCTTAAAGAAAGGACTCATCTTCTTGAGTGCAATACTTAGTAGAGGACTGATTTGAGTTATTGTAGGACTTAGCTACAAACTCGGATGCTGATTTTTTTAAAATGGATTTGACTTTTTTCCTAGTTTAAATATTAGAAACATCCAATTCCTTCTCATCTTCACTTTTGTAATCAATCGAGTGATAAGGGCTTTCTCCTCGAATCACACACTCATTATCATCCATATAAAATTAGTATCCTTTATATTCCATCTATTTTATACTCATAAGATTGTGCTTCAAACCTACATAATATTAAACATCATGAATATTCATTTTCTTCCCTTTATAGTTATAATACTAACCGTGCCTTTTCCTTTTGAGACACAATATTATTATTTCTAAGAGTAACATCACTCTTCATAGATTCATCCAAACTTGAATATCAATCTAGATTACCTATCATGTGATTACTGTAAAATGTAATCCAAATACCATACATCACATGGACTCTCTTTATACAAATTATAGTCAATAGAGGATAAAGAAGGTATTGCTTTGGTAATCCTTGTGCATGCAATGAACATAGATCTATGAGTAGATCTTCCCACCTAGTTTTTATTTTTCCTCTCCTGATTGTATTGTAATTTATTGCAATCATAAGCATAATCCCCATACTTCTTACAATAATGGCACTAAACATGAGACTTATCTTGTCTCTTATAATCATCGTGTTCTTAATTATGTCCTCTTCCACCTACATTCGATGAATCATTGTTGTGTCCTATAGATAAACTTCTTCCTTTACCTATTTGATTGAAAATTCCTCCTCTTTTCCATGATTACTTGATGTTTGAGTTTTAAAATCTTGATCTACAACAACATGTGATATATTCATCCTAATTCATGATTTATTAGTGATGCATGCAAGTCATCATTTGAAAAATGACTCAGATCCTTTATTTCTTCAATTGCTATTGTTTTCTCAATTTTATCCCCTAAAAAAATTGGATCAAACATGACCCTGTGTAGGAAGAAATCCAAGGGACGATTCCATCGTATGAGGCCATGTTTCAAATCCAAAAAATAGGTTGCAGGTGAGATCTATAATGGAGTAGTAGTGTCGGGGAAGGGAAAATAGTGTCAAAGAAAACCAGAGGCTCAAAGAAGAGGAATGGAGAAAGGCTCAAAGTGTTCAAGCTTTAAAAATGATTTAGAGTGAGCCCAAATTGGCTAAGTATGGAGGAGATGATAGAATCTTCCATGTGCCTCATCGTTGTATCTCCAAAAAGTAAATCCAAAAGCATAGAGAATCAAACAAATGCCAAGCCTCCACGTGACCAGAGCCCCAAAGCTTTCACCAGCTGTTGAAAAGTATAAGAGTCAGTGGAGGGTGTCAAGTGTCTCAACAACGCACATTCAAAGGTGGGACCCAAATTGGAGACTCAATTGAGCGCGAGGGTTCCACATGTCTAGGGTTCAAAAAGGCATCGGCCTAAATCAGCTAAGTATCATAGACTCACGGAAGGCACCACATGTCATCTTGGTGCATATTTAAAGGTAAATCAAAATGGGTCTCCCAAATGAGTGCTAGCCTTCCATGTGTCCTAGGATCAAAAGGGACAAAGTTAGAGGAGGGTGCCACGTGCCTCAACCACACAAATTCAAAATGTGTAGCCCAAGGGCCAAACTCAGACAAGTGCCAAGTCTCCACATGTCTTATATCGACATATGGCCCGCATAACAAATGGAATTAGCCAAAAACATGAGGAAAGAGAGAAAGCCGTAGAAGGCACCATGTGTCTCTTTGGTGCAACTTAAAAATCAAGATCTAAAAGTCATCCCCAAACTAGCGCCGGCGCTACATGTGGCCATATTCTAAGACAAAGCGGGAAGGTGGGTCACCTGGAGGTAATTTTAATTTTTTGCCTCGAAAGGCGTAAAGTATAAAATGAACCGCACCTCTGCTAATGCCCAAGGATCCATGTGTCAAACCTTAATTACATGTGGGAAGGTGGGCCTATGGGTGATTTTTTTCCCAAATGAAAATGTGAACCGGTGGCCCAAAGATGGTTTTTGACTAAAATGAATTGTGAGCCTACGGGGCATTTTTACATTTTGTATTTTTGGTGCCAAAAGGTGCAAAGTGAGTTTTGCACCTACACACCCATTTTCCTAAACTAGTTTTCACTATTTTTGTTTAGACTCGACTCAAACATTTAAATGAAAATATCATTCAATCCAGTGCCCAAAATTAGACAATTTTTGCACCATTACAAAGGTCTTGACCTCATCTACACCATGGAAACCTAAAACTTTAATTTCATGGAGGTTAGGTGGATGAAAACTAGGGAAACATCATCACGTGATTAATATGCAATCTAAATGTCCCCAAAGAACAGATCAGATTTGATTAGATCCGCCATTCTCCCTTCTTCAAAATTATGCATGCATAGATGGGGAAACTTGATAGATTGTGGGTGGATTTGTAGGGGCATTGATGCTTGGTAGCTAAGCTCCAAAATCTATTTTCCCGCTTTTCTCTTCTTCTCTCTTAACTACATCTATAAAAGAAGGAGTTGGTTTCGTTGTAAAGGGTTGGACATTTTCCTTTTGCACCCTCCTTCTCGTTTAGTCTACAGACAAGTTCGTGGAGTCCAAACCTCCCATTCAAGTTGTAGGAAAAATTTTGGCCTCTTGGCTACATGTAATGCATCTTGTATAAACTCTCAAGCAATAATATATATATGTGCATGATTCTCAACCCTCTCATGTGTTCATTGTTGTCTTCTGATCTCTCATTGTAGTTTTGTTATCTGTGCATGGTGGTTGTATTGCATTTCTATGGTCTGTGTTAAATTTTAAAATGGGTGTTTAACATTCCTTTGGTGCATCACCTTGTTAGTTTAGGTTTATTTTATAACATCTTCTCAACCCTATCTCCTTGGCAAGATAAAGTAGGTTTAGAGTAAATCTTCTACAATTTATTTGTGTGCACCTAAACAGAGGGATAGGAACCAACCTTCATCTGGAGATCTCTCTTTATTTCAAAGTCCCACACTTTGAGAGATACTCCATGTTATGTCATTACAGTCGAGAGTCTCAACCCTTCTCGGTTGTAGACATTCAAGGGTGCCGTGATTTTGCACTAATAATTTACAACTAGTAGATCATATTTTGTAGGCAAACTAATAAGAAATCTTTCAAGAATTATTCTATCTTCAATGGTCTCACCAGAGGATTTTATTTTATTGACTAATCCAAATATGAAAGTAAAGAATGATTCTATGGAATACAAATCTTTTATTAAAATATTTTCAAAATCATTATGAAATAAATGTAGCTTGGCAGATTTTACTTTGTCCTTACCTTGATATGCAACTTGAAGTGTGTCACATGTCGTATTTTCTTCACTAGCTACTTCCACTCTAGGGAGAATTCCTTCATGCATTTCCTGATGAATATAGAAAAGAGCTTTTCCATCTTTCTTCATTAATTATTTTAAAGTGTATTTCTCTTCCTACAAAAGTGTAGTATACACAGTGCATCTGTGCTCTATGTACCCATTGTCAATGATCTCCCACACATCCGGGAATTGAATAGCACCGTAATGGTCAACAACCAATATTCCTAATTTTTTCCTATAAATTGTGGTGTCTATACTAGATATAGTAGCCATAGCTTGCTACCAATTTAATAACTACTGCAAAAACTTGCTCGATATGAATTTATGAAAATTTTGTATTCTTAAATAGTGAATAGCAAAACAAATAATAAAACTTAGAATTAAAAACAGAGTAATACCCAAACCAACATTGTTGTGCATAATAATTAAATAATTTCTTCATTGTTAGATCTTTGGCTCATTACATTCCAAGTCGTGTGTGCAACACTTTCTCTTACATCTACAAATTTATTTGTGTGCATATAATACAATTATAATTGTTGTTAATTATATAAAGATAACTCCAACTAGACTTAGCTTTGAACTTCTAAACAGATCTTTTATAAAAATAGAATCTGTGGTCTAAAATCAGCGCATGATGTGCATGCTTTTAAAAAAAAATTTTTTATTTGTTTGTCTTTTCCTAACAATAAGACAAATTTGGAGTTAACTAAAGCAAGATAAATCTAAAATTATCTTTCCTATAAAGCTATGGGAGAAATAACATTTTCCACATGCATTCATATTTCCAACAAACTAAACCACTATTTCAAGATTAAAATTATATTTTTAGAAAAGAGATAAATATATAGAGAAAATAGTATACATTACATAACTAAGATCCATGAGAATTATGTACTATCTTAGATTACATTCTCAATATCCATGGGATTTTTTATGCAATACGTGTAATGATGTAAGAGCATATATGTTAATTAGAAACCCATATTATATAAAATAAGAATGTAAATAAAGGAATTTTTCACATTTTCAGTGTTTATGTTAATTAGAAAACCATATTATATATACCTAGTGAGGTTATAATATATTTAATTAGGGTATATTATATCTTCAATCTATTATGTAAGTATGTGATACACAATTATATAAAGGCTCAAAACTCATGGAGAAGAAATAAAATTCATCTTAGTTCTATATTAGTTTTTTGATGTGTGTTGAGTTCTAGGAAGTTTATCTAAATTGCAATTATTTATAGTTCTCGCAACAAGGATTCTTTTATGATTTTAAGTTATGTTAAGTATACAGCTTATTTTCATTGTTCAATCTACTCACTAGTATATTTTGTTGATTTTCCCA
Source organism: Taxus wallichiana var. yunnanensis (assembly GCA_018340775.1). Lineage (NCBI taxonomy): Eukaryota > Viridiplantae > Streptophyta > Pinopsida > Cupressales > Taxaceae > Taxus > Taxus wallichiana. The sequence goes on along the minus strand of CM031244.1, from coordinate 689,210,995 downwards.
TAGTTATTTATGTCACATTTTTCCAATTTTGGTATTTATGATGCTAATGTGCATTACTTTGTGTGTCACTTTATATATTAGTGTAAAAGATGATTAGTGGGTCCTTCATCATTTCACTAATCATCACATGAAGATATTTACTAAAATATCATCACTACAAATAAACATATGAAAATAACCTATGTTGATAACATCTTATCTAAAATGTTTCCCAAACCAAAAAGATTAAATAGACGATAAAAATATCTTTAGTCGAAAGAATAGGTCTTTTATAGACCAACATAAACATCTAAGTCTCTCTTCACAAGTAAACTCAAAACAACTTGTAGAAGAAACCCCAAAAAGATCTCTATCCATATCCAACTAAAATAAACCTTCCCAGAACACAATCTTATATATTTGAAGCTCAATACTTCTACAAATATCGCAGTTCCTTACAAGTACATTTTCAAGATATCATAGTGTATTATTACTCCCCACCGTAGCTCCATCCTTGTTCTCTTCTCCAAAATGTCCCTTTCTAAGATATTCGCATTATCTCCTCCGTTGTGCACATCATCCTCCATTTTACTTTCGCAATGGTTTATTTCTTCTATAGCTCTAAATTTTTTTCGCCTCCAATATATTTTTTTCCTCTCCCAAAAAACTCCATATTGATCCTTCTACAGTGCCTCCTACACACTTATTTTTATATAAGCTATTAAAATCCATGGCTCTTGCAAACCGCTACTCCGCTATCGCTTCACTCCTTTCGCATCTTCCATAGCTCTTCAATTTGTTACTTATGTAGGTTGTATTTTCTCTTGTGCATATCCGTATATCATCCCAAATACTCTCCAAAATTCTAGATTTGACAAAAATTACCAAAAAGTATACCTTTATAAAACCTTGAAAAATAATGTAGAGGACAAAACTATTTTTCATAACAATAAACAAATCGTCCAAAAGAAGGACAAAAAAACATGCAAAATAATAAAAATATCTATTTTCAACAACCCAAGAATCCTAAACCATATGGCCATGTGTTTTCACAACCAAACACATGGAAACCATAGTATTTAAATAACAAGCTCATTCTCATCAATACTTCATCAAATGTCTCTCTAACATCTAGAAAAATTATTGTACACCCCAAAACTATCTTCCACAACAAAAAAATGTTTTTGTATAAGAGATTAGGATTCCACTAAAATAGGCCTCCGATGATTAAATACTAAATGCACAAGATTGTTAAGAAGTCATCCGAGCTCCTTTCCTATCCCACTAATACAATGCAAACCTTACCTTTTTGAATCATATTTTTTTACATACATATATTCTTATAACTCCATATTTTAAAGTATAATATGCAGCAACAACTTCCCTAACAAATTTTGACATAGGGGATATGTTCCCCTATCTTCTTGAGAGGTGCAATATTTATATCAAGTGCTCAGGGGATATGTGGCTCCTCTATGGGGATGGAAGATGAAATAAAATCTATATAAACAAGAGGGGAGGGGGAGGGTCCAAATTCGTAGATCTATGAGGCTCCAACATTGCAGTTAATAAATGGAAGTGTAGTTAGGTGGACGGGCTGGAAATAGAGTCCACTCTATCTCCTCCAAAAGAGAAAAAAATTGCGGACTTTAAATTTATCAGGGAAGAGAAAGATGAGCTAGGAAAAGTTCAAGCAGCGAATGCCTTGCAGAGAGAACCTGTGATCGATGGGGAAGATCATCGGGTTAGAGGGAGGACTTCCTAAAAGTAAAATCTAAGGGAGAAGAGAAAACCTAAACTAGTAATGATTACTATGAGGGACGGGATAAATAAATTGACATTATTTTGGATAACCCGTTACTGATGAGTCTGATATTCTATAAGAAATAATACAATAATGAAAAGGAGAAAGAGGGGAATAATTTAGAAAAATCATATGGTACTTTTAAGCTATTTATATTGGGAATGTTAAAACTCTTGGACTTTTTGGGAAGCGTCCTGGTATAAGGAGATCCTTGAAACAACACAAAATAATAATTTTTAGAAAGTATGGTGGGTAGTGAGGAAGACGGAATCTAGTCCAACATAGAAAACCAAAGCGGAGCACCAATGCGATTTTGCAGTCTGATCACGGGAGAATGTATCTTTACTCTCCTCTAGTTAAGTCAATTCATTTTGACTCTATTTCAATTTATTTTGTATCTTTCGAGCTCTCTTCGAAATATTAAATATTTTTAATGTCTCTAAGAGCCCTTCAATGTTTTACCAATAAAACAACAATGAAATTTTCACCACTAGATTCGTCCACAAACATACAACAAAAAAATCACCCAAAAATATTTTGAAAATGCATAAAATGATTATGAAAACATGGAATTTGTAGTTGAATAAACCTTTTCCATTATATTAGATAAGTTTTCCTATACATTTTATAGATCCATGTAGAATATATGATGTATATAATGTTCATCGTAACACATGTTTTTAGAAACTAAATTTTGCTCTTGGGTATATTTCTACGTCCTTGTCACATACTACTATTCATATGATTCCTAAGAGAGAAAATTATTGATTGACTACTGTCTTTTCTTTCTTTCTGGTTTCCTTCTTGGTCTTACACACCCCACTTCCTAGTATGACCTTTGTCACTTTAGTTTATCTCGAGTCCTGACACCGGTGCCCACCACGATGCCAACATCGACGCTCTCATTCCATCTAGTTGTCTTGACCTCTTTGTATCTTACTTGTCTCTTTTGTGTCCTCTTCTAGTGTTGGGCATCTTGATTTCTTATGGGTCGAACTTTTAGTGGTTAATTATGAAATTCAAACAAGGGAATCATATAAATACAATGTTATGTGATCAAATTAAAGGACTAGTCTCTAAGTATCTCTTATCACCACCTAACGTTGTGTATAAAGGCATTCTAATAGCATTAAAGCATCCATCTAGCTATCATTCAAAGGACAAGGGATTGCATTTTATGCATACACTTCATAAGAGGGGAAGTTCATTTTTCCATATACACATATACTTACATTTGCTAAATATTGTTGTGCCCCATATTCGAATGACCAAAACCAACACAAACACTTAAAATCCATGAATTTTTTTTTTTAACATGTTATATTACGGAAAATTTATTTTCCCTAAGGTTTCCATGTTAAAACACCCCCTTGCTTCATATTTAATTTGTATAATATATTTCCTAATGTAATATTAAGTTTCCCCCTTAAAATTTAATCCAACCACCCATGCCAAAAAAATTATTTATTAAACCAATAATTTTAATAGTCGTATTAAAGTTAAAACCTAACAGGGCCCTTAAAAGCCCTAATGTTCTCTGTGTAGCACTTGCCGCGCAGGGTTGAAATGTGGCGGCATGGTTGCACGGGATGTGTGACAGTGGGTAGTGTGAGAGTGGTTAGCGCAATGTGGGAGGTCAAGGAGGAGGCCACAACGTAGCTGTGGTGGGGAGACATAAGGGTAAGGTGTGGTAAGGGGAAAGCCACAATGGTGGGGGCCGTGAAAACCACCATGTGGGAGGGGTTGTGTGGGGTGTGGGGTTATGGCAGGCAACGGCCTTTCCCAGCCTCCACACCACACACAAAATTGTTTTTTAAATTTGTTTAAAATAAAACCTTTACAAAAATCAAATCCGCTACCATATGATTTTATTATTATTAATATAATACATATATATATATATATATATATATATTTACACACACACACACACGTTGTATAACAATTTGACAAGGGATGTTTATAACATAACTCGACTTTCAACGATAAATTCAAGATCAATGAATAGGTAAAACCATTGACACTTTAGGGAATCAAATGCAATAAACTTAACTTAATAGGAATTTTCAACTAGAAGTTTTATTAATTCTCTCATGTTACTAAATTTCATAAGAAATAATTATGGGAGGATAAGCTAAATTTACAACAGGTTTTACTATATTCCTAGTTTCAAATTTTATCATAATGAGAACAATATTGTAACAAAAATAACCTTTTTAGGTGTTGTTAGAAAGCTAAAAACTCCATTATCACAATGCATTTTAATGTAAAAATGTGCTTAGGAATGCAACCACAAAATCTCTTTCCTTTACTTCCATAACTCACAAGAGGAGAGACATCATCAATAAAGGAAAATGAAATAATGAGTGTAACTCTTTTCTCTAAATAGATTAAGATAATTAAACTAAAATAGAATAAGGGTAACCAATTTATTGTACTCAACATACATCCATTTCTTCAAATCTTCATTTAAATACAAATGAAAGCGCCACCTTCCTATCCATACTCCAAGCCTCAATATTCTTTTTAATAGATAAAGGAAAACCGATAGACTTCCATTAAACAAAGTTTACAATCATGAAAAAATAAATGATAGGAGTCTATTTCAACATGTAAGAACAAGATTACAATATGCCAATCATTCTTCTCAAAGAGAGGATAAAAAGACTCAACCTTTCAAATGCAAAGATTGAAGCTTTTCCTTTAGAAGTGAGAAGACTTAAACATAAACACAACATCATTACAAAAGCATACTAAAATTCAATAAGAAAAACATCCAATAAATGGGAAACAACATGTCAAAATTCCCAAATTTTCTTCTCCTAACTCCAATCGAAATCTAAAAGTTTCCACTCTAAAATAATCTTCAAATCACAAGAGAAAAATGGCCTTGTTTCCTCCCAACCAAATGGCATCATCACATGACATCTCCACTAAATTGAGCACATGCTAGCCTCCCTCTAATCCCATGGGAGAGAGTAAAACACCTCAAGAATTAATAATTATATTAGAAAAAATGGTGACAATCACAAACACACAAATTTTTAACACATAACCACACAAATAACAAGAAAACAAGAGGAAAAATCCATGTTTTCCCCAAAGCGGATGAGTGGCAAGGATCCCCTAAGAACCCATAATGTGAACCAACCATATGAACACCATAAGAATATCCACAATATCCTCCTTATCTTTCCATTCAAAAATACCCTCATTATCACTACATCCCAAGCACCAAGCCTCCTCCTTAGAAGGATTTTGAAACCATACATGGTTTCCTTGCCAAGGATGGTTAAGGAGGTTTAAACCATATGAGGGGAGTAATAAAAATGAAGACCATCATGACTTTCCCATCAAGCCATGTGGTGTAAGAGGGGATTTCCTCCTCTTCCCCATAAAATTCCAAAATCCATCAAAAACATGATGGATGGAGAAAATGAAAGGAAATCAAAATAACAAAACACACCCACAAAAAAACATACAAACAATAACACATTTAACACCATTTTTATTTCTAATTCACATCATACTAACATAAGAAAAAATGAGAGACATGAAGGCCTACCTCAAAAATCTATCCCAAACTCAAAGCAATCCAACAGACACCAAGCTCCAAGCTCCAAGGTCCAATCTCATTCGAACTCAAACTCGAATAGTAAAATGACAAGGAGAAGTCCTAACACCTCTCCATGAGCAATTATAAAAAGAAGAAGAAGTCACTAATCCTCACAAATGGGAGGGTGAAATGTGTCACCAGTCACATCCTCCAACAAAAGATTCCCAAAATTACAAGGAGTATAAAAAACATATTTCGGAGTTAATCTCTGAAATTCCCTAAAAGGTTAATAAATCCAGAACATTTAAGAGGTAATCTCCAACCCGAATGAAAATTAGGTGGTCCCAAACCACTTATAACAAAATTAATGAACATAAAATACTAATAATGCATGTAGGGACCATTAGGTCCCTAAACTAGTTTATCACAAGGCTTAAACAAATTACAATTAACATAAATACAATTAGGAATCACCAAAGGTGTCCAAACATGAATATGCCACAAACACACAAGGCTACACAACAATCATGCATGGCTAAAGGACTTGGCCTAGTCAGCTACTTGTGCAACTTGAGGTGCAACTCTCAAACCCATGTTCTCCATGTGCCTTGTAATTAGCATACACAATTGAAACATTAAACATACTTTCTTGAAAAAATATATCAATTATAATAATATCAAAAAATAAATCATGGATAATCATTCTATCTATAGTTTAATCAATATCAATATAGAATGGATAAGAAATAACAACATACATCCATATTAACTCACGCTATGAAATCCATCTAAGCACATACATGACAACATTCAATTAACCATTATCAACCAATGATATCAAAGTATACACCAAAATCATATATCCATCCATCATATATGAAATAAAAATAATTGTATCACAACCTGCTAGTATCCAAAACCATATAATGCAAGAAACTAAGATAATGATCATAATGCTAGCTTGGCACTACACACCCTAATCATCACATGTGTCACAAAATGATCCATAATGAAACCACATAGTATCCAAATAGTACTAAAATCCATGTCCATAATCTAGTAAAAGTAATGAGTCAACAAATGAATTGATGCAAGAAGAGGTGGGCACTACTACACACACACACACACGCACACACACACACACACACACACACACACACACACACACACACACACACACACACAAATATATATTCTTGCTATCAAGTGCATCTTGCACAAGAGCCTACTAGGGCATGATTCTTGACACGTACACAAAAATAAATGGAGTCTAAAATGTAGTGCACTGTCTAGATTGTAAGTTCAATTAGTCATTGACCGTTGAAGTCACTCTGACTCCTCATTTTCATTTTTTTCTTCTTAGGATTTGATGTGTTTTGGGGTTTTGCAGAAGAGGTCTTTTATTTTGTAGGTTATAGTAGACATCTATGGGCATATTGTGACATACAGAGATCAACAAAAAGGTTAGTAACTATCATGTGACACCGCAAATAGAATTTTTTGAGTTTTTGAGAAGTAACAAACACAGCACACACACTCCCTGGGCCTAGATACCCCAAAGTACCATCCCACATTCTCTGGTTTAGCCTATTCCTATGATCACAAAATTTTTTTGAGCATGATGATGATAGTCCTGTAATCCTATTTCATCATTTTTCCAGCTCCTTACACTTTGGGATTTATTACGAAATAACCAAGTCTTCATTCCTCACTCTTGTAATTAGAGTTTCAATTTATCATTTGCTTATTACTTGTGTCATATTTGTGCTTTACTTTTTTATCTATTTCCGTGACTCAAAAATAGCCTCTAAGGTTTAATAAAGTTCAATATTTTAAAAATCATTTGGTCAACCAAAGTTGTCTTTCAAACACTCTTGGGTATTTATTTAATCATTTATTTAAGTTTCTTCAAATCCTCTCATCATGGATATTTGTATTCATGATTTATTATTAGATAGTCCTAATTTTCGCACTAAAATAATTAATTTCTTGGAAAAAACTCACATTCCTTCCCACTACTCATCCAGGACATAGTGTATGAGACATTCAGAGATGCATTTTCACAAAGACATTACTTTTCCATCTGATATATATTTCAATCTTTATTTTTTTGACAATTATTTTCCCTTATATATACATATATGCATCAATAAAATTGGTGTTAAGTGAAATTTAATTGATAATGGATCCGAGATCAATTTTTTTACTTTATCATTGATTCAAAATATTAGCATTTCTATCACTTGTCTTATCCCAAAATCCATTTCCTATGAGCATATGATTTTGTTACACTTCCATGCATAGGAAATATTACTTTTCCTATCACCGTTAAGCTAAAAATGGTTATTAGAATATTCTTTGTTATAGATATCCTAGTTTAGTATAATTTCTTACTTGGTAGGCCATGGCTTCACATGATGCAAATAGTTCCTTCTATAGTATAGTTCATTGGTGTGTTAAATTATTACTGAGGGATTTAAATATACACTTATCATTAATCTTAACCCATTCAAATATTTTCACCTAGATCCAACCAATCGGATTATCTATTCCCACATCTAGTACTATGCAACTTGTTTTTTATCGAGAACTCGTGGACTATAAAACAACTTGCCTCAAATCGAAGGAACCGTTTGTGCATTACACACCATATCATATGCATCATACTCATCCGCTCGTACTCATTAATGATATGTTACTTTATCAAGGGTATGTCCATACATTCAATGTTGTTCCACCTTATTCATCTTCTCATTCAAAACCAAAATCAACACTTCCTCATTTCACATGCACTATTTTCATGAATATTTATTATTGGCCACATGTTCCAATTGATCCTACTTTATTTGATACTATTTGCACACATGATGGCTTGGCTCGGCTAGGAATTACATTGGATGATCTCATCCCTCCACACCACTTCTCATATTTATCATGGATATTTTCACATCATTGTTTCTTATGGTCTTCTTGTCTTCCATCTTTGTGTATTCCGTACACACGGCTTCTATCACATGTCCACTTACACTTGGAAAATATTTGTTTATTTATATTGGTGGCCTTTTAGATACAAATCATATCGAAATTACATTCCCCATGCTCTTCGGCCACATTTTTATTTATAAAGATTCATTTCTCCTTTATTCCAAAAATATTACTCAATGATATGCAAAAGGATGTCTATTACCACCTTTCACTTATGAATAATACACAATGCGCATGTATAATATATGTCTGTAATGGCTCTCTATATGATCGACGTCATATTATTTCTTATAAAGTGTCCGATGCTTCTCCATTCAAATTTGACCATGACAATGATGATCTTTTAGACTATTTTACTTGAATTTTCTTGACATCATACACTTTGGGGGCATCATGGTCACTCTCTCCCAATTCTAGTGATATCAAGTGTTTTGAATCATGTGCTTCCTCATTTAATCTTACACAACTTGATACATGTAACTTGTATTGTCTTTACTCAATAATGCACTCTTGTGCTATGGTTCATACTCGACTACTAAGGGTATAAATCTGATTTGAACTTCACCACATTAACACTCTTTATGCTCTATGCTTCATTTATATATCTATCTAGCCCAAAATTTACACCATTTTGCAATGATGTACTCTAGTTCCATAGGTCATACTCGAATGTTGAGGGACTAAATCTGAAATGAAACTCGCCACCTTCACATTATTTATGCTCTATAATTTAGTGATCTATCTATCTACCGCACAATTTAAACCATTTCCCGATGACGGAATCTTGTGCTATGGTTCATACACAACTGTTGAGGGTCTAAATATGAAATGAACATCACCACACTCACACTCTTCATGCTCTATACATTATTTATCATATATTTATAGAGCATACTATTCAAACCATTTCCCAATGACGTACTCTTGTTCTATGGTTCATTCTTGATTGTTGAAGGGTATTTTATAAATGAATCTCGTTTCACTCATACTCATTCACATCCACTCATGGGGCATGCTGCTACTATCACATTCACATTCCAGATCATTCCATCTCATTTACTCACAACATACCGCATATATTTATTGCATTTACTCTTGCTTACTTATGCGTGCATGTACATTTTACTTACTATTTAAGTAGAATACTTTTATGTCATTACATTTTCTATATACACATGCACATTAACTTGTTATGTAGTTGTGAATGCAGAATTTACATAGATATTTCCATGCAACATGAATTCTCGGGTAGTTAACCTCTTATCGCACTCATTGAGGCTCTTATGCGCATCTACATTTGCACACACTACAAGTGCTATTGTTTCATTTTATACTAGTTTATATTATTCCTAACACACAACTCTATTGATACATAACATGCTAATGGGTGCCTCATGTGCAACATTTCCTTTGCAAGAAATATTTTCTAGGATGATTTCGGATACTTTGCTTGTTATTGTTTTCCATCACAACCGTTATTTGTGGGAATTTCCCTAGGTCTCTCTTATTCATTGTTTATCTGATTTTTCCACTTCTTTCTTGAATTTCTTGTGACATTGTTAGTGATGTCCCATGTTTGTAACCCACTTTTTACAGCCTCTACATTATTTTTTTTTTACTAGTTTACACATTGTCTTCTATATGGATATTTATCTTTTTCACTACCACATGTTTGAGCCACTTTATTTTCATGTTCCTTAGTTTCTACTAAGAATATTCCCTCCCTATAAAGCATCAATTTCATATAAGCATATGGTCCTCTCGTTTGGTTTACATCCTCCTAACGACGCCGCATGTACCCCAATTAAGGGGGAATACATAAGTTTCGAATCGGTTAACCCATTCATCAGTACATAGTCACAATTCAAACTTAGGTATAACAGGAACATTACAGTCTTTAGTCATAGAAATGGCTTAAAATATGACTTGGGTCCTCAGCACACCACAAGCCCTAATGCCCAAATATAGACATGGGTACCTAGGTGCTTCGACCATTCTTGGGTGTCTATGGCTAGTGGGAAGTTAGAGTGGTTTTCTCAAATTGAAACAATTTAAAGCGCTTTATGTAGTGGTTTACAAACAACATGAATAGTCCTCCAAAAAATAGACTACATTCTATCTCCTTTTCAATTTATGTTAGATCAAACTAAAAAATCATGGATCACACCATCTTTAGTGGCGATAAATTTTTCGAAGCAATCGGAGATGGAGAATAAAACTATACCTTTCTCCCCAATACTTATTATATCTTGTGGCATGAGATTGTCCCAAAATTTCTCTTAGCATGAAATCACCTAAAAACATGTCCTTTTGTTGAAATTAAGGACACTTTTTATCCTTTTCACTAATCACACATGAGTGCACATGTTTTTCACTATTTTTTCACATGTTTACAAAATTTTTACATATTTAGATCAAATTTTTAAGATAAACATATTTGACTTCTCCTTTTCTCTTCTGTATATTTCCTTCCTTATGGGATGAAGTGATCACATCACCGAATACGTCAAGAATCGATAACGACAATGAAAATAGGTACAACACAACACATTGCATATGCTCCACCCCTAGGATAACTTCCACTTTTATATCCTCCACACTTCATTTTATTCACTCCACATTTTTTCTTTTCTCCGTGGTACGAATATTTTATCTACTTTATGTTATTGAGTATTCACTCAAAAACATAAAGTGGAGGAAAATGTAGAAACTAAATCACACACTTGGGTAAATTTTGAGGTCTTAATCACATACTTCTTTTCATATGATTCATAAGAGATAAAAGTACAAATTGACTTCTATCTTTGGCCTCTTTGATTTCTTTTGAGTTTCATGCTTGGTCTTATACACCCTACTTCCCGCCTAACTTTCTTCACTTTATTTTCTCCGAGTATGGACTCGAGTGCCTAGCCAAGACATCAACACCTAGTTTCCCTCATCTCCTCTAGGTATATACATCTTTTTTTGTATCTTACTTTCTTCTTTTGGGCCTCTTCTAGTTGTTGAGAATCTTTATTTCTTATGTCTCATCCTTTTAGTGGTTAATTAAAAAAAGAAAATATCAGAATCATATAAATACAATGTTATGTGAACAAATTAAAGGACCAAGCTCTAAGCATCTACTATCACTACCTAAGGTTGCATCCAAAGGAATTATAAGATCATCAAAGGATCCATCTAGCTATCATTCAAGGGACAAGGGAGTGCATTTTTTGCGTAGATTTCATAGGAGGGGAGGTTCATTTTTTCATACACACATTTGATACATCTAGTTATTGCTCTCTATCAAGTGCATCTTGGAAAAGATCCTTTTAGGAACGATTTCAGCACACATGCATAAGAAATACATGCAATTGAAATGTAGTGCAACGACCAAATTGTAAGTTCATCGAGTGAAGTGACTGTCGAGGTCAGTCCAACTCCTTATTTGCATCTTTTTATTTTTAGGATTTGATCTAGTTTTAGGTTTGGAAAACGTATTTTGTTTTACAAGTTACGAAGACATCATTGGGAATAGTGTAACACGAGGAGGTAAAAAGTGAAGGTTAGTAACCATCTTACAAAAATATAGAAACTATTTTATGATATTTTGAGTAGTCACATGCACCCAGATAGGGTCTCTGGCACCTAGGTGCCCCATTACCATTACAAGCACTCTAGTTTATCATTTTCTGACAATCGCACAATTTTTTTAAGCATAGTGACAACAATCTATACTCTTGTTTCATCAATTTCCATATCTCTGTACACATCGATATTTATTATAAATCAACTAAGTCTTCTTGCACTTAGTGTTTCAATTTATAATTTACTTATTTCTCGTCATATATATACTTTTACTTTTTATCTATTACATGTGACTTTGAAATATCCTCAAGGATTTAATAAATATCAATATTTTAAAAAAAAATCTTAACAAAAGAGTCCTCAATCAATTAGATATATAAAATTCCATCTTTCTCTTAATACCGATGTATCATTTTTAATGAAAATTTTCCTCATATTGGGAAATTAAAATTATGGAAAAAAATATAGTAATTTTTTTAGTTTACTAGATTCATACCATTTTATAGTAAATAATGCTAACTAAACCATGAGAGGGTAAGAAAAAATATATTCAATCTTTCGATATAACAATACATGATAGAAAACCCAAATCTTGGTCCGTAATGGGAACACATGGTTTCAAGGGTAAAGAGAGAAATAATGCACTAAAGTACCAACAATAAGTTGTTAAGACACATCATATTCGCGCATTCCTTACTTTCATCAAAATCGCATGCAGATTTTCATTCTCTTCTTCGAAGATTTCCAAATTTAAAGAATATCACATATCCAAAATAATATTTGCAACAACAAAATATGGAAAATATGGCACCAACGACTTCAAGCCCCAATCCATATCTAAATAAAAGTTTCTATCTATCCTTCTCTATGGCTTTGGGAAAAAAATATCAACCATCATATAGAATTCAATTTTTTTGTATTTTCTAGCAATTTTGAACTTGGGTTTGGGAAAATAATTAGGGAATTTAAGATTCAATGTGTTCTTATGAAATTCCATCACAAAAGGACCACTATCATCTATAATAAGCTTGATATTTTAGGCTTTAGAATTTTTCTTCTTTTCAATTTCTTAAAAATGTATCACCTCTCCTCGATATGGAATGATCACCCATTGTATATTTTGTAGCATATTCTCATTAACCTAAAGATACAAATATTAAGCTTTAATCTTTTAATTCAAATTTTAACTTGAGTTCGATATTCTTACCCACAATCCTCGTTTAGTCCTTAAAATGGGATAAGTTAAATTCAAAATTTATGTATTTTAAGATATAATATAATAGGACCATCCTTCCATAAGAAAAAACTTTATCAAATACTGAAGCTTAGGAATTTGATCAAATTATATAAATTTTTATATGGTTATGTAGTTAACCAACACGTATACATATCTTTTCCACTCTATTATCTACAACTCGATATAATCATAAGGAATATAAACACAAGTGTTCTTGATATTTATTTTATCTTTCACCTTTATATTATATAGGTTCTCTTCTTTGTGTCTTAAGTCTTAGGTGAATATTCCTCTAGTATTTCTTGTTTCCATTTACTCTTTTGACATCTCAAGAAACTCTTTGTCATCTTTGAGCTTGGATTTCCATCATATACCACTATTCTTCCCAAGATGAATGAAAAGTTATGAAATAAAATTTTACTTACACTTTCAAGTGAGGAGCTTCCTAAAACACTTGATCTTAGATTGCTATTTATCTTTCTACATTGAATATTTAGATGAAATTTTAAAACCCTCTTCAACCTCGATGTGGACAATCTTAATTCAACACTCAAGAAATTTAATTGGAATTATTTAATTTTTCTTGACTCCAAAGTTGTATTTCTCATTTCTATCATGAGAGTTATTATACATTTACTAAATGACCAATATTCTGTCATTCATCTTTTCTCATTGAAATTTTATTCCTTATGTTCTTCCAAAGATACTTAACCTTGTTTTGAATATTATCATGACAATATTAAATGATTATCACTTCCAAATCATGTTAACAACTCCTATGAAGCATGTATGATTATATATATCATATCTCAACCTTTAAAATTTCAAACTTTGCTAATTAGAGAGAAATCCCAAATTATGCTTCTATAATCCGATCCTGGAACAAGTGAAGATTAAATGAATTGTTATAAACGATAAAAACTTCCTAATACATAAAAACTAGGATATAGACATCATGTATATATTCATGCCCGATGATCCCGCATCGACTCCCGTGGTGGGAAACATTTGAACTACTTCTCAAATGAAACAGTTTGTGCTTCTTATTTATTTAGTTCCAATATTTTTGTACTTTATCCCGGTTAATTATAATCTTAACTTCCTTGTTAGGAAAACTATATTTTTTCCTCTACATATGTATTGGTAAATAATAATTATATGAGTAATTATTATTATTTAATTTTGTAGTGCCCCATATTGGAACTTCCAAAGCTAACCCAAACCACTAAAATCCGACTAATTTTTTTGATGTCTTATATTAATGCTAATTTATTTTAATTTAGATTCATGGAAGATTAAAGAGCACCCTTATTCCACATTTAATTTATTAACTTGTAAAATCTGATTTAATATTAAATCACCCCATTTAAATAATCGACTCAATCAAACCTAAGAAAAACCATTTATTTAATAGCCAATAATATTACGAGTCTTATTTAAGTTCAAACCTAGCAAAGTCCCTAATACTCTAAAGTACCCATTAAATTAATTCACCCCTTACCCCCAATATAAATTTTAAATCCCATAACTTAAAAGTGTGAGGAATTAATATCCACCCTAGGATCCTTTTAATCCCATCCCTAGATCTTAGGGATTTCTAGCAAACCCTAATCCTCTTCTTTTTGTTTCCTTATTATTATTGTTTTGTTTTATTTTTCCTCCCATTTTGTAGGTTTAATCCATTGAGGAGGAGGAAGGTGGGAGAAGGGAAAATCCATGGAGGATTTTAGTGCTTCTTCTCATGAAGGAAGGGATTTATCTTATTTGAGAATATTGAAGATTAATCCCCCATTTAGGTTTTACTATTATTCCATTCTCTAATTTTTTTATTTGTGTTCAAACCTAGTAAAGTCCCTAATACTCTAAAGTACCCATTAAATTAATTCACCCCTTACCCCCAATATAAATTTTAAATCCCATAAATTAAAAGTGTGAGGAATTAATCTCCATCGTAACATACTTTTAATCCCATCCCTAGATATTAGGGATTTCTAACAAACCCTAATCCTCTTCTTTTTTGTTTCCTTATTATTATTGTATTTTTTTATTTTTCCTCTTGTTTTGTAGGTTGAATCCATTGAGGAGGAGGAAGGTGGGAGAAGGGAAAATCCATGGAGGAGTTTAGTGCTTCTTCTCATGGAGGAAGGGATTTCTCTTATTTGAGAATATTGAAGATTAATCCCCCATTTACGGTTTTATTATTATTCCATTCTCTTTTTTTTTTAATTTGTGTTCACAAATCTCCAAAGATTCTCTAGTTTTTCATTATATATATATATTCACACACACACACACACACACACACACACACACACACACACACACACACACACACAAAAAAAAAAAAACATAGATGGAGGAATCATATATGTCGCAAGGTTATACGGTTTGGGAATATATGTAGTACATTCGCACATGGGTGACGTTGGGAGGATGTGTGTGTGGTGGTTGTATGTGTGGGACGGGGCAATTTTTGAGGGGTGTTTTGGTTTGATGGTGATGGGGGTAAAGTGTGCCACTCCCCACCCACGGAATATATATTTTTATTATTAAATTTAAAACCCTTACATTTCAAAACTGATTCCCTTTTTGAGTAATAGAATTTTAAATTGGGTTATTCAAATCGCATATACTTTTATTTATTCTTATTTTTAACCGATTTCCAAACCCTTATGCAAATCGAATATCCATTTTTTCAAAATCTTTTACATAGTATGTAGATCATATTTCTTATAAATATAATATTTTATTATTATTATTGTTATTATTAGTATTATTTTAATACATATCTCAAAAATGGATTTATGTTATATATATATATATATATATATATATATATATATATATATATATCTATGTATGTATGTATGTATGTATGTATGTATGTATATACAAATACCCATATAAACAATGTTTTATATAAACCAATCCACCATGTTTTGTAAATCTAGAATCTCTTATTCTAAAGTCGAAAGATGTATTTATATATAAGGATTCACTAACTCATTTATATATAATGGTTTAGTTTTTGCTAATATTTTATCCTGCATTTGAGTATATATAGGGTGAAATATATATGTTTCCTGTTTATATACATTTATATGAACTGACATAGTTAATTTCTGATTTAATTTTTTTGTAATAGAGATACTAAAGGGGAAAATGTCATGAAAGAAAGGTTCATTAAAAGCTCTCTATTCTCACTTTTAAGGAAATACAACTTAATAAAATAGAATAAGAGAAGATAATAATTTCAAGAGATACATTTAATACATTCAACCATTTGAACCCAAAATACAAGGGATGTAATATTAAGAGAAAACCTTCACAAAGGATATTTATTGATTTTCCTATAAGACTATGTTTCATTAAAAATGAAAAGGGAAAATGTATCTACCTCTACAGCACACTTAATTAAATTCCACTCTCAAAGTTTATAAAAAGAAGTGACAAAACATTTTAACAATATAATTTTCCTTTTTAATACAAATCTAAAATCCTTTTTATTGTCATGAGAAGCTTAGAAAGGCACTTTAATCTTCTTTCTTTATATCAACTCATACAAAGTAGAGCATTATTTGATAAAAAATTTAAACGAATTAGTGAAAACTCTTTTTGCTCAATAGAGTAAGCAATCAAATAGATTATGGTGACAATTTTACTACACCCATAAAATATGCATTCCTCCAAAGTTCCATCACCATACAATAGAAAAACAACTTCCTATTCCATAATTTAAGCTTTACAATCATTCCTTTCCAACAGATACAATACTTTCCCATAAACTTACATTGACTAAAGTTAATAAATATTCTCAAAATCAAGGAGAAGAACTTTTTACAATATGAAGAACATGATTAAAATATGTCAACTAATCTCCATAATGAGGAGATACATGACTCATCATATTCAAGTGTAACATAAAAGATTCATCCCAAGATAGGAGACACTTAACATTGATTACAACATCACTTCAAGAGCATAATAAAATACAAGAGGATAAGCCTCCGAAGATGGGGAACAACATTGAAAATTTTCAAAATTTATTTCTCCAAACTCTAAGACAAATATGTAAGTTCCCTCTCCAAAATAGTATTCATAACACAAGAAGAAAGGGCCCAATTACCCCAAACCATATAGCATCATCACATTTTATCTCCCAAAATGTGAGTACATGTTAGCCTCCTTCTAAGTCCATGGGAGAGAGAGTAGGAAGCCTCAAGAATGCACAAGTGAGGGAAACAAGGGTGACACTCACACACAAGCACAAAGTTACAACACACACAACCATTAAAAAAAAACAAAACTAACACATGAGGAAAACTCCATGTTTTCCCCAAAAAGGGAAAAGTGTAACAAATCCCGTAAGAACCGAAAGTGTGAACCAACCATTGGAACAAAATAATAATCTCCAAAGTGCCCTCTTTTTCTCGTCCATTAAAAATTCTCTCGCTTATCACTCCAACCCAAGAACAAATCCTCCTCCTTGGAATGATTTTAAAACCATAAATTATTTCCTTTCAAAGGATGGAGAAGGAAGTTCAAACCATATGAAAATTCTTCTACACATTAAACCATATGAGCAGAGGAATAAAGAAGACTAACATGGCTTTCCCATAAAGCCATGTGGTCTAAGAGACTCTTCCTCCCTCTTCCCCAACAACTCAAAATATCCGTCACAAAAAACATTAAGGATGGAGACAAAACAATGAAATCCAAACTCATAAACATTCCCATACAAACATAAACACAACAACACATTTGACACAATTTTTATTTCAAAATAATATTATATTATCATAAGAAAAAATGAAAGAAAGACATGAGACCTACCTATACATGGTAACAAAAATTAAAATTATTCCAACACACTCCTAAGCTCCAAGTTGTACAAGCTCTCTCCAAAATCTCCAACTCCAAATGCAAGAATGACCAAAAAGTCCCCAACCCCTCTCCATGAGGGAGTATAAAATAATAAACCATTTACAATCCTCCCAAATGAGAGGGTGACATGTGTCACCCATCTCATATCCTAATAAGAGATTTCAAAAATCACAAAGAGGATAAAAACCATTCCAGGAGGTAATATCCAAAAATCCCCAAAATGCAAATACATTAAACACCTTACAATTGTCAAGAAAACACAAAAAAAAACCATACCTGACAAGATAGTGATATGTGAAGGGTCAAATGGGAGGGAAAAGGGGCATTAGGATATGTGTATTAGATACTGAAAAGAGACCCTCTACTCATAAGTAGGGTCTAAGGGGCTCATTTTCATTCCAGTGGAACTCTTAAAGTAAAAAGGGGTCCCTAAAATTGCCACATTTATCCCAAATTCGAGATTGGATTAAATGGTACAAGGGTTGAGTTATTGGGTCCCACCAAAGGGGTAATTATATGGTCCTAACCTCCTAATAACAAATTTAATTAATCCTAATACACTTCTAACACAAGTGGGAACCATAAGGTCCCAAATCATGTTTTTCTCAAGACTAAAAAAATCACAATCAAATAATTACAATTAGGAATCACCCATGATGTCCAAAACATGAACATGTCACAAAAATACAAGGCTGCACACAATAATTCATGGTTAGGACTATGCCCATTCAGCCTACTTATAAAACCGAAGGAGCAATTGTGAAACCCACATTCTCATGTGCCTTGAAATCAGCACACTCAATGCAAACATTAATCATTCGTAATCAATAAAATATATTAATTAAATAATCTCGATAAATCAATCATGGATTAATCATGATAAATATACCACAATAAATCTCACTATGAAATGGATAAACGCTAATCATATACATCCATATTAACTCAAGATATACTATCCATCTAAGCATTACATGACTACATCCAATTAGCCATTAAAAATAAAATGACCACCAATTATATGAAAAACCATATGTAAATCCATCACATATGAAATGCAACCAACTGTACCTTAACTTGCTGATATCCAAAACCATACACCTAAAAGCTAATGTAATGATCCATAATAATAGCTTAGGATTATGTGCCTAAATCACCACAAACATCATCAAAAGAACCATAATAAGCACATATAGTATCCAATTAGTTCTAAAATCCATGTCCATCATCAAATCAAAGTAATGAGTCAGAAAATGAACTATAGTAAGAAGAATTGGGCACTACATCCCCCTCTTCTAAAATTAGAATTCCTCCTAGAAGTCACCGAAAGAGGTAGGGATTTTACATCATTAGGTATTATGCCATATCATGTGGTTTTAGTCACAATAAACATGTCCCACCAATTCAAACTTGTTCCTCTACTAAATGTTTCTTTCATTTAGAGTAATTTAATTAAAGAAAGTTGTATCTTTCAAGGAAATTATTATTAACATCATTGTCTAAAACCCTTCATAGTCACATGTAAGTGTATGTGAACATTAAGGTAACTTTAAGGGTTTCTCTATGTTTTTTATCTCAAGAACATGCCTCACCAAATATATAACATGATTAAAAGTCAAGTATATTTCAAATTAGAGAATATTAATCACGTAAAATTGTAACTTCCAAAGGATTCATTTGCGTCATTGTCTAACTTTTCCTCAAGGTTTCCACATAAGTGGATGTACAACCTAAGGTCCACATTTAAAGGAAAATATTGATGTGTGAGCCAAGGGAACATAATTGTTGTTCTAAAAGGGTTATCAAGTTTTTCATACTAGATGTGTATGATTCCGTACATGGAAAACATCCTAGTAGCCACAAATACCACACAAGAAGATAGAAAAAGTTTTCATGTATACATGGGGTTTCACCTTCTAACTCACCATTACTCTAAAAATTGGAGAATAGTTCACGGGTCTCTCGCATATTGATCCTAACAACCGCATTATTCATTAAGGGCTCAAGGATGAATATCCACATAATCAAGAGGAGATGAATTGATATGATAATTATTTTTACGTTCACATAATGATTGTACAAGTAAATTGTGGTTGAAATATATATATACACTCATCGAATTAGGATTGGTTTTCTAGTTTGGTTTCAAGCTTTCCTAGACTGGACCATTGTCTAGGACATCTCAATTTCGCCAAAAATTTTCTTTAGAAAACTCATAAGGGATGGTTTAAATAATTGTTATTTAACATTTACCTAAGTTTCCAACATGATAGAACAATTTCTGCATTTTCTAAATCCATAAAAATCCATATTTTCTTAATGAAAACAATGAACAAATAATTTGAAATTCAATAAGACATGAAAATTTTTACTTAAATTTTATCATTTCTTAATTACTATAATCAAGAGAAAACATGAATGAGTTAGGTGACAAAAAATCCATTCAAAGGGGATGTTTCCTGAACCTATCAAAATACTATGTAAATTACAAATTTATCACATAGATGGGATACAACAACTTTTCCATTCATACCTTCCTCAAGAGTTCAAGAGGTCAATGCACATTTTTCTTTAAGGAAAGGTATAGCCTAACACTGCTCAAATCCAAAACCTATGATAACCTTAACTCAAAAATTATTTTGGCCATAATGACCCATTAGGTCAAAAGAGATGTATATAAATATACTTCTTAACTAGAGGGTGAATTCATTTTACACAAAGAACTTTAAATTTCGCCATCCTCGTTGAGTGCTAACAAAAATGGGGCCATGTTTTCAATATTAACCCAAAATGATGCAAAGGGATTATTATACATTTTCATTATTAGTCATCTATTTACTTATATCCTTATTATCTTCCAACTTTCCTTGATTCCTTGCCTTGAATACATACTCATGAACTCTAACATCATGAATTCAATCTCCTATCCTTAGCTCCTGGATCCCCTACTATGAGGATCCTTTCTCTTATGCAATCCTTCATATATATATATATATATATATATATATATATATATATATATATATATATATATATATATGCATGTTCACACAAGACACCCTCTCCCTATACCATTCTTCCTATGCTCATAAACCATCCTACTCTAGGATGTAACATGAAAGGTATGGATTCTTAGGCTATATAATTTTATCTCATTCACTTCAATCATCTATTACTTAACACTCTTCTCATAACCTCATTATTCATTAATTTGTTTTTACATATGAATTCAATGCTCTAGACATTGTTTGGTTTGGTTCTAGTTTTATACCTTAATGAGGCCCTCCATGAGTCTATCATACAAAATAATCTTACCAAATCTCCTTATCATCCAAAACCTAGTTAGGAATCCTTATTACACATTTCTAATGGTGGTTAGACAATAAATTCTTTCATTCACTATACAATGACCATGGGTCTTAGATTTAGTCTCTCAAGGCTACTAAACATCCTTTGACACAAATTTATTTAGATCTCAAAATTTTCCCAAACCATCTTACAATAACATAGGTGATTCAGAAATCCTTTATGGAGTTATCATACATACATAAGCTTACCTACCTATTCCTTTGTACGGAATTACACTTACTTATGGACTGTATTAATAAAATTAGCCTATTTTACATTCTAGATTGTAACAACAGATATCTAGGATTTTAGTCAAACTCCGGGAATGCATTGAAGCACCTCTGAAGTGCTTACAAGAGGATAAATTAAAATTTATAGGCCTTAACTCCATGGTATAGTTCTTGCATGCATTCAATTCCTTCTCTTTCATGTACCTTTACACTCAGTGTTGCTAACAGTGGTGAAATTCCTTCACACAAGCCAATTAACCCTTGAAACTTGGAAAGCTTTCAGAATTCATCTAGATAGAGATGCTCTAAAAGTATCATGAATTTTTTATGGTTGTTATTCAAATTGGATGATGCGCTAGTTAGGACCCGAGAGGTAATATTTTTGTCTAAAGGTAACTGTACCTAGTTTCATGAGCTCCAAAAATTCTATATGAATTCTTATTCCTATGCCCTCCTTTTCCATCATTCAAATATTTCTATATTCTTCCTCTAGTTATACTAACAAATTCAAGCTCTCGGCCAAAGAATGAAGTTAAATGCATAGCCTATACAATAACACAAGAAATATACCAACCAGATATCACAACTTCTTCAAACTCAATCATTTTTATGTTTTATTGATTGCCTACCTCTATTACATCATTGTCTTCCTCTGCCTTCTCTCCCATATGTGATCAAACTCTTCAAATTAGTGTCTTTATTACAATAGAATGAAAATGTTTATCCTAAAATCATGTAACTACTACCTATTTAGACTCAACAACATGCCCAACTTGTAACTTGACCAATTCTTCTCAAAACAACATATCCACATGTTTACAAACAGGTATGACACCTTCACATGGCTTGATTTAGCCTATAACCATCTTATATAGACAATTTACCCTTTTACCAGGCCTATTTACCTCTTACTACAATTATTAGATGCATATTTGAACTTGTACAACTCCATTATGGAGGGAAAATGCCCTTGACAATATACCTAGAATCTCTAAATACCTGAGCACCTATGATTATCTTCCATCATACTTCCCATGAAAGAGAAAGATGAGATTCTAGCTCAAATGCATTCAATTTTTACCTTCTTTTGCTTCTTCATTTCTCTTCTAGTTGTATATAGCTCCTTCAAGGTTGTATATGATGTCTTATGCCCTGTTTTTATAATATTCTTCTACTCTTTTATATGCTTGTGGTCTACTTGTCCCTGCTTAGTGCTTTTCATGGTTCTTGTCGTAGGTCTCATAATTTTCTTGTCATATATACATCTACTTGTTACATACCTACTCTCACACCCTTGTTTCACTGTCCTTATGAACATGTCACTTGTTGCAATGATTGTACCTTATTTATTCTTTTTCAAATATTGATATCCTTTGATTTTTACCTTCTTGCCCTTATACTTGTCTAATGTATTCTTTTCTCATTCTTAACTTACCTACCTCCTCATTATTTGAGGTGGCTCCTACCAACCACTCAAACTGATGTACTTGTTCTTGGGAACCACACTTATACCTTTTCTTCATTTTCTTGCTTGCACAAAAGTTGAGTAGTAACCAAAACCATATTGTCTTGATTAGCTTGTACTTAACCTTGATTTTTTCCTTGTCATTAGTTTGTAATCCCTTATTAACCTGATTTAATAATCCTAATACCATATTCTACATGGTTCTTCCTTCATTTTCCTTGTATTCTTCTTTCTCCTTGTTCACCTTCTTTATCCTCTCTATTTTGTTTCCTGAACCTCTATATAGATGGTCTTATCAACCTATTTATCACCCCAACAATCCACTCTATCTTGATGCTCCAATCGAGATATTTCTCCTTTGCACAATTTATTTTTTCTTATTGACTAAAACATAGTTTTTATTCACATTTTTTTGTTTTCATGTGCCTTGTCACCATGCATCTATGATCTTGGACCTTCAAGGTATATTCTAGTCTAGTTTCTTCCATTTTTTCAATATTATTTTCTAGAAAATATTCCTTCTTCAAATGAACATGATGTGGTTCCAAGTTACCCATGTAGCTCAAGTTGATATTGCATTCTATACTCAAGTTCATACCATCATTAACTTTCTGGATATTCCATTGCTTGTCTAGGAAGTAGCTAGAACGAATTATCCTTCCATATGTATCCATAGCCGCTTTTGAATTCATTTTTGACCTGACTATGTCCTTTGTTATAACTGATTTCATCTCTACAACTAAGTTTCCTCTTTCATTATTGTAACCTTCCCCAAAGCTTCAATGATTCCTCTCTCATGCAAATTATCACCTAGATTGGTTGCCAAATCGAAACACCCTTGCTCATGCTCTGAGATTACTTCTTGGTTACTTATTACATTCCTGTTTGAGCCATTACCAATACCTTATTGACTGGTAATAATTATATGGTTTACATTCAACACATTCATTTTCCATGAGAAATCTGATTCAACTTCCTTTTCAATCTTATTTTACAATCCTGAAATAAAGTGGAATATACTTTTTAATGATTATCCACCGTTTTACCATGTGAAACTTGTCTTATATCTTGGTTTCTTATCTCTAACCTACTTGCATCCTCATATTTAGCTTTCTTTATCTGTTCCTCTTGCATATCTACTATCTTGTCCCTCAAATGATCTTTCTTCAACCCTTCTAGTATGTTTATAGGATTGTACTGCTACATGTTCTCCTCCTCTTGTTCATTTTCTTTCTTAGGATTCTTGGTTTCTCCTTGAAAAGTAGTCACCATTGCCTTAGCTTGGTCTTTCTCCTTGAACTCCTTCATCAGTTCTTCATGCTTCTTAGGCTATCATGAAACTTGCATGAATTCAAACAATTCTTCTAATCTCTGCAGCTCCTCTCTCAATGTGAGAGTGTCTTCTCTTTCCTCCTTATCAAACTTAGGACCAATTTGGTCTTCTTCTCCTTCATTAACATCACTTCCATCATATGATCTTCCTTCATTTTCACCAATACTTAGTACTTCATGAGCTGTACCTGCATTCATACATGTAAACATTGGATTAGTTAGAAAATTTGGTGGCTTCTTGAACTCCATGCCTGCTCTTTCCATGGTTTCCTTTCTGTAATATTTCTTGTCCTTTGGACTTGTCTTCAAGTCTCCCACATGCAATCTATCTTTCTTAACTTCCTTGACTGTCATGCCTTCATTCAAGAAACTTAGTGCTTCTCCAAGGTGGTAATTTTGATTCACCATCTTATCATCTTTCTCACAGTCTTCCTCTTGTTATATTCTTCATGTGACCAGCTTCTTGGTCATCAAACACCTTTCTTGGTGTTTCCCTTATCACTTTGCTTCTTACAAGTGCATTAGTGAACATATCTATTTCTTCCTTCACTCTCCTTGAAGGTCTTATGTCTCTCATCCACAACTCATCATATGCATTCATCAAATATTCACAAGAAGACAAAACTTTTACTGTTTTTTCCTCCTTAACTTGCTCCATTATCTTGTGTAAGTATTCCTTCATGGTCATTAACATGACACTCCCTTCTTTCTTATCTCTTTCACCCTTCAAAGGTATGAGTATATTCCTAACTCCATCCTTAAAAATTTTGGAGACATTAGTTAACACATCATGCTTGGATTTTCTATCAAATTGCCAAGGTCTACCTAATAGAAAATGACATACATCTATAGGTAGAACATCACACAATATTGTATCCCTATAGGTTCCAATTTGAAAATCAACAACACTCTGCTCACTTACCAATATTTTATTATTTTGTTGCACCCATGCAATATGATAAGGCCTTGGATGTGGAAGTCTTCTTAATCCCAACTTTTGCACCATGTAATCTGACACTACATTGTCTGCATTTCCCTATTAATGATGACTTCACAAAAATTTCCTCTAGACTTGCATATGGTTCTAAAATAATTAATTCTTTGACTCACATATGTTTTTTGACTACTTAAATATTCCTTTTTCCTCCAGGTTTACCCAAGAATCTCCTCATTAAGAGAGATTCATTTCTCATCCCTTCAGTTTTTTTTGCATAACTGATTTTCTCTTACTATCTACCTTTTTTCAGTCCTCTTATAAAAATTTACATCACACATGGAGTTTACTTGGATTCTTATTATCAAATGTACAAATACCTTTTTCCTAGTTCCCGAATATTGATTCCTTTTCCCATGCAGTTTGTAGAATCAATTCTACTAATTCCCGAAGATGATATTCTCTCTCTAACAAGATTCTCCAATGCATCCATTCTATCCTCCATTTATGTTCTCATTTGCTTAAGTGGCTCCATCATCTCCCCGAGAAAGCTTTCCTTCCCGCTCGCATCCTTGGATATAATTGTGCCATCATCATCTTCTTTTTATTGTTTGATACCGTTCAATCATATTAATAATTAGAGTCTCCACTCGATACCAAATAATGATGAAGGGTAGTATCAAACATTTTCATTCTTATTCATCTATTTACTTGTATCCTTATTCTCTTCCAAATTTTCTAGGTTCCTTTCCTTGAATACTTACTCATGAACTCTAATCTCATGAAACCACCTCTTATCCTTAGCTCCTAGATCCCCCACTCGAGGATCCATTATCTTATGATCCCATTCATATATATATATATATATATCTTTATGTTCGACAAGACACAAGACACCAACCAACTCTAGGATGCAACATTCAAGGTATGGATTCTTAGGCTATAATCTTATATATCATTTAATTCTATCATATATTGATTAAAACTCTTCTCAAAAAATCATTATTCATCCATTTTTATTTACCTATGAATTCAATCCTCGAAACATTCCTTGGTCTAGTTATAGGTTTATAGCTTAATGAGGCCCTCCATGACTACCAAATCACCCAACCATATCTCCTTATCATCCAAAATCCTAGTTAGGAATCCTTATTACACATGTCTAAATGTGATTAGACAATTAATTCCTTCATTAACTATATAATCACCATGGGTCTCATACTTAGTCTCTCAAGGATACTAGCAATCTTGTAACACAAATTGAGTTTGATCTCAAATTTGGCCAAAACCCCGTTACAAAACATAGGTAATATAGATACCCTTTCTGGAGTTCTTATACATACCTAAGATTCACTACCTATTCCTTTTTATGGAATCACACTTCATTATGGACTGTATTAAGTAAATTAGGCCTATTTTACATGCTAGATCATTGTAGCAGCATGTATCTAGGATTATAGTTTCACCTAAGAATGCATTGGAGCACCTCAATAGTTCTTCCAAGAGGATAACTACCAATTGATAGGCCTTAACTCAATGATCTATTTCTTGCATGCATTTAATTCCTCCTCTTTGTTGTACCTATACAAAAACGTTGTTTCTAATTGTGTTAAAAGTACTTTACACATGCGAATTAACCCTTTAAACTAGGCATGATTTCAAAATTCACGTAGATAGAGATGCTATAAAAATATCATAAATTTTTTATGGGTGTAATTCAAACTAGGTGATGCCCTAGTGAGAATATGAGAGGTAATATTTTTGCCTATAGGTAATCGTAGCTAGTTTCATGAGCTATAAAAATTCTATATGACTTCTTAAGCCTCTACCCCGCTTTTCTATCATTCACATATTTCTAAATACTTATTCTCGCTCTCCATCACAAATTTAAGGTCTCGATCCAACCAAAGAGAACAGAGTTACATGCATATTTAATTTAAAATCTATGCTTTGAGGAATTTGATAAGGATATTAAGTTGTGTAAACTAGAGTCATTTTCCAATAGCTTAAGGGCTACTTAGTTTACATTGAAGAAGATAAAATAACTAGGAAATATAACTTCATATTCCACCATCGAATATAAAAAATAGACACTAACAATTCTTTCTCCTCATCATATATGGTTTGGAGACAAGTTAAAGGAGCTTACATTTAATTTTTTTCATCCAAGTATGCTTATTTTATAAATACACTTCCAAAATGAAAACAATGTTATAGGGTTGTTTTGGTAAATTTTCTTATAAAGAGAGTTATTGAGATTGGTAGCGTATACACGAGGAGTGAAAATTATTCTAGTTTTCATTAATGAAATTTTAAGATGTGGAAGACCATTTTATCTTATTATGTTTTTCTACACAAGGTTCAATTGTTTATTTCATGCCAATAGCAAATGGATTTTGTTATTTTAAATGTGGTGCCCTTCACATTACGAGTGAGTGTCCTAAGAAATAAATGATCACTCAAAGAGGAAAAATAAAGTTAAAAAACTCCCTAAACATATGCGTTGAACCAAGAGAAAAATTCTACACTCTTATATTCAAACACTAATTATTTGTGAGACAACCATGACTGTGGGACGGTGTCCCAAAATTACCAATTTATACCAAGGAAATTAA
Source organism: Taxus wallichiana var. yunnanensis (assembly GCA_018340775.1). Classification (NCBI taxonomy): domain Eukaryota; kingdom Viridiplantae; phylum Streptophyta; class Pinopsida; order Cupressales; family Taxaceae; genus Taxus; species Taxus wallichiana. The sequence goes on along the minus strand of CM031244.1, from coordinate 689,183,059 downwards.
TAACCAAAAATGCCTGCAGACTTCCAATTCGAATGGGTTGTATCATTCAACCTACGACACATGTGTAACCTCATGATATTAATATTATAAAATCTTTCACCCTTAAAGGGTTTCCTAAGATGTCAAATGGATAAAAATACCCAGAGTTCTCTGTTTAACAATCTTGTCGAAATGTGTATAAAAGGGGCTATCAAACAACTAACAAAAACGAAAATGGTGAAACAAACACATCCAAAGCCAGCTTCTCTATTACATAGGGAGTCAAACAAGACATAAAAACACAAAACTAGTGAATGAAATATGATATAGAAGCACCTTCTCGAGGTCAAATATTGAAGTCCCTAGTGAATTTGATAATATTTTTAGTGAACCTAGCTTTGAAATCGGATTTGAAAATAGGAACTCACAACTCAAAATTCATTCCATAGACTCCTATATATTCTCCTAAACACACTTGAAAAACTCACTCCCATTTCATTTTCTCAAAAATAATTGTTTACTGACCAATTAACATGTATAAATACTAAAGGTTAAAAGTTGTAGATTCCCATTTTCTACTAAAACTCCTAAACCATGGTGGGCCCAAATCAACATGAATTTTCTTAGATTTCAGTTATTTTCCCATGCAAAAATGAGATCAAAAGGGCTGAAAGTGTTTTCAATTAAATGATCAAATTATCTTATAAATTAGGTTTAATTGTTATTGTAACATACCATTTAACTAGAGAATATGATCAATGTCAACAATCTACTCGTATGGGATCCTAGAGCCATTTTCATGTTAACTTTGATCAACTTTTTCTAAATTCTACAAAGTGTTTTAAATTATTTAACCTTGAATGTCATACATCTAGAACACAACCCACAAATCTCTTTCTCACATTTTCTTGTCAAATCTTGAACTCCACCACAAGAGAAACCCTTAAGTAGGAACAACGCTCCAAAGTTCTTGTTTTATATATGTTACATTGAACGCCTCATTATGGATTTTGACCGATGAAGAAGAAAATACACAAGTTTAGTGGAATTGTTTTCTTTGAATGGGGAAACAAATCAAACCATACCTGATTAACGTATTACATAAACATACCCAGTGCAACTGGTGTTGGAACCCGAGCTATAATACCAAATGTAGTGGCCCATATCTGGAACTTCCAAACCCTACTAAAACAACTAAAATCCCAGCGATTATTTTTTTGACATGTTATATTAATGCTAATTTATATTCATGTCGGTTTAAAGAGTGCCCTTAGTTTGCATTTAGTTTATTTAATTTATTAACTTATTAAAATATGATTTAAAATTTAATCACCCTACTTAAATAATCGACTCAATCACATGTAAGAAAAATAATTTATTTAAAAGACAATAATATTACGAGTATTATTTAATTTTAAACCTAGAAAAGTCCCTAATACTCTATAGTTCCCATTAAATTAATTCACCCCTTACCCCCAATATAAATTTTAAATCCCATAACTTAAAAGTGTGACGAATTAATCTCCACTTAGGATCCTTTTAATCCCATCCCTAGATATTAGGGATTTCTAGCTAACTCTTATCCTCTTCCTTTTTGTTTCCCTATTATTATTGTTTTGTTTTTGTTTTCCTCCCATTTTATAGGTTGAATCCAAGGAGGATGAATAAGGTGGGAGAAGGAAAATCCATGGAAGATTTTAGTGCTTCTTCTAATGGAGGAAGGGATTTCTTTTATTTGAAAATATTGTTAATTTATATTCATGAGATTAATCTTTCCATTTAGGTTTTATTAGTATTCCATTCTCTCTTTTTTTTTAATTTTTGTTGGCAAAGAACAAGATATACACTCATTTTTAATATGGATACACACACACACACACACAAAACTCAATAATAATATTGATAGACTCATATATATGTTGCAGGTTATATGGTTAGACACGTGTAATTCAGCTATGTAGGGGTAATGTTGGGCGCTGTGTCTATGGTGGCTTTATGGGTGGGATGGGTAGTTTGGATTAGTATGGGTGTAGGTTAAGGATGATGGGGTAGGGGCAGGTCACCCTCCCACCAACTGAATATTTTTTTATTAATTATTAATTTCAAAACGCTTACACAAGAAACCGATTTTTTTTTGAGTAATAAACTATTACATTGGGTTATTCAAATCACATTTACTTTTAATTATTCTTATTTTTTAAAAATTGATTTCAAAGTCCTTATGGAAATTATATTTCCCATTTTGAAAAATCTTTTACATGGAATGCAGATCACATTTCTTATAAGTATAAGATTTTATTTTTATTATATATATATATCTATACATATATGTATGTATGTATGTATGTATATACATATGTATATATACATATATATATATGTATATGTATATATACATATATGTATATATATACATACATATATATACACACACATATATATATCCATATAAATAATGTTTTTATAAACCAATCCATCACATTTTGTAAATCTAGAATCTCTTATTTTAAAATAAAAAATTTGTATGTATATATAAGGATTCATTAACACATTTAGATATAATGGTTAAATTTTCCTGATATTTTCTTCTAGATTTGAATATATATAGGGTGATATATATATGTGTCTTCTACATATACATTTATCTAAACCGATATAGTTCATTTCTCATCTAATTATTTTTTAACAACAATACTAAAGGGAGAAAATCTCATGAAAGAAAGGTTTGTTAAAATATCCCTATTCTCACTTTCAAGGAAATAGAATTTAATAAAATGGAATAAGAGAGGGTAATAATGTCAAGAGATAAATTTAATATGTTTAACCATTTGAACCCAAAATTCAAGAGATGTAATATTAGGAGAAAAACATTGCCAATAAGATTTATTAATTTTCCTATACCACTATGTTTCATAAAAAAATGAAGAGGAAAAATGTATTTAACTTGGCAGCCCACTTAAATAAATTCCACTCTTAAAGTTTAAAAAATAAGTGAGAAAACATTGTTGTAGCAAAAACATAGCACCCTGAATGGCCTCGGATCCGAGTGGGGCATCCGGTGTGACTACAAAACATTGGACCATCTCTCAAGCTATGTGACTTGCGGAATTGAGATGGCCCTCTGGAAAAAGTTGAATTCTTCTTCCTAAAATACCTGCGCGATGTCGTCTAGTGCAGAAAACAACCTAATCCTATTCTAACCTTCCAAGGATACAGGAGAGAGAGAAATACATAAAAATAGAGCCTTTAGTAAAATGGTGATACAATGAGAAAAGGAAGTGGCTGATCATAAATCCAACTACCTAAAATGGAGAGAGGTGAGAAATGGAGAGGATGTACGGATGCATAATAGACCCGAGATAAAACTCACACAGTAACACCACTTCAAAAGCCATTAAACATAGCTCTTAACTTGTAATAGACATTAGATATATGCACGGTATATCCTGCAATGATGAGAGGCGAGAAGAGATAACAAAATAAGTAAACGATGGAAAAATGCATCGTAAAATAGATTTTATTGCTCCAGGAGTTCAGACAAGACAACATCGGTGGGAAAGAGGTAAGAATATTTCAATACAGAGCCAAGAGAGGAGGCTTAGACTCCAAATTATACCCTAAGGAAGAAAGAGAGAGGGGGCTAGGAGAGAAAACAATGACCAACCTTTTGAAATATGCCCCTCCTTTACAATATATAGAAGAAAGAGAGAAGGAGAGAGGGAATAATTTGAATCCTACTTCAACCACCCCAATATATGCATTGAATTCAACCGCTGCTCCAACCAAGTCCGTAAGGCATCGAAATCACCTATAAAAATGATGGGATTTACTACAAGACCCATGCCTTCATATGTTATTCCTTGTTGAAAAAGAAAGGAGGTCCATTATTCATCATGGAAGTAGGTGGGAGAGTTGACAGCCTCAAAAATGGTAGGTCAAAACTTTAATGGTGGCAGGTGGGTAGCAGGTGCCGAGATATTTCTAAAATGTCCTCTCCCGCTTGAAACTGAGATTCTAGTTGAATGATATGGCTGTCTAAAGGTCAAGTTCATGTGTTAACAATATTTAAAAGAGTCCATTCATGTAATACACTACGTGGAAGCCTCGCACATCTTGAAGATTAAGCCCCTTCCTCTCACACTTAAAATTGTACCGAAGAGACACGTGGCATCATCCTCGGGCCCTCTATTTCCTTTGTTCCTTTCCTAAGCCCTTCCTTTTTGTAGAGACATTGTGCTTGACCTAAGACACATGGAGGATTCATGCTCATATGAAAACTCAAAAGGTCCACAAGAATACTCCACTCTTGGAGTTGAAATTCATAACCATGGGCACATTCGAAGGACCAGATCGTGCCTAATTAGGTACTTGGTTTCGTTAAAGCCAAGGGAGAAGACAAAACCAGTCATGTCCACTTCAGGAATAAGGATTAGTATCAAAGCACCAAGGGTCACCATAAACACCTCCAGATTCTAATTCTAATCAAGTTTAAGGAGGTATTTTTGATTGATGTTGATACCTTGATCCATCCACCCAAGAAGGTCCGTAAAATCATAGCACCCCTAAAATTTGTAACTTGATGGGTTGAGATCCTCAGTGTGAATATACAACATGGAGCATATCTTAATGTGTGGGACTTTACGAGTTGAGAGAGCTCTCCGGATGAAGGCCGACTCCTATTCCTCTATTCAGGTGCACACGTTCAAATTGTAGAGGGTCATTCTAAATCCTACTCTAACTTGCCAAGGAGACAAGGTTAAGAAGATGCAAGAAAATAAAACCTAAACTAACAAGGGTGATGCACCAAAGGAATGCTGAAACACCTACTTTGCAATAAACAAAAACCATAAAAATGCAATACAATCACCATGCACAAATAACTAGGACTGTAATGAGAGATCAAAAAGGAGACAATGAACACAAGAGAGGGTTGAAAATCATCCACAGACATGCATTATCGCTCCAAAAGTTGATACAATGCATTACAATAGAGAAGAATCATGAACTTGCATTACAATTTGAATGGGAGGCTTGGACTCCACAAATCCACTTATGGGCAAGAGAAGAAGGGAGGGTATAGAGTAGAAATGGCCAACAAGGAGGCGAGAAAAATCTGTCTAAATTTGAAGAGGATTTTTTTGATGGAGACGAGACCAAGGAGATCACATCATTTTCTCCTCCATCATCCTCCTTACAAGCAATTGAGTTTGCTGTCATGGAGGAGATCATGCAATCGCGATGTACCGCATCTCATGGCAGCCCTCTAGAACAAATGTTGGAAGATATGAATCTTACATGTTCTTCATAAGAGAAGGAAGCGAAAGAGCAAGAGGATGTAAACATATCTTCCACACCATCCACCCAAGAAGGTAAACAAGTCCCATAGCTTGAGATATGGTCCAATGTTGTGTTGATCACACAAGATGCCCCACTTAGATACGAGGCCATTCGGGGTGTTGTGATTTTACACAACAATTTTGGCATGCTCGGTGGGACATCATAGAAATTCTGATTCCATCTTTCATAGATGTCTCATTATCAAACAACAAATATTAAGCCACTATGTGATCATAAACAATATTTTGGCACTCTTGATGGGACAGTGAGGTTAGATTCTCTCGCGTCTTTCCGAGGTGTCTCATTATCAATCAACAAATCTTAAGCCATTGTGCGACCACCCAATGATTTTGGCACACCTAGTGGGATAGGATTTGAAGCACCTTACAACTTCATTTCATAGAGTTGATGTGTTCTTGGTGAGATACAACCTTTTGAGGCACATGTTTCAACACATCTAACAACTCCATCTAGTCAACAACCCAATCTCTTAAGTTCTGAGACCTTCTCCCATCCATATCTTTCACTTTATTCCATCCCATGAAGTTGTGCAATCATGACTTCATTCCCAAATTGGAACTCATAGTTGTAACAAAAGTAGTGTAATCCACCTCCAATGTATTTCACGACTCCTCCAGATCAACATTATGATCAAATTCAGAATCACTATGGCTACCCCTATGAGTAGTACCAGGATCAGTTTGGCTATGGAACCTACCAAGAGGGATATGCATGTAGTGAAATCAAATACATGGAGAATGTTGACTTGCAGGAGAAGATTCAAAAATTGGAGGCATGCATGGTGCATTCGGGGCTACAAACACAGGGGAAATCATTCAAGATTGGTTACAAGGCACCTTGTCCATGGTTCACCTCTTTTCCAAGACACTACAGCCCACAAGAGAAGCTTGACTTCATGATTGAGATGCTGCCCCAACTTGCGCAGTGGGATGAGGAAATAGAGGCCTACAAACTTGGTGTCAGGAGCCTTGTCAATGGGTAAGTCCTACACCATCATCTATTAATTTTATCTTCACTCCCAAGGAACACCATTTCATCTTGAGCTTCAATTTCCAAGGTTCCCATTTGCTGCCCCAAGTGTTTATTTCCCTTCTCCATCTCCTAATCTTCCATCTCATCTCAATTCCTCTTCCCTTTTCCCTTCCAAATCCAAGTCCCCTCCACAAGAGTTAAAAGATATTCCTTCCCGTCCACAACAAATAATGAAATAGATAGTGGAGACCCCATCCACTACTCCTCTTGCTCTCCCAAGTCCATGTCAAGGAGAGACTCCAAAAACCAATCAAGGAGAGCAGCAAGAAGAAGAGCCAAGGAAATAAGAAATGATAAAAACATGGTAATGTTGGCTCTTAGATTCGGAATTACAAAGGTTCCCTTATTAGTTAAGCCTATGGAGGAGGTTGAGGTCAAACCACAAGTGGTGGAAGCTCCAGGTACAACACAAGTTAGGGAAGAAGGAGCTACTCCAAATCCAAAAGAAGACAAGTACATCCTGGCCGTGGAGGTGGACCATGCATTTCAGAGGCTCAAGTGCGGAGTAGGCAAAAAGTAACCTTCAATTATTCCTCCCACTTCATCCCCTTCAAAATCTAGTGTCGAAGAAGAGTTTTGTCTTTTGAACTTCATGTTTGAGGAAGAGGGGAACCATGGTGAGAAATTTACGAGATCCAAAAGACACCATGGAGGACGTCAAGCACATGCAACACGAACACAAGGAGGCAAACTTCTGCATCGACTTCGAGGATTTATTTGATGGAGAGGATCCACGAGGATATCACATCATTTTTCCTCCATCATCCACCTTGTAAACACATGATTCTGCTGCCATGGAGGAGAGCATCCAATTGTAACAACCTCCATCTCACAACATCCTTATAGAAATGAGGTTGGAAGATATGAATCTGCCATGTTATTCATAGGAGAAGGAAGAGAAATAGGAAGAGAATGTCATCATCTCTTCCACACCATCTACCCTAGAAGGTATACAAGTCCCATACCTTGAAAGATGGTCCAATGTTGTGGAGTCACACTAGATGCCCCACTCGGATCCAAGGCCATTTGTGGGTGCTTTGTGATTTTACTACAACAAACATTTTAACACTATAATATTCCTTTTTATACAAATCTAAAATATCTAATTTCACCTTACATTTTATTGTTATCAGATGCTTAGAAAGACACATAAAATTTACTTTCTTGATATCCATAATTCATATAAAATAGATCATTATTTTGATAAAAAATTTAAACTAATAAGTAAAGACTCTTTTGAATCAATACAATAAGAAATCAAATATATTACGGTGACAATTTTACTACACCCATCAAATTTCCATTCCTTCAAAGCTACATTACCATACAATAGAAAAATAACATCTCATTCCATTCCAATAGATATAAAAATCACCATAAACTTCCATTAACCAAAGGTTCACAAAAATTCTCAAAAGAAAGGAGAGAAACTTATTACAACATTAAGAACAAGATTACAATATTTAAAATAATCTCCATGAGGTGGAGATACATGAGTTAACATATTGAAGTGTAACATACAAGATTCATTCCAAGATAGGAGACACTTAACAATGATTAAAAAATCACTTCAATAACATAAGAAAATACAAGAGGATAAGCATCTCGGATAAGGGGGACGACATAAATTTTTTTCCTTGTTTACTTCTCCAAAATCCAAACCAAATCTATATGATTCCTCTTGAAAATAGTCTTCATAGCACAAGAACAAAGGGCTTGGTTACTTCCGCACCATATGGCATCATCACATGACATCTCCAAAATGTGGAGGAAACACTAGCCTCCCTCAAATTCAATGGGGAGAGAGAGAAAGCCTTAATAATGAAAAATTGAGGGGAACAAGGGTAACACTCACACACAACTATCAAATAAACAAAACTAACATAAGAGGAAGACTTCATGTTTTCCCCAAAACCAAGAAAAGTGAAAATAATCCCATAAGAAGCCAAAGTGTGAACTAACCATGGGAATACAATAATAATCTCCAAATTTCCCTCCTTATATCTCTAACCCAAGCACCAAGCCTCCTCCTTGGAAGGATTTTCAAACCATGAACAACTTCCTTTCTATGGATGGGGAAGGAATTTCAAACCATATGAAAATCCTTCTCCACATCAAACCATATGAGGGGACAAATAAAATAAGAACAACACCAACTTCTCGTCAAGTCATTTGGTGTAAGATATTCTTCCTCCCTCTTCCCAACGAATCCAAAAATCAATCACAAAACTTTATGGCTGGATGCAAATAAAGGAAATACAAATTAACAAACATTCCCATACAAACATAAAAAAGTTACACATTTGACACAAATTTTTATTTGAAAATCACATTATATTATCATCAAGTAAAAATGATAAATACATTAGGACTACCTCTACAAACTATCTCAAACTCAAAGCAATCCAAGATTTTCCCAAGCTCTAAGCTCCACAATCTCTTTCAAACATCTCCAACTCCAAAATGCAAGAATGACCAAAAATTCCCCAACCCCTCTCCATGAGGGAGTATAAAAGAATTAACCATTTACAATTCTCCCAAATGAGAGGGTGACATGTGTTACCCATCTCATCTCCCCATAAGATATTCCCCAAATCACAAAGAGGATAAAATGAAACCATTTTAGGAAGTAACCTCCCAAATTCTGCAAAATACAAATACATCCAACACCCTACAACTTTTAAGAAAACATAATAACCAGCCATCCTCACAAGATAATAACATGTGATGGGTCAAATGGGAGGAAAACTCTCATTTGGGCTTGAAAAGAGAACCCCTACCCATAGGTTATTGGAACTTTTTCATGTTTCATATGTGTTGTCATTGATGTCAAGTTGCATTGATGGAAAAATGAGTCAATTGCTAAAATAAGTATGTAATTATGATGATGGTTGATTGGAAGTATCAAATCAAGGAGAAATTATCTCGGAAAGCAAGTGGAGAAGGTTGAAGATTGAACTAGGTGATTTCATGAAAGATCAGAGCTATAATAGTGATAGTTGCATGCTCAAGAAGATAAGGCTCTAGGATGACTAAGGATAAGTTCTAAGGGACTTAATCAATGTTTGTGCAAGTCGCAAGCATAAGGACATAGCCAAAAACTTAAAGAATAACTTCCAAATACTTGAAGTAGTTGGCAATGACTTTTAAAAGGACGCAAATCTCTAGAAGAACCCGAGTAAGGTACATGAAGGCCTCGGGTTAAGGAATGATGTCTCCACAATACAAGGAGTAAAGGAATGAGCTCTAAGCATAAAAAGTGAACTCGAGAGAAGCTTAGAAAGCACTTTGCATGAAAATAAATGAATCCACTCAAGTAAAAGGATAAAGAGGAAAACTCGCATGTAAGATAGGTGAAGTCATGGATGTGAAGGTGGAGCCATAGAAGTAAGGATAGATTAAAGGAAAATCCAAGGGAAGTAGAATGTTTTAAGGAGAAGCCACAAAGTAAAAGAAGTTAGGAGAAATGCCACGGAAAAGTATAAAATCTGTACAAGGACCTGGAGAAGCCAAAATGAATGTGAAAAGTTGCTTAAGAACTAAAGTTAGTCATGAAGAACTATAGAATCCGTAGATAAGAGCATGAAGTCGCAGACTTGAAACAAATTCACGAGAATGCAACAAATGCCACGTAGAAGGAATAATCTGTGAAATGTTTAAGGACAAGGAGTATAGATGTAAAACATTGTAGGACTCACACAGAGCATAGAACATCCGTGAGACATCAAGAAAACCATGAGAAGCATAAAAGAACCACGAGATATTTGAAAAGGCTGCAAGAAAGGAAGAAATTCGTAAGCTAAGAAAAAGAAAAGAGTCGTGATACAAGGGAGAAGGTCCAAGAATCCAAGAGAAGCTCCAGATCAAGAAAATATGAACTTGAGATGAATCAAGGACAATCAGGTATAGTTTAAATTGGAAGAAGTAAGAGTTTTCATGTAAAACAATGGTAATTCTATTGTCTTAATATTATGACAATGTGTAGAACTCAAACTCCACATTGAGCGATGAAATCTACTATTTTAGCTACTAAATTTTTATAATATTTTACTTGATGAAGTCGAGTTTCATTTTCAATAAAAAATCCTTGTTCCAAGCTGAAATAAAATATTGAAAAAGAAAGGACCTCCTCTATTCCAGATCATGGGAAATCCTAAAATACAAGAAATCAATTTTTAGGAGTTGGCTCATAAATAATTTCTAGAGGATGCATATAATAAGGTGTAATAAAAAAATATATATAAAAAAAAATATGGAGATAGTGTCATGTATTTAATGCACTGATTTTTAAGTGACTAGGCGAGGAAGAGATTACACGACATGTAAAAGGAAGTGTGAATGGGTCGATTGGCTATATAGTGGAAATTAGATGGCATTTCCAAAAAAATTCAAGGTTGAAATAATCAAATATACTTGAAGGATAAAAAAAAGGAAGGAATTCTAGATGGAGAAAAATGAGGCATTTGAGTTGAAGAAGATACTAGAGAGAGAGGCAGAAGGAGGAATGCATGTATGAGAGAAGAATATAAATTTTGATCACATTCATTACATATTGATGGAATCAGCAAGAGTGATCTCATGAGATTAAGAACTTAGGATTTAAAGATCTAAAAAGAGAGATAAGTGCATTCGAAATGTAAATAAAGAATATATAACCATACGATGAAAAAGATTTTTGTAGAGAAGAGCAAGGAGAAACTCGAGTAAAAATCATTAGAGAGAGAAAGAAAGAATATGTGGCATAATAACAAGGATCTGTGCGTAAAGAGAGATAGAGAAGAGCTATGTGCACAAGGAGCGAGAACTATCAGATGAAGAACTCATGAGCATAGAAAAGCTATAAGTTTGATAAGTTTAATTTGGGAGAGGAGAGAATAGAAAAGAGGTAAAGAAAACATTACATATCTAACTTTGAAGAGTGATTGTAAAAGAATGAAAAAACAAGGTGATCATAATTTGTTATATGTGCAACATGGAATCTAGATGATCAATTTGTATGAACATAAGTCTAAGTTGTAGCTTAGCAGTCTTAGGGGGTTGTAGCCTCCTTGTAGGTGGGTTCTTGCAAAAATCAGTTGTAGATGATTAAATTAGGGGTTTGTGCTCCTTGTGAGATTTGTGCTTTGCTAAAAAATATCTTGTGATGCATTATATTAACTTGTTATTAGAGGTGTAAGGCCCCTGGTGCTCCTTGTGGGATTTACGTATCACTAAAAAAATCTAGTAAGATGTGTTATATTATTATAAGTCCTTGCTTTGTGTAATATAAGTAATGGTTTCCTTGGGGTTTTTCCCGAAATTGTTTTCCACATTATATTTGGTTCTCTCATGTGAATGCGTGTGTGTTCTACTAATTATTATATTCTCATGATCAATATTACATGTTTATGAAAATGAGTAATGGTTAATAGCCAAAGATACGAGTTAAAAGGAAATTGATTGTAAGTTTTATCAAGATCGATTTAACTCCCCACCCTTTTCGGTGCACGAAGTCACTAGCAATTAGTATCGTAACGGTGGTTCTCTGTGTAAATCTTAACAACTTGGAGTTGATTCTAGAGAAAGATAAGAATTTAATAATTCTACTTATAAAGAGTATCGAGATGAAGCTCATAAAGAAAGGTTGATGATGGCAATGGAAAGTTACAGTGAGCTCTAGAAATGATTCATATTATGAAGAAGTTGTGGTAAACTAGAAGTTGAGTTGGAAAGTTCTCTAAATGAATTAGAAAACTCAAGGAATAAAAACAAGAAGTTGAAAACCTACATCGAGTGCCTATGACAAGAACATCACTCTCAGAAAAGAAGTTAAGAAAGAAAGAAATAGAGGATACTTAAAAATGCACATAATCAAAAAATGGGTTGAACTCTCTCAAGGTCAACAAAGAAGATATTACTAATATGAAAACATTTGTGATGGAATGAGAAGGAAAAATTAGAATTCATGAAGCGATAGCTATCCAAATGAAGAAATAACATAAAGAAAAGATAGATGAACTTAAAGAATGAACAAATATGATCTATAAATATTTCAAGGATAGAATTTAATAATGTGACAAACTCAACTCAGCCATGAAGAAATTTGAGAAAGATCTACACCAAGCTAAGAAAGAAAATGTAAATATCATAAGTGATAAAGAAGATGCTTGCATAAATCTTTAAGGTGATATAAATATCCTTAGATAATAAATAGTGCAAGTAAGACGAAGAGAATTAAAAGTTGAATTAGGACAAAAATGGTGTTGAAAGTGCTAAGAGGATAAGGATGAGAAGGCTAGTTCCACTATGTAACCAAAGAAGAAGACCGGGTGACTAGCATTGGCTGACTTAAGTCCATTAGACAACCCAATGCATCTAGGCATGAAAGAAAATTTAATGGATGTTGTTATTCATGTTATAGTTTTGGTCATAAGGCCATGAAGTGTAAAAGCGATCTAGAAAGACAAAGAACATTCATGGAGAGATTGTAGATCTAAGTTTGAGAATCATAGGATGTGTTTCAATTCTCAAGAAAGAGGACACATTGTCAAGTATTTCTTAGAATAATTATCAAGAAAATATAGCAATGAACATTTGCTTTCAAACAAAAGGAAAAATCATGTAAAATTTTATACATGTCATAGAGTTTGGTATTATTCAAAGCATTGTTGTAAAAATGTACAACCTAAACCTAGCAGTAGGCTCCATACCATCATATGGCAAGAAAATAAGGGTTCTACCATGAAAATGATTCCTAACAATCATAGAAACATAACAATACTCACACATCTCTTGAAAAGAAGAAGATAAGATGGGTATAGAGAGTTAGGGAAGCCAAACCAGAAGTCAAAGAACAAAAGAAGGAGAAGAAATCATCATGGGTAGATGAAGTAGAAAATCATGAATCCAACAAAGATCAAGCATAAATGAATGATGAAAAAGACAAGAAGAAGAAATACAATCCAAGCATAGGAAGTGAAGAGTTTCTTCATCAAGCGATGATATAGAAAATGTAGTTCATGTGTCTCTCACAAGAATATAGTTAGAAAATGAGGACTCAAGTAATGAGTCAGTGATACAAAAGAATACATCTAGAGAGACTGACAAGAAAACAAGGAACATGAAAGATAGAAGTAAGTAATCATGATGACTTCTTTCTTTTCTAACCACATCTAAGGAGAACATCATGTCCCTTCTCTAATTTTCTAGAAGGTGTACCAAATATTAAGGAAGAATAGTTCAAAATTCATCATAATGAATTTGAACATGATAGTAAAAATGTTGGAATTGGTTCTTGTAGTGGTTGTGAAATGTCTCAAGCAAAATGTTTAGGGATGTCATACATGATTTACTCCATGATGTATATTGTTGTATGTATAAAAAACCTTTTTATAAACATGAGCCAACATAGGAAGTAGAATTTTTCAATTGCCTCCCAATCATGTATCTACCATTGGTCTAGTCAAGTGAGAAGTGTTTGCATGAGAAAAATCTTGAATCAATGAACAAGATGGTTGTATGATGGAATGTAAATCAGAATTTTTTTAGTATTTGTGTGTGACTGAAGGATAGTGTTCATGTCATAGCCAAGTTTTGAAATTGTCAAGTAAGAACAAATTCACGATGTAAAATGATTCATGCAGAAAATCCTCATGCTTTGCGTCTTGAAAGAAGAGCTTATTAAAATGTCAAAATATGAGCATAGCATATATAGGTCTGTGTGAATCTTAAGGCCTGAAAATTTTAGTCATAAGTGTCTAGCGTCAAGTCCATTATCAGAATCCCTCAAATGCAGTATGAGTGAATCAATGGAATATTCTAATAATTCATGAGCTCGAGAAAATGGTGACATGATGTGTATAAGTACTCTTTAATGAGAAAGTAAGTACATACTACATGAATGAAAGAAGGCATCATTGGAAAATGAAAGACAATGTCTATTTATCTAAGTAGTGTAACAATTGGTATCTCCGGACTACGTGAAGCTGCATGCTCAAAAGGTTATTGAATATCCATGGATGAGATTAGAGAAAGTGGATAGATTACAAGACTAAGTGAACTAATTAAATCCGTAAGTGTAAATACCAAGAAGTGAATAAGTGTTAGGAAGTTGAAGACCAAGAAATGAGAAGAGGGAATTCATACTATGAGAAAAATTTTCTAAGATAGAAATCCACAACAAACAAGATGAAATACAACCTCGGAAAGTGTATATGGACAAGGAGATCTCAGTGCCAGGTAAAGCACATTATGTAGTATATAATTTTTTTAACAAGATAAAATAGCACCATAATTTAAGGTGGGGGATAGTAGTGATCAAGGGAGCATACTCTTGATTGTTCAACTCCAAATCAATGTTAAATGTAAGGAGGAGCTAGTTTACTAGCTCATTATAAATAATTGGTATCATCAACTCAGGAGGAGCATTGCAATGGACATATCAGATCAAGTGGATCAAAATCATAAGCCTAGGGGAGATTCTCAAAGTAAGAATGTGATGTATTTAGCTTATCAGTATTTTGATCCTTATGTGGCATAGTTGGTATTTTGTTACTGTTGTCAAAGGGGGAGAGAAATTGGAGTCAGAAACCAACTATTCATATGTCAAAGAGGGAGAAAAAAACCATTATTGTCATTTTTTTTTCCATTAAAATTTACCAGCTTTCTAGGTGTATTTCCATCCATGCCAAAGGGGAGATTGTTGGACCTTTTTCATAAATCATATGTGTTGTCATTGATGTTAAGCTAGATCTGTTCATGTCAAGGTGCATTGATGTTGTTGGTGCTAAATTTGATCTCGCCCCATTTTTCCTGAAATTATTCGGATTTACGGGTGCTCTCGTATTTTATATCTCCTCGTGTTAATTGTGAAATCTCTATCCTTCATTTGGTTGCCATGATTAGTCTTTTCCTTTGGTTGAGGGTCACTTAAAGTGTAGAATTTGTTTTCGCTATCAATTTATATCTCAACATCGGAAACATGGCCCTTTTTTATTGGATGTGGCTCGGTGGGGCATTTTGAAACTCTAAGGCCCACTTCAACTCAAGTCTTGTCCATGTGGATGGCCTGCGCTCATCTGAAAATTCTCCTCTTGGATTGACCTTTGGAGTTATGCCAGGGAGACACGTCGAGGTTTCATTATCTTTCCCGAGACTTAGAAATTTTTTTCATGTGGTCGGTGCAGCTTTATCAAACCATGGACACGTGGAGGACTGGTGCTCATTTGAGGATCCACCTCTCGAGTCTTGACTTAGGAGTTACACCAAGGACACACGTGGTGATCCCATGCTTGTTTAGGGTCTCCGCTTTTCGAAACCATCTCAAAGTTGTGCCAAGGAAACACATGGAGGCTTCCACTAGCTCCTCTTTATACTTAAACTTTTTGAACAAATTTATAAGGCTTGAAACACATGGAGGGCCTACACCTATTTGGGGACCTGCCCCTAAATTTTAATTTTGAAGAAGCGCTAGGAGGACACTTGGAGGATTCCACTCATTCTACCCTTTCTTGGACTTTTCAACGGCCGATGAAACTTTCTCGGACCCTAGACACATGACGCCTTCCACTGGTCCTTAACATTTTTAAAAACTCTGTTGGAATGAGACACAGAGTGAGCCTACGCTAGTTTTCGGTCTCTGATTTTGGGCACCATACCAAAGATGCACCAAGGAGACACGTGTAGGATTTTATACTGAGACTTTTCAAAGGCAAAAAGGAATTTTCCTTGGGCCCAAGACACGTGGAAGGCCCACACTTGTTTGGAAACTTTCCTCCATACCTCACCTTTCTAGTTGCACCAAGGAAACATGTGGATGGATCTAATATAAATTTGATAAAGGGCAGAATCAATGTTGTTGTGCATTATATCTATTTTTCTACCATTTTTCCTTTGAGACTCCTAGAGATGTGAATACACATTGTTTTTCATCATTTTTTGATGAAATTCCTTGTCATTTTTGTCTACAAAGTGCCATTAAATGGATTTAGAACTTAATTTGTGAGTCCAAAGATTGTTAAGGTTGATATTTTGAAGTTTGAATTTCTCGGGCACTTGCAAAAATGGGAATTACCAGAGAAGCTAGATGTGGGATAGAGTTGCAGAGGAAAGAGATGGGAAAAGGATGAAATGATGGAGGTTGAGGTGCAAAGGATGAAAAAGGTGTTGCCTCGAGGGTGAAAAGTATTTCTTGTTAGATCTATATATATAGAGACTCGAGAAAATGATTAAAACGGGATTTATCGCATGATAAAATAAGAATGATTTTAAGGACTTTCAAAAAGTTCTAACATGGCATCCTTATCATTAGACTAGGGTCTAAGAAACATGATAAATTCATAAATTCTCCACCTAGCAGCTTTGGGTATGAATTTGTTAAACGTCTCTTTCTTACAAAAATTGGTAACAAACAAAGTTACTCGAATATTCTTCTTTTTGTGTGGAAATTTTTGGATGAGTGAGCAAGTGAAATGTATAAATTCAATGAGAATGTTCTTACAAAGGGTCGGGGGTTGAATTCTTAAGAAAAATCGAGAGATCCCATCTTCCCGAGAGACCAATCCCGAGAAACCTATTAATTTCTGTGTTTTAGATTTGAATCATGTCAAGTTGGTTGCAAGTGTACAACCATTGACAAGATCTCGACAATGTTCAAAGAAAATTTTCTTGCTGATGAATCTAATCAATTTTGAATTAATCTATGTCAATCTTGGACCAATTTGTGTTTTCTTTATTTTAGAATGTTTACAAAGTAGATTTTCTTGTTCGATTATAATCTTGTGTTAAAGTCCCTCCAAATCACAAAGGATTACATCCCTATGGTAGTTTAGTAGCATTTTAAATTTCATTATGAGAAGAGCCTACGTCCTGTAGTGAGATAAAAAAATCTAAAATCACTTTCTTGTCATTTTGTTGATAAATATTGTCTGTAAGTTTTGAGTGTATCTCGAGGCATGAGGAACCAGTGTCTTTGATGTTTAATTGAGTCTTTAGCTTGAGCCTTCATGCTAAATTCTTAGAGATTGTCTAAAACTGTGAAAATCTAGGCCTCCATTGATGCACACCTTCTGGTTGAAGAAATATTTTAGCTATTTTGAAGCATTCTGTCATTTAGTTTTCTAAATTTTGTGAAGGTTCTCAAAGATATGGCTTGATAAATTTTATCTTACTTAATCTCTGACAAAAATTATTCAAAAAAATGAATCCTACCTGAACTACCCTTATTTTCCCTGTATGTCCACAAATGTATAAATTCTACTACCAAAATATGCAAAAGCAATCAAGATCCCATAATGTCTTTAGTAACCTTTAGCCTTGTTTAGAAAATATCACCATTATTTAGAAGTGACAACTCGTGAGAGTTAAATTGTGGTGCATTGATCATATTTTCTCAGGGTCCCCTTTCAAATTTGTGCAAAGAAGGATATCTTCATTCTCCTTCACCGATAGAGGTTACAAAATAGGTTCTCTCACCCTGGTCGAAAGGCATGTCCTAAAGAAGTGAGGATAGATCAAATCCTTAATGAAGGCGTTATCCATTTCTCCGATTCTTGAGTGACAAAGATTCAGAAAAATATCCTCCCCAAATACAAAATGACTCATAATATGATCTATTTGTATCTCGGTGTCTTGCTTAAATCTTTGATGCTACTCGGTTTCAAGGAGAATTTATTTGGATACCAACACTAGGATGGCACCGTTGCAAGGAACTTTAAAGGAATTCTTATATTCAACCCTGGTAATGTTTCTTACATGCTCTAAGTGATAATACGTTGTTGAAGTGTCATCCTGTGTCCCGATTTGTAAGAATTGATAAAAATTACAATTTTTGCATGTAACATTTCAGTTTCTATTGATTTTGCACTAATTTTACATCAACAATGTTAAATATAGGTAAAGGTAGGTCAGATCTATGAAGCTTTGTGTGAATTTAGTGTTGATAGACCAATTTTAGTGCATTTGCAAAACTAAGGTGAAAATACTTAGTGACGACTCCGTGTTGAATTAATATTTGATAAATGCCAGTGTCTTAACCTTTGTCAATTGAAATTTATCACTAATCTCTAAAAAGTTGGAAGGAAGAAGATCTTTCTTCATTAAATACCCTACTAGAAGGTTGTTTCTAGAGCTAGGAAAGATAAATTCTGAAGGAAGAAGAATCTGGAAAGTTGTTGGAGATCAGAAATCAAGAAAAGAGTTATCAATTATGGAAACTGATTAGCCTATCATTGAAGATTTCCATACTTCCTCAAGTGCTTCTAAATCAGGTAGTATTTTTGTAGATCTGAATTCTCCAACTGGAGAGGGTCCTTCTTTTGTATTTGAAAATTTTACATCTCATTTTGTCCCTGTGTTCTCCAAAGCTGATAGGATCTTCCAAGAAATAGAGTTTTTAGAGAATATTCATTTTGAGAATTGCATTCTTGTGCCCCACAAACCCCTCACTCCTCATCATTATGTTTCTCCTGTAAGATCACCTCCCCAAAACAATATGGCCCAGCCCCCACCCATACCTCCATTTGTTGTGAACACTTTTGGTCCTATAGATTTTAGAGGTATGGCTGGATATCCAAATGTTGTGCCCCAAGATGTTATAAATAGACTTCCTAAATTTCAAGGAAATAATGCTATTATTGGTGATTAGCACTTAAAGTTGTTTGTCAATACGATGGAAGAATTTGAGATTGAATTTAAGGATGTATACATAAATTTATTTATTCATACTCGAGAGGAGGATGCATGGGACTGGTATAAATATTTTCCAGAAAACTCCATTGATTCATGGACATAAATGAAGAATGCTTTTAGATTGCAAGTATGGAGATAAAACAAACCCTAGGTTTCTTTTATCAGAATTTGAAAATATTAAGAAGAATCCTAATGAGTCTATTCATGAATTCAATAAAAGGTTCAATAAGACCCTGAATAGGCTACCTATGATCTTGAGGCCAAGTGATGTTTCCTATTTGATAAAATACTCTAATTCTTTTGATAAGAAGGCTACCTATTATTTGAGGGATAAGAACCCAAAAACATTGAGGTAGGCCTTCACCATGGCTTTGTAGATTGAAAATAACATCAAGGAAATTTTTAAACTTCCTAAGAGAGAAGGCATCAAGCTAATCTATCCAAAGAATCCTCGGTCAAGTATCTCTATAGATCTAGAAGAGGTTGTAAAAACATTGGATGGAGTTGTTAAGGAAATATCCTATAAACTGGCTAGAGAAGAGAAGGAGATTAGATAAAGTTCCCAAGGTCATCATAAAGCAAAAGATTAAGAAATATTTGTATATCATCCTAGGGGTGATCAAAGATCTGATGACAGAGGCAAAGGACCTATGGGGTTAGGAAATAGAAAAACCCAAGCCCATTAGAAAAGAATCATGCCTGATCCTTTGATTACTAGAGTTGCTACTATGGAAGAAGCCAATGAAATTAAGTGGTGTGATAGATGTTTCTTGCCACATGCCCCATGTGATGAAGAAAAGAAGTTAAGGAAGTTGATGATGACACTGATGATGATATGTGTATGATGGGATTCTCTACAAGATCATGGAAAGGAGTAACTTCAATTGAATTAATAAGTGCTAGAAGCTGCTGCAGATTTCTAGGATTTTATCCACTTGCTATTACCCCTTCCTCCCTCTCATACTTTTGAAATAGATATGGTACAAGCTTGTGAATTACCTAGTAATTATTTTGAATACATAAGGGCACTAATGATTAAAAAGTATGATGGAGGAATCCCTTCTAAGGAGGATAAGAAGTTGTTAATGAATGTTGTAGTTGTCCATTAAAAAGAATATAACATTGGGAGTAAAGTTGTCAAAGGGCATGGCCTCGGGCCAAACCAACAACTCCATTTCTCACCAATATCTCAAAATAAAATCCTAGGAAAGATACATTGGAAAGATCCTTGTGTCTCAAGCAGAACCGTATCCATGCCCATGCTCAAACCATGAAAAATACTTTGTTGTCAGATGATTATTTTTCAATTTTCCTCCAAATGTTGAGTTACCCAAATATGTTCCTTATGACATTTCCCAATTCTTGAGTCAAATCAAGATTTTTTTCCAATTGTTGAGCTTATTAGGATCCTTGAGCACAAGAAAGGACCTTTGAGTATTTGGTATTGAAAGAAGAAAAGATTACACAAGGCAGAAATGTAAACAATGTTGAGACTCCTCCTACCTTTGCAGAGTTAGAAAAACCTCAAGTGCTAGAAGAATTGGGTGAACCACCTAAAGTATGTTTGGTAACATCCTTGGTTGAGTCCCAACTAAATGTAGATCCATTTTTCACTACTCTGATTATTAAATACAGGCTATTACACAACTGTATGTTTGATTCTAGAGCATCATGCAATGTTATGCCTCTTGAGGTCATGAATGAATTAGATATCAAAGTGACAGCAATTTATGGGAAGTGCACTACCATGGATTCCAGAGAGGTTCCCATGGTTGGATGTGTCAAGGGTCTAATATTGCAACTTGGAGTTTACCCAGGAAAGAACCTAAAACTAGATGTTGTTATTGTTGATTTCCCTACCAAATGGGGAATGAAGTTATCAAGAAAATGGGTTGCTAGTCTGGGTGGGATTGTGAAAATGGATATGTCTTTTTCCACTATACCTATTGAGGGCATCCTTGTAAAGTTGTTTGGTGAAACGAAGATGATACATCTCATTGAGGATCCTAGTAATGCTTCCTATGAAGTGTTATACAATGACATTGATGTTGATAACTTTGTTGGATTTTGGCCGAAGGTTCTCCTTGGAATTTTTGTTTGATGGGGCTTTCTCTAAATTTGGAAATGGTGCTGGTATTCTTCAGATATCTCTAGGCTAGGAAGGGTTTTTTCTCTTTTAAACTCAACTTTGAGTGCACTAACAATATTGCTGAATTTGAAGCATTGCTATTTGGTTTAAGAATTGCTTGGAAATATGGTATTAGAGACACATTATTAAAGGAGACTTAGATCAATTGTCAAGCAAATTAGAAAATAGTATGCAAAAAAATATCAAAGAATGAAATAGTACAAGCATGAATTTTACGATTTCATTGAAATGTTTGACTCATTCAACATAATACATCACGATAGGAAGAACAATACTCTAGTAGACAAATCGGCCTTATTGTGGTGCATATTTAAAAATTATATATGTCCCCCTATCATGAGTATAATGTTGAGGTATTGACTAGGACATTTGTTCTGAAAATGTTAAACACTAGAAAGTGTTCAAAGATGATGCCCATGTGTAAGGTTTTTATAGAACCAAGGATAATTTGTTGATCAACATATATATGGGAGCCAATTGTTTGTGTGGTTGATGGGAAGGAGACTTTATTTCACAAAGACACCATTCGAGTTGAAGACTAATACTATTTACAAAGGTTTAGTAGCACTTGAACCAAACTTTCATAATGTTGATTGCATTGTCAATAGACACATGTCAGCCTCAAGGATGTATAAGAAGCGACCTATGCATGAAGGATAAACCACATAAGATTTCGTTAGGTAGAAATCGAGAAAGGAAGAAAAGTAGTCGTATGTGCAATTGTTGAAGAAATACCAGGATGCTTGGCATGGTCTTATTCTAAATTGACAAAGCATACAGAGAGGATATTTTCTAGCATGAAATTCTCTTGGAAGCTTTTGCTAAGTTGTTTAGCAAAAGCAGAGGCCAATCAATCCACTCCTTCCCCTGAAGATGTAAGAAGAATTGAAAAAATTGAGGGATGGAGGAATCATACAACCCACAAGGTACTCATCATGGGTTGCAAACTTGGTACCTATCAGAAAGAAGAATAGAGATATAAGGTTGAGTGTGGACTTTAGAAACTTGAATAGAGCATCGATGAAGGATAACTACCCTCTACCAAATATGGACAATATGTTACAATTGGTTACTGGTTTGGAATTGTTATCCACCTTGGATGGTTTTTCTAGATATAACTAGGTAGTTGTGAAGGAATCATAGTGAATCAAGACTTCCTTTACCACTCCTTGGGGAACATATGTATATGTCAGAATGCCTTTTGGTCTAGTGAATGTTGGAGCCACTTTCCAAAGAGAAATGGAAGTATCTTCTCTAGCTATATTAATGATTTCATTGTTGTATATCAAGATGGTGTGACTTATTTCTCTAGGAAAAGGAGTGACCACCTGTAACACTTAGAAAACATGTTGTTAATATGTAGGGAGCATGATATTTCACTAAATCCCAAGAAGTTCCATTTTGGAGTTAAGAAAGAAAAGTTTCTGGGCACATTGTGTCAAAGGAAGGGGTCATAATTGATCCTAAAAGGGTAGAAGCCATCAACAATGTCCCTATTCCAAGAACCAAGAAGGAAATTCAATCCTTTTTTGGGTAGATTAATTTTATTAGGAGATTTATCCAAAACTTTGTTGAACTAACTATCCCAATCACTAGCATGCTGAAGAAATAGAAAAGTATCAAATGGGAAGAAGCATTTGTCAAACTTTTGTGGGGATTAAAGAATCATTAAAGAATGCCCCTATTTTATCAGCTCCAGATTATAAGCAGGCTTTCCAAATGTTTTCTTTTTCTTCAAAAGTACTATTGCATCTTGTGTTGTTGCAGAAGGATGATGAGGGAGTTGAAAGACCAATTTCCTTTTTCAATAAGTCATTACAAGGATTTGAGATAAAGTATACTATCATGGAGAAGTAGGAATTTTATTTGGTAAAAGAAACAAAGGTCTTCAGGCCATATATTTTGAGTTCCAAATTCATTGCTTATGTTCCCCGCACCATGGTGGAAGATATCCTATCAAAAATGGAGGTTTCAAGAAGGAGATTCCAATGGGTAAACAAATTGCAAGAGTATGATATGGATATCCAAACAAAAAAAATTGGTTAGAGGTTTGGGCCTGGCAAAACTTATGGCAGAGAGCAATCTATAGACAATTGAGGTAAATGAAGTTGAAGAAGAAAGGATGAATGTCCTTGAAAAACTGATAAATTCTGAATGGTACAAGGACATCATTTTTTATCTCAAACATCTACAGTGCCCTGAACATTTGAGAAAGAATTAGAAAAGAGCACTTAAGTTAGCTTCCTAAAAATATGTCATTACTGATTTTGGGTTAGCTTGGAAGAACCCTGAGGGAGTTCTCTTAAGATGCATTACTGAAGATGAATCCCCTAAAATAATTGCTGATCTCCATGGAGGATTTTGTGGGGGACATTTTTCTAGAAGATTCATAGCTCATAAAATATTAAGGACTAGTTATTGGTGGCTGACTCTTTTGAAGGATAAACTTTGTTGGAAAGAAAATGTGAAATTTGCCAACACTTTTCGGAAGACGAAAAATTCGGGCTCCCTTCCTTTGTAGTCTGTCTCAGTTGAATCCCCATTTAGGAAATGGGGAATGGATTTCATTTAGGAAATTTATGATCCTTCAAGTACAGGCCATAAGTAGATACTAGTGGCCACAGATTAATTCACCAAGTTGGTGGAGGCAATCCCCACTAAGAAGGCAACTCACCAAATTGTCATGGATTTTGTCCCGAATTATATCATTTGTAGATTTAGGGTACCTACCAAAATAGTTGTTGATAATGCCATGATATTTCGAGCTAAACATTTTGTGGCCATGTGCCATGAATATGGGATCAATTTGACATATGATTCCAATTATAATCCCCAAGGAAATGGAAAAGTAGAGTCCAACAATAAATATTTTTTGAAGATAATTAGAATAACTTTGGAGTTAAACAAAAGGAAGTGGGGTGAGCAGTTAAAGTTTTCTGTTTGGGCTGATTGATTCACTGTTAAACGAGCTACTGAAAAAATCCCATTTGAGTTGGAGTATGGAACTCAAGCCCTACTACCATTGCATATGCAATATCTTCATTTAAATTTCTTCAACAACTAAAAGATCAAGAGGTTAGTCCCTATGATGTTCGCATCGATTAGATTGTTGAGTTATATGAAGAAAGAAGGGCATCCCATCAAAGGCATGGAAAATTCAGAGAGAAATTGAAGAAGTTGGTTGATAAGAAAGTGACTCCAAGAGATTTCAGTGTGGGTGATCTTGTGCTATTGTGGGATAGAATGCACGAGGATAAGGGAAAACATGGAAATTTTGATGCATTATGGATGGGCCCTTATTCAATTGACATTCGAATTGGTGAACATACCTTCTTCTTAAAAGACTTAGATGGGAAATTACTTGAGTTTCCTGTTAATGGTAGGAATTTGAAACATTTCCTAGATTGATTTCTCAAAATCGAGGTATGAACCATTATACTGAGTGTATAGTCTTTTTGTTTCTTTCGGTTTCATGTTTTTCTTTTTGGTTTGTCCTAGTAGTTGGCGGCCATTTTTGTTATTTTTCAGTTTTTTCCTGAAGGTTGGCTCATGATTTCGTTACCCAATGGTTTATTTTTGGCACTTGGTCTACTATTTACTCTTGTGGAACTCATAGGGAGTGCCCATCCTGAGTCGAGCTGATGTTGGTGCTAAATTTGATCTCATCGTGTGTTTCCTTGAAATTCTTTAGTTTGCGGGCTCTGTTGTATTTTCTATCTCCCTGTGTTGATGTGTGAAAGATTTGTCCTTCATTTGGTTACCATGATCAGTCTTTTCCTTTGGTTGAGGATCACTTAAAGTCCATAATTTTTTTCCATTCCTATATCCACGTGAAAATATTTGTAACTTGGGCATAAATTTAGGTTTTTTCCCTTCCTTCCATTTTTCCACAGTCACATTTTGTTTTCCATGTCATTTTTTTCCCAATATCTTTGAAAACATTATCCTTTCGATTAGATTCAACTCGGTGGATCACATTTGGTCCTTATATCATTTCAAAATTCTCTATCTCGAAATAAAGATTCATTTCAGTGTAAATGGTGATTTCCCTACATTTTATAGTTTGACATGTGTGATTTCCCTGTCAAATTTATATCTCAGCATCTATGGAAACATGGCCCTTTTTGATTGGATGCATCTCGGTGGGGAACTTTGAAACTCTAAGGCCCACTTCAATTCATGTATTTTACATGTGGATAGCCTACACTCATTCGAAAAGTTGCCTCTTTGTTTGACCTTCGGTGTTGCGCCAAAGAGACACGTGGAGATTTCCATTGCCTTGCCTAGACTTAGACATTTTTTCATGTAGTCGGTGTATCTTTTTCAAACCATGGATACGGGGAGGTTCGGCGCTCTTTTGAGGATCGCCTCTGGGTCCTACCTTAGTAGTTATGCTAAGGAGACATGTGGTGAGTTCGTGCTTGTTTAGGGTCTCCAATTTTGGGCACCATCTCA
The DNA here is from genome assembly GCA_018340775.1 of Taxus wallichiana var. yunnanensis. Lineage (NCBI taxonomy): Eukaryota > Viridiplantae > Streptophyta > Pinopsida > Cupressales > Taxaceae > Taxus > Taxus wallichiana. The sequence continues at coordinate 689,157,420 of CM031244.1, read as the reverse complement.
AAGTTGCACCAAGGAAACATGTGGAGGCTTCGCTTGGTTCCTCTTTATACTTAAACTTTTGAAAACCTTTATAAGGCTTGGGACAAATGGAGGGGCCGCACTTTGTTTTGGGACCTACCCCTGATTTTACTTTTGAAAAAGTGTTAGGAGGAGGACACTTGGAGGATTTCACTCACTCTACCCACTTTCTTGGACTTTTTCAATGGCCAATGAAACTTTCTCCGACCCTAAACACATGGTGCCTTCCACTGGTCCTTAAAATTTTTAAACAACCCATCTGTTCGAGACACGTGGTGAGCCCATGCTTATTTGGGGTCTCCACTTTTGGGCACCATACCAAAGGTGCACCAAGGAGACACGTGGAGGATTCCTCTGGCTCCTTTTATACTAAGAATTTTCAAAGGCCAGAAGGTGTTTTTCTTGGGCCCGAGGAAATGTGAAGGCCCGCGCTTGTTTGGAAACTTGCCTCTGTACCTCACCTTTGCATTTGCACCAAGGAAACACATGGATGGCTCTGATCTAAAGTTGATAAAGGACTAATAAGCGGTTGTTGTGCATTGCATCTATTTTTCTACCATTTTTGTGAGACTCCTGGAGATGAATACACATTGTTTTTCATCATTTTTTGATGAAATTCATTGACATTTTTGTTTGCAAAGTGCCAAGAATTGATTTAGAACTTAATTTGTGAGTCCAAAGATTGTTAAGGTTTATATTTTGAAGTTGGAATTGCTTGGGAACTTGCAAAAATGTGAATTACAGAGAAGTTGGATGCGAGACAGAGTTGGAGAGGTAAGAGAGGGGAATAGGATGAAATTATGGAGGTTACAGTACAAAGGATGAAAAAGTTGTTGCCTCGAGGGTGAAAAGTATTTCTTACAGATCAAGCTATAAAGAGACCAAAAATTATTAAAATGGGGATCTCTCACATGACAAAATAAAAATGATTAAAAGTGTTGTAAAAATTTGTGGCATGACATCATAGTAATTTTGAAGGTCCGAGAAATGTGATCAGTTCATAATTTGTCCACCTGGAAGCTTTGGGTATGAATTTGTTAAACGTCACTTTCTGAGGAAAATTGGTAACAAGAAAAGGTTCCTTGAATATTCTTCTTTTGGGGGAAATTTTGGGATGAGTGAGCAAGTAAAATGTATAAATGCAATGAGAATACTCTTACAAATGGTTGGGGGTTGAATTCTTAAGAGAAAATTTGAGAGAGCCCATCTTCTTGAGAGACCAATCTGAGAAACTTGTTAATTTCATGTGTTTTAGATTTCAATCACATCAAGTTGGTTGTGAGTGTACAACCATTGACAAGCTCTAAGACTATTCAAAGAAAATTTCCCTTGCTGATGAATCTAATCAATTTCGAATTAATCTGTGTCAATCTTGGACCAATTTGTGTCTACTTTATTTCAAAATGTCTATAAGTAGTTTTTCTTATTCCTATTGCAATCTTGTGTTAAAGTCCCTCTAAATCACACAGGATCTCATCCCTATGATAGTTTAGTTGCATTTGCAATTTCATTACGAGAAGAGCCTTCGTCCTGTAGTGAGATAAACAAATTTAAAATCACTTTACTATCATTTTGTTGATAAATATTGTCTATAAGCCTCTGAGCGTATCTTAAGCATGAGGAACTAGGGGTATTTTATGTTTAATTGAGTATTTAGCTTAAGCCTTTGTGTTAAATTCTTGGAGATTGTGTGAAACTTGTGCAAATCTAGGCCTTCATTGATGCACACCTTCTGGTTGAAGGAATATTTTAGATATTTTGAAGCATTATGTCATTTAGTATTCCAAATGTTGTGAAGGTTATCAAAGATTTGACATAATCATTTTATCCTGGTTAATCTCCCACCAAAATTATTCAAAATAATGAATCCTACCCGAAATACCTATGTTTTCCTTGTATGTCCACAAATGTATAAATTCTACTGCCAAAATATGTAAAAGTAATCAAGATCTGATAATGTCTTTAGTAACCTTTAGCCTTGTCTAGAAAATATCACCATTATTTAGAAGTGACAACTCATGAGAGTTACAATTATGGTGCATTGATCATATTTTATCGGGGTACCCTTTCAAATTTGTGCATAGAAGGATATCTTCATTCTCCTTCACCGACAGAGGTTACAAAATGGGTCCTCTCAACCTTGTTGAAAGGCATGGCCTAAAGAAGTGAGGATATATCAAATCCTTAATGAAGGTGCTATCCATTTCTCCGATGCCGAGTTTAAAAGAGTCGATAAATCTCCTCCCCAGCTACAAAACAACTCATAATATGATTTTTCTATCTCTCGGTGTCTTGCTAAATATTTGATGATGGTCGATTTCCAAGGAGAATTAATTTGGATACTAACGAGATGGTAAAAGGAGACATTTGATAAAGTGAGAAATAAATTTTGATGAAGGTTTATTTGTAGTATTAGCTCATGGAGAAAGAATCTTAGGAAAGTAATTGGAGAAGGTTGAAGATTGAACTAGGTGATTTGATGAACATCCGAGCTATAACATTGATAGATGCATTATCAATAAGCTAAGGATCTAAGATGGATAAGGATAAGTTATAATGGACATAATCAATGTTTTTGAAAGTTGGGGACATGAGTACTTAGCCACAAAACTCAAATAATAACTACTAAAGACTTGCGTAGAGTCGCTAATGACTTATAAAAGAACATTGAACTCTAAAAGAAGCTGCAAAAGATATGTGATGACCATGGGTAATGTAATTATGTTGCCAAAATAAAAGGATTCAAGGAACAATCTCTAAGCATAAAAAGTGAAGCCACGGAATCTTAGAAAGTGTCGCATGAAAATAAATGAAGCCTTCGAAGAAAAAGGAGAAAAAGGACAAGTCATATGTAAGATAGGTGATGTCACGGATGTGAAGGAAGATTCTGAAGTAAGAATAGCTTGAAGGAAAATACGTGAAAACTAGAAAAATTTTAATGAGAAGTGTGGAGGAAAGGAAGTCAAGAATAGTGTCGAAGATAAGAAGAAAATTCATAAAAGGAATGGAGAAGCCACAAAGAATCAAAAATACATAAAAACTAAAGAAATTCACGAAGAAGAAACGTTAGAAGACCCGGATAAAAGGATGAATTCATGGACATGAAATAAATTCGTGGGAAGGTAGTGAAAGCCATGTATAAGTAATAAGCTATGGAAATGTGAAGGATAAGGATTATAGCTGAAAAAAATTGTAGAAGCCACATAGAGCATAGAAACAGACCCATGCGAGACATCAAGAAATCCAAAGAAGCGAGTAAAATAATTTTGGATAACTAAGAAGCTACCAAAAAGGAAGAAGAGTTACGATATAAGGGAAAAGGTCCAAGAAGCCAAGAGAAGCTATGGATCGAGAAAATATGAACTGGAGATGAATCAAGGACAATCAGATAGAATTTAAATTAGAAGAAGTAAGAGTTTACATGTAAATCAATGGTGATTCAATTGTTTGAAGATTGTGGTTGTGTGTACAACTAGAACTCCACATTGAGTGATGAAATCTACTATTTCAGCTACCAACATTTAATGTTATTTGACTTGATGAATTCTAGTTGCATTTTCAATACAAACTCCTGATTCCAAGGTGAAATAAAATATTGAAGAAGAAAGGAGCTTGTCTATTCCAGATCATGAGGAAATCCTAAAAATACAAAAAAATATTTTTAGAGTCAACTCATAAATAATTTCTAGTAGATGCATAGAAAAAGGTGTAATCAAGTTGAATATAGAAAATAAAAATCTGGAGATAGTGGCATGCATTTAATGCACCATATTTTTAGTTGACTAGGTAGGAGAGATTGCACGACACACAAAAGGAAGTGTGAATGGGTTGATTGGCTATATAGTGGAAATTTGATGTCATTACCAAATAGTTTCTCAAGGATGAAATAGGAAAATATAGTTGGAGCAAGAGAAAGAAGGGTTTCTTAGGAGAGAAAAGGATGCATTTGAGTTGAAGAAGAAACTAGACAGAGAGGTAGAAGGAGTAATGTAGGTATCAAAGCAAAATGGAAGATTGATCAAATGCACTACAAATTGATGGAATTAACAAGAGTGATCTCATGAGCTAAATAAATGAGGAGTTAAATATCTAAAAAGAGAGAGAAGTGTAGTTGAGGTAAAAGAAAGAAGAGATAGAGGCATGATGTGGATTTTAGAAGATAAGAGCAAGGAAAAATGTGGATAGAATCATTACGAAGAGAAATAAAGAATATGCGACAAAATAACAAGGAGCTAGTGAAGTGAGAGAAAGGGAATAGATATGTGTAAAAGGAGAAAGAACTATCAAATGAATAATTGATGAGCGAGATAAAATCTACATGTCTCGATAAGTTAAATGTGAGAGAGGAGAGACCAAAAAAGAGGTAAAGAAAACATTACATATCTAACTTTGAAAAGTGATTGTAAAATAATGAAACAACAAGGTGATCATAATCTATTGTATGTGTAACATGGAATCTAGATGATCAAGATGTCTAAATTTAATTCTAATTTTTAGGTTGGTTCCTTGCTAAACAAATCTCTTGTGATGCATTATATTCAGTTGAGTCCTTTGTTGTGCATAATATTAGCAAAGGTGTAATAGGTTAGTGCTCCTTTTGGGATTGGTGTTGCACTAAAAAAATATTTTAAGATTTGGTTATATTCTTATGAGTCCTTTCTTTGTGTAATATAAGAAACTTTTGAGTGGTTTTTTCTCCTGAAATAATATCCCACATTATATCTAGTTATCACATGTGAATGTGTGTGTTTCTTACTCATTTGTATAGTATCATGATCAAAATTGCATTTTGATGACATTTAATAATGGTAAACAAAAATAGATATAGTTAAAAGGAAATTTATTGTAATTTTTATAAGCACTAATTCAACCCCCCCTTCTCAGTGCATGAAATATCTAACAATTGGTATCAGAGCAATGGTTCTCCTGTGTAAGGCTTAACATCTTGGATTTGAAACTAGAGAAAGACAAGCATGGAAAAATCTACTTACAAAAAGTATTAAGATGAAGCTCATTCAGAAAGGTTGATGATGACAAAGGAAAGTAGCAACAACTCAGAAATGATTCAGATGATGAAGAAGTTGAGATAAATCTAGAAGATGAGTTGGAAATTTATCTAGATGAATTAGAAAAATCAAGGAATAAATACAAGAAGCTGAAATCCTACATCACTTCCTATGAAAAGCACATCACTCTGCTTGAATATAACTTGAGGAAGCAAGAACAAGAGGATACTTAAGAATGCATAGAATAAAAAAAAGTATTGAACTCTCTCAAGCTTAAGGAAGAAGATATTTCCAATCTTAAAATATATGTGATAGAAGCGAGAAGAGAAAACCTAGCTTCATGAAGCGGTAGTGATCCAAATGGAGAAAGAACATGAAGAAAAGACAAAGGAACTTGAGGAACAAATAAATTTGATCTCTAAAGCTCTCAAGGATAAAATTGAAGAATGTGACAAACTTATATTAGCCATGAAGATATTTGAGAAAGATTTAGACCAAGCTAAGAAAGTAAATGTAAAGATCATAAATGATAAAGAAGATTCCTGCATAAATCTTGAAGATGATCTAAATATCCTTGGCGAAGAAATGGTGCAACTAAAGCAAAGAGAAATGAAAGTTGAAATAGGACAAACATGCTATCAAAAGTGCTCAAAGAATAAGAAGGATGAGAAGGCTAGTTCCAATATGTAACCAAAGAAGTAGACCAAGGTGACTAACATTGGGTGACTCAATTCAATCAGACAACCCAACGCATCTAGGTATGAAATAAAATTTAATGGATGTTGTTATTCATGTTATAGTTTTGGTCATAAGGCCACGGAGTGTAAAAGGATCAAGACAGACAAAGAACATCCATGGCAGGATTATAGATCTAAGTTTGAGAAGAATAGGATGTGTTTCAATCCTCAAGAAAGAGGACACATTGTCGGTATTTCTTAGAATAATAGTCAAGAAATAATAGCAATGAACATTCACATTCAAAAAGAAGGAAAAATCATGTAAAAAATTATACATAACATAAATTTGGGAATTATTCAAAGAATTATTGTTAGAATGTACAACCTAAATGCAATGAAGAGGTTCCATACCATTAGATGACAAGAAAAAGGATTCTAACATGAAAATTATTCCTAAGAATCATACAAAAATATCCAATACTCAAGTAGCTCCTGAAGAGAAGAACATGAGTTGGGTATATAGTGTCAAGGAAGCAAAACAAGAAGTCAAAGTAGAAATGAATGATGAAAAATGAAAGAAAAATAAATACAAGCCAAGAACAAGTAGTGAAGAGTTTCTTCCTCAAGTGGTGATAGAGAAAATGTAGTATATGTGTCTCACAAGCATACAATCAGGAAATGAGGACTCAAGTAATTATTCGTTGATATAAAATAATACATCTAGAGAGAATGACAATAAAACAAGGACAATGAAAGATCAAACTAAGTCATCATGTTGTTTTTATGACTTCTTACTATTCTTACCACGTCTAAGGAGAACATGATATACCTTCTCTAAGCTTCTAGAAGGTATACCAAATCTGAAGGAAGCATAGTTCAGAATTTATCATAATGAATTTGAACAAGAAAGTAAAGAATGTTGGTCGGTGCCTGTAGTAGCTATGCAATGTCTTGAGCAAGATGTCAAGGTATGTCATATGTGATTTTCTCCATGATGTATAGTGTTGTATGTATATAAGTCCTTGTATATCCACATGAGCCAACATAGGAAGAGAAAGTTGTCAATTGCCTCCTAATCATGTATTTGTCATTGGTATAGTCAAGTGAGAAGTGTTTGCATGAGAAAAATATTGAATCAATGAACAAGATGGTTGTATGATGAAATTTAAATCAAAATTTTTCTAGTAGTCTTTGAACATGAGTGGATGCTAGTGTTCATGTCATAGCCGAAGTTTTCAAATTATTGATTCAACACACATCCATGATGTAAAATGAGTCATGCATAAAATCCTCATGCTTTGTGTCTTGAAAGATGAGCATATTCAAATGTCAAAATATGACCTTAGCATGTATAGGTCTTGTGTGAATCTTGATGCCTAAAAATTTCAGTCATAAGTGTCTAGTGTCAAGTCCAATGTTATTATACCTCAAATGCAATATGAGTGAGGTAATGTAAGATCCTAATAATTTGTGAGCTAAGAATAAGGTTATAGGATGTGTATAAGTAATCTGTAATGAGAAAGTAATTATAGACTAAATGCATGAAAGAGGGTGTCATTGTCAGATGCATAGGCTAAGCTCCCAAAGATGTTGGTGATAAATTCTTGTTTATCTAAGTAGTGTAATAATTGGTATCTCCATACTATGTAAACCGCATGCTCAAAAGTTTTTTCTTGAGAAGATTCTTGTGAGTTAATAACTAAAAATAGATGAAATTAGATCAAGTGGATAGATTACAAGACCTGAGAAAACTAATGCGAAAGCCACAAGTTTAAATAGGAAAACAAGTAGTGAATAAGTGGCAAGAAGTTGATGACCAAGAAATGAGAAGAAGAAATTCATACTATGAGAAAAAGCATCTAATACTGAAATACACAACATACAAGATGAAATACAACCTCATCAATTGCATATGGACAAGGAGATCTCAATTCTAGAAAGCACAAGATGCAGCAAAGAAATGTTTTAATAACCTAAAAGTGAAGCATAAACCAAGGGGAGCTACTTGTGATCAAGAGGATCAATTTTTCTGGTAATGGAAGTTAAAAATATGGAACATAGTCCTAGGGGAGCATACTCATGATTTATCAGCTCCAAATCAGTGCCAAATGTGAGGGGAGCTAGTTTACTAGCTTATTATAAAAAAAATGGTATCACCAGCTAAGGAGGAGCATTGTCACGGACATATCAAATCAATTAGATTAGAAGCATAAGCCTAGGGGGAGATTCTTAGGTAAGAACATGATGTATCTATCTTATAATTATTTTCATCCTTATGAGGCATAGTTGGTTCTTTGATATTGTTTTGGAAGGGGAGATAAACTTAAGTCGGAAAAAAAACTATTCATATGTCAATGAGGGAGAACAGAAACCTTGATTTCCATTATTTTTACCATCAATGGTTACACGTTTCTAGGTGTGTTTCCATCAATGAAAAACGGGGAGATTGTTGTACCTTTTACATTTGTCATATGTATTTTCATTGATGTCAAGATGGGTTAATTGATGTCAAGATACATTGATGGAAAAGGAGTGGATTTGTAAACCGATCAAGCAATGATGATGAAGGTTGATTGGTAGTGTCAACTCATGGAGAAAGCACTTCAAGAAAGCAAGTGGAGAAGGTTGAAGATGTAACCAGGATATTTTATGAAGATAAGTTATATAGAAGTGATAGATGCATGCTCAAGAAGATAAGGCTTCAAATTGACTAAGGATAAGTTCTAAATGAATTAATTAATGTTTTTGCAAGCCTCTAGCATGAGGACTTAGCCACAAAACTAAAAGAAGAACTGTTGAAAACTTGAAATAGATGACGGTGAATTGTAATAGGACAAAACTATAGAAGAAGCCTCTGAAGGTATGTGAAGGCAACGCGTAAAGTAATTATATCGCTAAAATACAAGGAGTTAAATAATGAGGTCTAAGTATAAAAAGTGAGGCCACAAAATCTTAGTAACCACAAAGTATGAAAAGAAAGGAAGCCACTAAAGAAAAAAGAGAAAAAGGACAAGTCACAAGTATGATAGGTGAAGTTTTGAATGTGATGGAAGAGCAACAAAAGTAAGGATAGATTAAAGGAAAATCTGTGGGAAATATAAATTTTAAGGAGAAGCCATGGAGTAAAAGAAGTCAGAGTAGTTTCGTGGTAAAGAATAAAATCCTTAAAAGGACTGGAGAAGCCACCATGAATTGGAAAATATAATAAGAACTAAATATAGGCGTGAAGAACTATAGAAGCTGTAGATAAAAGGATGAAGTCACAGACATGAAACAAATTAATGGGAAGGAAACAAAATCCACATATAATGATTAAGTAGCGAAAAGGTGAAGGACAAGGATTATAGCCGTGAAACAATATAGAAGCCACATAGAGCATAAAATAGCTTCATTACATCAAAATATCCATGAGAAGCATAAAATAACCACGAAAAACTAAGAAGTCTTGAGAAAGTAGGAAATTCCGCAGATAAAGAAAAGATCCGTGATACAAGGGAAAAGGTTCAAGAAGCCAAGAGAAGCCACAGATCGAGAAAGTATGAACTGGAGATGAATCAAGAAAAATAAGATAGATTTTAAATTGGAATAAGTAAGAATTTTCATGTAAAACAATGGTGATTCAATTATCTAAAGATTGTAGTTGTGTGTACAACTGGAACTCCACATTGAGTGATGGTATCTATTGTTTTAGTAACCAAGATCCATACTGTTATTTGACTTGATGAATTCTAGTTACATTTTCAATACAAACTCCTAATTCCAAGTTGAAATAAAATATTGAAAAATAAAGGACCTCCTCTATTCTAGATCATGAGGAAATCCTAAAAATATAAGAAATCTATTTTTAGGAGTCATCTCATAAATAATTTCTAATAGATGCATAGAAGAAGGTGTAATCAAGCCGAATATAGAAAAGAAAAATATGGAGATAGTGGCATGCATTTAATGCACCATATTTTCAGAAATTAGGTAGGAGAGATTACACGACACACAAAATGAAGTGCGAATGGGTCAATTGGCTATATAGAGGAAATTTGATGCCATTGCCAAATAATTTCTCAAGGATGAAATAAGAAAATATAGTTGAAGGAGTGACAAAAGGAAGGGTTGCTCGATAGAGAAAATGATGCATTCGAGTTGAAGAAGCAACTAGAGAGAAAGGCGGAAGGAGTAATGTAGGTATGAGAGAAGAATATGAAGATTGATCAAATAAATTACAGATTGATGGAATCAACAAGAGTGATCTCATGAGTGAAGAAATGAGGAGTGAAATATCTTTAAAGAGAGAGAATTATAGATAATCCAATAAAATAAGAGATAACCGCATGACATAGATTTTCTCAAGAGAAGAGAAATGAAAAATGAGGAAAAATCATTACAAAGAGAAAGAAAGAATATGCGACATAATAACAAGGATCCGATGCAGAGAGAGAAAGAGGAGCTATGTGCAAAAGGATATAGAACTATCAAATGAAGAATTGATGAGCAAAGAAAATTTGTAAGTCTAATGAGTTTAATGTGAGAGAGGAGTGACTAGAAAAGAGGTAAAGAAAACATTCCATATCTAGCTTTGAAGAGTGATTTTAAAAGAATGAAACAATAAGGTGATCATAATTTGTTGTATGTGCAACATGAAATCTAGATGATGAAGATGTCAAACATAATTCTATGTTGTAGTTAGAATTCTTAGGGTGTTGTATCATCCTTGTAGGTGGGAACCTAAAAATATAGTTGAAGTTAATTAAATTAGGTTTTGGTTCTCCTTTGAGGTTGGTGCTTTGCTACAAAAATATCTTGTGATGCGTTATATTCACTTGAGTCCTTTTTTGTGTGTAATATCAATATAGGTGTAAGGGGTTGGTACTCCCTATGGAATTAGTGTCTCACTAAAAAAGATTTTGTAAGATGTGTTATATTCTTATGCGTCCTTTCTTTGTGTAATATAAGGAATGGTTTAAGTTTTATTTTGTCTAGAAAATTTTTCCCACATTATATCTGGTTCTCTCAGTGAATGTGTGTGTGTGTTTCTCATTTTTATAGTCTCATGATCAATATTGCATGCTTATGATGATAAATAATAGTTAACAACATGAGATATAGTTAAAAGGCTATTGATTTTAAGTTTTATCAAAGCATTGATTCAATCCCCCCTTCTCAGTGCATGAAATATCTAGCATAGGTAGGGTCCAAGGGGCTCATTCCCATGAAAGAGGAATTCCCAAAGTTAAAAGCGGTCCCTAAAATTGTCACAATTAGCAAAAATTGAGATTGGGCTAAATAGCATACGGATTGAGGTAGTGGTGCCCACTCAAGGTGTTATTATGTAGACCCAACCTCTTAATAAAAAATTTAATTAATCCTAATACACTTCTAACATAAGTGGGAACCATTAGGTGCCAAAACTAGTTTATCTCAAGACTAAAAAAATCACAATAACATAATTAAAATTAGGAATCATCCATGATGTCCCAAACATGAACATGCCACAAAAATCCAAGGCTACACACAATCATGCATGGCTAGGACTTGGCCCATTCAGCAGCTTGTGTAACCTGAAGAGAAACTTTTAAACCCACGATCTCATTTTCCCTGAAATTTGCACACTCAATGCAAAAATTAAACATACCTTCTCGATAAAATATAATAATAACATAATCTTGATAATTCAATCATGTATAAATCATGCTAAGTATACAAAAATAAATTTCAGCATGAAATGGATAAATATTAATCATATAGATCCATATTAACTCAAGCTATACTATCCATCTAAGAAAATTAAATGACTACATAAAATTAGCCATTACAAATCAATTGAGCACCAAGTACATGACAAATCCATACGTAAATCCATCACATATGAAATGAAACCAACTATACCATAACCTGTTGATATCCAAAACCATAAAATGAAAAATCTAAGATAATGATCCATAATACTAGCTTGGCGTTATGCACCCAAATCACCACAAGTGTCATCAAAAGAACCATAATAAGAACATATAATATCCAAATGGTGTTAAAATCCATTTCCATAATCAAATAAATTAATGATTTGGAAAGATAACTATAATACGAAGAGGTGGGCACTACAAATTGTAGGCTAGTAGATATTTTTATATAGTTTTTAAGAGAGGGATGGATAGTAAAGAGACGGTGAATGAGTGGGAAGAATTAAAAAAAAATTGGATGCCCAAGGTGGAGGGCTTGGATTTGTTGTTTCGATACTTGTAGAAAAGTTGTGGGTTAATTGTGCTACAAGAAGGATTTTGGGTAATTTCATTTCCTATCCACTAAACCCGACCTATAAATGGGATGATCTAACCTTGTTTGTGCTAGAGGATCTAGTGAAATGGGATAGTAAAAGATATGGGATCTCACTATTTGAAAGGTTTGTTGGCATTAGGAAATATGTAGATCTTTTTAAGGTGGAGCTAGAAGAAAATTTTCTCCGAGGGGCAACATCTTTGTGGTGGCCATCTCTTATCAATATTTCTTATTTTAGTTCAACAGAGAGGAGGAATACCTCAATGCCATCAATGGTGGTCCATGTCTCTATGGGTAGATGATGCTACACTTGACCAAATGACAACCTAGTTTAGACATGAATTTTTTGTAACCCAATGCTTACCCTATCCGGGTGAAGCTTTCGACTTAGCCCTCTAGTTTTGGGAAGTTGAAGTACCGCAAGGGATAACAAGATCCTTGGAGATATTTTGGTCATTGATCTAAGGAATTTATCTAGGACTAGGATTATCTTTGCAATATTATGCTTGATTGTTCCCAGGGAAAATGGTTCATGCTTTAATACCCCTCTACTTGGACCATGGGGCTTTTAAATAGGATATTTGAAATGAATACTCCCTTATGTTCTGTATTAATTATAGATCTATTGGGAAGGGGTTAATTTATTTCTAGGGTATGACTCTAGAATGGTGTTTAAAGATATCTACTCATTCTTAGATCTATGTGGCCTCTCTAAATCCTATTTCCTGTCCCCTAATTTCAATGATTCGAAAAATGGTGAGCTAGATATTAAAAGTGCTTTTTGGAGGTGGTTTGGGTTGGTGTGGATTCTTTTCCTACATCCCCATGCCATTCTAAGGGTCGATAATAGATAATATGGAACCCCTTTCTGAGACCTCAGATGTTGAAGGAAGTGGTGAGGAGGAAGTGTCATATGAATGGACTTGAGATAAGGACATGTTTAGTTATGATTTGGAGGACTCTTTGTATTTACCTATTGTGCTTTCTTTTGATGCAACAAAGATTTTTTTGAAAAAGAGGCTTCGTATGAAGAGGAGCGATTGAAGTATTAAGAAAGGTATAATAGGGTCTGAAGAATTAGACAAAATCTAAAAATAACAAACCCGTTGTTTCAAATATGACTATTTGGGAATCTTTGCTTGGTAATTTGGAGGTGGTTACGGAGATAAAAAGGAGGTCATTTTGAAGCCCTAAAAGTCTAATGCCCAAATAAACCCACATTCCCTGAAGGTTCTTTGCTTTTGGGAGGAGAGAAATATAGAAATTATATTAAGGATAGTTTTGGGTGCTTGGTGATCATGATGAGGGGTGGAACACTGTGCAATCCATAAGGGTTAGGAGGTGACTGCTTGTGGAATATTGTTGTCTTAGAGGAAGGATTTTCTCTTCCTTGGTTGTCTTTTGAGGACCTAGTCTATTTTTGAGTTAATTCAATTTTACTCTCTTTGTAGTCATGTTTCTTCTTTCTATCTATTTTTGAGTGTAGTCACAATGTATCTTTCTCTGTAAGGCCTCAGGAGCCATAATCCCTTCTTTTGCCGAATCTAATAAAAATATAGTTGTTATAACAAAAAAATTACAAAAATTATTTGTTGAGTGAGTTTTAACAACTCACTTAAACAATTTGAGTTAGTTTATTTTTGGAAGAGGAGTTGCAACAACTTCTTAAAATATAAGAATTTCATTTCCTATATATTTGTAAGCTTCATATTATGATTAATTGAATAGATGAAATTATCACTTTGTATATTGAATCTTTGGTTTTTTCAACATTTTGGTATCGTAGAAGGAATACATAATATGGGAGTGCAATATTATAATATAATCATGCTAGATGGAATTATAAAATAAATTTTGAGGGGAAATGATTCATTTTATTTCTCCTTAATAGGGAAGTTAATATTTGAGTTAATATTGTGTAGCAATATTTTTAATGGGTCCTAATATTGAGGAAATTATGACAAATAAATTGATTTTTCCTCAAAACCCAGATTCCAAATTTTGAAATACTTATCAAGTTAAAAGATAAGTGTGTCATAACTCTAGAAAACAATTTCTAGAATAACCCAATTTTTATATGTTGATGAAAATAGAAACCAAGTCGCCGCAAAAAAATAGCTACATCTAGGAGTAAGAGCATAGATCTTATGTCCATCATTTTTGTGAAAGAAGATCAAAATGTTTCTTGGTTTTTGAAATGCATGAGAAGAAAATAAATTTCTAGTTATAAATGTGCCAACAAATTCTTAGAATCTTGATGAGTCTTTTCATCATTGGAAAATAGTTTTTGAAAGGGTGAAAGAAAGCAGTTAATGGATCAAAATGTTTCTTGGTTTTGAAATGACATAACAAAGAAGAAAACAAAGAAACCAAATTTCTAGTTATAAGATGTGCCAACAAATGGAGATTTCTTAGGAATACAAAGGAGGAGTATTGTGACTTGTGATGTTGTTCTCCGAGAGATATATTTTTCATTTTCATGCCCTCGGCAGCTTGTGTATTTTTCATATTTCTTATAGAGGCATACTTTTTCAACTACCGCTTTAGAATCAAGCTATCAAAGTATCCCGGAGTCGTTTTTTCATTCAGCTTTATTATAGAGGTTACTTTTTTCTTTTTACGATCGTATCCGTTGTTCTCATCATACATTTTTAATAAATTACACCCCTCATCTATAACTAAAACCATTTTCCTTCAACATAGTCATTTCGATTGGCTGATTTTATTTTATTTTTTACAATACTATTGTTTTAAAATTTTATTTTTTTGTTAAATAATTACATTTTGAGGGAAATTAATGCATTTAGGCCAAATTAATAATATTTTTGTGCCAATTCTTCAAGTCATTGAAATTTTTAGAATCTTCATATCCTCTTAGTTCCAATGAGTGTTTAAATGATAAATGTGCTCTATTTCGATTAAATTGGGATTTTTAAATGGAAAATTAAAATTTTAATAATGTTTGCATGATAAGCCAACATCAATAGTTGATTTTTCAAAAGTTCTTGTTTTTTCATCCCCATCCCATTGGTTCCAAGTTTGGAAAATACCCTCTTTTTGGCCATCCTTTGGGCATCTACTTGTTTTAGACCCGTGTACTTTCTAGATATTTTTAAATCCCTTTTGAGACTTATTGAGTCATAAATGAAAAAATAAAACAAATTAAAGGATTCATTATCACTTAATGCAACAACCGATTTTTGGGTGTGATTCTTGAGCTTCATGATTAAATCATATCTCGAGTTAGGAGCATCACACCGAGGGCGGGGGAGGAAAACTAAGGTTGGAGGTCAATTAGTGACCTCTCATAAATATCAAATGAAGAGGTCACATCATGGTTCGGTGGAAATTTTTGTTTGAGGTTTGTGTTTTCTTCAACTTGTTTATGGTGTGTTCGAGTTGTGTAATGTTCGATTGAATAAGTGGAAATTTCATATTATGGGGGCATAATCCAATGTTTCATTTTTATTTTTAGTTTTTAATGCATGATCAAATTTTCCTATGTCATTCACCGCATTAAGATATTGATGAGGATTGATAATAATACTTGGCACAACATTATGTGGTTATAAGTAAACCGCTTAAAAACCTTTGTTTATGGCCTATGGTAAACCATTTGGAAAAACATCACTTTGTGGCTTATGTTACTCCAAATGTAAAATGACCATTCTCTATTTTTGGTTGATCATTTGAAAAACTATCCATTGGATTTGTTATTATGCTCGAAAATCACCAGATTGGGAGTAGTTGCAAGGATAAAGTGAATTTTTCCCCATGTTCGCACTAAGGGGTGAGTGTTAGGAAAACTATAGTTAGTGCTCCACATGTGTATTGGTAAATAATAATTACATGAGTAATTATTATTATGTAATTGTAGGTTAGTATATATTGTTATATAGTTGTTATAATAAAACAACTTATAACAACCATTTTCGAGTGAGTTTCAACAAATCACATAAATATTTTGAGGTAGTCATTTGTAGGAAGACGAGTTGTAGCAACTTCCTAAAATATAGGAATTCCATTTCCTATATATTTGTAAGCTTCATATTATGATTATTTCAATAGAGAAAAGTATCATTGTGTATTGAATCTTTATTTGCTCCCATTATTCTTCATCTTCATCATTTATCTTATCTTTAACTTCTCCTTCTTTCTTTTACTCTTCTCCATATCTTCCTATCAATAATTTTATATAAAAGATTCTAAAACAAGACATCATCCTTTCTAGTTCAGCTCCCTCTTCACTTGTTACTTCATCAAGTTTTTTATTCAAGATCTTCATCTCCTTCTAAACCAAACCTCTACATACACCATCAGAAGGAGAAATTTGATGCCCCTAGGTCTCTCGAATATTTTTAATGATTTATATTGGTTGTTCAAGAATCATATCTTATTTTCCTATCTCCTCCTTATGGGTTATGGATAAAAATTTTCCTCTTCTCCACGTTTTATGGAATGCTCTAGGACTGTCATATCTTTAAGAAGATGCTCTTTACTTTGAAAAAAAATCATAAAGTTTTCTTCACATCTAAATTTTTTCCATTACTTACATTCAGTTTTTCAATGGAGAGAATGTCCTTTAGGAAGCCTTCTTCAAGGATTAAGGACTTTCATTGATATTTATCTCCATTATATTCTTTTATTATAATCCTATCTTTTTGCTTTAAGATTTTATGTTCCTCCAAAACTTTTGTATATGCACTCAAAACATAAAATGCAAACTTAGATTAAAATAGTTGAGGCAAGAGAGCCTCTTGAATCATAGCCAACTCTTTGATGTCATATTCTTGCATACTAGTCTCGAACTTTTTCAATTCTCTGTTAAGTTTCTTACAAAAACTTCTTTTGTTTGTCCCTCTCTCTCATAATATTTTCTTCTTTATATTTACAAGCCATCCAATTTTCCATTAGACTCTTTTCTCTCGTCATACATATAAACCGTTGACTCTCTTCTTCTCCCATATTTTCAACCATGGGCTCTAACTCATCCAATATTTCTCTTATTTCTAACTTATCTTTTCCGATTATAATTTTTTCATTTTTCCTTCCTCTTTCTCTCTTTTCTCTCTTAATAAATATTCTTTCATTTAAAAACATCCCTTCATTATTTCCTTCACCATAATTACCTTCTCAAGAAAATATCCTTGAGTTTGTTCCATCCTTTCACTTTCAAAACACCCTTAAATGTACTCAAGCATTTTATTATTAATAAAAATATTAATTTCTAATAGCAACCACACTCGATATAACAAATGATAACTACATTAAGATTAAATCCTTTAATTCAACTTATAACATGATTTATCATGTCCTTACCACAATCTTGTTTACTCCTTCAACTAAAATTATAAGTAACATTTAAAATTGAATTACTTTTATTTATAATGCAATAGAGCCATCCTTACATGTGAAAGAAGTTTATAAAGTACTGGTTCTTAGGAATTTGATCAAATTATTAAAACTTGGTTGATGTTTCATATTGTAACCGACAACTAAATCTCATATCAACTATACTACCTACAACCGAGCCAACAATAATGAATATAAAATCGGGACATCTTAATAATTCTTTTCTCTTTCAATCATAGATTATCTAGGTCATTTTCTTGGTGTCTTAACTATTACTTGAAGCTTAATCTATTATTTCTAGTATTTATTTACTCTTTTGACCTGTAGATCCCCTTCTTTATCTTTAAACTAAATATCCTTCATATAACACTATTCTCTCTTGAAGATGAGAAAATTTATGAAATCAACTTATATTTACACTTTCAAGTGTAGAGGATCCTTAAAATTTGATTTTATACTTTTATTTATCTATCTTCATTCACTCTTTTAATGAACTTGACAAGACACTTTCAACCAATGATGTCAAAAATATTATATCAACTCATGAGAATTTTAATTTCATATTTTAAACTAGTTCTTAGAAGTTAAAACATTGTTTTTGACTATGAGATTGTATTTTCTCATTTTTTCATGAGAATTTTTGAACATGTACTAAATGAAAATTGGAATACATTCAAGCACATTTATTAAACTCAAATGAAATCTCAATTTATTCAATGGATTTTTCTACCTATAGTAAATGCAACAATGTTCTTGCTAAGAAAGATCAATATACTATAATTTTCCTTAAGACATTGGAAGAGGTCTAAATGCCTAATGGATGATTGGTTACATCTGTATATGTATTATAATATATACATATCTTTTTCTAACCTGCTAGATGCATATTGTTCCTATAAGATACTTGTTTCTACTCATAAGTTCCATTTCTTTTCCATATCCATTATTATTTTTCCACACGGCTTCGAAACGAGTTATAAGAACATGAATATGAATCATACATGGATTTAACCAAGATTCACCATATACTACTCTATTATAGTCAATTTAATGTGATATTTTTTATAGAAGGACAATTGGAATTAATTAATTTAGGATATCCTTTCTTTGTACAATGTCCTAACTTCACAATCTACTAGCCCTCCTCTTAAGAAATTTATAGATATAATTTTCACCAAACTCACTTTATAAATCCACTACTAGTATTTTCAAATACCCTTTATCATGTGTTTCTTTCCCTCCATATTTCCTATTTCATATTATTAATACTTGCAATTAGGTCTTGGAGGGTTCTCCACTATCCTCTTCAATACCGTAATGAAAAATATCTCGTCCTACCTTAAAACTCCTTTCATACCTTTTTCACCATTAAGGGATTCCTATGTAGACCATATATTTTCCTAACTTGATCTCTTAATTATTTTAATGATCAAGATGTGAGGGTTTAGTCTTAAACCCTAGGTCAAGGCTTCTAAGGTACATTAGAATATATTCCCAACAAATTTCTTTTTCCAAATTTTTCACAATCTAAAATCAATGGAATAACCTCTGGAAGACACTTGTTAAAAATTTTGCTTTGATGACCTAGGCCTATATGTACCTACTATAGTATAAACAATAAGATTTACATAAACATTACTATAGATTTTCAAGAATAAAGGACAATATTCAAGGAAAAACACAAGTATCATCCATCATCATTTTATAATAAATTTCTTATGTATTTAAGAACTTTAATATTAATTTCTAGATTTCTAAGAAATAATAACCTGTACAAAATTCTCATTCAATAATTATCCACATGCAAATATCTAACTATACATTTTTACAATTTTCTTCTAAAAGTTTTCATAGATGAGTTTCCCAAGAACTCTTCTTGATAATGTCTTAGTTATTTCTAAACAACTCCAAAAAATATATGTCATAATGTTCCATCCTCCTAAATATTTAGATTTGAAACTTTTCTTGAAGAAACAAAATTGTTTTATCTTGGTATATAGCCTTAGAATAAGCCAATATTCCCTCATTGACCTATTCTCACAAAACAATTGTTCCTTGTTTTCTTTCCATGTAGTTATCCTTTTTTAAGGAGTATCGGGACAATTTCAAATGATTCAAACAATTATAAATCAAGTTGAAAAATCCTACGACTCCTAAATTACGATATCCATCAAATTTAAACATTTTAAAATTCAAACATTCCTAATTGGACTGAAAGCCCAAACTATGCTTGTATAACCTGATCTAGAACAAGTGAAGATTCAATGGCTTCTTTTTAAATTTTGAACTCGCATGATGCATACAAACTAGGATATTTACATCATGTACGTAATTGTGTCCTGATGCTCATGTATCACCTCATATATAGGGTAAGTGTAGAAGAATAATTAAAAACTAATGGAAGCACCATCTCATCATACGTACTAAATCTGATTTATAATCCCTACATGCTTAGTACATATAGCTTTATTTTAACCAAGTTAGAGTATATTATTTCTTATACACTATTTAGCTCCATTTCATAAGTTCCCCTAAAAAACACATTTTTAATATTTTCCTATATCTATATCACCATGCTTTTGATCCTCCATTATACTTACTTAACTATCTCTTTCTTCATTATTTCTTTATGTCACTCATGTTATCAAAATTTTCCCCTAAAGAAAAACTAAACAAATGCAACCTTACACACTAATAAATTGAAGGGACAATTCAGCCATGGGAGCTCACATTTAAATTCCTAAAATCAGGTTATAGGTGGGCTCGACAATGGAAATGCAAGGTCAGAAAAGGAATGGACTAGGGACAATTTTGCGAAGTGAAATTCAAAGGAGACCGAAGCTCGAGCAAGAAAATATTAGATTGGCTCAGCCAAGCTCAAAAGGAATTCGGGCTAGGTGTAGACAAGTAACTCGGTTAGCAAGTCGAGTGAAAGAATGGAGTTCCAAGCCAGAAGATTTCAGACTTCAGGAATTCAAAATTTTAGAGACACGACGGGGAAATGAAATGGTGATCCAAAAGGATTGAAACCCTAAAGTCTAAGAGGACTTAGATGTTTTTGGGGTCAACTCTACTTTTTGGGGTCAATGGTGCTGTGGATTGGGAATGTCAGAGTCCAAACTCCAAAGTTCAAATTTCAAACTTCAAAGGTTTAGTGTTTTTGGGGTCTTCGCTGAGCAAATTCAAAATCACAAGCCAATTCTGAAATCCAAAAAATCAAGTCCTAAATGGCTCAAGCATTTTGGGTCAAACTTAAGTTTAGGGTCAACACAAAGGGATTTTCAAGGTTTGAAGTTTGGAGGTTTTAGAAGGTCGGTGGGATGAAAACGGTGTTGTGGGTCTAAAAGACTCAAGGTCCGAAACTTAAAGTCTGAATTTCAGACTTTGGGGTTTTGGAGGTCTCACACACCCAACCGAATGAATAGTAACATCAAACTCCAGGTTTAAAATGCTCAAAATTCTGAAATTTTGGATTTTGGAGGTTGCGATGCATTTTAGAGTCCGAAAAGGAAGGTTAACAACTCACAATTTTTATAGAATGACACCCTCATCTTCAGATGGCCATAATTTTTTACTAGGAGCTCAGATTTGGACAAGAAAGGACTTTTTGGGAAGCTCACAAGTGTCCTCTACACAAATTTATTTTAATAAGGTTTAATATTTTAAAGTGAGCAATATAATCTACCATTAAAAGAAGTAGTTGAAGGTAAAATATTTGTCATCATCCAGGAAAAAATAGGCATATCTTCCAATGTACTTATCCATTTCTTCTAAAATTACGATCAACATGAGGTGATTTTGGGATCACGATTTCGGATCATCAAATTTCAAATTTTGGGGGTTCGAACCTCCGAAATGGTAGGTGAGGCGATTAATGAAGGTTCGTTGAGGAGTAGGATTCATCATGAGTCTACATGTCCTAGAATAGACAAGAGGAGCAATCACAACAGACTACTTCAAGCACAAGGTAGGTCATTAATGAAAAGGGAGATTTTGAATATCAAAATGCACCCATTACAAAATTAAAATATGATTTTTGAAGTATTTTGGGGAAAATTCAAGATTCAATTTCTCTCTCCTCATTTGTAAATCTGCTTCTATAAATTGTAATGAGGGGCATTATTCGATGTTGGATAATTATGTTTTGGACCCTCCCTTCTTCTCTTGTCTGTAAGTGATTTTTTGGAGTTCAAATCCCCCATTCAAGATGTAATGCAGATTGTGCCTTTTGGCTATTGTAATGCATTATATCAAATATGTTGAGTAATAATACAAGTCTTTGGATGAATATCAACCCTCTTTATTGTTCCTTAATATCTTCCGATCTCTCATTACAATCCTCGGTTATATGTGCATGTTTATTGTATTACATGTTTAATGGTTTGTGTTTAATGGTTAGTGTATCCTCATTAGTAGATTGATCCGTGGTGTATTTTCATCCTTCTTAATATGATGGTGGTTTACATCTCCATGCAAAGCATGTGTTCAAAATTCCTTTTGGTACATCACCTTTGTTAGTTTAGGTTTAATTTCTTGTAATCTTCTTAACAATGTCTCTTTTGCAATTTAGAGTAGATTTTACAAGAGATCCTCTATGATTAGGATATGTGCATCGAGAATAGAGGAATAGGAACTACCCTTCATCTAGAGGTTTATCCCAATTACAAAGTCCCACACTTTGGGATATCTTCATGTTTGATGAATCAAACTGAATGCCTTAACCATTCACTTATGAGCAATCGGGGTGTTGTGGTTCTCGCCATAACATCTCCTTAACTAGCTCTTTCTTCCATTTCCCTAGATATACATTCCTCAATTTTTGTATCTCTTCCTAAGTATTTATATTTTTAGAAGCTAAAAACATCATTGGATCCTCTAATATCCATTTCATCTCCAAATATCTCCACCTCTGATAGTCAAGGATTCCTTCAATCAAGCACTTTAATATTCCATAATACTCCAAGGAATCATAAGATAATGAATACCCATGTTTGAGAATTTTCATGTGCCATTCTTTTTTATTTTATTTAAAATTTATCCAAAAACATACCAAAAGTAGAAGTAAACAATAATTGATGGTTAAAAAATGTCTTTGTTAAGGTTTTGATGATTTTATAGTCACATGTAATGTATAATTAGTTCCGTATTTTTAAGTTAGTATTTATTTGATAATTTTACTTTGAGGCACAACCTCTTCCTTCAAATTAAGTAGTTTGTGAAATCTCATAATATTATAATTTTCTTCACATTTTTATGATACTCTCTTATATTTTTATACAAAATAAAATACATGTTGGTACACATAATTCTCTAGACTAATTTCTCATAGGAAAGAAATCACTTAATGGAAAATACTATACTTTACATGTTTTTATCATAAAATAAACTTATATTGACATATAAATTTTCATATACATATTTTTCCGAAACCTCTTATCCCCACTCCATGATTCCATCCTCCTCCTCCACAATCCCTAACCCTAAGTGATGCCCTATTTAGGCCAAAGGAAACATGAATGGGCAGGTTTCAAAGGTGGGATTTTGTAAGAGAAATAATGTTTTACATGAGACTATTATGGTGGTGCTTATGTGGAAAAAATGAAAAAATCCATGTCGACCTTGATGTAAAAAATACTCATCCTCAACCCTATCACAAACTCTATGAAGGCCTATGGGTGTCTCTAGGAGCAGCATATGTGTTATCCCCTGGTAAAAACAGGGTTGTCAGATCGTGGATTCAAATTGTTGTCGTGGGAGGTGGCAATACTCAAAGACTGGAAAAATAACTCAAACCTCTCATCGAATGATGGGAAGGTGGGGTTTTCCCATGATCTAGGGATTGTGAATTATGGTGATGTGGTTCAAAAGGGGTAGGGACATCCAAAAATATATTAATCAATTTTTCTAGGAGGTTATGCAGGAAAGACTTCATTCAAAGCCATGGCGGTTACTACCAGTAAACCCCTATATTTCTCTTAGATATGAGGTGATTGAATTAAAATCCTTATACCAAAACCACACAATCATATTCAGATTCAACACTTTTGGCACAATCTTCAAGATATTCATGATTGGATTGCAAAATGTTGGATCAATATTTTGGATGTAATGTTCGATCTTTATTCCTATGGAAATTAGGGAATAGTTATTGTAGTTTTTTCTTCAATAGCTGATGATGACATCATTTATGGTAATCTTTGGGCATGTCATTCACATTAACTTATAATTAAACCCCTGGTTCCCTTATTTTAATCCAACCACTAAATCCTTTTCTTGCAAACCAATCTTGATTGGAATTCCTCATTTACCTTTGCAATTTTGGTACCCTCCCTGTCTAATCTCCATTGGAAATGTTTAAGAAAATATGTTAAACATTGAATCCCAAGCCAATGATTTTATAAACATAACCTATGATAAAATTCTAGTTGAGTTTGATACTTTAATGCCCACAAATACACACCCTATAATTCCATGACTAAATAAGCCACGCTATTTTTTTTTAATTTCATTACTTGTTAAAAGACAACAAATGAGACTTTTTATAAACATAAACACACTCATATAATAGGATAACATAAGGTACACATAAATTTCTTAATCAAACAATGTAAACCGGAAAATGACCCATCTACAAAGAAGAAACACAAAGATAGGTATAATCCACGATATGGACTTTTCATTGTTTACAAATTTATTACATTTATGTTTCAATTCCATGTCCTTTATAGTTTTCTAGAGATTTAAACATGTGAGGTGTAAAATTTGCTATTTTTCAAACTTCAATTATTTTATTTCACATAGCATTAGTTTGTAAAGGAGAATACACTGTTGGTTCCCTTTTAAATTCCATTATACATCCATAGATCATTTTTGAATTAAATTCATTTTAAAAATTGTGAATATCCTAAAACTCGTTCTTACGTTAAAGGTTTGTTTCTCAAAATCTTATTAGTTTATGTTTAATTTTACCCTCATTATGAAAGGACACTAACATGAAGTTAACGAGGGAAAATATTATGATTCAAAGGAGATGAAGGGTCAAGTTACCTCATTCCTTAAACTCGCCCTCAATTAGCAGTGTGTTTATTCTCTTGTTATAATTACTAAGAAAGTTTAAGTCAATTTAACATCTATACATCATGATTATTTTTAGTATATAAAATTTTGGAACGGATCAAATCCTTGATTTATCAAAGAACAAATTTTATTCATTCCTAACAACAAGAGAATGCTCAAATTAGTTATAAGGACTTCAATTATAACTTTATTACTAAGAAAATATCTTATTTACTCTTGTTTCCATTACACTTATGTGGTTAATTTGGTCTCTTATTTGCATCCCTTTATGAAATAATGAGTTACAAAGTATTTACTTAACATCTTAAATAACACATGATTACAATCATTTTAAACTCCACATGAATTACAAATGATTCATGTTCTAAGTAAGAACTCGTGTTTCGCTATTTTATGATCCTGCATGGTACATTTCCTTTATCTTAAATGTCATAAAATGACATACAAGACCAATTTTTCTATTTCTCCATTTCTCTTAAGTCAAAATCTTTTTTAAAAATAATTTTCTAATATTTAATTATAATTTCAACCTACACATTAACCTCTTAATCATCCGATATTTACCCTTTATTTTAATTCCAATTATGCTCAGGGCTCTACAACCGACTAAAATCAGTTTATGGTGTGAAAACATATTTATCCCATAAAACCTTTATGAAATACCAAGTTGTTATGATTTTAATAGAAAAGGTAAGACATTTATGTGTGAGGAACTAAAGATAACATTAACATGATTTTAATGCATATTATAACTAGCTCACTAACTCCACTTTTGTCATCTAGATCACACGAATATTTCATTCAATGACGAATTTTATCCTAGATCTATCTTCATAAGATTTGGGTGGTCCAATATGATACCAGGGAAAAAACATTTCTACTACCCCATATATGGTAAGGTACCACCACATAGTCATTGCTTCGAACAAGGACTCGTAAGTTACACAAATAATCCATTGAAGAATTTTCTTAGATTTATTATAAGAAGTCTAGTTATGAGGATTAAATTATTTCTTAAGATGTTAGTGTTTTATAAACTTTGATGTGACTAGATTTAGAGGGAAGGTAAAACAAGGTTAAATAATAATGTAATTTATATGGTTCGATAAAAATAATTTACTACCAAACATTTTGAGTTTATGTATGAACCGCAATAACTATTGTAAAGTGATTACTTTGATCATTTAAATTATAAGAAGAAGACTTGAATCCGGATGAACTTTGTTAGGAATAAAACTTATCTTAATTCATCATTAGTTGATATTTGAATAAATGTAATAAGTTAAAGTGTTTAATTTAAAATTATTTAAAATTATGTCAATAAGTATTAGTTATCCTTAGTTGTTAGTTAACTAAGTGATAGTGTTCTCATCCCTATGTTTGTGGGATCATATTCTATCTTGAATATTTTGTTCAGAGATGATTTGCATGAGGGGCAATAGGGGAAGTTAGGGGCAATATGTTATTTCTACATATTTTCTTAGATTAGGTGATTTTTTTCCATATATTTTGGATGAGATAGAAGTTTTCTAATATCTATAAATATTGCAGCTCTCTCATTTGTTTTGTAATGCTAGATTTTTATATTAATAAAAAATAGAAGCACTGTCTTGTTTCTGTGTAAAGATTTTGTGTCAAATATTGTTTTCAAGTATTCATTGTCTAGATTTGGCATCGATCAATATTTTGATCCAGAGAGAGTGTAGGAAGTTTTAGGGAGATCTAGAGATATTACAGAGTTAGGAGGAGCCATAGATGCCCCCATTCGTTTCATAGCCCCTACCCGAATCCACACCTCGGTTAGAAGTTGATTTCCAAGTTGATGAACAATTGGAGTGAAATGACAGGCTCTTGTAGACCTAGATGCAAATTTGTTACAAAAGGTGACATTGATTTATTGTTTGGTATTTTTATAAAAAAAATTACATGTACCTACAATTTTTATTTTAAATTGGAAGCATTTTAAAAAATATATATACAATATTTTTTTATTGTGGGTACCATAGATTTTTAAGCTACCCACATAACTTATGCTTCTCATTCTCGTGTTTTATCTCTTCATATATCTAGGAAGAGAATTGTACATGTCTCTGTAAGAATATCTTTATCCAAAGTGTCTACCGTAAGTTGGAATGTTTTTTTCTCTACTTACATTGAAAGAAGTCAAATACAAAAGAAGAAAACAAGTGATCTTTTTGGAAACCAACCTCCATTTGCACACCCATCCACGCACAGACCCTACAAATCACAGAGAGAACAAAAGAAAAAAAATGTTTTTGGATAAAAGTGAAGCTTTGATAAAAGCAAATTAAAAGATAAGATGTATAAAATTTGATAAATTGAGGCGGAAACAGAGGAAAAAGGATGAAATTGGACAAAACAAGGTTATATGCATGCACATAAGTCTAAAAATATGTTTTTGATACAAATACGCTTTTAAAAAACGTTTCCATTTTTGGATTTTGTGGAAAAAATTAGGACAATTTTTGTTCCCATTTTTGGAAAGGGGTCCGGAAAGATATTGAAATATCAATCTAAAAAAGTCATAACTTTCAACTGGTACCTCGGATTAAGGTGCTATTTTGTTTAAAGTGTGTTTTTTTATAACTATAGGTCTTGGTCAATTTTTAATAAGATTTGTTTTGTAAAATTGCAGAAATTAGATAATTTTTATTTGAAAAGAGGCTTAAGATCCCAATTTTATTTTATTTTCAAATCGCCAAGACAACCATTTTTTTGGAAATCGGTCATAGAGCCAAATTTGTAACATGGCCAATAGTGCTAAAAATTCATTGTACACATCGAAAAGGATCCTAAAGTAAATAAAATAAAAAATTTTGGGGGAGTTTGCATGCTTTAAGTGAGGAAAAGTGTTCAATTTTCTTTTCTATTGTTTATCATTTTTCGTAATGGTGCAATTACTGCACCAATATTCTTTTTTCTAGATTGTCAAATTTTACATTCGACCCAGTATGGAAAACAAAAATTCATGCACAACTTGATTTTGAAAATCCATGGTCTGTTGTTTCTTGTACATTAACAAGATTTGCATGATAGATGTTACGAGAACATGCTACATTTGATCATGCAAATCTGAAAGTAAAGTTAATAATATTGTTTATTTTTTCGATGAGGTATAACATCGATTCATGAGACCAAAACAAAAAAGAATCTTGAGACAAGTTGAAAATAATATACGAGTCCAAAAATAAGAACACAATTCTTAATATCCAGAGTCAACTATTTAAATTGAAACTATAACCAACTAAGAAAGAAGAAATGTTTTTGAGAAGAGTAGAAAATTTGCATGCATCACTTCAAGATTTCGAAGAATAAGTAATCGACACATCACTTGTTCCTATAGTATTGAGAGCTCTTTCTCCTTCTTATAGGAATTTTTTTACCACGTTAAGCATAATCTGGTTAGACAAAAACTTTTGAAGAGTTAGTGAATATGCTACAATAAGAGGAAGCTATTCCCTCAACTTCGAAATTGAAGAGTAGGCACTTTCTACTAATAAAAAGGAAAAAAATAGGCTAAGTTTAGTAAACAACCTCAGAAGCAAGGTAATACTCAAGAAGGCCAAAATGACCCAAAAAAATGTCTTATTTGTGGTCGAAAAGGACATGAGTTAACAAAAATTTGGTACAACACATTCCAATAAGAATCATCAAGTGGTAAAAATATTAATTACTAACAAATAAAATCTGGTCAACAACAATGTAAACAAGGAAAAAACAATCACAAGTGGAAGAAGAAACCAACTCAACAAGTAAATGTAGCGAATAGGAAGATCAATTTGATAATGATGAATTCTATATTCTCTTGATCGAATGAAGTATCCAAAATTTATAAAAATAAAATTTGGTATTTCAAATCGAGAGTAACTCGACACATGATAGAAAGAAATATTGGTTCTTCACAATGAGTAAAACACCCACAAAAATCATGTCTCTTTAGGTGATGATACATATTATAGTGTTGAAGGTATTGGTTCCATTTCACTACCAGTTGGAAAACATAATTGTAAAATTACAGATGTTCTTTATGTCCTTGGTTTGGCAAAAAAATTGTTATTTGTGAGTTAATTATTAGAACACAATCTCAAAATTGACTTTGATTGTAAAGGCAGTAAAAAGATGTGCCCAATTCGAGATAAGTCACAAAGTTTGAAAATCATTGCAAATGATTGGAATGTGGGAATAATGTTTTATTTTTATTTTGTTTAACAAAATGACCAAGCACTTGTAGCCAAGGATACATCATCAACTCAACTATGGCATCAAAGACTTGGACATGTCGTTTTGGCTATCTTGACACACTTCATCGATACAATATGGTTAGAGGTTTTCCACTTATTAAAAAGGGTACAGATAAATGTCAACATTTTTTTCTATGAAAACAACATAGAGAACCATTCAAACATAGTACATTTCAGGTTAAGGAAAAACTTGACTTGGTCCATATTGATCTGTGGCACCAATGAGACCTACTCACTCTAGGTTTCAATACTTCATGCTCTTTGTTGATGATTTTTCAAGAAAAATGTGGATATACTATCTTTCTACAAAATACCAAGATTTTGAAACTTTCAATAAGTTCAAAGCCCTTGTTGAAATAGATTCTAGTAGGAAAATGAAAAACTCCACTTAGATCGAGGGGCAAAATACACCAGCAATGAGTTCAACTATTTTTTGGAAACACATGACATTCATTTCAAATGAATCTACCTCACACACCGCAAAAAATGATGTTTTGAAAGGTGAAATCATAATATCATGGATATGGTGTGATATATGATTGATGATGCGGGTTTATCAAAAACATTTTGGGCTAAAGTAGCTAAACCTATAGTCTATTTACTAAATAGAATTCCCACTATAATGTTGATGGAGTAACACCTCGGGAAGCATGATCGGGGCATAAGACATATATTTCACACCTAAGAGTTTTTGGATTTAAATCAAGCATGCAAATTCCTCATAAACAAAGAACTAATCTTGATATGAAATCAAAAATACTTATCTTCTTGGGATACATTGATGAAGCACTTGGCTATGGACTTATGGATCCAAAAATAAGAAGGGTATACACTAGTCGAGATGTTGAGTTATTTGAGAATAAAAAAGCATATTCTCCCTCCACACAATCAAACGATGAAAAAATCATCCCTACGAGTTAAAATATAGGATGGTAATCACTTTGATAATGATAGTGATGATGGGGAAGATAATGAAATTCAACCTCCCACAGAACAACAAAAATATGCCTAAATGGTATACAAGTATGATGAGAGATATAAAATTAGATAGTGTCCCCTGAAACATCTACCGCTAGAATGAGGAGTCGTAGTATGGCTTGAAATGAGTTCAATTTGGCCTTAATGGGTAAAGTTGTTGAATCTACTAAGCCATCCACAATTTAAGAATCCCTATATCTAAACCTTGGAAAGATGCTATGGATGCAAAATATAAGTCACTTATAAAAATATTAGATGGAAACTTATAGATCTTCCACCTGGGGAAAATATAATTGGATGTAGATGGATCTCTAAAACTAAGTAAAAAGAAGATGGTAAAATTGATAAACATAAGGCTAGACTTGTTGCTAAGGGATATTGTCAAAATGAAGGCATTGATTATGAGGAAACTTTTGCTCCCACAACTAAGATAAAAACATTCAAGTTAATATTTTCTCTAGCTACACAATTTGATTTGAAAATACACCAAATGGATGTGAAAAGTTCCTTTCTCAATAGTGATTTAAAGGAAGAAGTTTACATGACTCAACCAGAAGGTTTTGTCATACCAGAAAAGAGGAAAAGGTTTGTAACTTCAGAAAATCACTATATGGTTTAAAGTAGTCTCCCAAGGCATGGTGTATTAAAATCAATGAGCATCTCATTCAACATGGATTCAACAGGAGTCCATACGATCCTAATCTCTATCTAAAAAAGCAAGGGGGAGATAGTGATTGTTGTAGTATATGTCGATGATCTAGTCATCATTGGAGGATCAATGACGATGATTGAGTCAAAAAATAAAGATCTAACATGATCATTCGACATGAATGATCTCAAGAATGAATTATTGTCTTGACTTGAAGTTTGGAAAAGATAAAATTATATCTTTGTTTCACAATTAAAATACGCTAATACAATGCTCAATAAATTCAATATGATGGATTGTAAGCCATTTTCCACACCTATGGAAACAAGAATTCAACTTTCTCGAACAAATCCATCACCAAAATAAATGCAACTCTCTATCAACATTTGATCGAAGTCTCATCTACTTGACTTACACTAGGCCGGATATCGCCTATGCGCAATGATATTTTTACATTTCATACAAGAACCAAGGGTTTCTCTTTGGAAAGTAGAAAAGTGGATCTTGAGGTACATTAGAGGAACTATGAACTCGGCCTAGAATACAAGAATAACAATAACTTCTTCTGACGGGATATTCAGATTAAGATCATGCAGACACATAGATAATAGGAAATCCACTCCATGATTTGTATTCTTTTGGGATCTAGACCGATATCATGGGAGAGTAAGAATTAGAATTTTGTTTCAAGATCCTTCATAGAATCAAAATATCGTGTAGTAGGTGGAGCTATATGTGAAGCTATATGGCTCCAACGTATACTTGAAAATTTTTTAATACCACAAAAAGATACAACTATCCTACATGTTGATAACGAAGGAGTAGTAAAAATTTTTGGAATCCAATTTTTCATGAGTACACCAAACACATTGAGGTGAAGGTACATTTCATTTGCAAACGTGTTCAGAACAACAACATCTAGCTCCAATATTGCCCCACAGATATGCAGCATGCAGATGTCTTCACAAAGTAACTTGATTGAGGTAAATTTGAGGGTTTTAGAAAATTTCTCTCTTTTTCACTTGAGACCATGCTGAAATAAGTGGGGGAATGTCAAGAATAAAACTTATCTTAATTCATCATTAGTTGATATTTGAATAAATGTAATAAGTTAAAGTATTTAATTTAAAATATTTAAAACATATGTCAATAGGTATTAGTTATCCTTAGTTGTTAGTTAACTAAGTGATAGTGTTCTCATCCCTATGTTTTTGAATCATGTTTTATCTTGCATTTTTTTCTCCCGCATGATTTCCATAAGGGGAAAAAGGCGATTAGGGGCAATATGTTTTTTTTGCATATTTTTTTCAAATTAGGTCATTTCTTTCCATATTTTTGGATGAGATAGAATTTGTCCAATATCTATAAATATTGAATCTCTCTCATTTGTTTCGTAATTTTGATTTTGATATTAATAAAATACACAAGCACCATCCTAGCTTTTTCAGACAAAGCTTCCGTGTCAAATATTGTTTTCAAGTATTCATTGTCAAGAAACACAACACCTGTGGAGTAAACGATACACATCTTTCCCATTCACATTTTCAGTTATCTTCCTCATTTATCTAGCTAACATATTTGTTCCTACATTCATTATTTATCACTTCCCAAAGTATTCAAAGGTTATATTTAAAACAAATCAAATACAAACAACATAATTTTCTAGGTATAATGCTCAAGCATAGGAATGCAAGAGGACCAATGGTTTTCGAAACAATAATTTTAATAATACAATTCTCTTTAATTCACTTCTAGATAAAATTTCTAATCTATATCCATCCACAATATTTTAATTTCATCTCATTTATTATAACCTATCAAAATTTTAATCCTTCTTATTCGAAGTATCTCCAACTCATGCAAAGTCATTCCTAGGACTGGTATGGAAATCCCTTACACTCAAGCACGAAATAACACATTCATCATTTCAAGTAATTCAAAATAAGGTATAAAAATATATGGAGATAGGGAGAGAGGGATAGAGTTCATTTCGTCACATATTCACACTTTCACATTCCTTTGTGCTTTTCTTTTTCAATCCTAGGGAGATTAAGGAGAAGAGAGATTATAGAATTCATTTTTTTTTCTATTCACCACATCATAACCACATGCACCACTTATCAATTTTTGTATCATTTCAAATCCATATACATTTTCAACACATTTACATGTTAAAAACCAATCAAAATTTCATAATTATTTCCAAACAAAGAGAAGGGAAGAGCGAGAAAACACTATAATTTGTAAAATCCATTCATACAATAAATTAATCAATTCATACTCTATAAAGTATGATACTATATTTGAAAAGGTTACATGAGTGGTTTGAATTCAAACGGGGCCCTAAGAAGGTTGGTTTCACTACAATTACAATTTTGTGAAAGCTAGCGGAAATGGTTAAAGTGCTTATAAACAAAGCCCCAAAATACTCATTTTAACTTACAACACAAAGTTTAATGCTTCGTAAATAATGAACTATTTACAGAGAAAATTCATTGCATCTAATTTAAGTTGATTACGACAAGTAGGGCTCATGATACTAACGCAACTTTGAGGTTGTTTATCTTAGTGGCAGTAAAAATCTTGTCATACAAATGACCAAAGTGGGAGATAAAATCCACTTGTGAAAATAACCTTAGAAAAAAAAATTCGTTGAAATAAGAATTGGTTACAATTATCCTATTCACGTTCTAGAGGTAGGTTGCCAAATCGAAACAAAAACTACACCCCAAAAATGACCTCATTTTATTAAGATAGGAACATCACCTGATGTTGTTATGAAATATTAAGTGGGATTGAAAAATCATCACATTAAGGTATGAAATTATAATTCCTTAGCTTGTTCAAGGGCCTTTATGATGTCCTGGTTCAACAAGGAATATATAAGGTATTTTAATTTGTGGTATAACTTGGTTTGGCATCCCATGCACGTGGTTTTCAAGATAATTTTTTCTATGTTTTAAATGTGTTTTCAAAAACGTTAAAAGTGAAATCACACATTCCAAATGCATTTTCAACTAGCCAACACCTTTTTTTAATAATAAAAAATAAAATAAAAGAAAATAGGAAATGAAGAAGTGTGTATTTTACTAGGAGAGGAAGGGAGATCCATACCTTTTATGGATGCTTGCTAGAGACATCGAGGTAGGGATTTTCACCATGGATATTGACTGAAAATAATAATTTGGTTGAAAGTTTCTAATTCCTTTTCCATGAATCCATTTCATGCATATCGAGCAATCATGGCATTCCATGGGATCATTTTGCATCACAAACCAAACTAACCCGATTACTCGAGACTCTTATTTCTATATTTTCTACGTAAACAATGAATGACACATTTCCTTACCACTTTTGAATTTAGTGCTTTGACAATTTTTATTTATAATGTAATGCTCCTACAAATATGATATTCTTTAATGATTTTGAATTGATGAAAGAATGATAAACTACATATTTCGTATATGTCCATGTGTAAATTATATAAAAATAAGCTTTTATCTCTCCTTAAGCCATGAACTAACCACATAATATCCTTTCTCATGATATTTATTTAAATTGTCATGAATGGCCTAACACTCAAAATATTTGTCGAAAAACATCATTTCATGTAATTGCCTTTTGGTGTGAGTAATCCCCATGGAAAAATACATTCATTGCACCTTGTATGTTATTATCTATTTTGATAACCTTAGATAGAATTTGTTTATTTTTGAAATACTTTGTATATCATGAATTGCTTCAATTGTAAATTTATCAAAATATACAAAATATAGGAAATGCTTGTGTTATGTGTCCACATCTCAAACTCAAGAACATTATTTCCCAAGTTTGTAAGAAGAACTACTACTTGAAAGTATCACCGTATGGACATAAAATCACAAAATATTTATAATTATATAGTCTCGATCGGATACTATTATTCATATGGTTCCTAAGTAAGAAAAATACTAATTAGCCCATGTATTTTGCCACCTTTCTTTTCTTTATTCTCCTAATTTCACTCTTGCACTCTTATCCGCTCATTACGTATTTTCACCTTTCGAAATTTTTTGTTCTAGACACAAGCACCCAGCTAGGGTGCCAACGTCAGTGCCTCCATCCCCTCTAGTTTCCCTTGTCCTCTTTGTACTTTTCTCATTCTTTTTAAGTCATTTCTAGCCTCATGTGTATCTTATAATTTTTTAGCTAGCCTTTTTGGGGTTAATTATGAAATTCAAGTGAAGGAATCATATAAATATAGAGCTATATGATCATAATAAAGAACAAGCAATAAACATTTACCATCTCCACCTAAGTTTTCTTCCATTAACGAAAACTACAACTCCATTGCATCCATCTACCTCAATCACAAGGAAAAAAGTTGGTTCATCAAGATCACACTTAATAGGAGGGGATTCTATTGTTTTCATGTACACATTATTTGCATTCTACATCTAGTTACTTACTCACTACTCAAAAATTAAGACACGCACTAGAGAAACCTAGGGCACAATCCACACATGAGATACAAAGAACTACATTCGGTATGAGATGTAGTGCAATGCTCGGTAGTAATTCCATCATTGTGGAAAGTGTGGACAGATTGACCCTTTATTTTGCATCTATATTTTTTAGGATTTGATGTCTATTTGAGGGTTTTGATAGTGTTTTCTTCATTGTAGGTTTATAATGACCTCGGTGATCTTACAACGAGATACATGTGAAAAAAGGAGAACAAGGGATAACCTCTTATCACACCTCAAAGGAGGTTTTTAGAGCATATAAGCGAGACCAGGAACCTAAAAATCAGACCATGACACCCACAAGCACCCCTATGCCTCTTTAGGTGCCCCTGTTAAGTAAAATCTGAATGATCTACATTTTTTCGGGGTTTTGTATGACAATATTACATCCTGTTCATCCAGTCATCAACTGTGACACAATCCAACAACAACCGCAAATTATCTAACGCTCTTTTAACCCTCTTTTTACTTATGGTTTCATATTTTTATCATTTTGTTTCTTGGGTTAATTTATGTATTTCATTATTACATTTAATTACTTGGTGCTATAGCATAAGATTACGCTTTTGTATTTACATTTTAAATTAATAATTTTTGTGAACCTCAATCATGATTATTATTTCAGATATTTGTTTTGTAAATCATATTTTCTATTGTGGCTCTAAAGATGCTCATATTTCTTTGTATGATTTAATTCAAATGCATCCTAATTTCAATTTTTTTCTTAAAAAAACCTTAAAATTCATGTATCTCCCTAGTGATACAACTCCACATCAAGTGACTACTATTTTAGATCGGTTATCGATGATGCTAGTCATCATGATCCTACATCT
This sequence comes from Taxus wallichiana var. yunnanensis, assembly GCA_018340775.1. Classification (NCBI taxonomy): domain Eukaryota; kingdom Viridiplantae; phylum Streptophyta; class Pinopsida; order Cupressales; family Taxaceae; genus Taxus; species Taxus wallichiana. Next base: position 689,121,796 of record CM031244.1, on the reverse strand, counting down.
AATCAATCCATATTGGAATCAATAAAAACTCTATATTCTTTATTTCAAGATAAATCTTAGGCTATGCAGTTCATGATTACAACTCTCAAATCTTAAATCCAACATCTTAAGAATTCTTCTCGAGCTCAGTTTGTTCTCCTTCTCCATCTCATCTTCATGTTATGTCTGCTACATGTGCTTATATCAATGAGCCTCAAGTCAGACCATTACCAAATACTTTCACCTTTCATTGCAATGCTAAGAAAAATCACATTCTTGTTGAGCTCCTTATTTATCAATTGATCATTTTACAATGTACTCATGGCTATCCTCCTTGTCATCTTGCAAAATATTAGGGTCTTCCATATTGCAATTATCATCGAACCAATGGACATAATGATCATGAATGCTATAATTTACTTGAAGAATCAAACATCTTGAGTGTCAAGTCTTTATCTCATTTACTACACCACATTTTATTACATGCCAATCTACACTTGTTACATCCTAATAGGTTCCTAAATTTGATTCATTTATGTGTAATGAGCATTAAGTAATCACTTATAATGTTCCTTTTCCAATCAGTCAAGTGTCACCCATTTATTCCACTAAATTTAAGAAAAACTATCAAAATAAGCACACCTTATCCTATCAAGTATTTTTCAAAGTGTCATCAATACCACTAAAGCTATTATCATTCAAGATTCCTTCCCATCCTTCTCCACTTTCATTTATAATTCATTTTCTCAAAGCATCTTCTCCTTCATCGAATGGTCATAACACATTTCAATTTCTTCCAAAATCACACGGACCTTCTTCATTTGCCTCACATGTTTCTACTTGCTTCACACAAACACGAACTTTTGTAGGTATTTGTTGTCACCATACTTCTGACAACACAATCATGTTCTTACAAATATTACATGACTGTTAAGGTATCTCTTACATATAAGAACCCTATTTCATCGGTGCATTGTATGTTCATTCATACTCATTCATACATAGATACATTTATCACCATCTATAGTTATTCACACAAATAAATAAATCTCTCATCACTCATTTCCAATTACATTCAAAATCTAATACACTCATCACGATATACTTGCAAGAGCATCATACATATTCCCTTTTGTCTTATAGCACCATTAGTTATCTTCCATATAAAACACATCGCATCTAGTATTTTCCATTCATCATATGCATCCTCATACATTTGCATCATCATTATCCGATGATGCACTATTTTACTTCGGTTCACACTTGACAGGTTGAGGCATCCTATACACATGAACCTCAAACACTTAATAATAGACACTATACATATTCATAGATATTACACTTTTGTTCATAACCATCATCTTACCTCATCACTAGATCTATTAAATATATTACACATTTTAATCATCTACTTATACGCATTGTGCTCATTACAAATGACACACTCTAGTATCATGGTCCATACTATACCGTTAAGCGTATACAAAATGATGGATAACATCACACTCACATATTCAACCATTCAATATTTTTATCATGCGACATTCCTAGATTAGTGATATACCCTATAGGCTATATCATCACTTCTTTTACATCAATTAGTGATATATGTAATAGGCTACATCATCACTTATGCTCACTAAATAAGCTACATCATTAGTTCTTATAGAATCCATTAGTTACATATGCTTTAGGATAGATCATCACTTCTTCTAATCATCTTGTTATATACACTTTAGGATAAATCATGACATAGTCTTACACCTCATCTCTATGTCACATATCTTCATTACACTTTCATCACATCATACTACGTAAAACATATAGTTTGACCATTTCCCAATGATGCACTCTCATTTATAGTTCATTCTTGACTACTGAGGGGGCATAAATAAATGAACCTAATTACATACAATTCTATGCACTATGGGGGCATGTTCCTCTTATCATTCCATCTGTATGCCATTCCATCCATCCACAACATACTATATATCTTGGTTGTATTTACTCTTTCTTCCATTTGCTTGTACATTAACACTTTATTACACGTGCTAGATAAATATCTTATCTTTCATTATCTTTACCATACACACTGTGCGTTCACTTTATTTCTATTTGTGATCATAGATTTTACATATCCCTTATGGGAAGCATGGATGCTTGGTTCATTACCTACTAATGTCAAAACAGCTCTTTAGAGCATCCACTTTCATATACTACAAGTGTTATTGTTTCATTTTGTTTCATAGCACACTACTTTATCAGTTTATACACACTTTGACATAATTTTTATCTTTCTAACATGATAATGGGAGCTTCATGTGCAACATTTATTTTACAGGACTATTTACCACCATGTTTATCTCATTACATTTCTTATACTTTTTTGTCATTTTATGTCATTGGTTGTGCACTTTTACCTTTGTCTTTTGTGCACACTTGTATTTATTTGTCTTCTTCATCCTTGATTGTCTTGTGACATCGTGAGTGATGTCCCATGTTTGTAACTCATGTTTTGTAGTCTACATTATCTTCTTACATGTTTACTTGCATCTTAGCATATTCATTATATTATTAGCATACATGTCATCATTTACATGAGTTTTTATCTTTTCTTGTACTAACACTTGTTTTCCTATCCACTTGTTTGCATGTGCCTTTGTTTCTACCAAGAACATTCCCTTTCCCCTACATGGTACAATCCATTATAGTGGTTGGTAATATTTTTGGGCCACATACTCCTTCTACGATGTCACATGAACCAAAAACAAGGGGACTATAATTTGGATGAAACAATCACCCCATAAAAAGTTACTCACATTACTAGTACAACACAGTTTTAGTTTCAAATGGGTCTCGAATAGTAATTCATGAATAAAAGAACATTTACGAGATACATCCATCTACCCTAATTCAAAGCACCCATTTTAACTAACAATGAGGCAATGTGGTGGAGAAGGTGAACCGATCTAGTAGCCACATGTTGGTTGAATTTGTGAACCAATAGAAATGCTTCACATAGATGCCCATTCTTTGTTCCAACGTCCCTACAAAAAAATCCAAACCATTTCCTTCTATGAGACGACATTTCATTAAGTCACTTTATCTAAAAATACATGTACCCTACACGTGTGTCTAAATTTTACAACATATCTACTATGAAATAATATTTACATAGAAAAATAAAAATAAAACTCCCTTTTATCTTTGTGAGGTCTCCACGATACTCAAAAGATCATAATTTTGAATGGATGCGAGAGAACATTGGTAGGGGTTGAAAAGATTTATTGGGTGCCCCATTTCAAAAACCCTTTTTCATAACTCTCTAACTGATCACTATCCAATACAATGTTTGAAAAAGAAAAAATAGTTTCATGTATGCATAGATTAATGACCATACATAATCCAAAGTGTCATTTCAAAGGTGCATATAGAAAACATAGTGATACAAGTTGGATAGATGCATAGGGGGGAGGATATTGGCTTCATGCCAACCCAAATTTGGTTTCTTGTAACATAGTTATTTCACATTTATTTCAATGTAGAAAGTCTATAATATCTTTTATATGCCAACATTATATAATTTTATTATTATCATAACTCAAATTTCACTTTCCCGAATTGAAAATGATTGTGATTGATAAGTGTTCATGATATGAGATCCAAGGTGTAAAGTGACACATAAGAGGTAATGTTAGTGTGAAATCACAACACTCCCAAATGAGTTCTATAAGTCTTATTTTTCGAGGCAAGGTCATTTGGTGTGATTGCATAACATTGAACTTCCCCAAGGTGTGGGACCTTACAAAAATGGAAAAGATCTCCAGATTAAAGGTTGGTTCCTTATTCCTCTATTTAGGTGCATACATGAGGATTTGGAAAGGGTCTATCTCTATACTTAATCTAAAGCTTGCCAAGGAGATAGGGATAAAAGAGTATAAGAAATATGAAATAACTAAACTACTGAGGTGATGCAATGAAGGAATGATGAACACTTATTTTTCCAATAGACACAAACCAAAAAAATGCATGTGATAAACAAACACGAGATAGCCAGATCTATAGTGGAAGACTAAATGAAATCAAAAGAGAAAAAAATGATCTAAGATCGATCACATACGTATTTTATTTCCTTGTGGATTGATACAGTTCATTACAAAGTAGCAAAGAGGTAGAAATGTATTGAAATTTTAATGGAAGGCTTAAACCCCACAAATCCCTTTGCCAAAAGGAGAAGGGAGCCTATAAAACAAAGAATGTCTAACTCTTTACAATGAATCCTTCCCCTGTATTTCTAGATTCAACTTGAGAGAAGCAAGAGAGAGAGAAGAGGGAAAAACAAGTTGAAGTTCAATCACTGTTGTTAATGCTTTTGATAAAATCTACTCCCAAATCTATCTTTACTCCATCAATCCTTGGTTCAACATCTTGAAGGAAGAGGAAACAATGAAACCATTCAATCAAGATCTGGTTATTGAGGCAATAAGATCCTACATTTAAATATTGAAGATGTTTCCTCCATTTTCTTCACTTAACCTACTCAAAATTAAAGTTTTAGACCTCCATGGCATGAGTAAGGCTGAGATCTTTCCAACGGTGTAAGATTCGTAATATTCTATCGACTCGAAAGATATGCCCATTCAAAGTTTGTATTGAGTTTGTAAAAATGGGTGGAAAATCAATTTGAAAAAATGGGTTCCCCTTTTGATATGGGACACATGGCACCCTTTCATTGGCTAGGGAGATGCGCTTCAATTTTCCTCTTTTCCTTTAGGTAAAAGGAAAATTTTCACCTTTTCTTCCGACTCTTCACTTTGGCCTTGACTCGGGCTCAAACACTGACTTTTTCCCTTGGGAGGATTTGTGGCCCATTTTGTAACTTTTATACCTTTGAGATAACAAGGAGCAAAAAACCAACTTTTCCCCCCTGACACCCACTTTCCCCTAGTACACACAAAAGTTTGGCACTCAATTGGAAAACCTTTCTCTATTCAACCCTTCAATCAATGCCATTAAGACACTTAGCAGCCTCCGCCGGCCTAATCCACGCATTGACTATTCAACTAACTTTTTCACTCTTGACATAACACGTGGAGGCACCATGCTTGCTTGAAAACTTGGCCCAAAGTTTTCCTTTGGAGGAGTGTTGAGTTGACACTTGTCGGCTTCCACTGATCTGTGGACTTTTAAACGATCCCTTTTACTTATTAGACTTTAGGCTATGTGGTGAGCTCATGCTCATTTGGGTCTCCACTTTTGGGAAAAATTCTTGGAGATGTGCCACACTGATGCTTGGCATTCTCTGCTTGCACATACATATTTAGCCAATTTTGAAGCTTTCCTATTCTCCTTTTGACTATGTTTGACCATTTGCTATGTGGAGGGCTGGTGCAAGTTTGAGTCTCCTCTTGAGCTTCCTTTTAGTTTTACGCCAAGCCGACACTGCACCTTCGTTTTAGTTGAACACTTTTCAACACCCCACAAGTTCTTTGGGAATATGGACATGCTAAAGCCTAGTGCAAGTTTGGGGTTCCCTTTTAGATTAACCTTTGGAGAAGCACTGTTAGGACACGTTGCTCCTTTGGCTTCCTCTTCCATACTTAGTCCTTTTTGGGCCCTTACGAACCATTTCGAGCCCTAGGACTTCGGATATTTGCCATTTCTTCCCCTTCTTATTATTGGTTCATTTCCGACATCGCCTCTTCTAATCGACCCTACTATTTCATAGTTGAGTCTACCTATAACTTGAAAAATGGATTTAAGACATGGAAACGGCTTGACAGAGTCATTTTATTTTGTAGAGGGTCCTTTAGTCTTTCTCGTCCTCTATCACTCCATGATTGAGTCCTTTTGCAACCAATTTGTGGGGTTTGAATTAGTTTTCTCAGGTTCCTTCTATGCGAGGTTGTGGCCGATCTAATATTTTACCTGAGGGGAGAAATATGGATAACAATGTCATATTCATTGGGCATGGAGTCGAGAACGATAGACTGACATTGATTCTACTTCTTATTCATGGGCCTAGATGTCTACACTCTCAATTTTCATAAGAAATATTGAAATGAAGGTTTCTAAGAGTAGACAATTGTTTTGACCCAAGGCTTCATCTGTCTCTCTGAATGGACTGCGTAAGAGCAACAAAACAACACCACAACTATGTAAAAATTGAAATCATACATGCTCCAAATAGAACATGTAGAGCATGCAAAGCACTTAGGAAAAAAACAACCTAAACTACAACAATGTGATGTGCATAAGCACTTAGAGGAAAGAGAAACTAACTAATATATACAAGGTGAGACTTCCCTTTTACTAAGCGATTGCTTAAGGTAGATCTCGTTCACTAAAATCTGCAACTCTTCGCCTTCCAATGTAGACAATTGGAAATAATTTCTACCTTTTGCATATTATGATCATATAGGGCCCTCTCTAGATGGCATCAAATTTGGAATGCCTTCCTCGTTTTCTCGATCGCATCCCATTTCAGAACTAGGTCTCCTTCTGAAAGGTCCTTGTCTTTGTCTTCTTATCAAAACATTTTTGGATTGAGGCCTGATTATTTTCTATCACTTGGAGTGCTTGCTCTCTAAATTCTTCCAATTCTATCATCTCCACATACCTAGCCTCCATTAGTTCAAATTTAGACATCTCTAGTTGCTTCACGAGCTCCAATCTTTGGCAACTCAAGTGAAATAGGCAACACTACCTCTTTCCCATAGACAAGCTTGAATTGAGAGCTACCTGTAGATATTTTGGGCATTATTCTATCAGCCCATAAGGCTGTTTTGAGATTTGCCTGCCAGATCCTGTGATTCTCATTAAGAGTTCTTCTAATGATATTTAACAAGTTCTTGTTTGTGGACTCATCTGGCCATTACCTTGAGGGTAATAGTTTGATAAAAAGGTCAAATAAGTCCCATTCTTGACATCCCATCTGTGATCTTGGAACCTATGAATGTTAATGCATTGTCTGATATGATGGTGGTTGGCACTCAAATCTAGCCACTATCCCTTCATAGAAATCTAGGATACTAGACTCATTGGCTTCCTTGAGTGCCACTGCCTCAGTCCACTTGGTGAAATAATCTATCGGTATCAGAATCCATTTGTGGCCTTGGATGGAATTTGGATTGATGACTCCAATGAAGTACAACCCCCATTGCATGAAAGGTTGGTCAACTAAGATTGGATGCAATGGAAGTTTTGCTAGCCTTTCCTTGCCTTTGATAAATGCACAATTCTTCCACCTTTTTATCCATGTGTAGTAATCACTAAACACTCTAGGCCAATAATAACCTCCTTTCATGATTTTGAGTGTTGTCACTCTTGTGCAAAATGGGTTCTAGCTACTTCAACATGGAATTCTTCTAGCACTCTCTCCACTTGATCTTTCTCAATGCATCTCAAGAGAATGACATTAATGTCTCTTTTTGAACAAGACACCATCAATAAGGACATATGGGATGGCCTATAGTCTGAAATGCCTTATTTTTTCTTTATTCATCCCATGAGGACACGGACCTATTTTAAGGAAGTTTACCATGTCTTGGGTCCAAGAAGGAGTAGTTACGTCATCACTTCCTTCTTCTTGATCTTCCTGTAGAACAAAAACAACCTCCTTTTCACTGTTTGTTTCATCTTTTTACCTAAGGCTAGTTGCTCACAGAAACCCTTTTCATGGACCAGCCTAGTGACCATGATCTTAATGTTATATTCCATGACACGAGTGATCCATCCTACACGTTTTTCATTCAGGTCCTGCTAAGAAGGAATTCTGTAACTCCCACATGGGAGACCAATAGTTGGATTTTGTTGTTTGAAACCAAATGCTTAAAATTTTCAGTCCTTTGACCACTTCCAGGACCTACTTTCTCAAAGGAGTACTTCACCTCATAATCTTCAGGACTCTGGACTCAAGAAAGCAATTGGTTGATTTGTACTTCTCTCGTCTGCTAAAAAAAAGATTGCAGAAATTGTATATCACTTGCCGAAAGAATACAATATGAAGGGTTTGGTGAAATATAGATTCATAAGAGTTAGGGATTGTGATATGGCTTCTTTGATAGCCTCAAATCTCACTTTTCATTCAGCTTTCCACCTGAATGCTAAGCTCTTCTTTAGCATCAATGTTATTGTCTTAAAAAGGGCAAAAAAGTTTGGAACAAACCTATGGAAAAATTCATTTTTCCCAAGAAGATTTAAAGAGCGTTCTTGTGACTTTGCAATGGTAATTATCTTATTGCTTGAAATCTTTGTTGGTTGATTACCAATCCTTCCTTTAATACAATATGTCCTAGAAGCTTGCCTTCATGGGCCAAGAATATGCATTTTTAGGGGTTCAATGACACCCCAAAACTTGTCCATCTTTTGAACACCTGCCTAAGATGGATAAGGTGTTCTACTACATTTTTGGAAAACACCGTAATCTCATCTAGATAGATCGGTACTATTTTATGATCGGCCCCTTGATTTCCATATCCATTTCCCTTTGAAAAGTGACTCCATCATTGGACAATCCAAATGGAATTTTCTATAGGCATAGGTGGCCCATTCAGTTGTGAAATTTGTTTTGAATTGAACATCTTCTTTCACCATGATCTAGTTGTACCCTTGAGTAACCATCTAAGAGGGAGAACCTTTCTAACCCGGACACTACTTGTAAGATTTCTCCATTGAAGGGAGTGGGTACTGTCTTTGAGAGAGGCTATGATAAAATATCTAAAGTCAACACATATTCTCATTTATTTATTTTTCTTCATGAATGGAGCAGATTTCAACCCAGCTTGAGTGTTTGATTGGAAATATGATACTTGCCTCTATCAGCTTATTCATCTCCTTCTTCATCAAAGGCTCAATATGTGGGTTGACTAGTCTCTGCTTCTACTTGATGGGCTGAGCAGATGGATCTAATTTGATTGTGTGTTGTGCTAGCTTTCGGATTGTACCCTCTTAGGTCTTCATAACTCCTAGGAAACACATGGGAAATTCTTGGAAAAGTTATATAAATTCATACCTTGATTTCTAGGTGGTCACTTTTCTAATTTGAAGTGTTTTGTCTTCTCCAAGCTGGGATTTACTTGAATATTATCCTTTGATATGCATGTTAGCCTTCAAATTTCTGAACTAATCATTGGGATTGAAAATAGATTCTAGTCACTCAAGCCTTTGAAGGAAGCTTGTTTGTATGCAAGCTGTCCTATCTGATTCCCATATTACTTCTCTAGTCTTCTTTGGTTTCAAGCAAAGAATTCATCTTCTTCTTTCAAAAAGTTAATGATATCCTTATCATTTTCGAATACTTTCCAGCATGTGTTGTTATCTGGCACTACTAGCCTCACAACTATATGGATATATGCCTGCTATTTTTCTCATTTGATGTCATCAACCACATCAAACATTTACCCAACTACTGCAAGTTTATAAGCAGCCTCATTCTCATTCCTAGGTATGGACACAATGCTAAATGCCTCGAAATCCTCCATGAGATCCCATACCCTACTCTTGTAGTTCTTGAGAAGGTCATTTTTGACAAAATTTAGTCCTTTGACTTGATTGGCAACTAGTTCACTGTCACCGAACACTTGCAAGTTCTTAATTCCTAGCCCCTTGCCCAACAAAGACCTTTGACTAAAGCCTCATATTCAGCAATGTTATTTGAGCAAGCAAACTAGAATATGAAGGCTGAATAATATCTCATACCTTTGGGGGACATAATCATGGCTCTTCCTCCAACTCCTTGTCTACTCCTTGAGCCATCAAAGAACAATCGCCATACCTCATTGTCATCCTTGTATTCTATCTTAATTAGGTCAGGAAGAGGATGATTCTCTTCATGTAGGTAGTAGAAACCTAGCTCAGATTCTTCCATCTCCCTATAAGGGTCAAAATCATGAATGTTTTTGGCCCTAATCATTGAGATTCAAGTCTAGGATACATCCCACCTTGGTATTTTCTTTAAAAGTGCTTAGGAGTTCTTCTTGATCAAAATACGAGAAATTGACATTACTTGGGCTAGGCACATAATATTCAATATGGTAATCAGAAATAGGTTCATATATAATTGTGTCCTTTGCCCCATACCTTTTCCTCAAGAGCATATGTGACCAATTAGTATAGACAGGTAACCTCGATTTTGTCGGTGAAGTCCCCTGGAAAACACAAAGAAAAATGTGGTGGAAAATCTATGATTGACATGTTTTGCAAAACAATCACATTAGGGCAAGCGTATAGAGTGAGACTCAGATCCTTGATAATTCCCACAATGTTCACTGTTGTCCCATCTAGTTTGACTACTCCTCTAGAGATGAATTCATATTGGAGACCCAACTAATTAGCTATTTGTTTTGGCATCACAAAACTACTAGCCCCAAAATCAATCATACAATTGTGTACCAATTTTTATCCAATAATCAATGAGACATAGAAGGGAGGAGGTCTCATGTTCTTACCTTTTTGTTCTTCATGGTTTCTCCCTGGTTGAACTACATTGGCAAGCACTCTCTCTTGCTGTTTAGGGGGTGATTTGAACTTTACCAATTCTACATGGCAATCTCAGACATGATCCCTCTACCCTAGAATGGCCAGTGACTCCCATAGTGAAATGTTCACACTTGTCTTTTTCATTTGCTCAATAATATTGAATGAGCTATATTTTTGGTGCCCCTTCCAACACACATTCCTTTCTTACACATGGGTTGTTACAACCGGTGCCTGACTGGGTTTGGAAGGTGGCTTGGATAGGTTTTGCATGTTGGCAGTTGTACTTGGAGAACTAGGACCTTGTGGAGTGATGGAAGGTTGAGGGTCACATGAGTTCAGTGGTTGGACCTCTCTAATATTTCTCTTTTAGGAATGTGTATTGATAGCTACAGTTTGATAAGGGAATTGATTCATCCATAGAATTCTTTAGCTTGCCAATTTACTAGCATAGTTTCATTTGGGAGTCCACTTTGTTGAGCTCCTTGTTACTGATCTAACTCTTGGCTAGCTTCTTGTGGCACCATACTAGTTTACACCATCAAGGCCTAATTTGAGAGAACTATTAAAGCACGTTATTGGTTGTGTGGTTGACTACATGGAAAACACCAATAATATTCTTGTGTTATAATGTTCTATGTAGGAACCAATGCCCTTGATGTTGAAGTTGTGTTTGGATCATTTAATGTAAAAGGTGTAGCATCTTGGGGCTTTCCTCGATTCACGGCTATTATTTTACGGTTTGATATGGTGGCCTATTTTATTGATCTTTGGGGTCTAGCTTGATATTGTGCCCAGGGTTGATATGGCCTGAACTCGAGCCTATTGTCTTTCGATGGTCACTAGCTAATTTCCTTGGTTTTGCAGTTGCTTCATCACTTCCTGAAGCTCCTTAGAGGTGTTAGATGATGAAGAGAAAGATTCATTTGAGCTTTGACTACTAGGGGTGGGTGTAGGAGCTAATGTAGGTGTTTGGCTAGTATCTGGGTTTCCTAACTTAGGGTATAGAGGCATGGATGGCCTAGGATCGATTTTCCTATCCTAAATCAAACGGTTCTTAGCCTCTATGGAGAGGCTATAAGTTATAGGTAAGGTTATGCCCCAATTGATTGAATCATCAAAGAAATATAAGAATATAATGCCCTAAGAAAGTATAAGAAGGATCCTTCATTAGTGGGTTTTATTGTTGTTGGAATCTTGTCCAGTGTCTCTACTGGAATCGAGGTTGAAGTCTAGAAGCTACTTGTTTGGGGCTTTTTTGATTGTTGTTAGTTTCTCCAAAAAAATACAAGTTATATCCTTTCTCTCCAAACTAGTTGTGAAGAGTTGTGCATAGCTGATTCCAATTTTGGATAGAGCCTACCTCAAGACTCCTAAACCATTGTGAAGCTTTCCCTTCGAGTGAAGAGGATAAGCAACTTGACTGCAATGTCCATCTCATGAATCTCATGGATTGTAAAGACATTTGTAATATCTTGGACATGATCACCAAGAGAAGTTTGGTTTTCCCTAGTGAAATATGGAATGCTCTTTAATTTTGAAATTGGAACTAGGTTTTATGCATTCAAGGTGAGTGGACTACTGGAAATAAAGTTGACATAAGGATTTGGTTGAGCCATTCTAATTGATCTAAGCACCCTTTTCATTGAATGAATGGTCTACTTTGAGATAAGGTGTTGATAAAGCTCTACTTGTAGAGATAGAGACCTCTGGGATCTTCTTCCTCTTCTCCCTCTCTCTGGGGATAATTCTAGATAGACAAATAGTCTCTCTACTCTATTTCTTGACTATGTTTGTATTATTCTCATGAACTTGTTTGGACTATTGAAACCAGTAGTTTTGTTACTTGTGGAGTCATCGGATGTATGATTTTAAGGCTTCTTAAAAGCTAGAATCACAATAAGTGTACATCAATTCCTACTGTAATAAGATGGAGACTTCTTAGTCCCACCGGGCATGCTAAAACTGTTAGTGCAGAATCACAGCACCCCCAAATGAGTTCCATAATTTTTCTTTTCTAAGGTAGGGTCATTTGGTATGATTGCATAACATTGAACTTTCCCCAAGGTGTGTGACATTTCAAAAATGGAAAAGCTCTCCAGATTAAAGGTTGGTTCCTTATTCACTTGTTTAGGTGCATACGTGAGGATTTGTAGAGGGTCTATCTCTATACCTAATCTAAATATTGCCAAGGAGACATGGATAAAAAAGTATAAGAAATAAGAAATGACTAAACTATGAGGTGATGCACCAAAGGAATGATGAACACTTATTTTGCCAATAGACACAAACCAATAAATTGCATACGATAAACAAGAATAGGTAGCCATATATGTAATGGAAGACCAAATGAAAGAAAAAGAGACAAGAAAGGATCTAAGATCAATCACAGATGTGTTTTATTACTCTGTGGATTGATACAATTCATTACAAAGTAGCCAAGAGGTAGAAATGTATTGTAATTTTAATGGACATGCCTCAACCACACAAATACATTTACCGAGGAAGGAGAAGGGATCCTGTAAAACAAATAATGTCCAACCCTTTACAATGAATCCTTCCCCCATATTTATAGATTCAACCTGAGAGAAGAAAGAGAGAGAGAAGTGGGAAATATATGTTGATGTTCAACCACTGCTATTAATGCTTCTTATAAAATATGCTCCCAAATCCATCTTTACTACATCAATCCTTGGTTTGACATCTTAAAGGAAGAGGAAATGGTGAAATAGATCAAATCTAATCTAGTTGTTGAGGTAAGAAGATCCTACATTGAAATCCTAAAGACATTTCCTCCATTTTTTCACCTAACCTCCTCAAAATTAAATTTTCAGACCTCCATGGCATGGGCGAGGCCGAAATCTTTCCAACGGTGTCAGATTCGCAATATTTTGAGCCCTGAGTCGAAAGATATGCCCCTTTGAAGTTTGTATCGAGTCCGTACAAATGGGCAACAAACAATTTGAAAAAATGGGTCCCCATTTGGATATGGGACACTTGGCACCCTTTTGTTAGTTGGGGAGATGCGCTTAAATTTTTCCCTATGTGCCTTTTGGGAAAAAGGAAAATTTTCACCTTTTCTTCTAACTCTCGGCTTTAGCCTTGACTTAGGCTCAAATGCTCACTTTTTCCCTTGGGGGAGTTCAGCCCATTTTACAACTTTTATCCCTTTGAGATAACAAGGGGCAAAAAAATGACTTTTCCCCAACAACCCACTTTTTCCTGGGACATGTGATGGATCTGGTGCTTGTTTGGAAACCCTTCTCTATTCAACCCTTGAATCAATGCCATTAAGACACTTGGTAGCCTCCTCTAGCCTGATTGACGCATTCACTATTCAACTAACTCTACCACTCTTGGTATAACATGTGGAGGCACCGCGCTTGCTTGAAAACCTAGCCCAAATTTTTCCTTTGGAGGAGCGTCGAGTTGACATTTGTCGGCTTCCACTAATCTGTGGAATTTTCAATAGTCCCTTTTACTTGTTAGACTTTAGGCTACGTGGAAAGCTCGAACTCATTTGGGTCTCCACTTTGAGAAAATTTCTTGGAGATGCACCACACTAACACTTGGCATTCTCCACTTACACATCTATACTTAGCCAATTTTCAAGCCCTCTCTATTCTCCTTTTGACTTTGTTTGACCATTTTCTACATGGAGAGCTGGTGTAAGTTTGAGTCTCCCCTGATCTTCCTTTCCAATTTTACGCCAAGCTGATACTTGGCACCTTCTTTTTAGTTGAAGACTTTTCAACGCCCTTCAACTTCTTTTGGGCTCTATATGCATGGAAGCCTAGCACAAATTTGGGTTTCCCTTTTTGGATTCACCTTTGGAGAAGCACCGTTAGGACACATGGCTCGTTCCATCACCTCTTCCATACTTAGTCATTTTTAGGCCTTTTCTTGAACCGTTTCGAGCCCGAGTACTTTGGAGTGGTTTGGGTGCCCCATTCCTTTTCACAGTTTCTTACCACTTTTTGGGCTCTTTCTAGTTTTTTGACATCTTTATTTTTCTTTTGGTGAGACTTTTTGGGGTTAATTATGATATTAGATCAAGATAACCCCACAAATATAAAGTTATGATACCATAATGAGGGACCTATTATCACTTACTACTATCACTCCATCTAGAGTTACATCCATCTACCTGGATTGGAGATGTCTTGCATCAACATAGCTCCATCAAGGAACAAGGATAGGACATTTGCATCTCACTTCATAGGGGGAGGGATTTTATTCTATTCCATCCACACATTCTATTACATTTTCTACACATAGTTATTTCTCACTACCTCACAAAGTGTGACTAACACAAGAGTAACCTAGGTCATTTCTACACATACTAGAACATACAACTACATCATGTCTCGAGATGTAGTACAACGCTTAGTTACTAAGTCCACCATTTTGGCAAGTGAGGTCAGTCTAATACCTTCCTATGTATTATTATTTTTTAGTGTTTGATTTTTTTTTGGGGTCTTATAGGTTTATCTTTTATCTTGGAGCATTAACGACATCTCGTGAAGGACTCGCACATCAAGGTTCCATTTCATCCTATGGCTCTATAAAAATAGTTTTTCAATCCTTTACACAGACCAAGGAACCAAGATTGTAAACCAAATCAATCGCAGACACCATAGTTCTCCTCCAAGCGCTCTAGTCTAGCTAGATCCTCAATATCCATCATTTTCTAGACTTCTACAAAACTATTCATTCTCCTAATTTTTCCAGTCATCTATGTGACACTCTTCGAGAGATATCTATTATCAGCTAAGTTCTTTCCTCACTCTCTTTTACATATTAGGGTTAGCATTTCCTTTTGCATAGTTCTTTAGCTCATTTAGATTCTTAGATAATGCATTTATTTATTTTATTATAGTTTTTCATAGCTTAGATTAACTATCTATATACTACATAGTTATTCCATTTTTAGTTAATCACATAAGGTTCACATCAATGTATTACTCAAATTATGTAAGCTAAGACAATGACCTAACTACAGTAAGAAGAAACAAAAAAAGATAGGCATACTCAAAAACATGGCCTTTTAATATTTTACATGTTTATTACATTTAGTTGTCCATTATATGAACTTATATTTTTCTAGTGAATTAAAAACATAAGGTGTAAAATTTCCTATTTTTCAAACTTCAATTACTTTATTTCATATAGCATTATTCTTTAAAGGAGAATGTACTATTGGTTCCGTTCTTAAATTTCATTAATTATCCATATCTCATTTGTTAATCGAATTCATTTTAAACAAATACAAGTCTCCTAATACTTTTTCTTACATTAAAGCTTTATTTCTGAAAATATGTTTAGCTAATGTTGAATTTTACGCTCATTACGAAATGAAACTAACATGAAGGTGACGGGGAGGAAATCTTATGAGTTAAAGGAGATGAAGGTTCAAGTTACCCCTTTCCTTAAATTTCCCTCAATTAGATCAAATTTATTCTCCTGTTATATTTAGTATAGTTCAAAATTTAATTTAAGAATTTAACATTTAGATGTCATGAATTTTTGTTATTATATAAGAGTTTGTATTGACTCAAATTCTTGATATCTCCAAGAACAATTCATATTCATTCCTAACAACAAGAGAATGCCTAAATCAATTATAAGGAATTCAAGTATAACTTTATTCCTAAAGAAATATATTATTTTTTAACATTTCCATTACACTTACATGGTTACTTTGGTCTCTTATTAGTGTCCCTTTCTGTGAAAATGAGTTTCAAACTATTTACTTAAAATCCTTAAGAATACATGATTAGAAGCATTTTAAACTATGCATGAATCACAAGTGATTCATGTTCAAGAAAAGAGCTTGTATTTCAGTATTATATGATCCTATATGGGACATTTTCTGTATACTAAATATCATAAAAGGACATAGCTAGGGGTTATAGGACAAAGTTTTTAGTTTCCCCATTTTTCTTAAGTAAACATCTTCCAAAAATAATTTCATTTGCTAAGATTTAGTTACAATTTCCACCCACAAGTTAACATCTTAATCAACCGAGGTTTACCCTTTACTGTAATTCCAATTGCATTCAGGGCTCTACAACTAACTATAGATTAGTTTAAGGTGTGAAAACATATTTATCGCATAAAACCTTCGTAAAATACCAACGTGTTATGTTGTTATTAGCCAAGGTAAAAAATTATCTTTGAGGAACTGAAGAGATCATTAATAAGATTCCAATGCATAGGATAGAGATCATTAATAAGATTCCAATGCATAGTACAACTAGTTCACTAACTCCCCTTGTGTCATCTAGATCCCACAAAGATTTCATTCAATGATGAAATTAATCGTAGATCTAACTTAATAATAAATCGGAGGTCCACTAGGATACCAAGGAAGTGTTAGTTCTAGTTACCCGATATATGGAAAGGTCCCACCACATATTCGTTACTTCTAACAAAGACTCTTAAGTTATAGAAATCATATTTTGAAGATGTTTCTTAGGTTTAGTACAAGAAGTCTATTTGTGAGGGTTAAATTTTTTTCTTAAGAAGTTGGCATTTTGCAAACTTGGATGTGACTAGATTGAGAGAGATTGTAAAATAAGGTTAAATACTAACTTCATTTATATGTTTTAAGAATAATAAGTTACTACCAAACATTTTGATTTTTTGTATGAACTATAATAAATATCCAGAAAGTAATTTCTTCGATCATATAAATCATAAGAAGAACATTTAAATCAAAATGAACTTAACACCCGTGAAATAAACAGTACACATATTACCCGTTTGCATTGTCAATTATCTTCCTTTTTTTCTAGAAAACATAGTTTTTCCTACATTAATTATGTGTCACTCCTACTAGTA
Source organism: Taxus wallichiana var. yunnanensis (assembly GCA_018340775.1). Taxonomy (NCBI): domain Eukaryota; kingdom Viridiplantae; phylum Streptophyta; class Pinopsida; order Cupressales; family Taxaceae; genus Taxus; species Taxus wallichiana. The sequence goes on along the minus strand of CM031244.1, from coordinate 689,104,498 downwards.
TTCAAAGTTTAGGTTTAAAAAAAGCATATACAAACCACATAGTTTTCTAGGTATAATGCTTCAAACATAAGAATCCAAGAGGAAAAATGGTATATTAACTTCTATCTAACATTTGTAATGTATATTCATGTACAATATTTCAATGTCATCTCACTGATTACATCCTATCACACTCTCAATCCTTTTTGTTCAAAGTACCGCATCCCACATAGGGTCAGTCCTAGGACTGGTATAGAAATCCCTTAAACTCAAGCATTAAATAAAACATTCATCATTTAATTTAATTCAAGAAAAGGTAAAGAAATAGATAGAGACGCATGGAGAGAGAGAGGTCATTTTATCACACATTCACATTTTCACATTCCTTTGTACTTTTCTCTTTCAACTGTAAGGAGAGTAAGGAAGAGAAAGAGTCTAGAATTCATTTTATTTTCTATTCACCTTATCTTAACCACATAAATCACATATCCATTTATGGATTATCTCAAATCCATATAAATTTTTAACCCATTTAAATTTTCAAAACTAATCAAAATGTCATAATTATTTCAAAAGAGAGACAAGGAAAGAGAGAGAAAACAATATAGTTTCCAAAAACCATTCATACAAGAAATTGACAAATTCCTACTTTATAAAGTACAATACTACGTTCGAAAATATTCCATGAGTAGTTAGAAGTCAAACGGGGACCTCAAAATGTTGGTCTAGCTATAGTTTCAATATTGTGAAAGTTGACCACAATGGATAAAGTACGTATAAAAAAGGCCCTGAACACGCTCATTTTAACTTCAAACACAAATTTTATTGATTCCTACTTACTCACAAGTTTATAGAAAATTCATCACATCTGATGGAAGTCAATTATAATGAGTAAGGATCACGATACCAAGGCAATTCCAAGGTTGTTTATTGTAATAGTGTTAGAAAATCTTGTTGCATAATGACTAGTGGGGCCCAAAACCCACTTGAAAAACTAACCTCTAAAAGTTTTTTTGTCTAACTGAAAGTTGGTTACAATTCTCCTTTTCACATTCTAGATGTAGATGGAGGTGTCTTTATATTTCACCCAATCGAAATGACAATTACACACAAACACCGATCGTATTTTCTTAAGATGGAAACATTATCTTTATGTGAATTAAATGTTAAGTCAGACTCAAAACGCGTCATGTTAAGATATTAAATTTAATTCCTTATCTCATTTAAGGGCCTTTATGATGTCTTGGGTTGACATGGATGATATAAGAGATTTTAATATCTAGTACAACTTGGTTTGGCCACCCATGTGTGTGGTTTTCAAGATAAATTTTATGCTATGTTTTAAATGTGTTTTCGAATAGGGTAAAAGTGAAATCACACATACAATTTGAATCTTAAACTATCCAAAAAATATATTTTAAAAATATAGAAAGAAAATAAAAGAAAACATGAAGTGAAGAAGTGTGTATTTTACTACGAGAGGAAGGGAGATCCATACATTTTTCTTGATACTTACTACAGGCATCAACTAGAGTATTTTCACCATTGATCTTGAGTGACAAAAAGAATTTAGTTGAAACTTTCTAATTCCATTTCCACAAATCCATTTCATGCATATAGAGCAATTATGTCATTCCATGGGACCATTTTGCATCACAAAATAGACCAACGTGATTGTTTTGATACTCTTATTTCTATTCTTGTCTCCAATCAATGAATCACACACCGCCTCAATTAATCTAAATTCATTGCTTAGCCATATTTATGTCTAATGTAATGCTACTAAATATATGATATGCTTCGGGGCCTTTTGAATTAATAGAAGCATGATAAACTACAAATTGCATTTTTTTCCATGTGAAAAATATATCAAAAAGAATATCCTATCTATCCTTGCACCACACACTTATCACAAAATATCCTTTCTCATCATAGCTATAAATTGTTACTATTGGCCTAACACTATCACACAATTTTGTGACTCTTTATGTTTACTCAAAATCTTTGTCAGCAAGAATCATTTCATGTATACACCTTTTCGTGTGAGTAAGATCAATGCAAAACTACATTTATGGTACTTTTATGTCTTTATCTCTTTTGATAACCTTAGATACAATTTTTTTATTTTTGAAATCACCTCTACATCATGAATTGTTGCACCTATAGATTTATTATTATTATACAAAATCTAAGAAACCCTTGCGTTATGTGTACACACCTTAGACTCAACAAAATTATTTCCCAAGTTTGTAAGAACAAAAATACTTTAGGAAAGTATCCATGGCATGTCCGTGCCTTTCATTTCAATTTTTTTATGCTCCGATACAACCTCTACTACAATATATCTCCTTAAAAACATCCACCGATACATGGAACTCTTTCAAAAAATTCATGTTTTTGGTACCTATATCCGTGATTTGCATTCAAGCATAAAATAACATTTATAGCTACATCCACCATCCCGATTCAAAGAACCCAATTGAATGCGGACTAGGAGAAATGCGGTGGAAAAGGTGAACTTATTTGGTAGCCACATGTATGTTGCATTTGTGAACTAGTAACAATGATTCATAAATATTCCCATTCTTTGCTCAGACATTCCCTACAAAAATTCAAATCATTTCCTTCTCTGAGATCACATTTCTCTAAGGAATTTTTTTTCAGTACATGTTCCCTAACATGTGCATCCACATTTTACAACATATCTACAAGAAAATACGATTTATGAAGAGAAATCTAAAATAAAACTCTCTTTTATCTTTGACAAGTCTCCATGCCAACTCAAAAGCTCATAATTTTATATAGGAGAAAAGAATACGAGAAGGGTTGAACAAATTTATTTGATTCCCCCTTTAAAAACTCCTTTTTCATACCTTTCGAATGAGCACTCGACCAATATCAAAATTGACAACAAAAACTAGTTTCTTGTATACGTTGACTAATGAGGATACATAATCCAAAGCTCCCATTTCAACACGTACCAAAATAATGAGGATATTGTCTTCAGCCCAACCCAAATGTGGTTTCTTATAACATAATTTTTGGCATTTATTCCAATGCAAAAAGTCCATAATATCTCTCGACATGATAGAATTATTTATTATTATTATTATCATAACTAAGATTTCACATTTCTGAATTGAAAATGATCTGGTTGATAAGTGTTTATGATATGAGATCTAAGGTTTACAATGACACCCAAGATGTAATTGGTGAGAACTCATAATGTTAGGAAAATTATCGCCACTAAAATTTGTCGCTAGTATTATTAGAGACCAATAAGGAGAGATCATTTTATCACACATTCACATTTTCACATTCCTTCGTACTTTTCTCTTTCAATTGTAAGGAGAGTAGGAAGAGAAAGGGTCTAGAATTTATTTTATTTTCTATTCACCTTATCATAACCACATAAATCACGTATCCATTTATGGATTATGTCATATCCATATAAATTTTTAACCCATTTAAATTTTCAAAAATAATCAAAATTTCATAATTATTTCAAAAGAGAGAGAAGGGAGAGAGAAAACAATATAGTTTCCAAAAACCATTCATATAAGAAATTGACAAATTCCTACTTTATAAAGTACAATACTACATTCGAAAATATTCCATGAGTAGTTAGAAGTCAAACGGGGACCCCAAAATGTTGGTCTAGCTACGGTTTCAATATTGTGAAAGATGACCACAATGGATAAAGTACGTATAAACAGGGCCCTGAACACGCTCATTTTAACTTCAAACATAAAGTTTATTAATTCCTACTTACTCACAAGTTTATAGAAAATCCATCACATCTGATGGAAGTCAATTATAATGAGTAAGGATCATGATACCAAGGCAACTCTAAGGTTGTTTATCGTAATAGCGTTAGAAATCTTGTTGCATAATGACTAGTGGGGCCAAAAACCCACTTGAAAAACTAACCTCTGAAAGTGTTTTTTTCTAACTAAAAGTTGGTTACAATTCTCTTTTTCACATTCTAGATGTAGATGGAGGTGTCTTTCTATTTCACCCAATCAAAATGACAATTACACACAAAAATTGACTGTATTTTCTTAAGATGGAAACATTACCTTTATGTGAATTAGATGTTAAGTTGGACTCAAAATGTGTCATGTTAAGATATTAAATTAAATTCCTTATCTCATTTAAGGGCCTTTTATGATGTCCTGGGTTGACATGGATGATATAGGAGATTTTAATTTGCGATACAACTTGGTTTGGCCACCCATGTGTGTGGTGGTTTTCAAGATAAATTTTATGCTATGTTTTAAATGTGTTTTCGAATAGGGTAAAAGTGAAATTGCACATACCAGTTTAATCTTAAACTATCCAAAAAATTATTTTAAAAATATAGAAAGAAAAGAATAGAAAACATGAAGTGAAGAAGTTTGTATTTTACTACGAGAGGAAGGGAGATCCATACATTTTTCTCGACGCTTACTACAGGCATCAACTAGAGTATTTTCACCATTGATCTTGATCGACAAAAATAATTTAGTTGAAACTTTCTAATTCCATTTCCACAAATCCATTTCATGCATATAGAGAAATTACGTCATTCCACGGGACCATTTTGCATCAAAAATAGACCTACGTGATTGTTTTGAGACTCTTATTTCTATTCTTGTCTCCAATCAATGACTCACACACTACTTTAATGCTTCTAAATTCATTTCTTAACCATATTTATGTCTAATGTAATGCTAATAAATATATGATACACTTTAGGGCCTTTTGAATTAATGGAAGCATGATAAACTACACATTGCATTTTTTTCCATGCGAAAAATATATCAAAAAGAATATTCTATCTATCCTTGCACCACACACTTATCACGAAAATATCCTTTCTCATCACATCTATAAATTGTTACTATTTTCCTAACACTATCACACAATTTTTGACTCTTTATGTCTACTTAAAATATTTGTCAACAGAATCATTTCATGTATACACCTTTCAAAGTGTGAGTAAGATCCATGCAAAACTACATTTATGGTACTTTTATGTCTTTATATCTTTTGATAACCTTAGATACAATTTTTTTATTGTTGAAATCACCTCTAGATCATGAATTGTTACACCGATAGATTTATTATTATTATACAAAATCTAGGAAACCCTTGCGTTATGTGTCCACACCGCAGACTCAACAACATTATTTCCCAAGTTTGTAAGAACAAAAAATACTTCAGAAAGTATCCATGGCATGTCTGTGCCTTTCATTTCATTTTTTTATGCTCCGATACAACCTCTACTACAATATACCTCCTCAAAAACATCCACCAATACGTGGAACTCTTTCAAAAAAATTCATGTTTTTGGTATCTATATCTGTGATTTGCATTCAAGCATAAAAGAACATTTATAGCTACATCCAGCCATCCTAATTCAAAGAACTCATTTGAATGCGGACTAGGGGGAATGCGGTGGAAAATGTGAACTGATTTGGTAGGCACATGTATGTTGCATTTGTTGAACTAGTAACAATGGTTCATAAATATTCCCATTCTTTGTTCAGACATTCCCTACAAAAAATTCAAATCATTTCCTTCTCGAGACCACATTTCTTTAAGGAAATTTTTCAAAAATTACATGTTCCCTAACATGTGCATCCACATTTTACAACATATCTACAAGAAAATAAAATTTACAAAGAAATATATAAAATAAAACTCTCTTTTATCTTTGACAAGTCTCCATGCCAACTCAAAATCTCATAATTTTATACAAGAGAAAATAATACTAGAAGGGGTTGAACAAATTTATTTGATTCCCACTTTAAAAACTCCTTTTTTCATACCTTTCAAATGAACACTCGACCAATATCAAAATTGACAGCCAAAAACTAGTTTCTTGTATGCTTTGATTGATGAGGATACATAATCCAAAGCTCCCATTTCAACACGTAAGTAAAATATACGTACACAAGCTGGAAACATGCGAGGATATTGTCTTCACCCCAAACCAAATGTGGTTTCTTATAACATATTTTTTTGGCATTTATTCCAATGTAGAAAGTCCATAATATCTCTCGACATGATAGAATTATTTATTATTATTATTATCATAACTAAGATTTCACATTCTGAATTGAAAATGATTGTGGTTGATAAGTGTTTATGATATGAGATCTAAGGCTTCCAATGACACCTAAGATGTAATGGTGAGAACTCGTAATGTTAGAAAAATTATCGCCACTAATTTTTTTCTCTTGTATTAATCGAGACCAATAAGGAGAGGCACTACTGAGACACCTCAAAGAATTTTCCTTCTAAAATTGATCTCAAATTTCAAAATATAACATGGACACAACCTCTAGACTATGAATTTTTACCTTTCAGATGTAAAGATGTTTCACTTTAGGACATACCAATGTTTATTGTTGGATGACAAAGAGTAAAAATGAGAGAGCCATTTGGTGGAAAAATTCCCTCCTAGAACATTTTTTCTTTAATACCGAGGGATATTTAAATTCAAATAGATATTTCGAGGAAGTGGCCGAATCAATCATTAAAAATCCACTTAAATAAATTTCAATTGAAGGAAACAATGAAAACTTCAATGATGAAATTCTAACGAACAAAAATGTTGAACCAGTTTCTAGAAAAGCGGATGAGGAAAATGTTCCTCCTCTCTTTCCTTTAAAAATAGTACATATCATCTTATGGAATATCTTGAAGTTATTCTTCTGTTGAAGAGGTTTTAAAAGGGTGGGAAATGGTATATAACAAAAAATTTGGTTCTCCTACCTAGTTTTCTCATTCATCATTGGGCATTTGTTTCTTTTTGCATCTTATTGTGATTAAAGTATTATCTCAGATTTTAGTCTTTATTTGTACCTAGGTATAGCCATAGTAAAAAAACCACCGATTTAACCTATCTAAAAAAATCATATACATATTACAAAACTTTAAATTAACAATAAATATTCATTGATATTCTCTTATATATTTCGACATTTTTATATAATCATTTGTTTACTTCAACAAGTTTCTTTACATTGGTGACGCATTACTTTTCTTATTTTAGACAAAAGAACGTGAATATTAATTATATGAATTCTTATCCCTCATTTACCATTTTTATTATCTTAGTATATATGGGTGCATTCCCATTAAAATAGAGAAATATATAGACTCATAATTTGTTTATGCTTGATTAACTAAAATTGGAATAAATTGAAGGAAATAATAATCCTAGTTAATCTAATTAGGAGGAGAAAAAGATGTATAATTGTAGTAAATAACATAAACTAGATGTAAACAAATATGCTAAGTAAAATAAAACCCTAGATGTGCAAGAGAGTAGAGAGAAATGTCTTAGATGATTGTTGTAGATGGTCATACAATGTCCGTAGTTCTAAGAATAAAATATGCAAGTGAAGACGAACACTCAAGGACCCTATGAAGGGCAGATCTAAAGGATGTAAAGTAACTCGGGGTTCTGGGAGTTTCATTGGGCACCCCTAGGTGTCATGGTCTACAATATGGGCACTCGAAAACTGTAAATGCTAGAAACCTGTAGTTGGTATGGTTGCAAGCTAGTTATGAACCTTCTATTTTTGTCATGTTGGATCTACTTGATGATCTCTAAAATGACCTGGAATGTAAAGAGAAGTATCAAACCCTAAAAAAATAAAAGATGCATATGAGTGTGTCAGACTGACCTTAGCCACAAAACTATTAGACTTATTGCTTAGTGTTGCACTACATTTTGGACCCAAATGTAGTTCTAATGTGTGTGTGCATTTCATGTCTTAGGTTCTCTCATGTCATTCACACTTTGTGAAGTAGCAAGCAATAATAATTATAGAAAATGTAACTAACATGTGTGAATGGAATAGAATATAATCCCTTCCCCTTATGAAGTGTGTGTGATGTAGATCTCCTAGGCTAGATGCATGAAACTATGTAGATACGAGTGATACAATGGATGCAACTATAGATGGAGTGATAGTAGTGTGTAGTGTTATCACCAGGACCCTCATTATTGTCTTATAGCTTTATATTTATAAGGCTCTCAAGCTTAATTTCATAATTCATCCCAATAAGGATGAGAAAAGGATAATGATGAAAAATGTCTAGAAAGGCCCCAAAGAGAAGTGAAAAGGGATGTGCATAGATTAGGGCACCTAGAGTGGGACTAGACGCCTGTGTGGTGTACTAGTATAGCTGTGGTGGCCTGATTTTGGGCAAGAATGATGGGGTAATTGTAAAATGGGTGGATAAGTGCAAGAAAATATGAGGGAATGATGAAATAAAATATTAAAAAACATGGGCAAAAGTTGGGATTAATTAGTACTTGTTCCACTCTCGAGAACCTTCTAAATAGTAGTATAAGACCAGCCAAATTATGTACAAAGTGCATAATTTTGTGTATACATTTTTCCCCCACTTCATGTGGGTGAGCGGAAAGCTCATTAAAATAAACTGTAACACGCACAATATTCTACTCTCAAATAAAAATAAAAACTAATAATTTAATAGTCAAAATTACGGTAAATTTTTTTCTTTGTTTTAAAAGGGTTTGCAAGGTTAGACATTATCAAAATTAATAAATTTTCTGATTAAGGTTTCTACACGACTTGCGGAAGTTGGAATTAAATTAATAATTAAATATTATTAATTTACTTCCTAAAAATATTTATGGTTTAAAACATTTACCAAGTTCCATTATTTTACTTAATTACCATGCACCAAGTTTACTTTATTTCCTATAACAAAAGTTTAACTATTTTGTCTAGCCACTAAGTGGCCCCATTCACCCCATTACCCATGCACCTTTTATTTAAATTTCATTCCCACAAAAATACCTCCCACTTAAGTGATGTAGGGTTTAATCTGAGCCATTAGATCAAATCTATCCTAGCCATTGGATTTGGGTTGCCCTAAATATCCTTATAGGTTTATTTTTATTTCTATTTTCCCAATTTCATCCTCATTTGTTCATTCTTGTTTTGCAGGTTTGGAAGAGGAGAAAGAGGAGAAGCCATGAAAGCAAGAAGTGAAACCATGGAGAAATTTCCTTGGTTCTAGTTGCAAATGGAGAAATCTTCCTCCATTCTTCTCTTCATAGTTTAGTTTATTCAAGGGTTTTCTACATAGAAGGTTCCTCATTTTCTTATTGTAGAGATTCCATTGTGAATCTAGTTTTGTTATTTAATATATACATTCTTTGAGTTCAATATTTGGGGAAACCAAATTTCATTAGATCTAATATATTTTACACATTTGGATTCCCATAAGAAGATTTATATGCTTAAACAAATGAGTTTGATCATTTACTAGTTGTTTGTAGTTTAATCTTGAAGTTTTAAACTTATATTTTCTTTAAATTCAATACGTATTTTTCACAGTAGTTTTTTTTTTTTTTCTGTCAAAAGTGACTAAACCGCTGCCCTAAGTAGTCCACTGAGTCCTGTCACCACCACCCTACCTAGTGGGTGGTTCATCGACCTCCACTCTGTGTTGGGAGGTGGTTCTGAAATTGCTCCCTTTGCACATGGCGGTTCTGTTTCCCAAAAACATAACCTTAAATTCAAGAATTTTTCAAACTATTTTCTACTTAGGTTGGTTTCTAAGGAAACATTAACTTTAATTAAGGTGTCTACAATTCATTAGTTGATAGGTTGATGTCATATCTTTGTTTCATGACTTAAATTACCAAGTACATAGCTTTTCCATTGCAATAGTGTATAAAAACAATTACAAGATTTCCTTTTCAATAAAATTACTTATAAGCTCTAAAAGAGAGAAAAGAAATTCAACCAATTACTAAGTACCATTTCTTTTCTTTACACAAAAAAGTGATAGCCATTCCAACAAGGAAAGTCAAGCATAGATTTAGTACGTCTTCTTTCACCCTTTTTAAGAAAACAAAACTTGATAATAAAATCTATAAGAACTTCTATTTTTACAATAATACAATTTTTAACAAGGCAACAATACACCCCCTTTTTCTCAAGAGCATAGTTCATTTTTCTTTCAATACAAAATTTCTTCTTTCCAACAATATGAAAGAATAAGTTACAAGTTACAAATTTCACTATTTCAACATTGAAACAACATTTCAAAGGTGCTTCTTTTGGCTCCAACATAGCATGACTCCTTCAAAATTCATTTTTTTCTCTTCCACCTCAAATTCTTCAAATCATGGTTCACAATACAAGGAAATGGGTATAGGTGATGCTCTCCACCCAACCTATAATCCAATAAGAGGATAATCCATCCTCTTATTGGCCCCCGAGCCCCAACCAAAGAACAATAAGGGGTATTATGCAACATTTGAAAAATTTCACACAAGGCTTCCACAACATGCATTCCACAAAATAGCACATTCAAATAACACATTCAAACAATACACTCAAATAATACACTCAAACAATATTACAAATTTCTCAACAAGCACAAAGGAATGAAAAAAAAAAACTGAAAAGGAGTAATGGAATATGGACACCACATCCTTTTATCTCCCAAGTGATGTAGGAGTTCCACCCAAAAGCCTCCATTTGCATAACACAAAACATAATCAAATCCTTATTTCTATAATTACAAATATGCAAAATATATCCATGTTATCCTTTTCACTCCCCATAGGTGGAACTCAAACTCACACTCCCTCCAAAATGCATGCCTCACATCTCCCTTTCCCTCCCCAATGGTCCCATAAATCCATCTCCCAAACACAACTTAAGGAAAGCTACCCATTCACAATCAAACATAAACAACACTCATTAAATATACAAACAAACACAATTTCTATATCAAAACACTTTAATAAAAAATGCAAAAAGAGGAGATCCTACCTCTCCATCAAGCTTCCAATTCCTTTGCTCAAAAATATTTATAATCCTTCACACAAAGTTCAATCCAAGATGCAACTCCAATAGAAAACTCCAAGTATGAAAACCAAGACAAATTTTCAAAAGTGCAAGAGAAACAAATCAGGAAAGCAACCAAAAATCCATCAAAACCATCCAATAAATAGAAAAGGGATGTGTGGATGATGAGGTGAATCCATGTAGGATGCTACTTCATCATCCCTCCATTCAAACACACAAGTCAAACACCAAACCCAAAGAAATTAAATGAACATGTAAGACTTATGACATGCCCACATGACACTCCAACTTGCACACCATGCTAATCAAGGAAAAACTTAAATGTGGTAAGTAACAAGTGCAATTATTGACCCTTTTTACACTCAAAAATGCATTAAAATGGTCAAAATATGTCCCATACTTCATAAGTAGGGTTGGTAGGAGAGTTTGAGATGTGAGGGACAAGGTTAACTTGTCCCTCAAGTCTCTAAAAGTGGCCAACAAGGCCAAATTAGAATTTGGGAAGGATGGTGGAGTACACACCACCTAAATACATTTAATTAAATTCACATCATGCAACAAACAAGGAATATCTACCCAATTTATTGCCCACATGTCATATCTTCCTTCTTAATTTAAATTTGAGCTAAATTAGTTAATTAATATACATTAGAAAGTGTTAATAAAGTAACAATATTTCTCCAAATAGTTAAACACATGCACAACAAATTAATTACAAAATTAAAAAAAGGAAACACATTACACCCATTTCTAGATAAATGAGGTTACCCCCCTATGGGAACCTCCTAACAAAGCATGAAACAATGCAACATATCATTATACACAAGTTGTCAAATTTTGACCATGTTGCACAACACCCGACATCCTTTTGTGGTTGGTCCCCTATCCCCTTTTGATGTATGTGTTATCAAAAATTCACCTCCAAGGTAATTTTGATAATCGCACAATTTCTTTAGGCTTGAGCAAGGAGAAATGGTTTAAGGAAAAATTTAGGTTTTGATGAATCCCTTTGCTTTTCTTTAACTTCCCTATCCAAAGAAAAATCCAAGAAATTAGCAAAAATTACAAAAATTTTTAAAATGAAGTCAAGGGCCTGTTTTAGTGCAAATCGGGTCCTGAGCCTATGGATGGAACTGATGTGGGTTGTACGAAGGTTCATCGCATTCAAGTTTGAGGTTGAAACGCTAAAGTAATAGTGGTTTGTTGAAATATCAAATTTGTGCATCCTAAGCCGCATAAGAACATGCGGGACAGTCCGGGCCGAAATCGCCAATTTTTCTAAATGAGAGAAAAAATTAGTATATTGCGGAGATGGTAGGAAAATGTCTAGGAAGGTCAGGCCAAAAATTATGAAATAGCCACAAGCAAGGGAAATGTGGAAAAGGAAGAAGTTTTTGTCCCACGTGGTCTACGGGAAAGCTAGGAGAAAAGAACATGTGGACTCTAAAAATCTGAAATCACCATACTAAAATGAAAGTGTGTGGAGCAAAAGACAACAACCCTCATGTCCCAATCAATGGAAGACACACAAGAAAAAAACCTGAATTGGGTGTGCGGAAGAATGATGCCCGAACATCTCTTTGGACACTTGTGTAGCTTGGACCCGAAATCACCAAAACATCCACACAAAGAAGGAATTGAAAAAGGTGGAAAATCCTTGCCCAAATGGTTTGAGTGCTGCGGGGACATGAGTTATCCAATAACTCGCAATACCCAAAATACAAAGGAAAAGTCATCACCTGGACATAACTTTTGACCGAGAGCTCTATTTTTCACAAAATTTGACTTTTTAGAAAGGGCACGACATCCCGTACGCCAAAAAAGTTGGATTTGTTTTTTAATGAGGGTAGATATGTGAAAATAAATGAAACATATCTAGATCCAAGAAATTAAATTCCATGCCCCATAAAATGCAAGAAATCCCTGGCAAACTCGAAAATGGTGCTCACACTCAAAAAACCATAACTTTTGCAATTCTTAATGAAATCACACACAATTGGTCTTGTTGGAATTGTGATTCGAGACCGATACTTAGCAGTTAGGAAGTGTAGAAATTAATTAAGTTTTGATGCTGATTTTGATGAAAATGTGGCCAGGTTTAGAATAGTGTTTTAATTGGTAGTTGGGATGCATTTAATGAAGCATGTGCATAAATTTTTCACTGCTGCTAGTTATGGAACAACATGGGGAGACTTTTTCAAGAAAAAAACCATCATTTTATGTCATTTATGACATCTTTCAAGTTGTTGGAAGGTAGATTTTGGAATTTTCATTTCTCCCTTTCTCTCTCCTCTCAGAACTGTATAAATGAGAATGTTGGGATCATTGTAATGGGGGGATAGTTTGTGTATAAAAACTCTATCAAAATTGATTTTGTGAAGCCAATGTGTCTGAGCCCTTCAAAGTGGACTCCATGCATGGTGATCTACACCTTTGTTTTGTAATAGATTGAATTATGCATATAAATGAAGCATTAGATGCATTTTTTTGGATTTATCTTCCCATGTTGTGTTTTTTTGCATTCTTATTGCCCTTTCAAACTCATTACAAATATATTTTGTCTACTTATTCTCTTGTAGGGATTCATTATAATTATGTGCATGAAACCTTGTTGTGAGTGCAATTGGTAGGTTGTGGAGAACTATCATCACCCCTTCTAGTATGCACTTGGCTTCTACTTTTTCACACATTAGAAGACTATTATCATACCCTCATTTTCTGGTGTATCTTTTATTTAGTGTAGGATTTGTTTTCATGCAATCTCTCTCCCTAGTCCCTTGGAAACTTAGATTAGGACAAGATAGTTTTTCATGCACTAAGATTAGATTTTGGAAGGTAGTTTAGGAGAAAGAATCAACTTTCTCGGAGGTCTATCTCAAGTAGAAAGTCCCACAACTTGGAGATATCAACCATGCTACCCAATCACACCGTGAGCTCAAGCACACACACTTATGCAAACCAGAGGGTATTATGATTCAATGATAACAATATGTGATCAAATGTCCTAAAAAAACATAACACCTCTCTCGGCCTTATGGCTGGATCAATAACATCAAGAATAATATACATATGTGAATCAATAATCATCATAAAAAATTAGCAATTCTATCATCTATCATCATATAAATTTAATTTAATTTTAACATCCACAAAATCATACTTCTTACTCAAAACATATAACATAGGTAATACATCGGAATACAACATGTTAGTATAAAATCAAGATATAAACACTCATCATATATAATTGTCTATTAGTGTCATCTAGTGTATCATAATCAAAGTGTAAATCACAACATGTCGATAGTCCAAATATCCGCATAGTCCATCATCTACTAATCAAGATATAATAATCAAAATGTCTAAGTATCCATCAAATAGTAATAACATCATAATGAAATAGTGTCAAAGAGGAGTGGGCACTACATCCCCTCCCCTTAGAATCGACTTCCTCCTGGAAGTCACTGAAATAGGTGTTGAAACTAGGCCCATAACAAAGTAGCATACTCCCATGTGGCTATAGTCTCATCATACCTATTCCACTAGACTCATACCTAGTCAATCTCGTGTCCTCAAAGGCCCAGGGTCTTGCGATTTGTGATTTCCACAGTGCTCCACAATCACTTTTCTCTTCTTCCACACCTGCAATCTAGTTCAATCTAATATACAAGAGGGAGATAGAATGTATCTCGTAAAAAAATAAACATGAAACACATTGTGGACATGAGAAAAGCTAGGTGGTAAGGTTAGATGAAAGGGTGACCCACTCCAAGATCTTGAATGGACCCATGAATCTAGGAGTCAATTTAGAGCCTTTTTCATAATGGATAGGTATATTATGAGGTCTGAGATGAAGAAACACCTTCATGGCCACCTCATAGATGCAATCAACTCTCCTCTAATTTGCATATTTCTTCTATCTATAATGTGCGTCGTGTAGTATTTTTCTAATCAAAATAACCTACTACTCCATATCTTGTAACAAAGCTAGCCAAGGAGATACCGGTTCCTTCAATATGTCCCAAGTCGGTGGTGTCTTATACTCCCCGCCATAAATTTCTGAAATGGATCCATACCAATAGAACTTTGAAAGATGTTATTATAAAAACTCCACCAAGTACAAATACTCCTCCCACCTCGACTTATGCTCTCCGTGGCGTACATCCAAAGCATTTCCTCTAAAATATGATTCATGTATTCCATGTGTCCATCTCGTGTCTAGATGATATGTTGTAGTGAAGTTGATACTAATCCCAACGGCATGCTGCATGGTAGTCTCGAATATGAGAAGTGTATAAGGTTTTAGGGTCACAAATAATCTTCTAGAAAATCTTGTGCAGTCTTAAAATATCATCTAAGTACACTCATACCATTGCACTAGATGTGTAGGTGGTATTAACCATAGAAAAATGAGCCACTTTTTTCAATATATCCATGATGAGAATGATGGGATCATGGTGGTATCTCAATTTCGGTAGCCCTACTATGAAATCCATGGAAATGGTGTCCCATTTCCACTCTCATATAGCATACGGGTAGAGAAGGCCAACTTGATGTTGATGCTCAACCTTCACCCTTTGACACTCCAAACAATAAGACAAAAAAAGAGCTACATCTCTTCTTAGTCCTCTCAATGGTATAACTATCTGAAAGTAACATGCATCTTCTTCACCCCTGGATTAGTTGAATAAGGTGCACAATGAGCCTCTAACAAAATATCCTATCTCAAACCTCCATCCCTAGGTACATAGATCTAGCCTCTATGTCTGAGAATTCCATCTAAATCTAATGAAAATCCATAAAACTTCCCCTCAAGGGTCTCTCTCGAGACTCAAATGCTTCTCTAGTTGCAAGGTGGAAGCTATCATGTGGAAGTTGTCATAATATTCCTTTCAAGCATGTCTGTACCCATTGAAGTAGCCATAACCAAATGTCTTCATTGACTCAAAGTGTTTGCAACCACATTCTCCTTCCCCTTCACATGCTCTATCTCCATGTCATACTCACATAGAAACTCCATCCAACGTCATTGACAAGCATTGAGATTGGGCTACGTGAAGAGGTGACATAAGCTCAAATGGTCTTTCCTAAGAATGAACCTCCTGCAAAGAAGGAAATGATGCCAATGCACCAAATCATGCACCACTTCCACAAGCTCAAGGTCATGAGTCGAGATAATTGAGCTCATAATCCTTGAGTTTACAAGACTCAAAGGATACTACATGGCCATCCTACATCAAAACACCTCCTAATCCTAAAAATAACCATCTATACACATAAAGAAATACCTCTAAGGACCTAACATAACAAGAATCATTGTTTTCATAAGGAATTCCTTCAGTTTACTAAAGGCCTACTCACATCTATCTGACCAAAAAAACTTCTTCCCTTTCTACTGAAGGGAAGTGATGCGATGCGTAATGAAAGAGAAGTCCTGGAAAAATCTCCTGAATATCATAATATTCCCATAACACCTTTGTGTACCTCGGTCACATTGGTTGGTGTTATCCAATCCATAATAGCTCTAATCTTGGAAGGATCAACTATGATACCTTCCCTAGAAATAATGTGACCTAAATATTGAACCTCTGACTTGAAAATGTCACACTTCTCCGTGTTCCCGTATATTTGTTTCACTCAAAGACACTGCGAGAACCTAAGAAAGGTACTCCTCATGCTCCTCATGCATATGTGAGTATATTATAATTTCATCAAGAAACACGAGCACAAATCGATCCAAGAATGTCTTAAATATCCCATTAACCAAACTCAAAAATATTGTAGGGGCATTCATAGGACCAAATGGTACCACTGTGAACTCATAGTCACCATATCTCATGCAAAAAGTTGTCTTGTGGATATCTTCCTCCACAATCCTCATGTGATAGTAGCCTAATTTAAGATCTATCTGATAAAATAAGGTTTCCCCCTTCATCTGATCAAATAAATCATCTATCCAATGAAAGGGGTAATGATTCTTGATTGTTAATTTATTGAGTTTATCTATAATTGAAACACAAATGCAAAGATCCATCCTTCTTCTTCACAAAGATCACTAGTGCACCCCAAGGAGATACACTAGGATGGATTAGGCCTTTCTCAAGAAGGCCCTCCAACTACAACTTGAGCTCACATAGCTCAGGTGTGGTCATCCTATATGGTGTGTGTGAGATAGGCTCTACTCCCAAAACCAAATCAATATGAAATTCTATCTCATGTGTGGGAGGTAACCCTGATAACTCACTATGAAAAACATCTGATAAATCCTAAAAAAATTTGGTGGTCATCAACTGACAGTCCGTCATTCTCATCCTCTGATCAGTCACTAACATTTATGGCATATAACTGAGAACCCACCTAGTCACGCACACCACTTATGTTGTATACCAGATATGGTGTGAATATAGATGGGTCTCCTAACTCCAACTATCATGAATCCACTCCCAAATTGTCTGCACAAGATATAAAACTTGTTGTAACAATCAACTCTAGCTCTATGTGTAGACAACTAATCCATGCCTAAGATAACTCTATTTTGAACCCAATGGAAGGATAAAAGATCAAAAGTCATGGGAAGGTTCCTAGGACACATAAAAACTCCTTAACTAAGGAGTCCACTAAGATTTTTATGCTAGAATCCATTTCAACATCCCAACTAAGGCCTTGCCTAACTGCCACCAGCCTACATCGCTCTACTAATGATGGAGAAATGAAATAATATGAAGAACCTGAATCAAATAAGATAGGGGTAGAAATACCAAAAATGATACCTATGGTCCCAATCATTGTTCCTCGGTGCTCGCCTGGTGGTTATCGAGCATAGCATAAATCCTCTAGCTCCTAGACATATCACCAAGAGTAGGCTAAAAATAGGTGACTTACCACTATTAGCGGGGTTCACATGGCACTCTCTCCAATGATGACCATATACACCACACCCATAGTAACTACCTAGTCCTCTCCATTGAGAAGATACTCCTCCAAGTGGCCAGTAGTTTGTGTTGTATAACTTTGATGATCTTGTTCTAGATTTGTCTAGATTTGTGTGGGTGTTGAGGTGGATGTAAACCTATTGACTATGCTTGAGGTGGAGCATGTTTCCTATTGGGCCCCCTAGCTGGAGGTCCCATACTATGCCCTCTCTAAGCATCATGGTGTTGTGGAGGTCGAAAGGGTGGTCGAGTCTGTTGTTTCTACTGTTGAGGAGGAAGAGGCTTAAAGGAAGAAGTGTTGATGCAAAATCACGATCACCTCAACATAATATCCTGGATGCAGATATGGCTTCTAGGTTGATCACTCGGGCATCTAGTGTGATTGCACAACATGGAAACCTCTCTCCAAGCGTGGGACTTGTAAAACTAAGAGAGGAATCTCCGAGAGAAGGCTGGTTCCTGCTCCTAAACTACCGCCACAAGCTATTCCGCAAGTGGGCAAGCTAATCTAATCCTAATATAACCATGCCAAGGAGATAGAGAGAGAGAGAGAGAGAAGGGAAAACAACAAAAGCCTACACTAAAACGGTGATACACGTGCCCTTTAGAAGGAGAATGTTGAACATCTATCAATCCTACATGGGACAAAGAGAGGTGAGCAATGGGAAGGATGAACGGATGCATCACAAGCCCAAGGATAGATTTCACATAGAAAATGTCCCAAAACTCCATGAACACAGCTCCAAACATGCACAAATACCTGCAATGAAGAGAGGCAAGAAGAAAATAAGCAAAAACGAAAGGAGATGCATCACAAAACACGTTTGTTGCTCTTACAAGTTTGCTCCTCGAACATCATTTCAATAGTAAAAGGCAAAAACGCCATTCAGAGTAAGGGAGGAGGTTCAAACTCCATTTTCAACCCTAGAGAAGAAAAGAAGGGAGGGCAGAGTAGAAAAGATGAACACCATTTTCGGTCAGATCGGCTTCTCATGCCCGCCGCATAATCGTCCCAGATGTCCCTTGCTTCATGGGTCGCCTGGAGGCTTTTCGGCCAATCCGCGCCTAGATGTCCCAAATGTCCCGGGCTCCTAGGACTAGGACTTAGCCATTTTTCATGATTTTCTGGCCCAATCTATATGCTTGAACTCAAAACTCGATGCATGTTATCGAAATTTACCACGGGGTGAAATTTTGACAATGATTTCAGCGACTGTGGGGTCATCTCTGCTAGATGAATGATCCTCCTGAAGCAATCCATTGGGCATGGAGTCATAAGCAATCCCGAAAATTGATCTAAACTTTGAAAACTTCCTCGAGCCACTTGAAACCCACCGACATGGAGTTGTTCTTATCAAAATGCCCACTGGAACAAACTCGTGCAAGAGAAAAACCAGCACAACAAAACTATGCAGAACTGAAAATCATACATGCTCCAAATGGAACATGCAGAGTGTGCACAAGCACTTCTTCTACTGAAAAGAAAACCTACCAACTTTACTCTAACTGGAAGCAAAGGCAAGCTAAAAACCCCGCAATTGGTTGTGAGAAATAGCTTCCCTTTCTCCAAAGTGGCAGCTATGCAATTGATTTGGCATCATCATGGCTGTTTGGATGGATGGAAAATCAACAAGAAGCTGGTCTTCTATCCAAATCATCAAGGTGTCAACTGAAAACAAATCCAATACCTCTTCTAGTTCTGTGCATTTGGATTGAAGAGGTATGACTGCTCTGATCCTTGGTACTTTGTAGCTCACCCTCATGCTCGTAAGAAAGCATGATCTGTTGGACTTCTCCTTTGGCTCCAATGTAGCCAAATACACGATTGGGCAAGGTATGGTCCTTTGAGTATGCCCATTGCCCGATTTTCAAATCCAAGAATGGAGTTCTCTTGTAGACCCTCTGAATGGATGATATGGAAGAAATGGTGGAATTCTTCTCCTTTCCCTTCCTCAGATGAGGAACATAGAAGATTTAAATCTTCCAATTTTGATTCCAAAGACTCAAATATTATTAAACTAATTTATAAGATGCAAAAGTTGCAAATGAATGCTCTCCTCCATGACAGCGAGCTCTAGTGTTTGGAATGTGGATGATGAAAGAGAGGATGGTGGAAACTCAACCGGCTCTTCTCCATCAAAACAATCCTCCAATCCATGATAAAGCGCCTCATGGCTGTCCTGCAAATGTTCAACTTCCTCCATGGTGTCCTCTTGATCTCGTGAATTGACCACCATGGTTTATTTCTCCTTCAATATTGAGTTTGAGAGGTCAAACTCCTCTTGTATTTGGAACTTGAGAGAGGTGAAGTAGAAAGAAGAATCAAGGTTCTCCTGTAGCCTCGCTTTGTGCTCGAGCTCTTGGATCTGCACTTTTCTCCTCCACAACTAGAATGTGCTCCTCTTCTTCTGCTGGATGACAAAATCAGTCATAACCACCATTTGTTCAACCTTAGCCTCTTACCCCTGTAGGTTTAACCATCAAGGGATCTTTTTCATCCCAAATTTGGTAGCCCAACTCCTCAAGTTGAACCCTGTCATTTCTTTTCTTGGGCTCCTTTTTTTTGTCCTTCATGGCCGATTTTTGTAATTTCTTCTTCCCACATGGAATTGGGAATGCAAGAGGAGGGATGGGTTTTAACTCAACTAATTTGACATTTTTTTGTGGTGGTGGAGGAGGTGAAACCTCTTGTTTCTTTGGGGGAGTATTTCTATTAGCTCTTGTGGAGGGGATGACTGTTTGGAAGGGAAAAGGAAAGAAGAATCGAGATGAGGTGGAAGACTAGGGGGTGGAGAAATGGATTAAACACTTGGGACATAGATGGAGAGTTTAAAATTTGCAAGTCCAAATGAGATGATGCTTGAGTAATGGGAAGAGAAAAACCAGATGATGGTGTAGAACTTACCCATTGACAAGGTTGTTCAACACCGAATGTATAGGCCTCTATTTTTTTGTCCATTATGGAAGTTGGGGCAGCATCTTTATCATGAAGTCCAGCTTTCTTGAGGGCTGAAGTGTCTTGAAAAGGGCCTCCCCATGGACAAGGAGTCTGTAACCGATTCGAAAGCTCTCATTTGAGTCACATTCTCAGATCTGCACCATCTTTACCTCCATCTTTTGGATCTTCTCCAACAACAGCATCTTGGATCTAATGGTCTTCATTGTATGCACACCCTTGCTCTTGGAAAGCTCCTTAAATTCAACCGATTTTGGCACACTGTTTGCTCATATGGGTATGCATAAGGCGATCTTGAATCTGCTCAAAATGCTGATTTGGAGGATTTGTAAAACATGTTGGAGGTGTGATATATTGTTGTTGTTGATGTGAATTCCATGATGGAAATGAAGTCATGATTGCACAACTTCATAGAATGAAAGAAGATGGAAGAGATGGAAGGAAGAATGGATGGAGAATGAATGAAAATGAATGGAAGGGAAGGTCTGCAACTTCAGAGATGGGTTGTTGACCAGATGGAGTCGCCAGATGTGTTTGCAAGTGCCTCCAAAGGCTGAAATCTTCACAGAACACATTCGCAAAAGATAAAGTGGAAGACCTCTAAGGTCCCACCGGGTGTGCCAAAACTTTTGAGGTCGCATGGTGGCTTAATATTTTCTATTTGATAATGAGACACCTCTGAAAGATGAAACTCTAACTTCGTGATCTCCACCCGGCTTTGCCAAAACTATTAATGCAAAATCACAAAGACTCGGATGCAGATGAAAGCTTCTAGGTTGATCACTCGAGGCATCCAAGTGTGATTGCACAACATTGAAACCTCTCTCCAAGCGTGGGACTTGTAAAGCGAGAGAGGAATCTCCAGAGAAGGCTGGTTCCTGCTCCTAAACTTCCGCCACAAGCTATTCTAGTGCGGGAAAGCTAATCTAATCCTAATCTAACCATGCCAAGAGAGAGAGAGAGAGAGAGAAGGGGAAAACAACAAAATCCTACACTAAAACGGTGATACAAGAGAAGGAGAATGTTGAACATCTATCAAAAGCCCTGCCATGGGACAAAGAGAGGTGAGCAATGGGAAGGATGAACGGATGCATCACTGAGGCCCAAGGATAGATTTCACATAGAAAATGTCCCAAAACTCCATGAACAAAGCTCCAAACCTACAATGAACATTGATGCATGCACAAATACTGCAATGAAGAGAGGCAAGAAGAAAACAAGCAAAAATGAGAAAGGTTGGACGGATGCATCACAAAACACGTTTTGTTGCTCCGTAAGTTTGCACAGAACATCATTTCAATAGTAAAAGCCAAAAACGCCATTACATAGTAAGGGAGGAGGTTCGAACTCCATTTTCAACCCTAGAGAAGAAAAAGAAGGGAGGGAGTAGTAAAAGATGAACTTTTTCTTTAAGCCAAATCTCACTTTTTACATTGCATGGGGTCGAGCCGGGGACGAAGTCGTTGGAAAACGTGTAAGCCTATTCCTCATTAGCTGCAGATGCATTAAAATGGCATGGAATACCTTACCAACCCATACCCCTGCCATCTACCGATTTGGAGGAGAATGCGACCCATGTACATTAAAGCCCGGTTGTTGAAAGCCAAACGCCATCACAATGATCATGTGTCGAGCTGTTTCTTGATTTTCTCCTCCAGTGCACCAAAATTCGAGGTTGATCCCGAGAATCATGTAGAGAATTTCATAATATTTCCGTTGATATAAAGAACATGCAAATCCGAGCTCTGGATCAAAAGATATGATGATCTGAAGATTTAGGGCACGGAACAGACCAAAACGGATTTTGAAATATTTTCCCGCGCTTCGCCACCTGGACGACACGTGGCAGGCTCTGATTCGCTGAATAATTCTCTCTCCTCCACCTTTCTGCGGGCTTTCCTTTGAAATTTCCTTGTGGGCCCTAGCTGGGACACGTGGCACTATCCCATTGGTTCGGGCTGACCCTTCAAAACTCACCCTTTGACTTTTTGACCTTTTCCCTTGTGACACGTGTCATGATTTGATTGGTCCGCAAGCTCACTAGATTTTTCGCGTCCACGCGTCCATTTGTCCGGATGTCCCAAAGGTGCCTGTGCCAGACAAAACCTCCGATCCACCGAAATGGGCTTCCTCGTCCCTCATTTGGCCGATGACACGTGGCGTTGTTTAATTGGCTTCGGATCCTTTGGCTATCCGCATCTACCGTGTACTTTTGTCCCGAGATGTCCCAACCGTTTGGAACAAAAACTTCCGATATGATTCGGCCAGATTCGTGTACCTTGTCCCGAGATGTCCCAAAGCAAAGCTTAGTGCGGAAGTTCTCCTTTTAAGCCGATCCGGGTGGTTCGCGTCATCACGGCCCAAATGTCCCAATTGCTTCCCAGACTGTTAAATTCTCATTTGCTGATCCAATAGGTTCGCGTCACCAGCGTACTCTTCTCCCGAACTGTCCCCTCTGTTAGTCATTTTCTTCCTCTTTCGGCCGGATCGGCTTCTCGCGCCCGCCGCGTACTTCTGTCCCAGATGTCCCTTTGCTTCATGGGCCGCCTGGAGGCTTTTCGGCCGATCCACGCCTAGATGTCCCAAATGTCCCGACTGCTCCTAGGACTAGGACTTAGCCATTTTTCGTGATTTTTCCTGGCCCAATCTACATGCTTGGAACTGCAAAACTCTGATGCATGTTATCGAAATTTACCCTGGGGGGTGAAATTTTGACAACATGAAGAATGTGTTGAAGTTTGTCTTCTACGAGGAGGATGATCGATCCCTCGACCTAATATCCTACATTTTATGGATATGGCTCTTCACTCTGTCTTGAGCCTACTAAGTCTTCCCCCTAGTTTCCTCTACAATGTAGGCCTTCTCCATGGCCTTTGATAGTGTCATGGATAATGAATGTGCAATACCCCACCCAAGTCTAAGCTCAGGCCCTTGATAAACATGTGAACCCTAATCTTCTCATCCTACATATAGTCTACAAATTGAAGCAAATAAAAATTCTAGCCCTCATACTCTTCTATCGTCATGGATGCATGTCGTAGATCATGGAACTCATCGATTCATTGTTGGATCAATCTCCTGGATATGTATCTACTCCTGAAATTCTCCTTGAAGAGCTCCCAAGAAGTTGTGTTAGAATCTACAAGGAGCTTCTACTCCTCTCCACAAAAATACAGCTCCATCTCTAAGAGGGTGGACAACAACACAAGCTCTCATGTCATGAGTATAAGGACATCGCTTAAAACATCTATTCAAACTAACTAACCATGCCTTAATAGGAAATACTCATGTGTCTCTAGCAAAATGAGGTGGGTGTAACTTCAATATCTCCCTGATGTGATCTTTTGTTGTTAACTATTGACCCCTAGGTATCTCCACATGATCATCAACTGGGCCAGGGCTCCTAGATCTATCCTTTTATTCTATATCTCTATCTTTGTGCTCTCTAGGTGGTGACTCATGTCTAACCAAATTCACGTGGGATTTGTCTCCCCTATCATTATCACTGTGATTTGAAGGTGCATGAGCCTCCACCGATGGCTCCCTTTCATGTATGCTAGGTCGCCCTTCTAAATATCCTCCGCATATAACGACATTAACATCCTGCGTGTAATGTAGTATCTAAGGAAGTATATGCTACATCCTAATCTCGGGGCTTATAGGTCTAGGTCCACGTGTAGGAACACCTAGTATGATCTGTGCTCTCCTGCACAAACCAATGCAAGACTTAGTTTGTCATCATCTAGGTTTTGTTTCTATTTTCAAAGTTTTTTTTTTTATATATTTAAAACATCATGCAATGTTGTGGGTTCTAGGTTTAAAGTTGCGCTAGCTTTACTTGTTTATGTTTCATGTTTCTAAGTGTCTGGGGTCCAAGAGTTGAACCCACGAATTTGATACAAAGTGTAATGCCCACAAAATTCTACTCTTAAATCAAAATAGAAACTAATAATTTAATAGTCAAAATTACATGTAATTTTTTCTTTTTGTTTTAAAAGGGTTTGTAAGGTTAGACATTATCCACAATTAATAAATTTCCCGATTAAGGTTTCTACACGACCTTGCAGAAGTTGGAATTAAATTAATAATTAAATATTATTAATTTACTTCCTAAAAATATTTACGGTTTAAAACATTTACCAAGTTCCATTAGTTTACTTAATTACCATGCACCAAGTTTACTTTATTTCCTATAACAAAATTTTAACTATTTTGTCTAGCCACTAAGTGGCCCCATTCACCCCATTACCCATGCACTTTTTATTTAAATTTCATTCCCACAAAATAACTCCCACTTAAGTGATGTAGGGTTTAATTTGAGCCATTAGATCAAATCTATCCTAGCCATTGGATTTGGGTTTCCTAAATATCCTTATAGGTTTCTTTTTATTTCTATTTTCCCCAATTTCATCCTCATTTTTTCATTCTTTTTTGCAGGTTTGGAAGAGGAGAAAGAGGAGAAGCCATGAAAGAAAGAAGTGAAACCATGGAGAAATTTCCTTGGTTCTAGTTGCAAATGGAGAAATATTCCTCCATTCTTCTCTTCATAGTTTAGTTTATTCAAGGGTTTTCTATTGTAAGGTTCCTCATTTGCTTATTGTAGAGATTCCACCATGAATCTAGTTTTTCTATTTAATATATACATTCTTTGAGTTCAATATTTGGGAAAACCCCATTTCATTAGATCTAAGATATTTTACACATTTGGATGCCCATAAGAGGATTTATATGCTTAAACAAATGAGTTTGATCATTTACTAGTTGTTGGTAGTTTCATCTTGAAGTTTTAAAACTTAGATTTTCTTTAAATTCAATCCGGATTTTTCACATTCATTATTTTATTTTTTTGTCAAAAGTGATGAAACCACCACCCTAAGAAAAATGGTAGTTTTGTGACCACCACCATTCCTAGTGAGATATTCATCAACCGCTACTTTCCATTTGGGTGGAGGTTCTCGAAACCACTACTCTGCATAGGCCGGTCAAGCTGTGTTTCATGAAAAAAACCTTAAATTCAAGAATTTTTCAAAACTGTTTTCTACTTAGGTTGGTTTCTAAGGCAACATTAACTTTAATTAAGGTGTCTATAATTCATTAGTTGATAGGTTTATGTCATATCTTCATTTCATGACTTAAATTACTAAGTACATAGCTTTTTCATTACAATAGTGTATAAGAAAAAATTACAATATTTCCTTTTCAATAAAATTACTTATAATTTCTAAAAGAGAGAAAATAAATTCAACCAATTACTAAGTACCATTTCTTTTCTTTACACAACAAAAGTGATAGCCATTCCAATAAGGAAAATCAAGCATAACTTTCCTACATTCTTCTTTCACCCTTTTTAATACAACAAAACTTGATAATAAACTCTACAAGAACTTCTATTTTTACAATAATACAATTTTCAACAAGGCAACAATACACCCCCTTTTTCTCAAGAGAATAGTTCATTTTTCTTTCAATACAAAAGTTCTTCTTTCCAATAATATGAAAGAATAAGTTACAAGTTACAACTTTCACTATTTCAACATTGAAACAACATTTCAAAGGTGTTTCTTTTGGCTCTAACATAACATGACTCCTTCAAACTTCATTTTGTTCTCTTCCACCTCTTCAAATTCTTCAAATCATGGTTCA
The DNA here is from genome assembly GCA_018340775.1 of Taxus wallichiana var. yunnanensis. Lineage (NCBI taxonomy): Eukaryota > Viridiplantae > Streptophyta > Pinopsida > Cupressales > Taxaceae > Taxus > Taxus wallichiana. The sequence goes on along the minus strand of CM031244.1, from coordinate 689,078,135 downwards.
CAATACAAGGAAAGGGGTATAGGCAACACTCTCCGCCCAACCTATAATCCAATAAGAGGAGAAGCCATCCTCTTATTGGCCCCTGAGCCCTAACCAAAGAAATATAGGGGTATTATGTAAAATTTGAAAACTTTCACACAAGGCTTCCACAACATGTATTCCACAAAATTGCACATTGCACATTCAAATAATACACTCAAACAATATACTCAAACAATATTATAAATTTCCCAACAAGCACAAAGGCTTGAAAAAACAAGCCAACAAGGAGCAATGGAATATGGGAACCACCTCCTTTTGTCTCCCAAGTGATGTAGGAGTTCCACCCAAAATCCTCCATGTGCACAACTCAAAACATAATCAAATCCTTATTTCTACACTTGCAAATATGCAAAATATATCCATGTTATCCTTTTCACTCCCCATAGGTGGAACTCAAACTAACACTCGCTCAAAAATGCATGCCTCACATCTCCCTTTTCCCTCCCCAATGGTCCCATAAATCCATCTCCCACACACAACTTAAGGCAAGCTACCCATTCACAATAAAACATAACCACAACACTCATACAATATACAAACAAACACAATTTCTACATCAAAATACATTAATACAAAAATGCAAAAGGAGGAGAGCCTACCTCTCCATCAAGATTCCAATTCCTTTTCTCAACAAGCTTTAGAATCCTTCACACCAAGCTCAATCCAAGATGCAACTCCAATAGAAAATCCAAGTATGCAAACCAAGACCAATTTTAAAAAGTGCAAGAGAAGCAAATAAGGCAAGTAACCCAAAATCCATCAAAATCATCCAATAAATAGAAAAGGGATGTGAGGATGATGAGGTGGCTCCATGTAGGATGCCACTTCATCATCCCTCCATTCCAACACACAAGTCAAAAAACCAAAAACAAATCAATTAAATGCACATGTAAGACTTATGACATGCCCACATGACACTCCAACTTACACACCATGCTAATCAAGGACAAACTTAAATGATGTAAGTAACAAGTCTAATTATTGACCCAGATTTACACTAAAGATGCATTTAAATGGTCAAAATATGTCCCATAATTCATAAGTAGGGTTGGTAGGAGAGTTTGATATGTGAGGGAAGAGGTTAACTTGTCCCTCAAGTCTCTAAAAGTGGCCAACAAGGACAAATTCGAATTTTTGAAGGATGGTGGAGTACACACCACCAAAATGCATTTAATTAAATTCACATCATGCAACAAATAAGGAATATCTACCCAATTTATTTCCCACATGTCATATCTTCCTTCTTAATTTAAATTTGAGCTAAAGTAGTTAATTAAGATACATTAGCAAGTGTTAATAAAGTAAAAATATATTTCAAATAATTAAACACATGCACGAAAAATTAACAACAAAATTAAAAGAAAGGAAACACATTACACCCATGGCCACATAAATTAGTTTACCCCCCCTATGGGAACCTCCTAACAAAGCATGCAACAACATAACATAACATTATATAGAAGTTGCCAAATTTTGGCCATGTTGCACAACAGACATCCTACTGTGGTTGGTCCCCTATCCCCTTTCGATGTATGTGATAAAATGTCCTGTAACACAAAAAGAGTACCTCTCTAGCCTTACAACCGCATCAACAACATCGAAAAAAATATACATATGGAAATAAATAATCTTCATCTAAAATTAGTAATTATATCATCTATCATCATATCAATTAATTTGATTTTAACATCCATAAAATTTTATTTCTTTCTCAAAACATCTAACATAAGTAATACATCCAGTATGACATGTCGATATAAAATATGAATACTAGAAATCATCATATATAAATGTCTATCAGTGTCATCTAGTGCATCATAATCAAAATGTAAATCAAAACATGTTGATAGTCCAAATATATGCATAGTCCATCATCTACTAATCAAGATATAATAATCAAAATGTCTAAGTATCCATCCAACAGTAATAACATCATAATGAAATAGTGTTGAAAAGGAGTCAGAAATAAATAAAGTAGATAGAGATGCACAATTGATATCTATGTAGAGTATAGAATAAGATGTGCCAATGGACTAATTAACTCAATTATGGAATGACAAAAAAGAAAAATGTGGAGTAGTGTGGATTCTAAAGATGAAAAATGTGGATACAAATTAATTAGAGTGAACCTAGGGAAAACACGGTGTAGTTGTTGTTGTGTGTAGTGTATCCAAACATGGCTAGTAAAAGACAAGTGCCTATGGATTTGTAATTATCATTGTCATTGTTATTTTTGTTTCCCCAATTTTACTACTTGTTTCTCATGGCGGACCTTCAAGGAGAAAACATCCAGTAGTAAAATATGTATATATATGAGAAAATGTTGTTAAAAATACAATTATGTAAAGTACACAAATGTAAAATATGCTAGAAAAAGTATAAATCTAACATGTGCACTTGATCCATGTCGAAATTAGAGTGTAGAATGATATCATGTACTATTATAAATTTTAGGTGATCTCATGCCACTAGGATGAAGAAGTGTAGGGAGGAAACGCATTGTGTCCTCTAACTCTAACATGCTTTACTAATTTTCATTGAAGAGATTCTATATTGTCCTAGTTTTTGGTACTCTAATGCCACGAGAAAAGTGTAGAGAGGATCACCCATTTATAACCTTCAAGATTTTAACTTCTCCACATAATTTGAAGGAAACCTTTTCCTCTTAATGTCACTTTGTATGGGGGTTTATAAAGTTGTATGAACTCTCTCGTTATGTCTAAACTGGTATAAATACATTGTGTTAGTAGGACTATCAATGATGGCCCCCCTTTTGATCTAGCAGTGCAATGACCACCATGGAAAGAGAATGTAGTCCCAAGATTGTTATCCAAATTCGCACTCGACCTATAGAACTCAAAGGATCGAGACCTTGATCAGGTATTTGGCTTCATTGGAGCCAAAGGAGAAGTCACAACTTGATCATGCTTTGGAACCCTATAGCATTTGATTTTCCATCCCATCCAAACATTCATGATGGAGTGCGAACCAATTGTATGGAGTGAAAGTGTGAAACACTTGGTAGAAATCAATTGCATAAAATGGGAGTTATTTGGAGCCACGCTTGAAAACACATGCATGTAATAAGATAAGTGTAAAATATCATGACAATTGGTAATGTGGAGTAACGAGTCACCAAAAAAAATATTGGAAACATTAGAACAAGAAAACAAATAGACCACACGGGGGTGGTGATTTTGCAACATGGTACATCACTCACGATGTTGCAAGACACTCAAGGCCATCATGGTTGTTAACATTTGAAAAGTATGCACACTAGCAAGGGAAAATCCTACAAACGAGTGTTGCACATGGAACACCTATTAGCATGTTAGAGCGATAAAAATATGTAAAAATGTGTAAGAAAAAATAGTATAAGATGCTAAGTACAAAATGAAACAATAACACTTATATGAGACGAATGTGGATTCCCCTAGTGACATGTATAGTAAGGGTAGAATGTGAGCATCCATGCTGCGTGTAGATGTCTTGTATCTGTGTTCACACTAGACCAAGGCATGAACATGCATGTGTGTTGAAAAAATGATATTGACATAAAATAAAGCAATCTAGTATGTGTAGTAAAGTGATCATGTAAAACACTAGTAAGGAAGAGTAAATGCTACCAAGACAATGCAGTATGTTGTGGATGGATGGAATGGAATGCAAGATGGAATGATAGCAGCAATGTTCCCCCCAAGTGAATAGAAGTGTATGCAATGAGGTTCATTTTTTCCCCTCAATAGTCAATAATTAACCATAACCAAGAGTGCATCATCAGGAAATGGTCGAGTAGCGTTGGTTGTATTTTACTCACCATGATGAGTGTGCATGTGTAGTGGTGATGAAATGTGACATGTGGAGAAGATGTGTATGTACCCTATAGAATAAGTGTATACCACGGCTTGGTTGAATATACAAGTGATTATTTATGCCTAAAGGTATATCAATATGAGATGAGTAGTAGTAAGTGGCCGTGAAGTATGTGAATGTATAACGAATGTGCATGACCCATATATCCAAGGCATATATCACAACTTGTGGAATGGGTGAGTAATTATTCATCCCTAAGTGTATATCAATACATTATGGAAGAAGAAGGTGAGGATGTATCCTATAGTGTGTTTCACTACCAAATGGGTGATGAGGATGTATGAAGCATATATGAGTATGCTGTGGATAACAGAAGGTCGTGATTTAACACTAAGCATAGACCACTATGTGATGAATAAGAATGAGGTGGTGATTTATCCTAAAGTGTATACCACTAAGTGATGAGTAGGATAAATTATGATGTAATAGAATGACATAGAATAGGATAATAGAATGTGTGATGATAGGATGTAAGAGGATAATGAGAATTTGATAATGAGAGTGGTGATTTAACCTAGGGTGTATACTAATACGTGATGATCGAAGGCATGAAAATGTAATGGATTAGTTTGGGATTGAGAAAAGATAAATGTAATAGGATTATATAATAGGAGATGATATAATATAATAGGATGATGTAGAAGTGATGAAAAGAGTGGTGTTATAACTAAAGGTGTATACCATTGTGGTGTGTGATGAGGAGTGTGGGTGATGATATAGCCTATAACATTGGTCACTAGTTTGATCAATGTGGTGTGATGACATGTCACATGTAGGTAAGGTCCATTTGATTGGTAAACCCTTGGCATTCGAGTATGGACCAAGGAACTAGAGTGCGTCATAGGGTGGTGACTGTAGTGTATAGAAGATAATCTAGTATAAATGACCAAGGGATGAATATGGGAGGTAAATGTGCGATGTGGGTAGTGCAATGTAGGATGTGTCATGCATATAGGATATGTGATGTGTGAGATACAATAGTAATTATATGATAAGATGAAACTAGGCACATATGTAGTAGAATATAATGTAGTATGTAAGATGTGGGTATAGGTGTAGATAGGATATTTAATGATGATGGGTAATGTTAGACCCATAGATATTGTGACCTAGTGTAAATATAGAATGTATGGATAAAATCTAAAACTAGACTCATACATAATGATGACAAGTGTAGCGTGGGTGAGATAGATGATGAGATGATAAATGTATAATATAATGTAGGATGCTGAATATGACGATATAATGGAAGTGTGTAAGACCTATAGTTAAGTGTGTGGGCTTCAGTGTAATGGTAATCCATCAATAGTTCGAGTGTGAACTGAAGCATAAGAGTGTGTCATGAGTAATGAGGGTGATTCACGATGTGATGTGATATGCCGATAGGAAAGAACACATAAATATATATGTAATGCGTGATGTAAGACTATGTAACTAGGGTAAAAGAGGAGGGGGATGTGTAATTTCTATGCCCCCCAAGTGTATGATAATGCACATACTATGTAATAAATGATGTATAGGGGTGATGAAACATGATGGATTTTATTTAATTGATAATGTGTAAGAAGTGTTAAAGTATTATAGATGTGTGTATGTAGAGGTGGTGATGTAATGGAGAAATGTAAGATGAAATGAGGTTATTCATGGTAAAATACCCCTCAATAGTCATATAGGAACCCCAAGAATATGAGTGTGTCATCAGGAGGGTAGAGTAATAAGATTCATCTACCAAACGTCAATTCTACGTGTGGTGTGCCTTGTTGGACAAAGATTGTAGTAGAATTGGGTGGTGGTAGTGAAAGTGAATATGTATCTTGAGCACCAAGAGGAGGATTAGTTTCTTTGACAAACTTAAGGGGTTCGAGTGTAGATTTGGGAAGAGGTCATGATGTGATGAGTCTTAAGGGAGATTTCTTAGGTTTGTTTGATAATGTAGTAGATGACCTAGCAGGAGTGGTTTTTGAATAATTTTTATAGGTGGTGGAGATTGTTGACTTGGGGAAATCATGGGTAATGGCTTAAGTGGAACTTGACTAACCGAAGAAGGTGTATGAGAAGTAGTATCATGATGCGTAGTAAGTGGAGGAGAAACAATATCAGAAATAGGAGAAGAAATTGTTGAACTAGGAGAAGTATCACTATGCATAGGGGAGGGGTTGTCAATATCACTTATGTAATGAATAATAGAATTGAGATCTTCCTTAGAAAGATCAGAAGGAAGGTCACTAGTAACCGTAGGAGCTTGTTTAGATGGATCTGGAAAAATCGAAGGAGAAAGAGACTTAGGATTCCATGTGGGTGTGACCTTTGGAAGGGGATGTTGTTCATTGAATGAAAAAGACCTTTAGGTGCAATAATTTGGATTACGCGATGTTAAGTGTGATAATCAATTACATTATGTCCATTGATTTGATGATAATGGAAATATGGATGACATGGATATTTTTTGATTGACAAGGTGAATAGTAATGAGTAGGTGGTAGAGTGATCAATTGATGATGAACAAGCTCTATAAAAATGTCATGTTTCTTAGTACTATGCTCAAATATGAGAGGTTCGGGAAATGGGACGTCTTGAGGTTCAACTAAATGACATGTAGTGGACATAGATTGAATAGGAGATGGCAAAGGAGAACAAACATGTGATTATGAAGCATCCTTAAGCTATTGGATTTCAGATCTAAGGGATGTGATGGTGGATTCCATAGATTGAATAGAGGATGTATGTGATTGAGAAGCATCTTTAAGCTGTTGAATTTCAGATCTAAGGGATGTAATGGTGGATTCGGTGGCTGCAGATTTATCTTGAAATAATGTATGCAAGGCTTGAAACTTATCTTGAAATAATGTATGTAAGGCTTGAATTGAGTCTAATAGTGGTTGATTAGATACATGCTCATCAAGACTAGGGTCAAAAAATAAACTATGATGTAGAGAACTTAATTCATGTGGTGGCATATTATCATCAAAATATGTGGTGTCTAGGGATTTATGAAAAATAGTGTTACAAGTGGGATGTCTTTTAAGTAATTCAGATAAGGAGACATGACTCGTGATAAATGAAAAATAAGGATCCTATGTGTGAAATACTTGGGCTCAAAAAAATGATTAACTAAAATTAGACTAAATGTAAAGAAATAGTAATCCTAGTTAATCTAATTAGGAGGACTAAAACATTGTATAAATGCAGTAAATAACATTAAGTAGATGTAAATAAATATGATAAGTAAAATGAAACCCTATATTTGCAAGAGAGTAGGGAGAAATGGCTTAGCTGAATGTTGATGGTCGCAAAATTAGTGAATGTTGTAGATGGTCGGGCAATGTCACAAGTTTGATAATAAAATATTGAAGTGCAAATGAACAATCGAGAGACCATGGAAAGGGAAAACAAAAGTGATTGGGGCACCTGGTCTATAATCTGGGTGCTTTGAACATTGTAAATGATCAAAACATGCAACTGATATGGTCACAAGTTGGTTCTGAACCTTCCCTATTTGTCAGACTAGATCATCGGATGAGTTGGAAATTGATCAACAATGCAAAGAGAAGTATCAAACACTAGAGAAATAAAAGATGCATATGAATGGGTAAGACTAACCTCTTCAACAAAACTAATGGAATTATTGTTGAGCGTTGCAATACATTTTGGACCCGGATGTAGTTCTAGTGTGTGTGTGTGTGTGTGTGTGTGTGTGTGTGTGTGTATGTCATGTGCTAGGTGCTCTCGTTCCAATCGCAATTTGTGAAGTAGCAAGTAATAGTAACTATACAAAATGTAAAGAGCATGTGTGCATGGAATAGAATATAATCCCTCCTGCTATGAAGTGTTTGTGTTTTATATCTCCTAGCCTTAACACATGGCACTATATGGATGCAAGTGATGCAATCAATACAACTCTAGATGGAGTGATAGTAGTGTGTAGTGTTATCACCTAGGACCCTCATTATGGTATTATAGCTTTATATTTATAAGGATCTGAAGCTTAATTTCATAATTATTCCCAATGAGGCCAAGTGAGAAAAAGGATAAGAATGAAAACAAATAGAAAGGCCCCAAAGAGAAGTGAAAAAGGATGTTCATAGATCGGGGTGCCCAGTGGGGACCAGGGCAACCAGGAGCCCAAGTATAGGCTAGGGTACTGTGATTTTAAGATAGAATGATGGGGAAGTTGTGAAATGGGTGGATAAGTGCAATAAAATATGTCGGAATGAAAAAATAAAAATAAAGAAAATATTGCCAAAAGGTGGGATTAATTAGTACTTTATTCACATGAGAACCTTCTAAATAGTAGTATAAGACTAGAGAAAAATATGTAAACTATATAATTTAGTGTCTACAATGACACTATGTAAGTATTAAAGTGAAAATGTATTAATTAATGTATTGATTATAGATTTATAATCTATACATATATGTTCCTTTTTTCTTCTATCTTAATATGTTCTTTTTATGTTTTGTGTGATTTTCAATACTTTACACTTTATATTGATCATTTGAAATTTTCTCTTCACTTTATCCTCTTCTTTCTTATCCTATGACCCTTTTTAATTCTTGTTTTCTTGTTTTCTCTATTCCATAATATAATATTTTTACTCCATATTTAGCTAATTTTGTATCTAAGCGGTATTATAATATTATAATATTTGTATGTTTTATTTTCACCATGATTTTGTTCCCATCCATTTCTTTTCCTTTTTTATCTTCTATTAATAGTAGTTTCTGTTTGATTATAGATGAATAGGACCATTATTATAATTCAATATTTCTTTTAAAACATATAGGTGCATTAGTACATTTACAAAATATCGAGAAGTCAAGAAGTCACACATTTGAGTTTTTTTATTGAAATTATAAGAGAGGATATTATTTATTTCAAATAATATCTATGCCAAGAGAATAACTCAAGCATTTAATGAATAAAATATATCATTAACTACATGTTTCATTGAAAAATTAACAATTTGGAAACTTTGATTATATTGGACTATATATATGATAAACTAGTGTGGGTATTCGTTGAAATATTTCTTCCTTAAAGTTAGTATGATTGACATAAACACCAAACTCTAATCCCCTATTTTTTCATATTTTGAAAGATTTGTTTGAGAATCTCTAAACTTTGAAAGGAGTGTTGAATGTTAGTGACTCTGAAAAAAATTGTGCAAAGGGAGGAAAATTTGAGAGCCTTATAGCATTGGATATGCATTATTTGATAAAATTTATAACTATATAGAGCTTCAACAATTGTTTCTCTACTATATTTATTGTGCCAAATAAGGACTTTGACTTTTCTATGAAAGGTTCTTAGTTTGTCTTGATTTTTCTAGTTCTTCTTTTCTTTCCATATAATTATTGTATACATTAATAAATTATTTCTTCATATTAGGAAAAATAGTCTATCCTTAAATATTTCTTGTAAATTTTAAATTAATGTAATGCCTTCAACTATACTTCTCTTCTATCTTATAAATGTTTTATTAAATGTGATTTTCTATATTATATGTGTAATTATCCTAGTTGTATTTAGACATATTTAGTATCGTATATTTTTTATGTGTAAACCACTTTGCACATCTTCATATAGGTGTAAACAAACATTGATATGAAAAGAATTGATCACTATTGTTTTTACAAAGAAAAAATTAACACACTTGTAATAGTCACTAATACCCAAGTTTATATATGGCATTGTCATGCTACCTAATAATGTGTTATACTAGTTTCACTTTTATGTGAACAAGGTTAATTTTGTTGATAGAAGACTATATATTGTACTACCTTGTGTGAGGGTGGTTGTGAAGGTCTTGTGAGAATCAATTTAATTTTAAAAATTATATCAAATTTTTTTGATTAAAGAATAGTGCAAACTTAATATTCTACCAACTAAAAATGTATAATTGTTGATTTTTTTAGCTTTGATTTTAAAGATAAAAAATCTTAATTGTTTAGAAAACAATAATGATTTTGACATCGTTCTATTTAATATTGAAATCTCTACAATTATAAAAATGTAATCATTTATCAATAAACATTAGAAAAATATTTGCCCCGCAATGCAAGGAAAAACAAGACTACTAAATAGGAAAAATGGCTTTTCTAGAAAATTTTTTTGTAATGAACCAATTTCCACTCCTTCGTGACATCCTCAATAGGAAGAATAACATAAAAAAAACTAATTCACAAAATTTGAACTCATGCCGTACTAATATTAACCATTAAATTAAAGGAAAATATCCAAGATATTAGAATATCTACATACAAGTTTTACCTACGAGTTGGATATTTTTTCTAATAGTGTAAAATGTGTCACAAAATTCTTTGTATTTTAATTTGGAGTAACCACGTACAAGTATTTTTTTAGATAATAGATCAAAGGTGGTTTCTTGACATGGGTCCTACCCAGGTATAAAAAGGAATGAATGCCCAAATAAATATTTAACAACAAAAAGCACAATTAAAATACTTTTCCTGCAGCGAAAAGAAACTATTACGTATGGAAAAATGTTTTCATGTGATTTTTCTTTCATTGCAACATTTTCTAACCATCAAAAACATCTTCAATAGGAAGCATGACTTTAAGATCTTTAATCGGCCTATATGATTTTCATTTAAAGGAAAATAAAGGGGAACATTTTCCTTAGCTACTTTATTGAAGTTTGGTTCAAGAATTTTATTTAATTAAAATTCTGCGTTTAAGTTTTACTTGTTTCCTTCTACTAGAATTTCTCTAAGAGAATTTTCGAAGGCCGAATCTACCAGTCCCTCCATTTAAGCATTTAATTTTAAGTATTCCTTGGCATCAAAGAGAAAATGCTCTAGGAGAACTATATTTCACCAAGTGGCTCTTTCATTTTTATGCTTTAACTAAAAAGCAATAAACAATAGTATGTCCCGAAGTGAAACATATCCTGCATTTGAATTAACAATCTTCATAATACATGCATTGGGACCAAGTTCTATTTCAAACTTTAAGCTTAATACAAGCAGGTATATATTTTGAGGTATCGAGTTCAACCAGAATTTGGGAAAATGTTCTATGGGTAAAGCCAGAGGTGTAGGAGTCAATGCTTAACATGTTTCCAAGAACGTTTCCAATGGAAATAAGACAAGAAGGGTTATAGAATTGTAGAGGTATATGAGGTAATCTTATCAAGACATTTTTATAGGAAAAATATTCATTGGTTGGATAAAAGAGGGAAACCTTGGTTTCATGACAAGATAATGTAGTGACATTCCCAAAGGTTCAACTATAGTATCCTTATTAGCTATTGAAGAAAAAAAAAAAGTATGAAAGTTTCATTTCACAAGGATAAAGGTATACCCATCCATTCAAAAGAGGGATCTAATGTTTTGTGATCCAATCATGAAGGACTAAAAGGATGGGCCAAAAATCGCTGAATTTGGGGAGTGGTAGTGGTAGAAGGTCTTACCTTCAATCATTTCATTTCAAAAATAAACAATGGGGATAATAGTAGCAACCACCATAGGTTTCCTTCCCTTTCTCCCTGACTTGAATATCCGGAAAGAAAGCTTAGCATCCCTCTCAACATGTCCTCTAACCTTATGAGTAGAGTCCACATTGTCCCAAGCCACCAAGAAAGGGGAATTAGAGGAAGGTCAACTACGGAACATCCTTCCTCTAGGTGAATCTCTCAATGTCTATCGCTCATGGATGTGAGAGGAGGATTTGTTGTCACCATGGAGAGAGAGAGGAGATTTTTGTCCACAAAGAGAAAGAGAGGTTCCACCATCCACACCAAGAAACGGACTCATGTGCTTACCAGGGTTGGAACTGCAAAGGAATGCTTCTTCTGAAATTTCTCTACCTCTTTCCACCACCATCACTTGTGTCACCACTTCCATGTATCCAACCATGGATGCTAAGTGAAAAGAAGGCATTATAATCATTGATGTCATTGCTTGTACGTTTCGATGGAGTAGTCTTTGGAGCTTTCAATGGAGATTTTGTGGTCTTCATAGCGACCACGACCCCTATTCTCCCATCCTTTCCACACCATTCACTCATTCCCTGAGCTGAGACCTTTGAACCATTCCCCTAGGGTAAGGGTTTAAGGGTTTTAGGAGAACCATTACAAGAACTTATTGTTAACCAAAATAAGCTCACACTTATTTTTGGTCAACTAACACCATTTTCCCCTTTTTGTGCTTCAATCTGAATTTTTATATATTTTAAGCACTTAAGGTCCCCTAAAAGCATTTCCATTAGATAGGAAATTTCTTCCCCTTTCCAAAAATATAAAGAAGTCCTTCTAACTCCTCATATTTTGCAAGTTATGGGCCAGTGGCCTTGGAAGGATTTTTTTCCAAAAGCGGACTAGCGGCCCTGGGGAAGACTTTTTGCCAAACGTAGATTGCGGAATGGTGGGGTGGCGGAAGATATCCTGGCACCTTACACTTTTCACTAAAAATTGCAATTTACAATTGCGGGCCCGTGACCTGCGAAGGATCTTTGTGCCAAATAAAAGACAGAATGCCTAAGGCCCACAAAGGGACACGTAGCCATGTTTTGAGTCAAAGCAAGAAGGCAAATCATTGGAGGAACTTTGGAAAAAAATTTCTTTTGTTTTGAAAAGGTGTAAAGTATAAAAGTAAGCTGCACCTTCGCCAACACCAAGAGAAGACACGTGTCAGGGCTTTGTCAGCTGTGGGGAAGCGGGCCGTCGGGAAACATTGGAAATTTTACAAATTTTGCAAATGGTGCAGTTTGAAGGAGGTTTGTTCACCAAATGAAAAATGTAAATTTGTGGGCTTGCGGGGCTACGGGGAACTTTATTACTTTTTTATTTTTGTGCGAAAAGCGTAATTTCAATTTTGGGCTCACAGAGCTTTTTGGCTAAAGTGGATTTCAGGCCTGCGGGGCTACGGGAGGTTTTTTATAATTTTGCATGTTTATGTAAAAGGTGCAAAGTGAATCTTGAGCCCATGGATCCATTTTGCAAAACTGATTTTTGTCATTATTGCACGGATTGGATTAAAATATTCAAATGGGAATATCTTTGATCTAGTGCTCAAAATTCAACAAATTTGGTACCATTGGAAAGATCTTGACATCCTTAATGCAATGGAAACTTGAATTTTTAATTTTGGCAGGATTAGGTGGGTGAAATATTGGAAAACATCTCCAGCTCGAAGAAAGTATAGATCCAGGCATCCTAACCACCGAAATTTAATGCAGTATGGTTTGGTTCAAAATTTAGTGCATTGGGGAATGGATTTTCAAAGGTTCCCTTGACTTTTGGGGATCATGTTTTTTTATGTTGTCGGTGGGTGGGTGCATAATTAAAGTTTTTTCTTCATTCCCTCTGGTTTTCATCATTCTATATATTGTAAACACTTCTCATTTGAGAAGGAGAGAGATTCTGGGCGTGGGAAACTCTGTCAAATTTGTTTCCCAACTCCATTTAAGTTGTAAGCCTTCTCCTATGCTGGAAAGAATATTTTATGCCTCGAGCATAAATATTATGGTCTTTGCACCTTCTAGAGCAATAAACTTGTGCTTTGTGGTATTCTTCAACCCTTTCTTGTGTTTTAATGTTTCTCCATGCCTCTCCCTTTGAAATTGTTTTTGTGCACATATTTCACATTTACAGTACATGGTGTTGTGTTTCATGGAGTTTTTATGGTGGATTTGGATCGGGGTTTGTTTCACTTTCATCTATCCTCCCTCATCTTCTCTTTCCATTGTTTCATCCTCCCTTAGCGAGTATTTCACCTCTTTCCTTTTACGGTGTATCTTTGCTTTAGTGTAGGCTCTCTTTCACTCTCTCTTTATCTTTGGTTCCTTAGAATGGTTAGATTAGGATAGATTAGGTTGCTTGCATTAGATTAGATTGAGGTAGGTAGTTTAGGAACAAGAACCAGCTTTCTCTAGAATTCCATCTCATTTTTGCAAGTCCCACAACTTCGAGAGATGGTCTAATGTTATGCGAGATCACATTGAATGCCCCACAAAAACCAGGCCATTCGGGGGTGCTGTGATTTTGGACTAACACTTACCCTTTCGATTCATACAAATATTACTTGCAAGTTAGATGCGTTTTTAATAGTGTAAGATTGGTAAAAAACTTTGATGTATTTTAATTTATTTTCAAACAATCTTATTACGGTGATTCCACACCCGATTGTCAAGGATGCCTTCATTCTGGTACTCTAATTTGCCACCATCTCAAGTGAAAATGAGTCAAGAATACACAAGATTTGGAATTTTCCAACGCATTTTAAAACTTTATTTGTAAAAGTAAACATTAATAGACATTTATGTAGATGACCTGAGTTTAGCTTATCATGATTTTAGTGATAGTATAATTAGTTGGGATACTTTGGTCATTTTTGGTCGATTTTAGAAATAACCTTTTCAATTTTTGTGTTAGCCTTTTTGCATTACCAATAAAATATTTAAACGTCACAGACTTGTTGCATGCAAGTAAGTATTTTATATAATATAATTAGTTTACTAATGTGGAACATTCCATTTAAAAGTAGGTTTTACAGTCTACAAATATGGAACACTTATATTATTAATATTTTGAGTTTTTTTTAATCAAATAATCATTATTTACTAGTAATTGCATGTGTACAATGAAATGAGAACATTGAATGGTATATGTTATTTGATTTAGAGGGATAGTTATTACTTTTGTAGAGGGATTGTTTTATATGCACACCTTTCTGAGGGAGCTAGAGCGTTGACATCCCTATACCCTCAAATGCTATGAAAACTACACAACCAATCCCTGTGGTATTTTTATTTGGATACAAACACCACAAAATAAAATGAATGAGAGATTAGGGAGCGTAAATTGAAAAAATAAGAAATAGAAAAAGAAATTTCCAAATTGAAGTTTTAAGATGTTACTTCAAGGGTATCGATCATAGAGCTTGATTCTGAAACTGAGACAACTGCCAAATATTTACATGTATGTTTCTTATTTCATTCGATCTTATTCTGATTCAGAAGAAGAATTATCCTACTAAAGCCTTTAAGAAAATGTAGGTTAGAGACCGAACCGAAAAATTCATCCAACAAAAACATGATATTCTTCCGGTTGTGATCAAGATTGAAAAGGTGTGTTTCCTGAAATCACATATCAAATTTTTAGAGACTCGAAGAATCGCATTAGTCCCACCCAACTTCTATTCCATGGAACAAACTATCAAGCTATTCAATGGATTTTGAAGGAAGAGTTTAGGGTTCTGCCTCGAGATGAGCGAAATATGTGTCATGATTTCTGGTTTCTGTGTAAATTAACAAGTGAATTACAAATACTGACTCCTAAATATTTACCTTTAATTGGAATTTTTAGTGCAGTTTTAGCCTTTGTTTGAAGACAGTGCAGGGGCACTGCATCATTTCATTATAGGTGTGGAGATGTGCCATCTGTATGTGTGGAATATGAATTTTCAATTGATAGTAATGACTGCAACAAATTAAACAAGGAATTAAACACATACCCCACCAGTGGCCATCACAATGCTTGTTAGGTTTACAATCAAATAAATCAATCTTCGCATCCACATAAGCATAATAGAAGGAATTCAAAACTTTGTCTCGCTCTATGGTCGGAAACACTTTTATATGGCACAACCTCCTCAAAAACCATTTTAGTACATATGTGAGGCTCTATATCAAATGGATATATATTATGAGATTCAGACATGGAAAAGATGAAAAACATTTGAGTGGAATATAAAACAGATTTCAAAATGTCATAGCAAGAGACCTAACCCAAAAAATAGAGTGAAGGTGAAAAATAATAATGAATTTGTTAAGGAAAGGAAGCACTAATTAATGTTATACCGAGGAAAATAAATTGAGGCTCACATGGTAATATCCATGACCAGGAAATAGAAGACATATAGGCATCCATCCCCACATCCTTCATCAGTTTCAAATCCTCTTGTAAGTTGTAAAAATTTATCACTCAAGTCTGGCCAAACCAATCAATATGTTTTTCTTGTGTTTCAAGAGTCAAGCCTTTCATTTTTCTACAACATATTTGTAGAAGCCCTGAAAGCGGTCCAGACAATTAAATTACCACAACCTTTCAAGAAAAGTAAATTAAATTCCATATTTTCACATGTAAAAACAATGATCAATGTGCTGATATAAAATAACACAGGGAACATCATTCATTAGATTTTATTAATGAAATGCTGCAACATCCACCTACTCCATAGCTGTGGAAGACTTTCCATATAATTAAAAAGATGCCCTAATAGTCGATTTTGAAGGCATCACTCTATAAAAATCATCATAAGGAACTGTCTTGGGAACAAACAAAAAATACAATGCAAAACAAACAATTCCAAGCCATAAAAGTTCTTACAAAAACAATGGATTTTATCTCAAGCAAAAGAAAATTCCTGCAAGAAGCAAAAAATTCAAAGGATACATTTTGGACCTTTCTTCAAACTCCTTGTTAGGTACAGTACCAGTATCTCTCAAAAACCTGAAGTGCTTCACCATGTAAATTTATCTTTCAACAATCTTACATGACATGTCCTCTCTGAAGTAAATAGTGAGGTATCTAGTTTACTTGATCCTTGAAAATGGGGAATGATGACATACATTGGCTAATCTCAGAGGTATATTAAGAGGTTCCACAAGTTCAGAAGATAATATACATCATCTTAGATGATCCTAAATCTCCAAGAAGGAGATCATGCATTTGTGAAAATGTTATGAGATCTAAAGTTGTGCAGAGATATTAATACCAAATTTAGTTGGTTCAGTGTGCTAATCGCATTCTACAGGTATTTTCTCTTAATGCTTGATCAGACAACCCAAGATAGACCATTGTGTATTTTCTATTTTGATCTTGATTTCCTTTCCCTTGAGATTATTGATTGTACTGATTAGCTTGTTCAAAAGATTTGAGCTGTACTTTTTAGCACTTCACATATCTCACTAGTTTTGATGGAAAATGTCAAGTGCCAAGGAAATGTTTCAAAGGTGCATGGGAAGTTTCAGCATTGTCAAAAATGGTCAGGATTTCACTTAACAATCTTCAAATGGCTGCAAAATTTATTGCAAGGAAAAAAATCTATCTATCATTGTATATTAGGGATGGTTGTCTGATTATGGCCTTAGCTTCACAAGTGACTGAAAAAATCTTAGTCTCGCTTTTGTAATCATCCAGCTGAATGTCTATTATGGAACAATTAACTGATCTCATAGATGAATTCCATCACAGCATGACTCGCATCACCACTAGACTTTGCAATACAGTAGTACATCGATGACATAATGAGAATCACAGAAAATCTAAATGAGAAATATATAATGGCTATTGTGCTACAAGCACTATTTATAAATGTGTTCAAAAGAATTGTAAGATAATTTTTGTAAAGAGACTTCTGATCACCACATACAAAGCTTGCGTGAATTTAAAACTGGGCTAGAAATAGTTGGAAGCATCAAGCATCGGGATCTTGGGAGTCTGCATGGATATTTTCTTTCTCCACATGGAAATCTATTGTTTTATGATTACATGGTAAATGGAAGTCTGTGGGACATCCCACATGGTGATTAAAATGATTATGTTATGAGAATTCATTAGCACATCACTGAGACTGACATCCACACTACTTTGGGGATTATTGTCAGGCCTAGCTAGCTTTTTCTTAATCACATTCGGTTATCACAAAGCATAGCTACCTGATTTGGCCCTTGGGGATTGCAAAAATTTGGAACTTCTTGACCTATCTCACAATAGACTAAAGGGAAAGATACCATGGCAGGTAGCCAGTCTTTCCAACTTGCATTTCTATTTCAATTTGTCATGGAATTTATTAGAAGGCCCCTTGCCTACAGAGATGAGTAAATTGGTCATGGTATTGGTGACAGTCTCATCATGCTGAGTGGATATGAGAACAATGTGCACCCGTTCAGGAACCATGGATTCTCCTTCATTTTTGTACTCAATGGTGACTTGGGTTTTACCATCGGGCCTCAACCAGGGGAAAATACCATTCTTTCTGACCTCAGTAAGCTTGGCACTAAGCTTTGTGGATAGAACATGAGTGAGGGGCATGAGCTCAGGAGTCTCATTTGTGGCATAGCCAAACATGTGACCCTGGTCACCCACTCCAATCTCTTCAGGCCTATTGGTAAGATGCCCATGCACTCCCTGGGAAATGTCAGGGCTCTGTTGTTCAATGTTCACAAACACTATGTAGTTGTCAGCATCCAAACCCACATCATCAGAGATGAAGCCAATTTTGCATACATATCTACCAGGGCATTTGCAACTAAACATTTGATAAAAATTCACTTTCAATTATGTTGTGGTGAATGTTCGCACCCTATTTTAAAGCTCTTATTTGGCACAGGCTAGAGAGGATGTTGGCAAAGGTTGTGGAGTCTGGAGTTAAAATTGACAATTGCATTTGCTTAAAAGCTTCAACAACCTTTTCAACAAGCCCATTTTGTACATATCCTACAATCATCTCATTCCATGAGACCACATCTCTTTGACACATTTTGTCGAACACTTCGTGTGCATTGTGTATGCTTCCACATTTTGCATACATATCTATCAGGGCATTTGCAACTATAATATTTGACAAAAAACCAATTTTCATTATACTTTGATGGACGTCCATAGCTTTTTCTACAACTCCTATTTTTGCACGGGTAGGAAGGATGCTGGCAAAAGATGTGGAGCTTGGCTTGAAACCTGCCAATAACATTCGTTAAAACTCCTATCCTTCCTTGATTGACCTCCGGTTGTTTAACCTGATCCACATAACCTTATCAGATATACGGAAAGCTCAATGACATGCCTTCAACAACACACAATTATGTTTGTATGAACCAATAGCACCAGTGGTCAGGTTACAACAATGGTTTTCTCCCCATCCAACTTGTAAAAGGAGATAAATCTGTAACTCTAACATTTTAACCTACAGTCGGTTGTTACCAAATGAATACTCTCAAATTTATTGTAATGCCCTATTCTACATTAGACCTATTTGTCCTGTGGCGATCAAGTGCTAAGCATGGAGTGTCGTTGTGCCTTCGCCGACCTCGATTGATGACCATTATGACTATAATTGATAATAATTTTACAAGCAAGTAAAATGATAATAATGATAATAATAATAATAATGACATTATGATTGTATTTTATTATTACCTCCTTTATATCGATTGTTATCGATATCATCCTCTGTTATCATTAAACTATCCTTTTGATTTGTTTGTCGCTCCCGCCTTGACTGTCTAATCCCACACGCATGCCTCATTGCAATTCTTAATTCCGGGGTGCACTTATTGTTGCGACCATTGCCTTTCCTCCCACGTTGGATTATGGATGCGACAGGCTAGACATGAGGAGACGTGGGCTACATTGTTGTCCTTGGACTCTTTATTTCCTTGTTTTCTAGCAAGAGGGGTGCGTGGTAGAGTGTATGGCCTCCTACCATATTCCTTTTTTATTTTATTTGGTGCCTTGTTTGGCATATGTTGGTGGGGATTAATGAAACTAACTGTTTTCTACCCACCCACCGTATGCCTTCCTCCTTGTTGGCCGCGTAGTTTTCAAAAAGGATCAGATTTTTATCTTCCGTGTGTTTGTCTCCTACCTGCCCATTTATGAAAATGTTGACTTGTCATCTGCTGTCATCACGTGGATCACTATGTTGTTTTTTCCCAAAACCACGAATGCTTGTTGCGCTCCATCAAATGCTGAAACAGATGAATTGCTACAGTGTGTTCTGGATAGTGTTTCATTAATGGTGAAATGAAATGAAGGTCATCCCCGATGTTGCGTGGGTGGGTGTGGATTCTCAAAATCATGCTGTGCAGGTAGCTTTAGTGGAGCGTAGAACTGAAATTCTCCTAGGAAAGTGCCGTGAGGAGGTGTTTGGCGATATATGCACCAGCTACAGGGTAGAGAAGTAAACTTATCTCAGAAAATCAGTGGCCTCCAGAGAGAGATAAGTGCGACAGCTGCTGCAGGGCGATCCCAAGGAACCGTTGGTGTTGATTCTGTTGTTCTGGTTGCACGCGACCACAGTCGTGATCAGTTGTTGCAAGATCTTATAGTTGGTAGAAGCCTGTTTGAGCGCCCCAGCAAGCAGGTTGTCCATCTATGTGTTTTCTTTTCTGTATCAGGTGTATCCTCAGATTCGGGTTTTCCCCTTCAAGATATGTTTCTCAAAATCGACTAAGTGACAGTGAGAGTGTTACAAGGAGACCATATGTTGACGCGATGGGAGGATTGTGGGATAAACCTATTCCTGTACCTGATGAAATGCCAAGTACTCCATTCATCTACAGTGATATTGTTTGTGCTGAAACGCTTCATGGTTATAACATAGAAGCTTATCAATCCCACGAGGAGTCTATTTATTTTAAAAATTTGGAGTCGGATCCGAATACAATTTAAGAAACGCCCCTGCGATGTAATTAAGGAGATCTCATCAACGGAGCAGCCCAAAATTAGATTCTCTGGTGGATCTAAGGATACCCGATATGCCTTGTCTACTCAATCTGATCAATGCGAAAAATACAATACGAGGAGTGAGAAAATATTATGTGGTGTCACTTCAAAAGCATTGCGAGTTCGCTCTTCCCCGTCAAAAGATCGGCACAATAGAGTGAATACTGCAAAAGGACTTCGGGACACGAGGGTGAGGCTTTCTCTTTCTACGGCTGTTAAGTTTTATGATGTGCAGTACAGATTAGGGCTTGATCGTCCAAGTAAAACTCTGGATTGGCTTATTAGTACAACACAGAGTGCTATAGATGAACTTTCACAATCACAACTAGTGCATGAATGCTCAAATACTAGTAGATGCGGAACAAGTTTTCTATTCACCAAGGCAATTTGGAGTAGAGTGAGTACAGTAGAGTGCGGGATAGGGTTATGCATAAAGGGGCGGCCAAACTCTATATCGATAGGCGGGACCGAATCGGATATGGATAATATCGGTAGTGTCCCATATAACCACATACATGAGTTGGAGTCTAAATATAGGTATGGCCAGGGGATAATCTAAATGGGTGGAGATTGGATCTATATATATAGTTGTTGGATCTTCTATTATATATGTGATCTCTCTCAAATCAGAGTTTGGGTTAGATACGGTGTCTGTTAGTCCGAACCGGTGAGAAATGGGGAAGAAAGAAAAGAACCAATGGCTACCCCTAAACATCACGTTTCGCGTGGTTCCAGCCAAAATGGAACCCGCGACCTGCTTCCCCCAAATTTAACGCCACCTCCTGCGGTTGAATGCTTTTAATGCCCGAATCCTCAGTAAGGGTGCAGCCGTAGTTCCGTGGAGGCCATCTTCTGCATCGACCTTAGTAATTTCAAATATCAGAACAGAGTGCTTCTATCTTCCCGGAGTTGCTCCTGAGGATTCCAAGAAGGCATGTTTCAATCACCCCCTTTCCTATGCCAAGCATGGCCGTTAACAGGATATGGATCTTCAGCAGGCGGAGGAAGAGAAGTTGCGCGAGTGTTGTTGTTGTTGTTGCTTAGAGCCCAGTCGCGTGGTTGTTGGTTGGAAGAATTCTAATCATGCATGTTAAATCTACTCCTTGTAATAGTTTTCTACTTTGTTTCAGTATCTTGAAATGAGTATTCTTTCCTCTTGAATGGCGCCTAGACAAAATGTTTTCGTGGTTGTTTATATCGCTGCCTGATTGTGTTGGTTGTTCCTTTAAATCTCGATCCAATTTCGCTAGTTTTGCTTGGAATGTTCTTTCCTCCCTTATAGCTTACTCTATTTCATATTTGTCTAAATGGAGTTCTATGTAATTTTGAGTGATGTAATCTAGTTCGTAGGGAAGGAAACATTATTGAGTTTTGTTTGCTTATATGACTCTCTTTTAAAAGAATTCTGTGATGGTATTTTAATTGAAGGCTTACTGTATGGAAAGTTAAGCCTTCATATCGCTATTTTCTTGAATAAATACGTATTTCCTGTTTAGGGCTCTCCTGTTTTGCTAAAAGGTACATTAATAGTGACGTTGTGTTCTAAAACTTGTTTAAGCCTGTGGGCATTCCTTACTTTTTGTTTGATTAGAAAATGGCATTTGGGTTTTGTTTTAGAACTGTACATGGTTGACTGTTGTACCTAGTTCT
Organism: Taxus wallichiana var. yunnanensis; assembly: GCA_018340775.1. NCBI lineage: Eukaryota > Viridiplantae > Streptophyta > Pinopsida > Cupressales > Taxaceae > Taxus > Taxus wallichiana. Next base: position 689,056,101 of record CM031244.1, on the reverse strand, counting down.
AGATGATGAATAACCTGACATCTATTTTGGCCTCTACGTGTCGAGAGAATTTCTATACCTACTTCCTGGTCCAAACTCTTGTTTGATTAAAGTAAGGGGGAAACATTGTAAGTTTTATTGAATGAAATCTCTACAATTTTATTAAGGGTCGCAAGCAAGCTAGTAATAGTTGATTGAAACAAAAGTTGTAGGTGAATCCATGGTATTGGACTCGTGAACTCGCTTCTGTTAGATGATGAGCTGATTTCGGTGATAATATAATAGGTGATTGTTATATTTATTGTTTGATATTTTCTAGACTTTTCCTTGATAAGCCCACATGGATCGGGTAAAATTTTCCATCTTCTATACCATTGGCAAGGAGCTCATAGAACTTCTAGGCCTGACTACACTGCGTAACCTTCCTGATGGATATGTGTGTTGGTTCTTATTTTTGTGCTTGCACTCGTGGTAGGGTCCTTTGAGTCTGGGGCATCGTTGGTGTTTTACCCTCTGCGTAGCGAATCCCTTTGTTTTCGAACTCGAGTATCTTATACTTCCAACTTGGTTACTAAAAGGTCCCATTTTGTGGCCTTGTTAAGGAAATCAATTTTTTTATTTTAATGCTTATTGACATTGTCTGAAATATATAAAAAAAAATTTATTAACGACGTTTGGGTTTAGTCTTCCCTTATATATTGTAGAGAAGTTTACGTTTAGAATAAGGTTTGTTGGTAGAATAATGGCCCCTCTTGTGTCTCATTTGTATGCTTTTGGAAGAGTGGATTTGTTGTTAACTAGTACTACGTTTAAGAAATCCTACAAGGAGGTAGTGGTAAACTCCTTGGTTAAAACTGAAACTATAGTTGTTTTCTTTTAAGGGCGTCGAACCCATAATACTATGAAGCCTTTCCCTTGGGAGAATTGGATAACGTCGTTTTGCTTCGCGCCTACGATCATAATTAGTATGTTTTGTCTTCTCTTGGACCCCTTTAGTTGGATGGAGTAAGTTTTGGATTCCAATCACGTAATCCATAGGATTACATGAAGGAGATATCAACGCTCTTGACCTTCTTGTCCCTAACCCATAAGGTCTTGCCTTGATTTATGTGATTTTGTTCTTACTGGTATTTTGACTTTTTCCTTGCTGGATGGTTTAGATTTCTTTCTCATGCAAATAATTTTGGAGTTGGGGTTGTGTTTTAATCCATTTTTTTGAATTAGAACTTTCCTTTCTTGATATTGTTAAATGTTAGCTTACTATTGCAATGTGTAGCCTTAACATGCTCAGTTCTCGCGAACTGATTCTAGTTAGTATTTGTGCAGATGGATTATGCGAGTAGATTAAAGGAAAGAGTTGTAAAGGTTTCATCAGTGCAACTTATGAAGTTCCTTGTAAAAGTTTCTATGTGTTGTAAATTGTGTAACATTGCTTGCAAAGAGTTTATATGACCTCTTGCCTGGAATTGTTCGGAAAATTCGTGAAGAAGTTGTTTGTCTTTTTTTTTTTTGTAATTTGACTGGTAACTTACCTTTGTGAGAAATGGTATTCAATCTTTACATCGATATGAGTATTGTAAAACTTTGATTTTTGAGAATAAATTGTTAAGTTAAATCTTTCTAAGACTCAGTGGCAATATTTTATAAGTAAAGTAAAATGGGTCGGTTAACCCTTAAAGGAGCTAAACAAAAATAATAATTTTATATTCAACAAATAAAGGTAGAGGTGATCTACTTGAAATCAAATAAGTCCATGAGTGATCAAAATGAAACCATCCCTTGTGAAGTAAAAATTTTATAACTTGATATCCCTAGCTACACTAGCGAACATTATCCTTTCTATGGTGAATTCTTAGAATGATCCTAAGGTGAAACAAATTGTTAGTTGATATAAGATAATAAGATTTAATAAATAGGAGGAATCGGTTTCGAAGCCATGTAATCTGTCTCTCAACCATTTGAAAGGTAAATTGTTTTCTTTTGTAAAATCATCCAGTGAAGCCTAAGTAAAATATTTAATAATTTTCGATAAATCCTCAAGCTTCATAAAAAAAAAAAAACGAGTTAATAACTAATGAGGTCATAAAGATGAAATCAACTCGACCTTCTTCCTCTAACCTATTATTTTTCAAGGTGCTTTGTCTTCCTTCTCTTAAGTATGTTGAACGCAAACCCATGTTGTCATATGGGCATGAACAAGTTCTAATAGCGTAAGTGTAAATAGATGGCCTGGTGGGATTAATTTCCCCCTTTCTCTAAATAAACGAATTAAGCAAACAAATGTCAAAATAGAGAAGTTTTAAAGATGATTACTCAGTGTAAAAAGAATAAACTTAGCTTGGTACGATGAATTGTATGAGTCATATCTTGAGCCTCCTTGAAAACGTAAGCTAAGAATTGCAAGATGTCTTTTTAAAATAAATAACCCTCAAGAATATCTCATTGTGGTTGGCCCTGACTGTAAGTGTGTTTTGTGGTTGGACTTCAATGTTGTTCTGTCAAAAAGAGAAAAGTAAATTGTCCTTGATAGGTGTGAACGTTTCCGTGCGGCCTTGATGGTCATCCTTGTATCAGGTTGTTCACAGTGTTAGTTGTATCCTTGGTGACGACATGTTGCGTCATGTTATGTGTCAAGCAAGTTCAAAAAAAAAAAAAAATTATCCTGTATTTCACTGTGTTGTTTGTGTGTGAATTTTTGGGTCGTTACACTTTGGTATCAGAGCGTAGGTTCATGCTCTCGAACCTATGGGCCGGATTGGTGTTATATGATGATGTTACATGGTGGTGGTGGTGTTACATGATGATACTGCATGATGATGATGATGTTGCATGATGGTGGTAGATATTGGAAGAGTAATGTGCTTTAAACGTGATGTGATCCATGTCGTAATTGTGATATTGTGAACGCACATGATGGTATGTCACCTTGTGCGTGTTTGTGATCATGTTGATATGTTGGGGATGGGAGTATTCTCTCTCCTTCTTGTGGATTCTATGAAGAGTTCACGTGTGAATTGTTGTTTGAGATGTGTGAAAAGAATTCTAATGTGGATGACGTAGTGTTGGAGCATTGTGGCATATTGTGATATGTGGGTGTATCAATGTGTTGTATGACTAGTTTGATGTTAAAAGAAATGAGTTGTATCATGATGTTTTTACCATGTTTTGAAGAAATGTGTATACCACCTTGTTATGCAGCAGTAGATGTTATGTTGAGATGTACTATGTTCATCGTATGTATGACTGTGCAAATATGTAATGCTTCATGTTGTGATTTTGGGTCATACGGTGAGTGTATGAACCCTATCGTATGGTGCTTGCACTTTGGGTGCAGAATGTGGTAAAGTGATGTGTTACACTCAGTGAATGTATGATCGTGATCTACCCTATATATGTACCATATGTAAGATGCTATGGTAGTTATGTGTGTGCCACCGTTATGTTAGTGATGTTGTTGTATGTTATGTTGTGAACCTTACGCTAACCGATCCTGAGGGAAATCGGTAGAAGTGTATGTTGAGAGTGAGGAATGGTGTACCATGGGTCAATAACTCGAGCTAAAACTCGGTTTAGTAGATAACATGTGATTCTTTCCTCTCTCCCTATGTGGTTGTATGTATGCAACCTTAGTGTATCTATGACTATGTTTAGCCTTGTCGAAGTGGTGGCGGGATGATTCAGATGGAGGTGATGACAGTTGTATTATTGATATGTATTTTACGAGCTGAGGCTCGATGTTCCGAGTGCTAGCAACTCGTTGAGTACCCCTTTGGTGGCTAGATAAGGCCACACAGTTATCGTAATGTGACATCATTATAAGTTGATTTTATTCGTAATTGATTTTTTTTTCTTTATTTTGTAAGGACCAGCAACTTTTCTTGATTGCCATGCTTTACAATTTTGGGCATTTCCTTGGTTTGTGGCACTAACATGGGGATTTTGATACTAACTATGGCTATTTGGCCATTTATTTTTGCTTGATTTTGGGTTTTCTTTTAAATTTGGAATTTTTACCACCTTGCCCAAGGCTTGTACTTTGCCACTTGGCACTTTGATTGGATTGTTGTGCTGGTTCTATTGTCGTGATGTGTGGAATAGGGTCATAGGATGCACCATGGATTGGTTGGACCTATGGACCCGCTTCGTTGTATGGGGGTACGCCCCAAGGAGTACATATAACTAGTGGGTTGTTGAACCACGTGTTATTATGTCACTTGGGTTAGGAGTGTTCGAACTCTATGTGTCTTGGACCATAGGGTCACCGGCCTAGAGGTCAACCGGCCTCCTTGAGGGAGGCATAAGAGTTTGAGGGAGGCATAAGAGTTTGAGGGAGGCATAAGAGTTTTATGATATTTATACGTATGGTTGATGTTTCGGGATATATGTTGAGTTATTGTGATGTTTGGTAGTGGTCTTTTGATGTATGTGTTACTCATGTCAGATGGATATGTGTTGTGATGTTGTGGACATGTCATTGATCCCCTTGTGGACACTATGTACCTGTAGCATTTGTTTGGTGTTATGTGAGTTTTTCATTGATGCAAATTGAGGAAATGTCTAGTGGATTGTAGTACTGTTTTGGTTAAGTATTTTGGTATGTCAGTCATTGATGTGTGCCGAGTACTATGTTATGTGGAGTGTGCCTATTCTATTCCGTAATTGTGTAACCTTTTGTGGTGTAATACAATCTTGAAGTATATACTTGTGTGCTTGTGAATCTGTAGTGTCTTGTGAACCTGATAGGGTGTTGTGTTAGCAGTTCATGTTGGGCACCCACAATAAGGAATAAATCAAAACTCTTCAATGATGATATATATTTTTTAAAAAGAAACTAAAACTAGAAATAATGATAATGGAAAGAGACTAATGAAATGATGAACAAGAAAGAACTGCCAATCTTCACAGAACATTGAAAGTTAAAAAAAAAATTCTACCAAATGTTCCTAAGGCTACCTTGTGACCATGCTTTAATCAACTAAAATCTTAAACCATAGGGTGTACTTTCTCCTTTACCTGTTCTTGGTTGCGAACCATTTACTTTCCTCCGTGTAATGTCGCATCGAGGACGATGCTTTCTTAAGGGGAGGAGAATGTAATGCCCTATTCTACATTAGACCTATTCATCCTGTGGCGATCGAGTGCTAAGCATGGAGTGTCGTTGTGCCTTCATCGACCTCGATTGCGGACCATTATGACTATAATTGATAATTATTTTACAAGCTGTAAAATGATAATAATGATAATAATAATAATAATGACATTATGATTGTATTTTATTATTACCTCCTTTATATCGATTGTTATCGATATCATCCTCTGTTATCGTTAAACTATCCTTTTGATTTGTTTGTCGCTCCCGCCTTGACTGTCTGATCCCACACGCATGCCTCATTGCAATTCTTAATTCCGGGGTGCACTTATTGTTGTGACCATTGCCTTTCCTCCCACGTTGGATTATGGATGCGACGGGCTAGACATGAGGAGACGTGGGCTACATTGTTGTCCTTGGACTCTTTATTTCCTTGTTTTCTAGCAAGAGGGGTGCGTGGTAGAGTGTATGGCCTCCTGCCATATTCCTTTTTTATTTTATTTGGTGCCTTGTTTGGCATATGTTGGTGGGGATTAATGAAACTAACTATTTTCTACCCACCCACCGTATGCCTTCCTCCTTGCTGGCCGCGTAGTTTTCAAAAAGGATCAGATTTTTATCTTCCGTGTGTTTGTCTCCTACCTGCCCATTTATGAAAATGTTGACTTGTCATCCAGCTTTGTCACGTGGATCACTGTTGTTTTTTTGCCCAAAACCACGAATGCTTGTTGCGCTCCATCAAATGCTGAAACAGATGAATTACTAGAGTGTGTTCTGGATAGTGGTTTCATTAATGGTGAAATGAAGGTCTGTTGCCCTGATGTTGCGTGGGTGGGTGTGGATTCTCAAAATCGTGCTGTGTAGGCAGCTTAAGTGGAGCGCAAAACTGAAATTCTCCTAGGAAAGTGCCGTGAGGAGGTGTTTGGCGATATGCAGCAGCTACAGGGTAGAGAAGTAAACTTATCTCGGAAAATCGGTGGCCTCAGAGAGAGAGATAAGTGCGGCAGCTTTGCTGCCGAAGGCGATCCCAAGGAACCGTTGGTGTTGATTCTGTTGTTCTGGTTGCACGCGACCACAGTCGTGATCAGTTGTTGCAAGATCTTACAGTTGGTAGAATCTGTTTGAGCGCCCAGCAAGCAGGTTGTCCATCTATGTGTTTTTACATTCTGTATCGGTGTATCCTCGATTTAGGTTTTCCCCTTCAAGATATGTTTCTCAAAATCGACTAAGTGACAGTGAGAGTGTTACAAGGAGACCGTATGTTGACGCGATGGGAGGATTGTGGGATAAACCTATTCCTGTAGCTGATGAAATGCCAAGTACTCCATTCATCTACAGTGATATTGTTTGTGCTGAAACGCTTCATGGTTATAACATAGAAGCTTATCAATCCCACGAGGAGTCTATTTATTTTAAAAATTTGGAGTCGGATCCTGAATACAATTTAAGAAACGCCGCCTGCGATGTAATTAAGGAGATCTGTCCAATGGAGCAGCCCGAAATCAGATGCTCTGGTGGATCTAAGGATACCCGATATGCCTTGTCTACTCAATCTGATCAATGCGAAAAATACAATACGAGGAGTGAGAAAATATTATGTGGTGTCGCTTCAAAAGCATTGCGAGTTCGCTCTTCCCCATCAAAAGATCGGCACAGTAGAGTGAATACTGCAAAAGGACTTCGGGACACGAGGGTGAGGCTTTCTCTTTCTACGGCTGTTAAGTTTTATGATGTGCAGTACAGATTAGGGCTTGATCGTCCAAGTAAAACTCTGGATTGGCTTATTAGTACAACACAGGGTGCTATAGATGAACTTTCACAGTCACAACCAGTGCATGAATGCTCAAATACTAGTAGATCTGGAACAGGTTTTCTGTTCAGCCAGCTGGAGTAGAGTGAGTACAGTAGAGTGCGGGATAGGGTTATGCATAAAGGGGCGGCCAAACTCTATATCGATAGGCGGGACCGAATCGGATATGGATAATATCGGTAGTGTCCCATATAACCACATACACGAGTTGGAGTCTAAATATAGGTATGGCCGAGGGGATAATCTAAATGGGTGGAGATTGGATCTATATATATAGTTGTTGGATCTTCTATTATATATGTGATCTCTCTCAAATCAGAGTTTGGGTTAGATACGGTGTCTGTTAGTCGAACCGGTGAGAAATGGGGAAGAAAGAAAAGAACCAACGGCTACCCCTAAACATCACGTTTCGCGTGGTTCCAGCCAAAATGGAACCCGCGACCTGCTGCCCCAAATTTAATGCCACCTCCTGCGGTTGAATGCTTTTAATGCCCGAATCCTCAGTAAGGGTGCAGCCGTAGTTCCGTGGAGGCCATCTTCTGCATCGACCTTAGTAATTTCAAATATCAGAACAGAGTGCTTCTATCTTCCCGGAGTTGCTCCTGAGGATTCCAAGAAGGCATGTTTCAATCACCCCCTTTCCTATGCCAAGCATGGCCGTTAACAGGATATGGATCTTCAGCAGGCGGAGGAAGAGAAGTTGCGCAGGTTGTGTTGCTGTTGCCCGAGCCCTAGTCGACGTGGTTGTTGGTTGGAAGAATTCTAATCAGGCATGTTAAATCTACTCCTTGTAATAGTTTTCTACTTTGTTTCAGTATCTTGAAATGAGTATTCTTTCCTCTTGAATGGCACCTAGACAAAATGTTTTCGTGGTTGTTTATATATTTTGTGCTGATTGTGTTGGTTGTTCCTTTAAATCTCGATCCAATTTCGCTGGTTTTTCTTGGAATGTTCTTTCCTCCCTTATAGCTTACTCTATTTCATATTTGTCTAAATGGGTTACTGCAATTTTGAGTGATGCAATCTAGTTCGTAGGGAAGGAAACATTATTGAGTTTTGTTTGCTTATATGACTCTCTTTTAAAAGAATTCTGTGATGGTATTTTAATTGAAGGCTTACTGTATGGAAAGTTAAGCCTTCATATCGCTATTTGCTTGAATAAATACGTATTTCCTATTTAGGGCTCTCCTGTTTTGCTAAAAGGTACATTAATAGTGACGTTGTGTTCTAAAACTTGTTTAAGCCTGTGGGCATTCCTTACTTTTTGTTTGATTAGAAAATGGCATTTGGGTTTTGTTTTAGAACTGTACATGGTTGACTGTTGTACCTAGTTCTAGATGATGAATAACCTGACATCTATTTTGGCCTCTACGTGTCGAGAGAATTTCTATACCTACTTCCTGGTCCAAACTCTTGTTTGATTAAAGTAAGGGGGAAACATTGTAAGTTTTATTGAATGAAATCTCTACAATTTTATTAAGGGTCGCAAGCAAGCTAGTAATAGCTGGACTGAAACAAAAGTTGTAGGTGAATCCATGGTATTGGACTCGTGAACTCGCTTCCTGTTAGATGACAGCTGATTTCAGTGATAATATAATAGGTGACTGTTATATTTATCTGTTTGATATTTGCTAGACCTTTCCTTGATAAGCCCACATGGATCGGGTAAAATTTTCCATCTTCTATACCATTGGCAAGGAGCTCATAGAACTTCTAGGCCTGACTACACTGCGTAACCTTCCTGATGGATATGTGTGTTGGTTCTTATTTTTGTGCTTGCACTCGTGGTAGGGTCCTTTGAGTCTGGGGCATCGTTGGTGTTTTACCCTCTGTAGCGAATCCCTTTGTTTTCGAACTCGAGTATCTTATACTTCCAACTTGGTTACTAAAAGGTCCCATTTTGTGGCCTTGTTAAGGAAATCAATTTTTTTATTTTAATGCTTATTGACATTGTCTGAAATATATAAAAAAAAAAAATTATTAACGACGTTTGGGTTTAGTCTTCCCTTATATATTGTAGAGAAGTTTACGATTAGAATAAGGTTTGTTGGTAGAATAATGGCCCCTCTTGTGTCTCATTTGTATGCTTTTGGAAGAGTGGATTTGTTGTTAACTAGTACTACGTTTAAGAAATCCTACAAGGAGGTAGTGGTAAACTCCTTGGTTAAAACTGAAACTATAGTTGTTTTCTTTTGAGGGCGTCGAACCCATAATACTATGAAGCCTCCCCTTGGGAGAATTGGATAACGTCATTTTGCTTCGCGCCTACGATCATAATTAGTATGTTTTGTCTTCTCTTGGACCCCTTTAGTTGGATGGAGTAAGTTTTGGATTCCAATCACGTAATCCATAGGATTACATGAAGGAGATATCAATGCTCTTGACCTTCTTGTTCCTAACCCATAAGGTCTTGCCTTGATTTATGTGATTTTGTTCTTATTAGTATTTTGACTTTTCCTTCTTTGGATGGTTTAGATTTCTTCCTCATGCAAATAATTTTGGAGCTGGGGTTGTGTTTTAATCCATTTTTGAATTAGAACTTTTCTTTCTTGATATTGTTAAATGTTAGCTTACTATTGCAATGTGTAGCCTTAACATGCTCGGTTCTCATGAACCGATTCTAGTTAGTATTTGTGCGAGATGGATTATGCGAGTAGATTAAAGGAAAGAGTTGTAAAGGTTTCATCAGTGCAACTTATGAAGTTCCTTGTAAAAGTGTTCTATGTGTTGTAAATTGTGTAACATTGCTTGCAAAGAGTTTATATGACCTCTTGCCTGGAATTGTTGAAAATTCGTGAAGAAGTTGTTTGTCTTTTTTTGTAATTTGACTGGTAACTTACCTTTGTGAGAAATGGTATTCAATCTTTACATCGATATGAGTATTGTAAAACTTTGATTTTGAGAATAAATTGTTAAGTTAAATCTTTCTAAGACTCAGTGGCAATATTTTATAAGTAAAGTAAAATGGGTCGGTTAACCCTTAAAGGAGCTAAACAAAAATAATAATTTTATATTCAACAAATAAAGGTAGAGGTGATCTACTTGAAATCAAATAAGTCCATGAGTGATCAAAATGAAACCATCCCTTGTGAAGTAAAAATTTTATAACTTGATATCCCTAGCTACACTAGCGAACATTATCCTTTTTATGGTGAATTCTTAGAATGATCCTAAGGTGAAACAAATTGTTAGTTGATATAAGATAATAAGATTTAATAGATAGGAGGAATCGGTTTCGAAGCCATGTAATCTCTCTCTCTCAACCATTTGAAAGGTAAATTGTTTTCTTTTGTAAAAACATCCAGTGAAGCCTAAGTAAAATATTTAATAATTTTCGATAAATCCTCAAGCTTCATAAAAAAAAGAAGGGGGTTAATAACTAATGAGGTCATAAAGATGAAATCAACTCGACCTTCTTCCTCTAACCTGTTATTTTTCAAGGTGCTTTGTCTTCCTTCTCTTAAGTCTGTTGAACGCAAACCCATGTTGTCATATGGGCATGAACAAGTTCTAATAGCGTAAGTGTAAATAGATGGCCTGGTGGGATTAATTTCCCCTTTCTCTAAATAAACGAATTAAGCAAACAAATGTCATAATAGAGAAGTTTTAAAGATGATTACTCAGTGTAAAAAGAATAAACTTAGCTTGGTACGATGAATTGTATGAGTCATATCTTGAGCCTCCTTGAAAACGTAAGCTAAGAATTGCAAGATGTCTTTTTAAAATAAATAACCCTCAAGAATATCTCATTGTGGTTGGTCCTAACTGTAAGTGTGTTTTGTGGTTGGACTTCAATGTTGTTCTGTCAAAAAGAGAAAAGTAAATTGTCCTTGATAGGTGTGAATGTTTCCGTGCTGCCTTTATGGTCATCCTTGTATCAAGTTGTTCACAGTGTTAGTTGTATCCTTGGTGACGACATGTTGCGTCATGTTATGTGTCAAGCAAGTTAAAAAAAAAAAAAAAAAAAAATTATCCTGTATTTCACTGTGTTGTTTGTGTGTGAATTTTTGGGTCGTTACATTTATAGGGTTCGGGAAATTTCAGCGAGAATTTAGAAAGAATGAATCATCTCGCTGTTATGTCGGACAATCATTACACAATAAAAACAGAAAAATAGCTAAAAGCCCATCAAAATTAAACGGTTTGGAGAAACGTCTGCAAGGCCGTCAAATTTTATATAGTCAGAGAAACATTCACAAAGGCCTTTCCCATAGGGGGAACGCCTTCGGCGTAATAAGGTGAATTTTAATATAAATTTAATGATTTATTTGTTGAGTCATCTTTTGGTTAGGGGTCATTATTTCAATGATGAATATTCTCTTACTTTTTATTATGTAATTTGGGTGGTTGTAGATAATATTTTTTCACTTTGTGGGTTTTTTTAACAAATTTTGTTTTGAGGAGTTTTCATTTGTCACATTATTTTAAGTGCCATTTATTTTTATGATGTATTTTTGGACTATGATTTATTGATTTATTTCAATAAATTTCATAATCTTAAACTATATTTGTAAAAATAATTATTTTCCAATTAAATTCCTTATGTATAAAATAAATAATAAATATCATTAGTATCTATAATATTTGAGTACATCCACACACTTTTAATTGTATGGAAAAATAACAATATGAAAAATGTTTAATGGTTGACAAAGAAAATAGTGTCTTCCTTAGATTTGTAGAGAGATAAAATATTTCTAGATCTTTCGACATTGTTTGGAAGTGTCAATCATCTCTAGAACTTATTAAAATATAGATTCCACCATTTCTTGGAGAACCAGCTAAGAAAATTTAATATTATTGTATTTATTAAATGATGAACAGCTCTTCGTCCTTTACATTACGAATCGAATTTTATGCGAGGAGAAGATTCTATTATGATGCAACAGTTTTTCCATCGGTGTGAAAATTAATTCCGAAATTAATTTAAATTCTACTGTGATGGATGCTTTCTACCATATTGTTACTAAACTTACATATAATAAACAATAAATTAAGTTCCATATATCAACTGTTAAGGATTGCACATTAACTCCTACCATGTTCTCTATACAACAAGCATGTACTAATATCTTGAAACAGTAAAATATATAATATAAGCAATCTCCATTCTGCTCAATAATAGCTATGGGCCGTTGTGATCTTGTGTGTAGATGTAATCTGTATGAGCAGCCAGAGTTCTCCGGTCTGTGCATTCTTCTTCATCCACGTCCTTATCACATTCCTTCCCAGCAATCAATTCCTCTGTTTCCACGGTCCTAGCAAACTATAACCACCACCATTAAACAGGGAGTTAGAGTTAGATATGGAAAATGAAATCACAAGAAAGGTTTTAACTATCATTGAGATAATATATGGGAAATCTTACTGTGTGTTTTATCTCCATTTCATCATTGGCGAAGAACGTGGAAGCATCTGGTGCAACTGCAACATGATAAAAGTGAAATGTAACGTGTCCGAAAATGCTGAAAAAGAGAGAAACCATTGAAAAACAGAATCTCCCACACTATACATTTATTAGATAGATCTAATGCAGCACATTTTTGTAGCCCTTTGTACCTCTTTCAATTGGACGTGCAGCCATGACTGTAGCCACGACAAGAATAAGGATGCATAGCCTGAAAACCCACACCCTTCCTCCTTCAACTGAACTTGTACACATTTTCGCCATTTTTGCAGGAGAGTTTGTATTTCTAATGCTACAAGTGAGACGACTTATTTATAAAGATAGAAATGCAAATTAAATATAATAATAAATGCACAGACGCGCAATGCCGTCTTTGACCGTGTCGATAAAAGCAACACTTTTTAATTTTTGGTATATACAACCGAAAGAAACCGGGCCGACAAGAAACGAGGGCCCGAAATTCATGTTTGATTTAATCTTTTGGAGGCTTTTGACAAAATAAAGTTCACAGCGTTATCTTTGTCATTATGAACGTAAATTGCAACACAGTTTTTACGCGCAATTTGCAACGCAATTCACACTCATTGTTAGAAAACTGTCCCTTTAACATGCTTTCGGCATTGCGCCGACTTCTGAGTTTAGGGCTCGTATTTATTTCATTCTTACGTAACAGAAAAACGCATGCAAAAAATATAACGACGGGTAAGATGTGCGGCAAAACTGACGGCAACATAAATTTTGGAAGTGCTTAGTCATATAACTTACTAGTTGAAATATTATGGATACGCAGAACGTATATAGATTGTAGTTGGAAACATGGACCGTACAACTCTATTTATACAGGCTACAATATGATAAAATTTGGTCACGGTATAGGAAAGCCTAAATAACAAAGAAGATGCATTTTAGGGGTAAAAACAAAAATTATAGATAAGGTGACCGATTACCGTTATGTGTGAATTTGTTGGGAAGGAGTAGAGGGTGGAATGTTTCGGATATATGGAAAATATCGAAGATAATATTTTATTTTATTATTAGTTGAGTAAAAGTGGATTTTATATCCAACAACATGGATATGGAGTGTGACATTTATATTAGGAGTTTTGTATTAAGAATGGTGTATAATTAAGTTACAAATGTACGTAAATGTAATTAGTATTAACCATTGTAGCTTCACATTGTCTAATTAGTATTAACAAGAAATTTTAACTATATATGTATTAATAAAAATATTATTTTTGACTTCTAAAATTATTCAAGTTTTTTTGGTTAAAAGTTTATATTTTTCTTATAGAAATTGGTTGTACATGGGGTTTTATTAGGGCCATCATGATGCGGGGGGCATCCTAGGTCATAGATAAAACTTCTAGAAAAGAAGGAAGATGTGTCTGTGAGAATAAGAAGATGCACATGACAAAAAGGAAATAGGAAGGAGAGTGCAAGAGATGACCGCATCAATGGGTGCACCATTGCAATGAGGTGTTCTCTGGAAGGAAACATTGTAGAGAAATTACGGAAAGGTTGCCAAAGTGCACATGAAACAACGTGCACAAAATAAGGATGAGGCATGTCTAAGGTCATATGGGAAAATGAGTGTATGAAAGAGCGCACGAAGCGAGAAAAACAAAAGAGAATGTTAAGAAAGGAATTTCATCAAAGGTAATTCAAAAGAAGCAACATAAGAAGAAAGTTGAAAAAGAAGCGTGCAAGGAATACGAGAGAAAAGGAGGAGGTGAAGAGGTACGAGATTCAAGAAGATATCGAGAGGTGGAGGTAAAGATGAAGTCGCAAAGGAAAAGATTTGCGGAAGAGTAAGAATTTGTAGAGTGAAGGACAAAAGGTCATGAAAGAATTACAACAAGTAAACAATGGCCCAAGTCATAAGGAGAAGTACTGTGAAAGAATGTTCTAGAGGTCAAATATAGCGTGCAAGATTTTCCACAAAGTGGAGAGAAGACAAAAGGACTTGGTCAATGGGAGATCGAGACGTGCACGAGGAAGGACGCAATTAGTGAATGAGTGAAAGAAGATGTAACACCCGCTAAAATGACCACTCAAGACACAATAACAACCTAGGTTTATTTGGAAAAAAAAAAAGGGAATAATTTATTTTTAAAGGAGAGTCCTCAAACAGCTTGAAAAAACAAGTTGCCACAATAAAGATTAAAATTCAATTACAATTTGTACAAGAAATATTCCCATCAGAACAACCATTAGATCCACACTACAACAAACAAACCTTTTTACCACAATATTGCCACAATTTAGAAGAATTGTAGAATACTTGTAGCATCTCTATGAAAATTTTGTTTGGTCATTTCAAGTATTGTGGATATCCTACAATTTACATATAATGATAATAATTCATAGAAAAGTCACATATTGAACCATTCTTCATAGAAACTACACATATTTTAGAAATAGAACTAAAATGGATTGTAAAATTATATTAATGGTAAAATTCAATATTTAATAATTTATCATAATATATGTATATATATATATATGTGTGTGTGTACATATATATATATATATATGTATATATATATATATGTATGTATATATATGTACATATATGTATATATATACATATATATATATATATATATATATATGTATATATACATATATATATATATATATATATATATATACATATATGTATATATGTATATATATATATACATACATATATATGTATATATATATGTACATATATATATATATATATACATATATATATACATATATATATGTACATATATATATACATATATATATGTACATATATATATACATATATATATGTACATATATATATACATATATATATGTACATATATATATATATATATATATATATATATATATATATATACATATATACATATATATATTGTTTTTTAATTATAAATAATTTTTAAAATATAACCCATTCTTTTATAAATAATAAATGTATAATTAAAATTCTTGTTTTTTATTATTCTTATTAATATAAATAATTTTCTTTAGAGAATTATTAATTGATTTATAAATAATAAATATAGAATATATGTGGCACCTCTATGATAATTCAAATTTTCCATTTTTATATATTGTGGATGTTCTACAATTTTATGTAAGTGTTAATAATTTGTATTTAATTCATATATACAACACTTTCTCATTGTAAATCCACAATCTTATTCAATTTTTCCTTTTTTAAATATTGTGGATATTCCACAATTTTATATAAGTGTTCATAATTTGTAGCTAATTCACAACTACAACACTTTCTCAATAAAAATCCACAATCTTATTTGAATTTTAAAAAAATTAAAATATCATATTTATACTCAAAAATATTTAAGGACAATAATATAATAATATTAAAACTACACTTTAGATAACATTCATATAACATTTATCAAATATTTAAAATTACAAGTATCTTTCAAATCTAATAATTTGAAATCCTTTTTAAAGAATTATACTCAAAATAAATTAAAACATTTACAAATTGCATGCAAATGCTAGACTTATGGGTAGATATGGGTAGATAAGATTAAGTATAAATTTAAAATTTGACCAATTCCTAAAACTGTAATCAAACCAATTCACTTGTTTTTAGGATGTCACTTGCATGTTGAGAAGGTGTTCGACATGCAGCGATTTTTGTGCCACATAGGCATGCAATATAGGTTAATAATAGTAATGGCGGACACGTTTTAATAATAGATTTTGGGGCCATGTTTTAATAATAGGGATCAATTTCTCTGTCATGGTCGAAGACAATGCCATGTTGTTTACCAGAATTCAGTCTTCCTGACATAAATCTAGTAATGTACATCTTGATTAGTCAAATTTCAGCCCGTGGAAATGGAGAGGGGACGTGTATTACAATAGCTGCATCAAGATCATTCATACCTAAATATTGTGTTTTCAAAATGTATTTTCTATCATCTCGCTCACCTCTAAAATGGAATTTTGGTGCTATTAAAGTGGGTAAATATTTGGTCTCCAAAAATTTCTTTCATAGTTATGGTTCTTTACAGCTATAATGTTATGCTTATGAACACATAGATAACAACTACATGCTATATTAATATATATGTCTGATTCACTCGCTTGTTGCAATAAATGTATATAGCCCTAGGGATTTTTAGTAAATAGAATGAAATTGGATCAGTAATTACAGTAAATATTATGGTATATGATGTGATGGTAGGATCATGGCATAAACTTGGGGATTTTCCACCTGTATACGAAGACGAGGTTAATCCAGTGACTGTGGTGGGATTTGAAACTAGACTTTTCATGAAGATAGAATAATTATTATTGGAAAAAACATTTGAAAAATATTTATGATAAAATCAAGAGACTCCTACTTTTCTGTCACTCATGTCTTTTTTATCTTTCATCATTTTATTTCATACCTTTGAAAAAACAATTGTTGGCCTATTCTCAATGCTCACAATTTTATAATTGATTCAGATTTTATCAATTTCATAGGGAGCTATAATAAATAATCTTGACATTTATTTCATTATTTTGTTATGCACAATTTATGAAAAGAGATTCTATATTATTTTGGCTTATTGTCGTCAATTTTTTTAAAATGATGAGGACTTTAATTTTCTCAATGATAACTTAGTGATCGAAACATTTCCAATTTTTTTAATCAACATAGCTCTTCCTTTTTATATGAAATTCACAAATTTTAGACATTCATTTCTATTAAAAATGAATTTTATTTTATTGAAATTATTAGTTTTGCATAGATAAAGTGCACATAATGTATTTTTAATTTTTGTGGTTATGTTGGTTTTGGAAGTGCCAGGCATGTTTGACCTTCTCCTGAGTCCCTTGACATTTCTTCTCGGTGAGTAACATTATAGAGGAACTGTATATTCTCGTGTATAAAACCCACAAGTTCCAAAAATTTCACATGCCATTTAGGTTGTAGTCTATCCTAAGGAATTGATCATGCAAGTTAGCCCATTAAGATTGCATACCATATATGTTAAGGTTATTTAACATTTAATAATAAACTTATATTTGCGTCTTCTAGATAATCCACAAAAAAATAATCTAAATAAATGTCAAATTGGATGTTAATAGTAAATTTTCTACATTTTTTAAAAGATAATTTTATAAGTAATTATTGTGGAATTCAAATTGTAGCTTCCACATACAATTTTTATGTGGTAATGAAAATTGTAGAAATAAATTGTTGAAATTTCCACAATGTATCATTGATGAGAGTTAAAAATTTGAAAATTGGAGAATTTCTTCAAAGATGGAATAAATAGAAAAACTACAATTTTTGTGAATATTGTGGAATACTAACAAATACAAGAATTGTAGAAATGTTACAAAAATTAAGAGAAAAAGGTATCTTTCGGCCCCATGGGTTTGCTTAGCAAAATTTTCCTTTTTGAAAGTTAGTTTTTTTTTTGAACCTGAAATGAAATAAAAACTTCAGAAGACCATTACTTTTGATTGGAAACTCGGTTTTGAGAAAATGAGAACTTTTTGGAAAGGTCCTGACCTCCTCTTCAGATGGGAAGCATAAAATTTTAATTTTGACAAACTTAGGTGGGTCAATTTTAAGAAAATGTCTTTCCTGACATTAACATGTGAATTAAACTTTTTCAACTACAGAATTGATTTGATCTACCATTCTTTCTTCTTCAACATGCCAAGAAGACATGGAGAGTTACACTTGAAATATTTCAAATGGATTGCAAGGATAAAATATTAATGGTTTAGATTCAATATGAATTTCCTTCTCTTTTATGTGAAATTGTACTATTTTGCCTCTTGTCCGATTAAAGATGAATTGTGTAAATTGCAAGGGCAATACAAACTATTTTGGAATGTGTTTTGATCATCCTTAGTTCGTTCCAATCTAAATTTACAATGTTAAAATTTCCTTCAATCAATATGTGAAAAGCAAGAATGTAATTCTATTTTCAAAACGTTCCCTTCAAATAATACAGGAATGTAATAATTATAACACATGCATTTCCAAGCTTGATAGAAAGTTTACAATATACATACAATAACAAATTTTAAAAAAGAGTAACATCATTTGATGAAAGGTGATTCAACATTCAATTAAATGAAATAAATCCTTTTACACTTATTTTCTTCTTACCAAAATATGCCAAATAACTCTTTCTCATTCCTTTTTCACATACAAATATAACTTTCAACATATCTGACTCTCACATTCAAATGTAGGTTCCATTTCCCAAACAAAGAAAATTTCCACCACAAATATTATAACAATACCATCCACCTAAAGTGGGAAAATTTCACAATAAGAAATCCAAGGAGAAACTACAAAATTTGTCTTCATCCTCAACCCTAGAACAACAACAAGAAGATCCACCATATATCTTTTTGAAAAAAAAAAAAGGAGGAGAGGAAACACTCTCAACCCAACAAAGAATGTAAATGAAGAGGATAATTCATCCTCCTCATTGGCCCCTGAGCCCCAACCACAAATAAATAAGAGATGTATTTCAACTCATGGCAACAAATAGGCTTCCACAACACAAAAACAATTTTCACATATAGAACATAGTCCAAATACATATTGCAGTTTGTAACCACAAGAAGAACAACAAACAATACTCAAGCTTCATCATGCACAAGCCAAAGGAGCAAGACCTATGGGGGAAGTTTCTTATACCTCCCAATGGGGAAATGGGTGTCCACCTTAAAATAAACCCACCAACACACACACACACACACACACACACACACACACACACACACACACACACACACACACAGATATATATATATATATAAAATTTCAAAACCCCAACTACCCCTTATACCTCTCATTCTCTTATGCCTCCCACACTCTTTTCATGACCCCATAATGAGTAAAGAAATGTGAGCTATTTATTTTACAAGGTGGATCCCAATCCCAAACTCCCTCCATAATAATGCTTATACCTCCCCAAAAATCTTGTGCCTCCCCACAAGAGATCCACATAGTCTTCTCCTACACCATACCTAAGAAATATACCCAACCACCAACAACATACCAAAATATTCAAAGTGTAATGTTCACTTCCTATGACACTTAGTTGATTATCATTTTGAGTTATGCATACTTTTGGATATGAACATGACTTATACTTACGTCGATTAGTATGATGTTTTGTGAGTAGATGCATTTGGGTTATGATTGAATTTTTTTTTCTGTATGATCTACACTGGCTCATGGACGAGTATGGATCGATATTATTTTTATATGGATATATTGCATGTGTTCTAACATTGGATTTCTTCGCCATGATAAGTAGAATGTAGTTGTTGAATTTACATTGCTATAACTTTGGATAATGATGGAATGCATAATTAAGTTGTGATTTAAACCTTGAAATAATGGATAATTGAATTACGTATAGATGATTAATGAATTTCATGCATATGGCTATTTTGGACATTTTGACATGGCCGTAAGGCCGAAGGAGGTATTTTTATTTTGCAGAATCACAACATGATCACTTTCATGAGGGGGATTGGGAACCAAACACAACAGGATGTCGGGTGGTTACAACATTTGGTCGTCAAGGCAACTAGTGAATTGTATTGTGTTACCTTTGTTCTTTTATGTGTTAAGAAAATTTCCATGAGGGGGAAATTTTCTAATGTGACCAAGGGGGTAAGAATTGTAATTACTTGTTTTAGGGGGTAAGAATTGTAATTACTTGTTTTAACTTACTTTAGTAGGTGATTCCATTTGTGATGTTTTTTTAATTACTTTTGCTAAGTATGTTTAGATTAATGTAACATCTTGTCTTAATTTTTTTAGTTTTGGAGGGAAGTCTAGTGGGTGTAATTAATTTTGATGGTTGGCTCCTTGAGCCTTGTGTTTTCCTCTTGTATTGAATGCTTGTTTTGAGTGTTGACCACTCCAAATCCTTTGAATCTCGAATTTGAGATTTAGGGCAATTTTGGGGGACTTGTGGGACAAGTTGAACTTGTCCCACACTTCCCAAAACCCCTTACCAACCATATCTATGGGTTGGGAATCCAAAAAGGGGATTATTTATTGTTTTGGGAAGGGAAATGTGACTTTGGAGTGCACTTGTCTTCATTTTTGCATTTAATTGTGCCTTAAGACACATGGGAAGGGATGGATGTGGATGAGAGATGTCATTCAACCCAACCACCCATTTATTGTGTTTGGGAGTTGAGTTGACTATGGGAGGTGGTCTTGAGGATGTGTGTGATGTGGCATCCTACAAGGAGCCACATCACCCTCACTCTTCCCTTTTGTCTATTTATGGAAATTTCCTCTCTTGTTGAGGGGGTTGGAGTTTTGTTTTCTTGTTTTTGTTGAAGAGTTCTTTTTTATTTTGGGGAGAGAAAAGAATTGGGAAGAAGATAAAGAAGGAGCTTGGACTTGCATGCTTGAGATTGTTTTTGGAGGGAGCTTGTGCAAAGCTTCTTGGTTTAGGCTTCTCCAATGGAGAGGTAGGAAACCTTCTCTCTTTTTTGCTTTCATATTGTTGTTGCTTCTATGCTAAATTTGTGGATAATGTATGTTTACTTTTGTGTATTGTGAAAAATGGATAGAATGCTTATTGTGTAGTATAGGAGAGGTCTATGGGAATACTCATGAGGGAGGCATAAGAGTAGAATAGGATATTGTGGAGGGAGTTTGAGAGGGATGCCCATCTTGGGTAAGAATGTTCACATTCTTACCTTGTCTTGAGGGAGCCATAAGAGGAGGGAGGCATAAGAGTATGGGAGGAAAAAGGGGTACTTGAGGGAGGCATAAGAGTCATAGGGGCTTGAGTTTTATTGTGGAGGGTTTGGATGGGCATCTCATCTCAATGGGGAGGCATAAGGAAAACTTTCCCATAGTTCCTTCTCTTGTTGGCTTGGATGAAAGCCTTGTTGTGAAAAGTATTGTGTTAATTGTGTTTCCTTTTTGTTTCTTCTTTTAAACCTTGAATGTTGTGAAGAAAATTGTATTGTGGAAGCAAGTATTGTTGCCTTGAGTTGGAGACCACCCTTCATTGTGTTGTGTTTGGGGCTCGGGGGTCAATGGAGGAGATTGCTTCTCTTCTCCATTGAGTTTTGGTTGGGAGGAGAGTGTTTCCTCTCCCCCTATCTTGGTTGTGATTTGAAATACTTGGAACTTGGAGCATGGATGAAGAACACCTTGGAACATAAGAACCTTGTTGTTGACAATGTAAAAACATCATGTATTTACCCACCTTGAGTGGAGGAAAAATGTAATATTGCTTTGCTTTCTTTAGCTTCCATTATTGCAAATTTGTTTCCACATGAAGTAGGATATGTTGTAAAAGGATTTGGAAGGAAAAGTTGCATTGAAATGATAGTATTTCTTACTCTAAAATTTATTGGAAATGTGGTTGAATTCTTTTGTGGAATGTTGGGAAGAAATTACAAAAGAATATACATGTTAGATCTCATTTTGTTGCTTAAAAGGAGATGTATTGAAAAGTGGAATGTTAGTGTAAAAGGAAATATTTTATAAACAATTTTATCAATGGGCTCAAAATAGAGAGGAGTTTGATCCATTTATAACTTTTTAACAATAAGGCACAATTATGTATCATTTCCAAAAGGAAGAAAGCACCACTAAAGTCGAAATATGGTTTTAATGTTATTCCAAATGTTTTCCATTAGAACATCCTTAATACTTGAATTGCAACAAGCATTATTTAACACTCAACAATAATACTTCCTTAAATGAATCATATTTTTTCCTCTCCAAAACTATATTAGACCATCCCAAATATTTTCCATGTGAGATGTTCTCAATTAATGGAAAAGAGAAACATGATATTATTCCACCAATAAAATTGTTGGAAAATAGTTTTTATTTTTAAAACAAAATTTTATTTTTACACATCTATAATCAAAACAAGTCAAATGTCATTTAATCACATGTCACAAGAGTAAACGAGAAACACAGAATATATATTAATAAATTTAACCCTCAAAGCATAATCAATAACATAACTTTTTCATTGACCGCAGCTAGCAAACAGATCCACCTCTAGGAGATTCTTCTCCACGAGCCTCGCAAGACAGGCCAGGTCTCAATGGAGATCTTTGTAATAAATTTCTTCAGGTCTCCGTGTAACACTCCCATGGATTACACCGCCTTTGAAAACGTCCTCAGTGGGGAAAAATCGTTGTGATTCTTTGTACAGGTCGCCATTTGATACTCTTTCTGCCCCAATCAAATTCGAAACATTCTCACTGTCCTCTCCCCAATCGATTTTGATAAACATCTCGCGAAAGGAGAACCCCGTATTTGAGGATACATTCAATACTGAACTGATAACAACATAGTTGGACAGTCTGCTCTTTTAGACGCCCTCTCAGCCTGTGGATCCCCGCCATGCATACACCCTGCGGCACCCAATGAAAGTGGAGGTAACTCGCCTCCTCACGTGCTCCGGGACAAATAAATATATATATAAAGATGGATCCAGTTGAACCGCTTGTTAAACTCGCCTGTAATTTCCCTCTTTACCTTCACGTGGCCGGGACAGTGGGAGAACGTCTGGGTGACTGTACAGCGTTTTGATGTGCAAAATAAAGTTTTTCAATGTTTAGGCGGCCGGTAGAAGGAGGCGTACACGCAAGGTGGGGAAAAGAAAGTCTTAATGGTTGTCGGGTGGTTGCTGAACCACCCACCGCCCCAACCTTAGTATTTAGTAATGGTTTGAAATGTCATCCCTTACAAGTTATTGAAAATAGGGATAACTAGTTAGGTAGCTGAGTATTAAACACTATACTAGGTAATAGTGGTATGATATGTAATAAAAATTTCATATAATAATTACACTAGATATAAATAGGGTAATGTGTATACCTAAACATATAAAATCATAAAATGCAATGAAATAGATTAGTGCCAAAGTATGTTTATCGTAAAGTGTGACTCCTTTCATTATACATGTGTATATATATATATATATATATATATATATATATATATATATATACATATATGTAATGTATTAAATTTCGAAATAACGTAATATAACTGAATAATAAAGTAATATATATATATATATATATATATATATATATATATATATATATATATATATATATATATATATATATTATAATGTATTAAATTTTGAAATAACGTAATATAACCGAATAATAAAGTAAGAATAAAAATTGAAGTGGTTAATGTATTCACTTCAAAATAAATTATATCATCCTCTTGGGTTACCTTTCAGATATATTATTCGGTTATATTACGTTATTTCAAATTTAATACATTACAATATATGTGTATATATATATACATATATATATATATATATATATATATATATATATATATATACATACACACATATATATATATAATGTATTAAATTTGTATAAATAACGTAATATATTTTGAAATAATAAAGTATATATATATATAAATATATAGATATATATATATATATATATATATATATTATAATGTATTAAATTTTGAAATAACGTAATATAACTGAATAATAAAGTAAGAATAAAAATTGAAGTGGTTAATGTATTCACTTCAAAATAAATTATATCATCCTCTTGGGTTACCTTTCAGATATATTGTTATCACGATTTTACCAGACATTAGACAAATTAACTCGTATGACGACCCTACTTATCTCTGTGGAACGTCGAATGAGATAGATTCAAATATCTCTTACCTTGAAGCTTTATCGTGACTTGTAGTTCGAGCCTGTATACGGGTATAACCAATTTTTATTTTTTATTTTTAAAAACAATTGTCGCATTTTCGGGTCGATTTTTTTGTGGCGTATTTGTCATTGTCGTGAGCGTGGCGTCGTCTCTTTCCGGTGTTACAAAAGCATTCACCTATGCATAACAAAAAGAAGAAGACCATTTTAAAGAGCCAAGCTCCTACCTCTCCATGGTAGAGTTTTCTCCAAAAGTTCAACAACAAGATTTTTCCAATCCAAATAGTCTAAAAGCTCCAGCAATCCACAAGCATTCAACAAAAATCTCTAACTCTCCAAAATTATAGGAGCTCAAAACTAAAATAAGTAACCAAACTAAAATCACCAAAAATTAAGTAGCTGAATGAAGTAACCCCAAAACAAGCCAAGGAATTTGAATAAATAGAAGAGGGAGAGAGGAGGATGAGGTGAATCCATGTAGGATGCCACATCACACATCATTAACTCCACATCACAAATCAACTTCAAACTCCAAGGCACAATTAAAAAGTTAGGTGAATAAATGACCTTTTTACTTATACACACAATCCAAGTGCACACCCCAAGGACCAAAATTAATTACATGTAAGAAGGTGTAATAAAAAATTACAACTTGTCTTCCCAAAATACATAAAAAGGGATAATTTTGACTCCCGCCCCATAGGTAGGGTTGGTATACAAATTTAAGAGGTGTGGGACAAGTTTAACTTGTCCCACAAGCCTCCAAGATCAGCCCCAAGGATAGATCCGAATTTCAAAAGGAAGGTGGAGTGTTTTACACTCAAAATTACTTACACATTACTTACAATAATTAGTCCAAGAGCCATAAACTCTAATAAATTCTTTATTTTGACCCAAGTTAATAAATTTAACAACATGATTACTCACAAATCCAGACACTAATTAACTAAATAATAAAGGGGAAATACATCACTAAAATCACATACTAAACTTAAACAAAGGCGCTAAATAAAATAATACACATAATCCCTTGGTCACATTTAAAGGTGATTTCCCCCATAGAAACAACTAACAACAAGTGCAAACAAACACACATAACAAAAACATGTTACCACGGTGACCCTTGTTGAATTTACCTAGAATTGCAATGTGGTTGGTCTCAATCCCCGATGTTTTTGTGACATGTTTACCCGAAAAATATAAATACCTCCTTCGGCCTCATGGCCACATGAAATCATCTAAATTAAATATACAATATAACTCCAAAATCATCTATATATGAATCAAAACATCATCTACGAAAGTAGCAATATCATTTACAATTTCCTCAATAACCATATGATCATAAGATTAGTTCAATTTTATTGGTCTACTCAATATGATGAAATATCACATGTTTGAAACACACACACACACACACACACACACACACACACACACACACACACACACACACACACACACACACACACACACACACACACACACACACGGATATATAACAATGTCACCAACATATCATCATTAGTATAAAATGTTTCTAATAATCAACACACATCATATATGAATTGAAATCAACAATAGTCCATTATCTCTGACATCTAACATCATGTTAAATCAAATGCTATAATAATATCCATAAGTATAGCCAACAATATCATAATCAATAACAAGGGTGTTGAAGGGAAGTGGGCACTACATCCCCCCCCTTAGACTTGACTTCCTCCCGAAGTCATAGAAGGAGAGGTAGGAAACAATGCAATAGAAAAAGGACCACACCCTTTATGGAATTGTTTTACTTCAAACAAGTGTGGGTCTACAAAACCCAAGTTTGGTCCAATGCAATTCGAAAAGAAGAAGGAAGATTGCAAGGGTTGAGTTCAAAACTTTCTTCATGCAAGGTTGTGAACATTTAATTCTAAGGAGTAACTTTACATGATCAACCAAGATACACCACATAACATTATGTCATGAAGAGGTCAAAGGAGTCTCAATAATAACCACCAAGTAGAGGAATAACAAGGATAATTCTATGAGTTTGAGGATGACCACCTAGTTTCCCATGGATACTACATACATACCGCAATAATAAAAATTAAGGTTTCCACTAAGGTTAAGTCACGCTTTCAAAATTTAGTTGTTTAGATGAGGATAACAGCATCAACCATGCCAAAAAATTTGTATCGAACATGTCTACTCTAAGGTCTCACAATTTGAGATCACACAAGATGAGGTTTAACAAGAAGGAAGGACCCTTGAATTAGAAAAACTTTATAATCAAGACAACTATTCATGAGAAGCACTTCTATAATTTGAAGAGGGTACAATTAACTTTTCATGGTAATACTAAGAAAAGTCATGACCACAAGGTTTCCTA
Source organism: Taxus wallichiana var. yunnanensis (assembly GCA_018340775.1). NCBI lineage: Eukaryota > Viridiplantae > Streptophyta > Pinopsida > Cupressales > Taxaceae > Taxus > Taxus wallichiana. Next base: position 689,029,746 of record CM031244.1, on the reverse strand, counting down.
TAATCTGATTTTACACTAAAAAAAATCGAGCACACCACACTAACCAAATTTAGAGACGTCAAACATTTAGCAAAAAAAAATCTCCACTAGCAACTAACATATCAATACAAGGAGCACCATTCACTATGACACAATGGGATTCATTTATCTTACTTCCTGCTCAAGCTTGGAATAACCATAAAGAGAGCACATGCATAAATCATAACACCAAAGAGCACTCAAGGTAGTTAGGGAGAAGAACAAGTAACAAGGGGGATCCAACTGCAATCCAAAGGTGCATCGTATCAAAAGCGAGTAAGTAATAACTTATGAAAATAACTTGCACTTTCCTTCCCAATGAAAAGAGAGGCAACAACAACAATGTGTCTCAAGAAAAACAAGAAGAAAAGAAGACTTCCCAAAGTTATTTCATATCCTTAACATATGTTGCCTTAAAATTACAATAACTTAGGTCACCAAGGACAAGACAACACGCAAGGAGGTTGTTTTTCTCAAGACAAGAGATAAGGCTTGCTCCAAAAGGGCTACAACTCACACTCGTCGAACTAAGAGGCAACAAGGGTATGACAACCCAAACTCCTGCAAGGGAAAATCACATACACCTATGAACAAGGGAGTACTTCACAATTAGAACACATCACTATCCACAAGGTGTTTTCATAATTCCAGATTACGTGACAAAACTACATGTTCAACTATACATTGCACTCAAAACATAAATCTTACCATTTTATAAATTAACTTATTGAGTCAAAAATTTTATATTTTCATTTCGTATGCACATTCCTTACATATTTTCTTAATTAAAATCTTCCTTTTACTATGATAATACATGTTTGTGTTATAAGGAGCACCACTAAGGTGGGCAAGATATCTCACCATTCTATATAGGAGGAAAAAAAAAAAATGTTTACTCCTAGGGAAGGTAGATGGACAAAGTTTCCTTCCTATTCTTCTACATGGTTTTTTTTTTCTGCTATTAATCTACCCAGGTTAAAGAAAGGACCATTTCCCTTTTTCTATGTTCCAGTTTATTTGTTAAGTTTCAAAGTCAACTCCCCTCAATTGTAGTTTTATGGTGTTTGGGTGAATCATCTTATCAATTAATGTTTAATGAGAAGGAAGAGTCAAACATATCACATTATTACTTTTATGGGAAACAACATATCACATTTTTAATTCTAAAGGAATAAGAGACATTCAACATAGCAAACACATCATTACTTTTGTAAGGACTAGGAATCTATCAACCAACATGGATCACAACAATATTTCAAGGGTTTACCAAATAATTACAAGCATCATTAAATATTCCTAGAGGGTCTCTACAAGTCTCAAAAGAAGTTACAAGGAAGGCCCATTAAAGAGGCCTAATTACTTTTACGAATCTACTAAGGTTTAACAATGTTTGTAGTTTAGGATAAAACTTTTTACAAACATAAAAATACAAGGAAAGTTTTCAAATCAACACTCATATTCCTACAAAATACCACCAACCAAGAAACACTATGAAAATGCAAAATTTTACTCCAAGTGCACCACATTCCCATTAGATAACATCAACTCGGAAGAGGGAAATCAACCGATCTATCCGGACATGGAATTTACGAAAAAGAGTTATAGTTTTATAATAAGAAGAATAATATAAACAGCACTGAGATTAATATATCAAGATCTACCAACTACATCTCTAATAGCAAGGTCCAAAAGGCCCAAAAGCATCCATAAGTGTCTCCACGTAACCACAAGATTGATAGGTCATACAATGTTATTCATAGAAATTTAAAATGAGAAGGTAAGGGTAGGATTATTTATAGCTCAATGTGAGTAAAACAAAAAAACTTAATTAAACACACTGATCAAATGGGCTTAAATCTAATCATAATTACCAAGATGCATACAATCCACAAGTCAATACTTTTTATAATGAAACATGGAAATCATGATAAAACTTAGCATGCCATCGATGAAAAGTCACTACCAAAAACCACTTCTCCACTAACATCTATAGTCAAACAAAAAGCAATCCGATCCTAACACAATCCAAAAGCCCATAATTAAACACATCTACTCTGATAAGGATCAAACTCTTACCAGATTGTAAGAGCATCACCACCACCGCTAACAGTTTCCAACTAGACCGCACTACACAACGAACTCTCCAAGATCCTAAACACACTCAAGGTTCTGTCTTTTCAAAACCAAGGCATAACTTAAAGCACCTATGAAGACATTCAAGGCACTTAGGGTGTACCCCCATACGATGAAATGTTACAATAAAAATAGCATTGAACCAGTTCAATAACATGTAAGAAGGAATCACATAACATTTAGATAAGTATCCAACTAGATAAACGAGCTCTGAATCACCAATCAAAGTAAAATCCAAGAATATCGGCAATCAAGAAAAGTGGCTAAGTAGCTGCATTGCAATGTCAGAAAATTATCGCAAAATATACATAACTAAAAGAGTCTCAAAGCTTCTAAATCAATAATAAAATAAGATGTTGGTCCTTGATAAAATAACACAATTTTATGAATATAAAATACAGAAGTCCACATCACAGTGACTCCACAGACCTTTCATGGCCACCAATAGGGGTACTTTTCCTCGAGCTCAGTTCTAAGAATGCATACACAAAACTGGATCAAATGTGGCACCCAGACCTAATATCCACTTACTCACATGGGGATTAAGTCACCAAGGTGGCAACTAAAACTAACTCATCTAACCACCGAAGGAAAAAGGAAGCTTTAGATGATTAAACAACTTCTAATTAACTTCGTTAGACTCTCGAACACAACCACTAGAACTAGGTCACAAGAGTCACACCACACAATTTATCATTCTAACAAGGAAGAGTCTCAATGATTTATCACATCATACCACTAAAATAATGGTTAGGACTCCTTAGACAACATTTTTTTTCAAAGTAGAAACAAGTTCTGCTACACTAGAAGTTCATAAAAATATCAATTTTATTTAACACTTTCACTTACTTGGGTTTTGATAAAATGCCACTAGGTGAATACAACCATTCAAAAAACTTTATTATTTTAATCACGTAGGTTCAAAATTTCATTAACTCATTTTCAGGTTTCAATTTCATCCCCAGGATCCAAGCGTTGAACCTCGCTCGATACCAAGTGTAACACATGCTAAAACAACCACTGAAACCCAAGAACAACCTAGGTTAAGATAGAAAAAAATAGGGAATATTTTTTTTTTTTTTATGGGCGAGTCCTCGACAGGCTTGAAAACTACAACTACCATAACAAAGATTTAAATTCAATTATAATTTAATAAAATAAATTTTCCCATTATCAGAATAACCATTAGATCCACATTACAAAATTAACGAGTATAATTAATCCAAATATACTTAATTTTATCTTAGGTGTTAATTTAATAGATAATTAAATTAACAATATGTTAAATGTTCCTTAATTTTTTAGAGGGTCAAAGGGTCCTAAGCAATTAAATGCAAAGTTTTTAATTTCACTAGATCAAAACAATAACCATGGTTCTTATTTATATGGGATAGAAAAAATTATGTTATCGCTTAACATGACCCCTTAAAAAGGTCAACCCAAGGTTTAGAAATAATATTTTAAGTTAGAAATGGGTAAATTCCCACTTACCCACTCTCGAGCTCTGTTGGTACCCAATTTTTTTCTCCTTTTCAAGCCAAGAAGCAACATTGATTCAACATGGAGCTTAGAGGCAGCTAGATCATAAATATATTTCATTTTGTAGAAGGGGAGGAGGTCTGACTATCCCTTTGTTACTTGAATTTGTTGAGAGATGGGTAGCACCTTAAAAGGATATGATCCTATCGTAACTATTTTAGGTTATACCTTTCAACCAAGGTAAGAGAACCTATTTTGTAATCTGTTATCATAAAGGAGATATAGGTACCCTTATTTTACTTAAATTTTATAGAGAAGACCTTGGGGAAAATATGATCAACACACGGATCGACTCTCATGAGTTATCAGTTCCAAATCATGGAGATAGTTTCACAACAAGGCAAAGGTTACTAAAGACATTTCGAAACCTGATATGTTCTGCATACTTTAGTAAAAGGATTTTGGTCTAGTTTGGGTATACAGAGCAAAAACAGGGGTAGTATGGGTAGGATTGGTTGTTGTTAAATTAATTTTGGTGGGAGGAAGATAGGATGGACTTGAATCATGAAATCCTTGAGAGCTTATGTGAAATGGAAAGATTCAATCAACAAAATGCCAAAAAAGTTAAATTGTTTCCTCAACTAGAATATGTGCTTCAATGAAGGCCCAAATCGGCACTCTTTCACACAACGTGTGGGATTCATGTCATAAAGGCTGGAGTCGAGAAGACCCTATAAAGCACCAAGATTTAAACCAAGTCACACCCGAGGTACACTTAGAGGCTTACGAGATAATATCTATCAACAAAATGAAGGAAAAGTGATTTTAAACCATTTATCCCATTCCCAGATGAAGGTTCTTATGAGAAATGAAATTACAGATGCCACTAAACTATCATAAGGACCGAGAAATGTGTTATTGAATTATATATTGTATACAAGATTGCAATAGAAACAAGAAAAAATAATTGTATGCATTCGAAATGAAATAAATACACTTTACTCAAGACTAACACCGAATAACTCAAAGTTTGATCAAATTTATCAAAAGGGATAGTTTCTGAATAATCTTAAAACTTTTCAATGGTTGTACACTTGCAACCACCTTGACATGATCAAATTTGACACAAAGAGAGATATAGATGCTTCTCTTGATGGCTTCTCAAAATGGATGGGCTCTGTCAAGCTTTTTCTTTTGAAGAGAATCATTCTGATCTTTTCAAAAAATCCCAACCATTTGCATGATGAATTCCTACCCTATATAGAATTTCCAGCAAAGCCCATTGCTCTCGAAAAGACAAATACTTTAAATGTACCGGTGTTTCTCATGATTATTTCATGATTCGCAGAATTAGATCTACAAAAGTCTCCTGGTGCTCGAGGGAAAATCTCTTTGATTTCTTCCCACATTCAAATATTTTCTCGAGAAAAATATGCCTCCATCCATTCACCAGCCACTTCCACCCCATATTAATCAAATCTCATCCCTTGCATACTCGAGAAGAAGAAAAATGGAAAATGAGATCGGGCTTGAGAGTCGGACCATTTTCTTGGCAAAAATCATCTCCAGATCTCCCCACCAAACTCTAGATATCAAAATTAACTCGCTCCTCTATTTGGCATGTAGAAAATAGAAAGAAATCATGAAGACTCGAGACTCCCAAGATTTTAACGGAAAAAATGGGGAAAATTATAATTAGACGCTCTACATCCGTTGATCTTTGATTTTGAATGTGGGTCATCCACGTGGAAGATGCAAAAATAGGATCGGGGCTTCCTTTGACCATTTCTAACCCTTTTGAAAAAATGGATAAAATTTCCATTTTTCTCTGCACCTTCACTTCTAAAAATTGGCCTTACACATGTCATGAGGTGGGTCCCAAAGGAAACGTGGAGAAATTCTACGATTTGACTCTCTTTTGGAAAAGGAAATTTTTTAAGTTTTCCCACAACTCCGCCCTTGAGAAATAATTTTGATATGTGTCCCAATGTGGGTCCCAGTAGAACTACACTTCCCTTTTACTTTTAAATCTCTTTCCTCAAAAGGAAAATTTTCCAATTTTCCTCCGTGGGTCCGCACCTCCACCATTGATCGAGGAAAAACATTAACTATTTCCCATTGGGCTTGTGGGCCCTTTTGATGTTTTAACATTTATGAAGTAAATAGGTGAAAAGTTTAAGTTTCGCTAATGGTCTACTTCCCGCCCTTGATGTGACTTTTAAAATTGCCATGTGTCACCGCGACGCACCTTGAGGTGGTCCAAAAAATTGAAACCTTAAATTAGCGTGGGCTCGCCACGTGTTCTGCTCTAGAAATTTTTGTTTGAAGGCTTGAAGCTCAGTGGAAGGCACCACTTGTCAAGCTTTGAGGCGTCTCCTTTTGGCCATTGAAAAGTCTAAGTAAAATGCAAAGTGAGCGGAGTGCCCCACATGTCCGCATGGTGCTTCTCTTAGATGGCACCTAAGTTGAAGACCCTGAACGAGCGTAGGCTAGCCACATGTCCCTATTCTACAAAACTATATCCATTTGCATAAAAATTTTCTAAGTTAGGGCCAAGCAACATAAGTCTCCATGTGTCCTCCCGATGCTACTCAAGGCAAAGCCCAAAAGCATATCTTCAAATGAGCGTTGTTCCTCCATGTGTCCTAGACTTCCCGAAAACCTTTTGAAATTTTTGTAAGTATGGGAAACCCAGTGGAAGTCTCCACGTGTCTCTTTCCTACCAACCCTCCACATGTCCTCCCAGTGCTACTTCAAAGCCAAACCAAAAGTTGATTCTCAAACAAGCGCCATTCCTCCACGTGGACACATTTTAAAGTTGAGGATTTTTATAGAATTTCTGAAGTATTAAGCTGACCCGCATCCAACCAAGAGGTGCCACATTTCCCTGTCAACTAAATGATGTAAATTTGACCTAGGAGAAATGCCGTCAAACCGTAAAACACAAAGAAATGTCCATTCGAGCCAGAAAATGAGGTTTTCTTCAAGGGCAGACAATTTAAACTATTTCAAGGCTCAAACACGATCCTTAGGGACATATCAACTCATTTATGCTCAATAATTTAGGGAAAAAATTGCAGTGACAATAGATCTTGTTGTGGAAAATGGAGGGAATGGAAAAACATGAGTTTTGAATGAACGGAGCATGGGAAACTCAAAATACAGAGCTTTTCCAGGGAACAAAGGAACCATGAGAGAAATACATACCCACACATGATCTTTGACCCAAGAGAAAATTAAAATGGCAAAAATGACTGGCCAAACACAAAATAGGGAAGGACAAAATGACAGAGGTCATGAATCAATAAATATTCAAGGGCGCAAATGGGGTGAGAAAATTCTGAGCACCAACATTGGCTCCGACTCAAGGATGGGCACTCCCTATGAGTGCCACAAGAACAATAGTAGACCAAGAGCCAAAATATCCATTGGGTGACAGATTCAGATCGTAGAGCAAAGAAACAAAGCCATCTCAAAAAACAAACAAAGAAGCCAACAAAAAAGGTAAATAAGGACCACGACGAACCAAAACACAAAATAAGAAAGAAATAATTGATTATACATTATACAAGAGGTGTTTACCTTGATTTAGAGGAATCAATCAAATAAATTATTCAAATGCCTGCCATTAATAGGCAGTTCAAGCAATTCACCTTCTAGATCTTTCAATAAGAAGGTATGTTCACCAATTTTGATGTCAATGGAGTAAGGGCCCATCCACAATGAATCAAACTTGCCATGCTTTCCCTTATCCTCATGCCTGCTATCCCATAATAGCACAAGATCTCAAATATTGAAGGCTCTAGGAGTGACCTTCTTGTCAAATAGTTTCTTTATATTTTATATGAACCTTATATGCCTCTTGTGAGATGCCCTCCTCTCTTCATCAAGCTCAAAAATTTGGTTGATGTGGGCATCATGAGAATTCACTTCTTGATCTTCTAGTTGTTGAATGAAATGATATGAACATAATTACATATGTAGGGACAATAGGGCCTAAGTCCCATATACCAACTTAAATGGACTCTTTCCGGTGTCTCTCTTGACATTCATCCTATCGGCCCGGACTACAAACTTGGGCATTCACCCCATTTTCTCTTGTCAACTCAAGGTTCTTCGATAATCTTTAGCAAATTCTTATTGTCAAATTCATCTTTTCCATTTCCTTGGGGTTATAATTAGAGGAATATGCCAAATTGATCCCATATCCCTTACACATTTCCACAAGTCTATCCACGAAACTCATGGCATTATCAACTATGATTTTGACTAGTACTCAAAGCCTACAAATAATATTTTTAGCACAAAATCCATGAAAACTTGGTGTGTATCCTTCTTAGAGGGGATTTCTTCCACCCACTTGGTAAAGTAAAAGTGGCTACAAGAATCCACTAAGGGTCAATTCTTGAAGGGTCTGAAATCTCACCAATGAATTTCATTCCCATTGCTTAAATGGGGATTCATCGATTGATCTGATCAGTAAAGGTAGGGATCCTTCAACCTTCACCTTCAAGAGAAATCGACAACTCTCACACATTCCGACCAACATGGTTTCATTCTTGAAAAGAGTTGTCCACCAATAACCAGCCATTAGGATCTTATGTGTTGTGCCTCTTGTAGCAAAATTCCCCCACAAACTCCTCCATGGAGATCAAAAATTATTTTGGGGGCTTCATCTTGAGTGGTCCATCTTAAGAGGACTCCTATGGGTTCTTCTATGCCAACCCAAAATCAGTAATGACATATTTTTGGGAAGCCAACTAAGAGCTCTTTTCGGTTCTTATTCAAATGCTCAAGGCGGTTTAATTTTCTGAAATAGATCATCACATCCTTTTACCTCTCGAGAACTCATCAATCTTTCAAAAATAGCTGCCCTTTCTTCCTCAATCTCATTTACCTCAATGTTCGTAGGTTGCTCTCAACCATGAGCTTAGCTAACCCCAAACCTCTCACCAACTTCATGGTTTGGATGTCCATATCATACTCTTGCAATTTGTTCACCCATCTACATCTTTTACTTGAGACTTCCATCTCTGACAGGATGTCTTTTACCATGGTATGGGGAACATAAGAAACAACTTTTGAACTTAAAATATAAGGCTTGAAAACCTTTGTTGCTTTGACCAAGGAAAATGCCTACTTTTCCATGATGGTGTATTTCAGTTCTGCTCCTTGCAAAGCCTTACTAAAAAAGGCAATGGGCCTCTCAGCCCCTTCATCATCCTTTTGTAGTAGGAAAAAAGCAATAGTGTTTTCTGAAGTGAATGAAAACATCTGGAAAGGTTTCTTCTAATTTGGGGCTGCTAAAATAGGGGCATGCTTGAATGCCTCTTTGATTCCATTGAAATTTTGGATGACAACTTCTTCCCATTTGATGATCTGATCCTTCTTTAACATGGAAGTGATTGGGATAGTCAACTCAACAAAGTTTGATATAAACCTTCCAATGAAGTTTATCTTCCCAAAGAAGGACTAAATTCCTTTTTTGTTTCTTGGAATTGGGAATTTTCTGATGGCCTCCAATCCTTCTCGATCAATCATCACTCGTTCTGTGAAACAATGTGACCGAGAAATTTTTCCTTCTACACTCCAAAATGGCATTTATTTGGATTGAGTGAGATGCCATATTCCCTACATCTGATTAGCATCTTCTCTAAGTGTAGCAAATGGTCACTTCTCCTTCTTGAAAACACTATTACATCATCTTGGTAAACAACAATAAAGTCATTGATGTAACTAGGAAAATAAACATCCATTGCTCTCACGAAAATTGGCTCCAACGTTCATCGGACCAAAGGACATCCTAACATATACATACGTTCCCCATGGAGAGTGAAGGTTGTCTTATTCCTTTCGATTCTTTCACCATGACTTGAGTATAATTAGAGAAGCCATCTAAAGTAGAAAGCATCTCATAACAAGTCAGCAATTGTAGCATGGGCTCCATGTTAGGTAAAGGGTAGTTTTCCTTCATTAAGGCCTTATTGATTCTTTAAGTCCACACACAACCTAATGTCATCATTCTTCTTTCTTACTAACACTAGGTTGGTAACTCAAGAAGAATACCTGTGGGCTGGATAATTCCTCCATCCCTTAGCTTCTTCATCTCCTCTTGCATTTTGAGAGATAAAAGAGGATTAATTTTCCTTGTTTCTACTGAATGGTTTTGCATTGGGCTCGAATAGAATCTCATGTTGGAGAACAGGTCTTCTCTGTATGCTTTGAGCTCGAGAATAGGTCCAAGCCATGCAATCTTCGTATTTCTATAAGAACTAGATGTATGACTACTTTTCATCTTTCTTTGAGACTACTTTGCCTAACCCAATCTTCCTTGGTTTCTCCTTCTTTCCAAGGTCATGCTCCTAAACATCCCTCGAGGCTGCCATATGCCTATTAATAATACAATGAGCATTACCAAAATTTGATTGAAGAGCAACCAGCCCTCTAGGAATGGTGTTGGTCACTAGATGATGCCTTTTGTAAATAAGATTTCCTTCCCCTCTTTTTTACAGACCATTGGCTCCCAATCAATGTTTTGATTAGAAAACTCTCCATCATTTTGCAAGAACCTTCTAACCTGATCCTCATCATCAAAAACATGCCAATGTTTTATATTGTCAGGGACAAAGGGTCTTGTCACTACCTCCACCTCATATTCACAATAAGGGGATGTTGTAAAATTGTCAAAGCAAGAACCCAACACTCCAAGCCTATTTTCCAAGTCATTGAATCTTCTATCATGATGTACAAAGTTAAAGGAGTCAAACATCTCAATGAAGTCTCAAATTTTGTGCTTGTACATTTTCAGTCATTGATTGTTTGGGGCATACAATTTTCTAACTTGCTTGACAACCAAATCTGAGTCTCCTTTGACAATGATGTCCCTGAAACCATACTTCCAAGAAATTCTTAAACCTAACAACAATTCCTCATACTCATCAATATTGTTAGTACACTCAAAGTTAAACTTAAAGGAAAAAACAAACCTTTCCTGGCTTGGAGAAATTAGGGTAGCACTAGCACCATTTCCAAATTTGGAGCAAGCTCCATCAAAAAATAAAGTCCAAGGAGATCCTGCCTACTCAAGACACTTAGACTCCTCAATCTTGTGCTCTTTTCCATTAGCAAATCCCACAAAGTTGTCAGCATCAACATTTGTATATAATACTTCATAGGACACATTGTTGGGATCCTTAATAAGGTGCAACATTTTTTTCTCCCCATATAATCTAACAAGGCTTCCATCAACTGGGATGGTGGCATAAGACATGTCCATTTGGACACTACCAAAAACACTTGCAGCCCACTTTCATGACAGCAACATATCCCACTTGGTCAAGGTAATCAACTATGACAACATAAAGTTTTAAATTTTTACCCGGGTAGGTAGCAAGCTGCACCACCAAACCCTTCACACATCCCACTACTAGAACCTCTCTGTAGTACACGGAAGTGCACTTCCCATATGCTTCTGTTACCTTAATATTCAGCTCATTCATGACCTCCAAAGGCATGACATTGCATGATGCCCCTAAGTTAAACATGCAGTTATGGAGCAGCCTATCCTTGATGATCAAAGTAGTGAAGAATGGATCCACACTCAACTGAGAGTCTACCAGATATGTCCCCAAATAAACCTCAGGTGGTTCAGCTAGCTCTTTTGATGTTGATGGTGTCTTAGAATCTTCAATGGCTAGAGGATTCTCCATAATGTACACATTTTTCTCTAAGGTAGTCCTCTCTTCATTCAATCTTCAAATTCTCTATTCTTGTGCTCAGGAATCCTAAGAAACTCAAAAATTGGGACAGAGTCTTTGATTTGACTTAAAAATTGGGCAATGTCAAACGGGAAATTCTTGGGCAAGGTAGTATTGGAAGGAAATTTGATACATTCATTGGGTGGCACAGATTCTTGATAGCTTGAGCATAAGGAGGGGGTATGATTTTTCTTTTTTTAGGGCTTTTTGAAGGATCTTTCTTAGGGCCTCTTTAGGAATGTTAGAAAGAAGGAGATTTTCTTGGCTTGAGGACCCCTTTGACAACCATCTTGTGTTATATTCCTTCTCTTTAGCCACAACAACATTATTAAAGCCCTTATGGGATTCCTCCATCATACTTTTTTATTAGTAAGCCCTTAAATTTTCAAAGTAATTATTGGGCAATTCAAAAGTTTTTAGATTATCTACTTTTAAAGTATGAGAGGGAGGTAGAATATTTACTCAATGAATGCAGTCCCAAAAAGTGGCAATGGTTCTGGAACTTATCACCTTAGTTGAGGTTGCCCTTTGTTGTGAGCTAGTGGAGCATCTCATCATGCAAACATCATCATCATTATCATCAGCTTCCTCTTCTTGTTGATCTTCTTCACATGGAGCATGGGGAATGAAACATCTGTCACATTAATCAATCACTTCTATCTCTTCCACCACAACAACTCTAGAAACCAAAGGATTAGGTACCATTCTACTTTCTCTTCCTTGAGGCTGCCTATTCCCAAATCCAACAGCTCCCTTGCCTCTGTCATTAGATCTTTGGTGATTTGTGAACCTGTCTTGGCCCTGTTGCTTGTGTTGTCCTTGTGAACTCTGCCCAACTCCTTTCTTAGCTCGAGATAGCTTATAGGAGATCTCCTTGATAGCCCCTGCCAAAGTTTTCACCACTTCTTCCAAATCAGCAACCTTTCTTGTCTGGGGTTTTTCTAGGTTAATCAGCTTCACACCATCCCTCTTTGGAGTTTTTCCTATTGCCTTGATATTATTCTCTATTTTTAGGGCCATGGTGAATGCTTTCCTCAAGTTGGTAGGGTTCTTGTCCCTCAAGTAGTAAGCATCCTTTTTATCAAATGCATCAGTATATTTGATCAAACATGACTCATCACATGGCCTTATCCTAACAGGAAATCTCGTCAAGGTGTTTTTGAACCTTGTATTGAATTCATGTACTAACTCATTGGGATATTCTTTATGTTTTAAAATTCTGATAGAAGAAACCTAGGGTCATCCTATCACCATATTGTAATCTGAATGCTTTTCTCATCTTAGCCCATGAGTCAATAGAGTTATCTTGAAATGCTTTGTACCAGTCCATGGCATATTCTTCCAAAGTGTGAATAAATAGCTAGATATACACATCCTCATGTTTAATCTCAAAATATTCCATCATATTGATAAAAACCTTGAGATCTTTGATCTCTAGTAATAGCATTATTTCCCTAGAAATTTGGCATTCTGTTACTTACATCTTGAGGCCTTTGCATTTGGGTAACCAGACCATTCCCACAAAATGTATAGGTCCAAAAGTGTTTACAACAAAAGGGGGTCTTGGTTGAGCCATATTGATCCAAGTAGGTGATCCTGGAGGGGTGAAAAATTGATGAGGAGTAAAAGTCCTTGGAACACAGGAATGTAGTTTTCAAAATGGAGTAAAGGGTCCTTGCTTCTTGGAAATCCATATCTACTTTAGAACAAACAGTGCCAAATGTGAAGCAAATATTTCAAAATTAAATGAAGGCCCTTCTCCAGCTAGAGAATTCAGTTCCACAAAGATGATACCTAATTCAGAGTCACTTGAATGGTAGTCTTCAATGATAGGCCATTCACTTTTATCAACGGAGAACCCTCTTCTTGTCTTCTCGATCTCCAATATCTCTTCAAGCTTTTCTTCCTTCTGATTTTTCTTTTCCTATCTCTAGAAACAATGTCCTAGTAGGATCCCTAACAAAGAAATATCTTATTCCTTCTAGCTTTGCAAATATTAGTAACAAATCTTACTTGATAAAGGTTTAAGACACTGGTCCTTATCAGAATCAAATCAATAGGGAGTCACCACTAAGGATTTTCACCTTAGTTGTGAAAATGCACTAAAAATGTTCTGTCAAGTATTTGTCAGCATTAGAAACTGGAAATGAAAAAATCTTACCTTTCTTTACTAAAATTTATCAATGAATACCATTACAAAACTTGTGGAAAATGGGGAAGTTGAATAACATCACTTGTGACTTTGAAACCTCTTACAAACCTGAACATAGGATTATTTTTAAAATGGATTTCTAGCACTTTAGAGCATACAAGAAATGTTTACGGTCTAAGTATGAATTGTATCACAATGTCCCCAAAGAATGCCAGCACGATGTTAGTGTTGTTAATTGTGTCAAATATATATTGCTTCAAATATGTATGCATATGGATTAAATTGAATTAAATTCCTAAAGAACGTAAATCAGATCCCAGGCAATGGCACCATATATGTTGGTACCCAAATTTTTTTCTCCTTTCCAAACTAACCAATAACACTGATTCAACATGGAGCTTAGAGGAAGCTAGATCATAAATATATGTTATTTTGTAGCTAGGGAGGAGGTCTAATTATCCCTTTGTTACTTGGATTTGTGGAGAGATGGGTAGCACCTTAAAAGGATATGATCTTATCCTAACTATTTTAGGTTGTGCGTTTTAACCAAGGTAAGATAGCCTATTTTGTAACCTCTCGTTATCAGAAAGGAGATATGGGTACCCTTATTTTGCATAAATTTTGTAGAGAAGACCTTGGGGAAAATATGATCAACACACCAAATCTGACTCTCACGAGTTTTCACTTCCAGATCATTGAGATACTTTCACAACAAGGCAAAGGTTACTAGAGACATTTAGAAAGCTGATATGTTCTCGCATACTTTAAAAAAGGATTTTGGTCTAGAGTGGGTATACAGAGCAAAAAAAGGTGTAGTATTGGTAGGGTTGGTTGTTGTTAAATGAATTTTTGTGGGAGGGGAGACAAGATGGAATTGACTCACTAGATCCTTGAGAGATTATGTGAAATGTAAAGATTCAATCACCAAAATGACACAAAAAGTTAAATTATTTACTCAACTAGAATATGTGCTTCAATGGAGGCCCAGATCAACACTCTTTCACACAACGTGTGGGATTCTCATGAAGGATTGATTAGAAGACTCAATAAAGCACCAAGATTTAAACCAAGTCATGCCCGAGGTACACCCAGAGGCTTACGAAAATCTCTTCAACAAAATGAAAGAAAAGTGATTTTAAACCATTTATCCCATTCCCATATGAAGGTTCTTCTGAGAAATGAAATTGTAGATGCCACTAAACTATCACAAGGACTAAGACCTGTGTGATTGGACTATATTTTTGTACAAGATTGCAATAGAAATAAGAAAAACTACTGTATGCATTCATAAATGAAATAAATACACTTTACTCAAGATTGAATCTGAATAACTCAAAGTTTGATCAAATATATGAGCAAGGGAAAGTTTCCAGAACAATCTCAAAGCTTGTCAATGGCTGTATAATTGCAACCACCATGACATGATCAAATTTGACACAAAGAGAGATATAAAGGCTTTTTTAGACAACTTCTCAAAATGGATGGGCTTTGTCAAGCTTTTTCACTGGAGAGAATCAATCCTAGTCTTTTTGAAAAACTCCCAACCATTTGAACTATGAATTTCTGCCTTTCTATCATTTCCAGCAGAGCCCCTTCCTTCGAAGCTTTCCATGATTCTTTCGTGACTCACGTAATCGATCTATAAAAGTGTCCAGTGCTCGAGGGAAAATCTCTTCAATTTATTCCCACATTTAACTTCTTTCTTGGGAAAAACATGCCTCTAGCAATTTGCCAACCACTTCGCCCCATATCAATTGAATCGGACCCCTTTTGTGCTTAGGAGAACAAAAACAAAAAACAAGATCGGGCTTGAGATTCAAATCGTTTTAATGGCAAAATTCATCTCCAGATCTCCCCACCAAACTCTAGATATCAAAATTAACTTTCTCCTCTATTTAACATGTGAAAAATAGCAATAAATCATTAATACTTGCACTCCTAGGAGTTTTACGGAAAAAATAGGGGAAAATCAAATTTAGACACTCAAAGACCATTAATCTTTTATTTTGAATGTGGGCCGTCCATGTGGAAGATGCAAAAACAAGATCGGGGATTCCTTTGACCTTTTTTCGACCTTTTTGAGAAAATCAAAAAATTCCCATTTTGCTCCACACCTCCGCTTCTTAAAATGGGCCCAACATGTGTTCCGAGGTGCATCCTAAATGAAATGCGGAGAAATTCTACCATTTGACTCTCTTTTGGAAAAGGAAAATTTTCCAAGTTTTGCCCATAGCTCCGCCTTGAGAAATAGTTTTGACTCATGTTCCAATGTGGGTCCTAATGAGCTACGCTTCCCCCTTTACTTTTAACTCTTTTTCCTCAAAAGGAAAATTTTCCAATTTGCCTCCGTGGGTCCACACCTCCACCGTTGACTAAGGAAAAACGTTGACTATTTCCCATCAGGCTTGAGGCCATTTTGATGTTTTAACCTTTATGAAGAAAACAGGTGAAAATTTTAAGTCACCTCCGATGGTCCGCTTCCCTTCCCCTTGTGACTTTTCAAATTTCCATGTGTCACCACGATGCACCTTAATGCGTGCCTTGTCCCAAAAATTTAATACCTTAAATGAGCCAAGGCTCGCCACGTGTTCTACACTGCAAAATTTTTTTGAAGGCTTAAAGCTAAGTGGTAGGCACCACTTGTCTCCTGTGGCCATTGAAAAGTATTTAAGTAAAGTGTAAAGTGAGCAGAGTGCCCCACGTGTCCGCATGGCACTTCTCTTAGATGGTGCCCAAGTTGAAGACCCTAAATGAGTGCGGGCTAGCTACATATCCCTATTCTACCAAACTATTTCCATTTTCATAAAATTTGTCTAAGTCTGGGCCTAGTAGTGGGAGGATCCACGTGTCCTCCCAACACTACTCCAAAGCAAAGCCCAAAAGCAGATCTTTAAATGAGCATCGTTCCTCCACGTGGATGTCTCCACATGTGTCTTTCCTACCAACCCTCCATGTGTCTTCCCGAAATACTTCAAACCCAAACCAAAAATTTGATTCTCAAACGAGCGTTGTTCCTCCACATGGACACATTTTAAAGTTGAGAATTTTTATAGAATTTTTGAAGTATTAAGCTGACCCACATTCAACCAAGAGGTGCAAAATTTCCCTGTTGACTGAATGATGCAAATTTTACTGGGAGAAATGCCCATCAAACCATAAAACATAGAGAAATGTCCATTTGAGCCGAGAAAATGAGGTTTTCTTCAAGTACAGAGAATTTAAATTGTTACAAGTCTCAAGAACAATCCTTAGGGACACATAAACTCAATTCTCCTTGAATTATTTAGTTAAAAAATGGCACAAACAATAGATCTTGACTGTGGAAAATGGAGGTAACGGGAAAATGTGATTTTTGAAGAAACGAGCATGGGAGACTCAAAATACGAGCTTTTCCAGGAGGAACAAAGGAACCATGAGACAAATACTGACCCACACATGATGTTCAACCTAGAGCAGATTAAAATGGCAAAAATACTAGCCAAACAAAAAATGGGGAAGGATAAAATGATAGAGGTCGTGAATCAATAAATCTTAAAGGGTACAAATGGGGTGATACAATTCTAAGCACCAATAGGCTCATCTCGAACTTCAACATGATTTTTCACAAATTTAGTGCACTTACCTTTTCCTAAAAGAAATTCCATTAGAGAGTAAATTTATTCCCTTTCTAATGATATAAGTAATTCCTCCTAACTCCTCATATTTCTTAAGTTACGGGCCACTTAGGCTAGGGAGGAAAATTTTCCCAAAACGGGCCTACGGACTTGGGGAAGAAAATTTTCCCAAAGTCGGGTCTACGGGCTCGGATAAGAAACTTAGCACTTTGTACTTTTTGGGAAAAAGTGCAATTTACACATGCGCACCCGTGAGTCCATGTGGTGGGGCTTGCGCCGCAACAAGAAAATGTTTAATCTTGGGTTCTCGTAAAGGACACATGTCCAAAATTTGAGTCCAAGGAAAGGCGGTGGCTATGGATCCATGGAGGAATGTTTTACCAAATTGATTTTTCAAACTTAGAAATCTTTTATTTTTTATTTTTTATCGAAGAGAGAAATGTTCAAAGGCTAGTAAAGCAGAGGGAATTGTGTGTCTTTTCTCCTTTTTCAAAAAGAGGAAAAAGTATCTTTTGGTCCATGATTCGCTTAGCAAAATTTTCCTTATTGATAGTTCATTATTTTTTGAACCCGAAATGAAGTAAAAACTTCAAAACACCATAAATTTTGATTGGGAACTCGATTTTGGGAAAATGAGAAATTTTGGAAAGGTCCTGACCTCCTATTTGCATGGGAAGCATAAAATTTTAATTTTGATAAACTTAGGTTAGGTCAGTTTTAAGAAAATGTCTTTTATGATATTAACATGTGAATTAAACTTTTTCAACTACCAAAATTGATTCGATTCGCCATTATTTCTTCTTCAACATGCCAAGAAGGCATGGAGAGTTGCACTCGAAATATTTCAAATGTATTGTAAGGATAAAATATCAATGGTTTAGATTCAATATGATTATTCTTCTCTTTTATGTGAAATTGTATTATTTGCCTCTTGTTCAATTAAAGATGAATTTTGTAAATTACAAGGGCAATAAAAACTATTTTGGAATTTGTTTTGATCATCCTTAGTTCCTTCCAATCTAAATTTACAATGTTAAACTTTACTTCAATAAATATGTGAAAAGTAGGAATGTAATTCTAATTTCAAAATGTTCCCTTCAAATAATACAAAGGAATGTAATAATTATAACACAGGATTTCCAACCTTCAATAGAGAGTTTACAAGATACATAAACAAAAATTTTAAACAAGGGTAACACCATTTTAAAGGTGATTCAACATTCAATTAAATGAAATAATTCCTTTTACACTTCTTTTCTTCTTTCCAAAATATGCCAAATAACTCTTTCTCATTCCTTTTTCACATACAAATACAACTTTCAAAGCATATACATCTCTCACATTCAAATGTAGGTTCCATTTCCCAAACAAAGAAACTTTCCACCACAAATATTATAACAATTTAATCCACTTGAAGTGGAAAATTTCAAAATAAGGAACCCAAAGAGAAACTACAATTTTTTTATTCATCCTCAGCTCTAGAAAAAAAAAAAATGAGGAGAGGCAAAACCCTCCACCCAACCAATAATTTCACCGAAGAGAAGAATTCGTCCTCCTCATTGGCCCCCGAGCCTGAACCACAAAGCAATAAGAGATGTATTTCAACTCATGGCAACAAAAAAGTTTTCACAACACAAAAAAATCTTCACATATAGAGTAGTCCAAATACATACATCGGAGTTTTGCAACCTAAGGAAGAACAACCAATAATACTCGGGATTCATCATGGACAAGCCAAACGAGAAAGACCTGCAGGGACGTTTCTTATACCTCCCAATCTAGAAATGGGTGTCCACCTTAAAATAAAATATATATATATATATATATATATATATATATATATATATAATTTAAAAACATCGACATGCCCTTATTCCTCCCCAAGTACCCCGTATACCTCCCATTCTCTTATGAGGTGTAACCCAATCCCAAAATCCCTCCACAATAATGCTTATACATCCCCAAAACTCTTATGCTTCCCCACAAGAGATCCCCATAGTCTTCTCCTACACCATACCTAGGCAATCTTCGCAAGCAGCCAACAACATACCAAAATATTCAAAGCATTCACATATGCATTAAAAAAAAAGTAGAACAACGTTTTAAAAGCCAAGCTCCTACCACTCCATGGGAAGAGTTTGCTCCAAAAGTTCAACAAAAAGATTTTTCCAATCCAAATAGTCCAAAAGCTCAAACAATCCATAAGCATTCAACAAAAATCTCTAACTCTATCCAAAATTCTAGGACTTCAAAAGTAAAAAAGAAGCAATGAAACCTGAAATCACCAAAAATGAAGTAACCGAATGAAGTAACCCCAAAATAAGCCAAGGAATTCAAATAAATAGAAGAGGGAGAGAGGAGGATGAGGTGGATCCATATAGGATGCCACATAACACATCCTAAACTCCACCTCACAAGTCAACTTCAAACTCTAAGGTACAATTAAAAAGGTGGGTGAATAAATGACCTTTTAACTTACACACACAATCCAAGTCCACACCCTAAGGATGAAAATTAATTACATGTAAGAAGATGTAATCAAAAATTACAACTTGTCTTCCCAAATTTAAGGTAGGGTTGGTATCCAAATTTAAGAGGTGTGGGACAAGTTTAACTTGTCCCACAAGCCTCCCAAATCAGCTGCTAAGGAAAGATCCAAATTTGAAAGGAAGTTGGAGTGTTTCACACTCAAAATTACTTACACATTACTTACAACACCTAGTCAAAGATCCTTCAACTCTAATACATGCATTTTTTTGACCCAATTTAATAAATTTAACAACATGATTACTCAAAAATCTTGACAAAATCAACTAAATAATAAAGGGGAAATACATCACTAAAATCACATACTAAACTTAAACAAAGAAACTAAATAAAATAATACACATAACCCCTTGGTCACATTTAAAGGTGATTCCCCCATGGAAACCCCTAACAACAAGCGCAAACAAACACACATAACAAAAACACATTGTCATGGTGACCCTTGTTGAATTCACCTAGATTTCCAATGTGGTTGGTCTCCAATCCTCGGATATTTGTTGTTATATGTTTACCATGAAAACGCAATATACCTCCTTCAGCCTCGTACGCATCAAATCATCCAAAATAAATATACAATATAACTCCAAAATCATCTATATATGAATCAAAACATCATCTAGGCAAGTAGCAATATCATTTACAATTTCGTCAATAACCATATGATCATAAGATTAGTTCAATTTTCTACGTCTACTCAATATGATGAAATATCATACGTTTGAAACATAGACACACACACACACACACACACACACACATGTAACTATTTCAATCAGCATATCATCATCATTATAAAATGTTTCTAATAATCCACACGCATCATATATGAATTGAAATTAACAATGAGTCCATTATCTATAACATCTAACATCATGCTAAATCAAAAGCTACAATAATATTTGTAAGTATACTCAACAAGTATCATAATCAATAACAAAAGGTGTTGAAAGGAAGTGGGCACTACTGAGAATACACTAAAGTAATGAAGGGAAGAAGATTAAGCATGAAAAAAGTGCCACAAAGAGATAAGGAAATAATTACAAGTCAAAGAGGAAAGGACAACAAAATAGATCAATTAGTCATGTTTTGAAGGTGAGCGAGATGATGGAGCCACAAGTAATAAGAATCAATTCACTGGAGACGTGGTGCAAGGGGATCGGGTGAGAGTAGATCACGCAGATAAGCCCATTGTAGGGTTTGTTAAATTGGATGTTTGAGAAAGATGATCGAAGGAGCTAGGTGAATGGAGAGAGAAGTGGGAATATTAGGAGCATGAAACAGTTGAATAAGCCCATTGAGATTTTTTGAAATAGATAGGTAGTAGGTTGTTGTTCTATAGATAAAATTGATTTGAGAGGTCGGATCGAAACAAAGACAAAGGAATTATTCTTAGCCCTATGAGGGTATATAAAATGTAATAACCCCATTTCGGGACGGAGTTTAGAAGTCACAAAATGCCTTCTAAGGAATACTGAGGAAAATGTTAAAAATTTCCATATGTTATGTAAACTTTTAGAAATGGAATACTCGTGGAGAACCTAGCGAGATGCCTACCCACCACCGTCTATTGGTATCTAAACATGATACTTTCCGCAAATGAGGCTAACAAAGTATTAAACATAAGATAGTTAGAGGGGTTCTTACACTCACTATTGTAAGTAAAGATGGGTAAAGAATGAAAGTGAGAACCGCGAGATGATTCGAGAGATGACACCAAGAAAATGGGATATATTCGATTTAACATTCATGAAGAATATCAAGTAAATGAAGAGGGAGATTCAGGGACTCTAAGAGGTGTGGATCCTACTAGAACACGTGGAAGAAAACCAACCAATGAAGAATGGTCCTATGACAATGGGTGGTGAGGAGGTGAAGCACTTGGCAGAATTTCAAAGGTATAATGGAGAAAACATACAATGGATGCATAAAGTGCATTAGAAGAAGGTGTTTGTGGAGGCACAACTAAAGGTTGCATGAGTAGAGTGAAATGGAGACAAAGAACTCAAAGTGCGAGAAGAACATTTAAGAGAAAAGTGTTTCACTACAATAGTACCATAGAAAGATGTGAAAGTTAAGGCACATTAAACAACAACATGTGAAAGTATCACATTACTCAATGATTTTGTTGAGGAAAGAAAATAGATGGTTGAAAGAAACCATAAGGGCATGAATAAATGTGCATGGTCGTGAGAGGAGATCATGGAAATAGAATAAGGAAAGAAAAAAAGAAGTGCAAAAGGAAGAATCATGAGCATAATACATAGGAGATGGAAATGAGGGCATCCTAGAGGAGTGTGGGGATGAGAATATGTGGAGTAATGGTATTACCATTGCAAAATGAGATGAATAATCATAGTTGATTGCAAGAGTGCATATGGAAAAGGGTATACCTAGTATGGAGTTTTAGGATGACCTTAGGAGAAACTAAGGGCGGAGATGCGATGAGAAAAAAATATGAGCACAAGAAAGAGAAGATATTGGTAGGCATATCAAGGATTTATCCTATGGACATGATCTAGAAGTCTTGTGAAAATTCGAAGGTGTATGAAAAATATGAGATAGAAGAATCATGTGACATAGTGAATCTACCACAACAAAAGGATGAAGATACCATAGGACGTCCGAAAGAGTGTTGTCTAATAGAGCCCGAGAAGTGAAGGAGAGAAGAAACCCTCAATAATTTTGTAGGAAAGAGAGATATGGATTCACATAAATTTTTGATTGGGAGAAATTTGAGAGAGATGTTTGTGTAAGAAGTCACAATGAGGTGTGGAGTTAAGAAAATTTGATAAATCCAAGAGGAGGAAGGGAAACAAAGATAAGAATCACACATAACAAAATGGGAAGGGAGGAAAGAGTTGTAACAAAAGTGATACAAAGGAAAGAAGTGTGTACCGATATGTGTAAATGAGAGATGTGTGGAAATAAAGTAGTCCATGGAAGAATGAAGTAATGATAGACATGCTAAACATAAGGTTCTTGATTAACTAAAAATAGAGAAATGTAAACTTTTCTTATTTTATGAGTTAATCTAAGTATTAACTAAATGTTATATTGAAGTGCTAGATCTAAATATTTTATTTTAATACTTGGATGTATTGAAATAATACAAATGAGACGGATATGGGACTAACATTAATTTAACTTAACTCGCTATGTATCTTTGGAATTTAGCAGGTTGATGTGTGGATTCGGCAAGCTATGACTAAACAACCTCAAGAAGAGAAGGAAATAAGTATCTAATTATACCGAGGAACCCGAAAGGGTATTGGTGTGCCCAAGGTTCCCGGTCTATGATCCGGGCATCAAGATTGTAGAAAAGCTAGATATCTAAGTTTTCAAGTGTCACAATATTTTGATAATACCTTCATTCTTCTCACACGAGTGTCACAAAATGTCATTTTTATCGCTGTAAATTTTATGTGAATATCTACTGCAAAACCCTATTCAATGCATCAATTCCTAAAAATAAAAGTGCATATGAATATGTTGGGTGACCTTAGTTTCCAAACTAGTGGTCTTATGACTGAACGTTGCACTAGATTTTGGACCGCATGTAGTTCTATGTGTGTGCGTGTGAAGTTTTTTTCCTAGGATTCCCTAGTGCTAATGACACAAAAGTAGGGGGAAATAACTAGATGTGAAGATGCAAATGGTGGATGGAATAGAAAAAATACAACCCTTTGCCCCTATGCTTATGTGATGTAGTTGTAGAAGTTTCCCAAATGCAGTCCCTTGTCTTAGTAAATAGCTTCCCTTAATAGTAAGATGTCCGCCCATAATGTAGTCAAGTATACTATGTTTATATAGGGATCTATTTTTCAAATTTCCACACTAGTGAGCTAAAACTATTGACTACGACCTAGGGGAATGCATAAGGTAATAACAAAGACCAACGTCAAACAAATAAATTAAGGCCAAAAATTATGACAACATGGGAACCTATAATCATGGATTGGAGCACCCCAAGATAACCTAGGCACCCCCAAGTATAGGACTAGAAATGAAAAATGACGAAATTATGACACCTAAGACCTTATAAAAGGCACCCAAAACTATAAAGAGAAGTGAAAAATGAACCAAAAAAATAACAATGATGACTAACTAACAAGCAACAAGACCAAGGGATGGGTCACTTGTAAATACCCTTATTACGTAAGATCCATTTATAAAATAACATACCTGGTGGTATAAATGTAATAGTAAGCGCATAATGTTATGACTACACGGTTCTAGGAATAAAAATTAAGTACGAGAGAACACTCATGAGAGGGTATAAGGAAATATGGAGAGACCATCATGAAATCGCTGTGGATTGGAAGATGCGTTGAATGAAGCACAATAATGGTAAGGATCAATGGTTTACAAAGTTGGGAATGTGTGTGTATAGTCCAAATGGAGATGTTATCACTCCACAGCCGCTTTAGCATGGCCTCGTGTATTAAACAACCTCGTATGTTTTATATAGGGGAATATTAGGAGTTACACAAATACCTGCACAAAAGAAGGTAGATGTGCACATGAATAGGAGGAAACACTGGAGAAAAAGAAAATAGGAATGAGAGGAGAAAGAGATGAGCATAACAATGGGATAACCATTACAATGAGGTGTTGTTTGGAAGGTAACATTGCAGAAAAATCATGAGATGGTTGCTAGAGTGCACATGAAATAAGGTGCACAAAAGAAAGAAGTGATCGGTTGAAGGATTCATAAGGAGTGGAACATACGGAAAAGTGCGTGAACATAAAAGCACAATGGAGAATGTTGTAATAAAGGATATTATAAAAATATAATTTAGTTAAATAAAACCAAGAAGAAATTTGAAAAAGAATCACGTGAGTAATTAAGTGCAAAGGAGAAGGGAAAAGGGACGAGATCCGGGTATATTTCAAAAGGGCAGGTAAAGAGGAAGTAAAAAAGGAAGGAAATTTGAGTTAGAATGAGATGCTACCAAGAGAATATTGGAAGGACATGTAAGAAGTGCGACAAGAATATAGTAGCCAATGTCACAAGGATAATTACACACAAAATAATCATCCAGAGGTCAAAGATGATGTGTATGTCTTGTCATATATATAGAGAGAGAAGACTAAAAGACTTGGTCTAGGGGATATGGAGATGTGTAGGAGGAAGGAGGAAGTTAGGAAAGGAGTTATACAATTAACTAAAGGATCAAAGGGAAGTGGAAGAAGCACAATAAACAAGGCCTGAGAAGATAAGGATGCAATGACAACTAGTAGAGGAAAGGAAAAAATAGATCTACGGGTCATGTGGTTGATGGTGGCTAGATGATGGAGCAGTGATAAGGAAAATACAAATTCCTTTAGATGTGGCATAAGGGGATTGGCCAAGAGTAGATCACATGTATAATCTCATTAAAGGATCTTAGTTCAAATTTGAAGTCCAAGTGGGAAGATCAAAGGAGCTAGATCAAAGGATAGGGAAGTAGGAAAATCAGCTACGTGCCGCTATAAATAGGAGGTGAAATCGACAAAGATCAAATTGTTGAAATGGAGAGGTATTGGGTTATTTTTTTGTTTTTCGAACTAAGGTCTAAGGTTGGATTAACCATAGCATCTAAGGAAGCCTTATTAGCCCCAAGAAGCACCAGCAATTGTATAACCCCATTTCGGGAATAGTGTAGATGCCCCAAAGGACATCTAATGGAATATAAGGAAAACATTAACATTTCCATCCACTATGTTAACTCTGAGAAATGGAAATATTGGGAGTGTATGGTATCTAGGCCTACTCATTGTTTTCACCTCACCTATTTTTACATTAAAAGAGGGGGTTGCATTAAAATACTATACACGGTTTCATAATTTTTAGTAGATTATGAATAGTGAGAATTAAATAAATATGTTAAATCCCTAGAAAACTCACAACCACTTGTATTTGTCTCTTCTTTTCTCATGTTGAAGTTTAGAAAGATCTAGAGTATGAATAATCCCCTATTTACTATGGAAAATGCATGTCAATCAGTCATGGGGCTAGCTCTTATAAGGGAACTTCCTATGAGTGGAATTTTAAGCCGCTGACAATGGTTCTTGGTGTGGCCTATATTTCTCTACGAAACCCACCATCGTCACACAAAAATTTATCTTTGTTTTGACCACAAAAGATCTAGGATTTTCCTATTTTCATCCATTGATAGGTGATTATGTGGCGTATAGTATTGAAGTGGTTAAGGTTGAGCCTAACATGAGAACCCCTTGACATCTCCCCTATGTGCGTAGTTTAGATCGGGGACCGTATCCTAGCTCTTGAAAATATAGTAGGAAAATATTAAGATTCCAAGGATAATAGTGATCATACTGATTCGAGTATGAAGATGATCAAACCTCCATCTATGAATTGTAGGGTACAATCGAAAAACCAACATTGGTGTCCCTTATTGTACTAGAGGATTGAATGAAATGATGGAATATTTTGAAGAGGGTATATGGAAATAATATGAGGATAAAAACAAGGAACTTAAAATCAAGTGTATACCTAAAACAATAAATCTAGATAACATGTGCCCAAATCTAGCTGTTGTTGAAAAATGATCCCCTTTGGGTAATGTTATCTCTCGAATGTGCACCTTCAGAGAGATGGCTACAAGTTTTCTAGTCTTGCAAAAATTGATCTCTCTCTTTCGTAGATACAATGGAAACACCTTAGGTCTGTGGGTATACCTATTTTGAGGTGAGTCTCCAAGATTAAAAGGCCGGTTCCTTATTGATGTATCCTAAATTTATTTTTGGGATTAAGGGTAAAAGATGGCTATGAAATAACTGGATTGGGGTGATACACCAAATTTATATGAGGGCTTTGACTGAGTATATACATGATTACTATGAGAAGGATTCTTGATGCACAAGCCAATAGTTTTCTGCAGAATGTTTAAGGGAAACACTTGGTTATACTGACGGAAAATCACAATAGTACTGATAAGTTACACATGCACATTAAAATTTAGTAGAAAATACTAAATTTTGTAGCAGGTAAGATGATTGGTCAGGGAATTTGCATTCAAAAGACTAATAGAAACATACACAAGACTGAAAATAATTTGGAAGGTAGAAAATACTTCACACACAAGTCAAAACTGGAAAAAATTTCTTTAGTACTCCTATATCCAAAAGTCCTCCAGAGAATCTCCTTGTCCTTTGCAAAGGCACACAATATATAGAAATCATAAAATTCACCCTCTTCCTAAAAAATGCCTAAGGCTTGTACTCGCCCATGCATCCTATTTTTATCCTTTATTTAATAATAGATAAAGGAATGAAAATAGAGCAGAAATTAAAAATAGGCATTAATATCCTTAATTACAATACAGTAAAACTGAAGTTGATTGTTCTATTTTTAAGAAAAGAAGGTGAATAATTTCTATAAATAAGATTTCTTGCTAGGAAATTCTCTCTACATGGGCATGTAACTTCATCTTCTTCTCTGTTCTGACCTCTTGTGAGGCATGCAAAAAAACTCTTGTTTACTATGCTAGTTCCATGTGGGGACCACCATTTGATATATGGATTTGTCTTTGTTTGAGTTTGGCCACCTTTGTGGACCTAGCATATTACCATGGTTCTTGATATAAGATGAGGGGACCACCTTTGATAACACACATGGCTCTCTTACACCATGGTTTGAAAATAATCAGTACTTCATCATTCGGCCCCATTTGATTAATATTACATGGCAATTATAATACTCGGCCACTTTTGATTATCGTTTCTTTGTCGATTTTGTATTTGGAAGGACCCAATGATTACACCTAAAAGACTCACCTTTTCGGTGATCATTATTCACTGTAAAAATGGGTAATATATGTGAACTTTGAAAAGTTTATGTAATAATGAATTTAAACTTGTCCCCTTTGAATGATAGCTCAACCCTTTTGATGATTTTTTCGGTGACCCATTTTTCAAAACTAACCTGAGGGGAATTAGGTTCTTTGTGGCTCGACACGCATGTACCTTAACCCTCATTGAGTTAATTAACGCACTATAAGAGTTAATGGAGGAAAATGGGTGAAACCCTATCATTTGGAATTTTTCACTTAAGATCCTTTTGATCTAGCGAAGCTCTACTCGATTTCTTTACCACCATGATGAGATTTGCGAGCTCGGCCTTTATTTGTTATTTTATTTCTATCTCCGATCTTCCGAGAAAAATCATGCCATCATTTTTTTAGATGGGTTTCAAAGACAATCGTGGAAGTGAAAGTGGAACTCATATATCTCGATCCTTGATCATGCTCGAGTTATTTTTGGTTCTATGTTGAGCTCGACCTAGATGGTTTAGAGAAGGATCGAACCTTTCTTTTTTTTTGTTCCACGACTATTTCTGTTCGTGGAGATTACTCTAAGAATTTGTATGTAGCCTTTGATTTCTTCAGAAAAAGTCATCATTTCTTGACACCGAATCTATAAAAGTTTTAGATACTGGGATTTTGAGTTCTGATTCACCACTTTACTATAATTTTGTCACTTTGAGGTTAAGGAATTGCTTTGCTTTTCTCTTTTATAAAAACCCAAAATGGGTATTAATCATTTGATCGTAAAGCATTGGATTTAAGATAATTTTAAACTTAAGTATTTCTTGTTTATTTTGCATTCAATCATCTTTGAGGGTTTCTATGGCTTTTCTTCTACAAAGTATTTCCTGTAGCATATTTTGAATGGTGCCTTTTTGGGTTTCCTTATAAAATGGATCATTGTTCTTTTATGTTGAATCATTCAAGATCATTCTTGGCTTCAATCTGTAGTCATGACTTATGGATTAGTGTATCTTGAGTTCTGAGTATCTATATTTGAGCTTCATACTTAGACTTTCATGCTTGTGAGGGTTTTGACTGTTGTATTGCTCTGTATTTGTAAGTCTCAATGTAATTCACTTTCTGTACTAAATTTTTATTTTGAGGATCTTTTTAATAGACTTTTTCGAAGCGCAGTGACATGGTGTTTTAAAACTTTCATTAATACCCATCAATGGGTCTTCCTTTCTTGGCTAGGATCTATTTATTTTATAATGTGATTTAAGATAATATTTCTATCCTTTCATTGTTTCACTCGGAATGTTTCGTTCCTTTTATAAACAAATAAGGTTAGGGGCTAGGAGGAATACTTGTAGAATGTTGAGATGGTGTGCGCGTACATAGAGAAAGATCAGGCTGATTGTGAAGAACTCTTTTTGTCTTGGAAAGACTACCTACAAATAAGAACACAAGACCACAAGATTTTGATTAGACAATAAATGAGGAAAGCGCCTTGGGCCAGGAAATATAAAACTTCCTTTCGAAGGTGGTCGGTTTCCCTGCTAATATGAATTAACACAAAAGACTGTAAAATATCAATTAAGTTGCTTCATTGAACTGGGTAGGGGAAAGGCTGGTTTTCTGGTTTTGATCAGAGGAACCGATGCCGGTTACTGATAACCGATACCGGTGGGTTCTAGGATCTGTAGGTTAGTTGCTTTGTGGGGTAGTTGTGTTGTTTGTAAGGCTGTATATAGGTGGTATTAGGAAATAAGGTGATGAGAGGTAGATGAATGATAGTTAGAGGTAATATGCATGCTGGGTAGTGGATTCAGGGATGGATTTATGAGGACTGTAATTCAAAAGGCATAAGAAATGTTATAACAGAGGACATGCAAGATGTGACTTACTGGTTTTGACGAAGATGCAAGCTGATCTCCTTTGCTGTAAACACTTCTGGTATTTCCACTCGTCTCTGCTCGGTCAAGTGAAGGTCTGGACTCTCTCGATCGCTCCTGATGCTCTTTCTTGATTCAAAGAATCCTTTTCTCTGATCCAAAAATGAAATTCCGATCCTTTGTTTTTGGTTTGGGGAGGCCATTTACAGGGAACCGATGGCGGTTACGTAACGACGGCAATGATCAGTAAGAACCGGCATTGGTAAGGAAAAAGTAGGCTATTTTTAGTAAAACAGCCCACCTTCCCGCTTTTCTCCGAGAGATTAGTTGCGGGCTTGGTCAAGTGACTAGAAGGTCCGTTTTAGGTGCGAGAAGGGGTCCTTAGTCATGGGTGTAGGTGTAGACCAAGTTTTAGGTTTTAATTAGGTTATTTTAGGATTAGGGCTAGGTCATGATGAGGTGGCAAAATGAGGTGGCGAGGTGAGGTGATGGGGATTTATCAATTACAAGGTAATTAATAAATAATTGTGTAAGGTTTAGGTAATGAGGTTAGGTTGCGAAATGGGATGCGGATCACAAGGGGTCGTAAGACATGAATTTGGTGTCTACATTAGCCC
This sequence comes from Taxus wallichiana var. yunnanensis, assembly GCA_018340775.1. NCBI lineage: Eukaryota > Viridiplantae > Streptophyta > Pinopsida > Cupressales > Taxaceae > Taxus > Taxus wallichiana. The sequence continues at coordinate 688,999,783 of CM031244.1, read as the reverse complement.
CTTATTGTCGTGTAGCTTGTGTTGTAAAAGCTGCGCGGATAATAATATGAAGTGGTTTCTCCTCTTAAGGATATAGGTAATCCCCCTCAAATCTAGCACGAGATTGAGCAAGCGGGAAATCGGGGATAGGGTTGATAAAGGGTACATGTTGAGAGAGGATGGTAAGGTGGTGGGGAGGTCCAAGGCAAGCAGACGCATGTTGAAATGCAATAGGGCGACTAGGGTACATGATTTGGCGAGTAAACCAAAGCAATGTATAGGCAAAGTTGATAGTTTATCCAAACAAGGGTGATATAATCCACAGTATCAAGGCATAGGAAGTAGCTGGGGTATATAACGGGTAAGGTACAAGAACGTTTAGGCGTGTTGATAAAGTAGTACCAAATGGTTGGTTTGGTTGAGATAAACGTCACGGTCTGCAGGTCTCAGGCAAAGTTGGTCGACGAGATCAAGTCAAGGACCCTAATCATGCTAAAACACGAACAGGTGAGCACGATTGAACAAAAGGTACAGGATGGATGGATTAAATAAAACGTTGATTGTGGGTATGGTATTGAAGTGATACGGCCGTGGGTCGGGCCAAGTTGTTAGGGTACAGCCTTGGGTCGGGCCGGATGGTTAGGGTGAGGCCTTGGGTCGGGCCAAGTTATTGGGTGGCGGCTTTGGGTCGGGTCGGATGGGTAGGGTGAGGCCTTGGGTCGGGTCGGATGGGTAGGGTGAGGCCTTGGGTCGGGCCAAATGGGTAGGTTGAGGCCTTGGGTCGGGCCAAATGGGTAGGTTGAGGCCTTGGGTCGGGCCAAATAGGTAGGTTGAGGCCTTGGGTCGGGCCGAATAGGTAGGTTGAGGCCTTGGGTCGGGCCAAATAGGTAGGTTAAGGCCTTGGGTCGGGCCAAATAGGTTGAGGCCTTGGGTCGGGCCGAATAGGTAGGTGGAGGCCTTGGTTGGGCCAAATAGGTAGGTTGAGGCCTTGGGTCGGGCCAAATAGGTAGGTTGAGGCCTTGGGTCGGGCCAAATAGGTAGGTCGAGGCCTTGGGTCGGGCCAAATAGGTAGGTGGAGGCCTTGGGTCGGGCCAAATAGGTAGGTTGAGGCCTTGGGTCGGGCCAAATAGGTAGGTTGAGGCCTTGGGTCGGGCCGAATAGGTAGGTTGAGGCCTTGGGTCGGGCCGAATAGGTAAACAAATGGTGTTCAGCAAAGGTGGATATAGGTGATATGTGGTTAAAAAAGGGGGAAATGGTAAATAAGGGCAAAAAATTGGGGGAAAGTTGGTAGAAAAACCGATGTCGATTCTACATGACCGATATCGGTTAAGGGACCGATACCGGTTCATTAGGGAAAAATGAAACCGATATCGGTTAAGGGTGAAAAACCTATAAAAAGAAAAATACGGCTTGTCATTGTCACTTTGTTATTTTGAAAACCAAATTGACTTGTCTGACGTGGAGAGTTGAGATTGGAGGTTTATTGAGTGAGGTGGAGCTATTTTGCTGGAGGAGTGAGTTGTTTGCGGGCCCGAGTGAGGAGGAGGCAGCAGTTGATTGCCGGGGACCCAGCAGATCGAGTGGAGCTATGGCACAGCAGGAGGAAGCAAGAGGTGTTGGACCAGTGGACCACCACCACCCATCCCCCACGGCACGACGTGTGTCGTGCTCGGGTATGTTCGAACTCTTTATTGTGTGCATTTGAATGGTGTTAAGCTAAATTGGGGGTTTGGGTAGGAATTTACATGTTTTAGGAAATAATGAATAAATTGACGTAATTTGAAAAACGAAGAGGATAGATGGGTAAAATAGGGCAAGTCGGCTGGGTGGGTAGGTTTTTATGGTGTTTGGGTGGGTAGATAAGTATAAAAATGCAAAAATATGGGCGGGGGGCCGCGGGGGTTCGGCTCCTAGCAATTACAGCGACCGATGTCGGTTGCTAAGCGACCGGCATCGGTCGCAAATTGTGTGGACAGGGTGTGTTGGGCTGGACCGGCGTTGGTCGTATGTCGGTAGCGTCGGTTTGGGTTTGTATGGGTATGGGTTGGGGTGGGTTTTGGGTGAGTGTGGGTTGGGTTGGGTTTTGGGTGAGTGTGGGTTGGGTTGGGTTGGGTGTGTTTTGTGTTTTGGGTTGGGTGGGTTTGGGTGTTGGGTGGGGTGGGGTGTTGGGTGGGGTGGGGTTTGGTTGGGGTGGGTTGGGTTGGGTTTGTTTTGTTTTGGGGTTGGGTGGGTTTGGATTTGGGTAGATTTTGGGCTTTGGGTCGGGTAGGGGTTTGGGTGGGGTGGGTTTGGTTTTTAGGTGGAGTGGGTTTGGGTTTTGGGTGGGGTGAGTTTGGTTTTGTAGGTGGGGTGAGTTTGGGTTTTGGGTGGGGTGGTAGAGAGTGGGGTGTGGTCGGGGGATAAAAGGGGTTTAGAGGATAAAGTAGATGTTGTGATAAAAAGTAGGTCTAAGGATGTGGGTTGGTTTTTGCAGCACGTCAGCAGTTGACGATGCGGGATAGGATGCCCCCGCTGTTGGTGCGGATGAGACCACATGTGTCCGCAGCTCACTGGGTGATCATGCGCGAGGTGGGACTCGGTGGAGTCCAGAGGCACAGCAGCGATAGAGAGAGATCACGGCTGATGGTCGCCCTCATCGAGAGATGGAATCCGGTGACCAATGTGTTCCATCTCCGACCGGGAGATGACTATCACGCTGGAGGATGTGTATCGCATCCTTCTACTACCTATCGAGGGAGAGGCAGTCTTCTAGGTAGATTCAGAGACTGCCATGGACAGCATATTACAGGTTTTTGGAGATGCAGCCGCTTACTTACCTATCACAGCGCGAGCATTGGGTATGGTGACATGTACCGTGCGCATCGACACGAGACACGGCACGGCAGTGTCTTGGCCGATGATGATTAGGATCACTTGCTTCGCCCTCCCAGACTCAGAGGGAGGCCACTTTCCACGGGCATTGATGGGGGTGTTGCTTGAGATGATTAAGGAGCATACTTGCTATGCGTAGGCACCAATGTATCTAGAAATGCTGGCTATACTGAGAGCTCAGGGGTTATCTTGGATGAGGTGATTCAAGATCTGCTCGACATTTTACTTCTTTGTTGGGCATATGAGCACATCATATGCATCGAGACAAGATAGGGCTGCCCCAGAGCAGGGCCACAAAGTTATATACTGATACGGCTTTCGAGAGGTGGTTGGGAGTCGTGGGGCAGCCCAGCAAGCGGTGCTCTTTCGGGGGAGAGACGCTACTACAGGCATTTGTTAGAGGACTTGGCAATGGTAGATATCATATGGAGACCTTACAGAGGTCATCACCCGCATGAAGAGGCCGAGCATACTGATTACGCCCGGATCCAGTACACTTTCCGGATAGCAGGACGGAGGCCAGGAGAGTACGAGAGGATACCAGAGAGAGGGCACGCAGCGAGATGGGCTGCGGCACAGGCGAACCACCTCCCTTCCCTCGCACAGAGGAGGGATGATGTAGAGGCCCCACTACGCCTACACCACAGCCCTGTGGATCCAGATTGGGTCTGCCGAGAGGCCGGCAGATGACACATGAGTAGATGATGTTGGTTGTACAGAGCATACATGGTGTGGTGGGTTGGTCGAGAGAGTGGCGAGGGTATGCACAGCCCACACATGCACTAGACTTGGTGTGGATAAAGAGAGAGAGATCAGCTCGGGGGTAGTGCAGCTCTTACAGGAAGCTTGCCTGCCACGCAGCACGAGATAGGGTTCTTACGAGGCGGCTAGTCCAGCTCGAGTATAAGCAGCAAAGACTACCACCAAAGAAGACAAACACAGTGCGAGTACAAGTATACAGCAAGCGATTACAAGAGCAATGACAGCCACACCCCAAGAGCACAGTGCAGATACCACTTGCAAAGAAAGCGTGGCACAAATGCTGAGCACCACCAAAGAAGAGCACGAAGGGTACCGCGGTCGGGCAGAGAGTCCTGGGACCAAGCCCAATACGACGGTGGCACGGGATGATAGATACACGGAGGCGAGAGCGGAGGCCCGTGACTATCGGGATGTTCTTGATAGTACCGAGCCGAGTATCAGCCATATGCGGCACACCGAGCAGACACCTCGCGTAGTCGAGAGATCGCAGGAGGTGCAACCATAAGCCGGCGTGTCATTACATGTGCAGGAGGCGAGAGGCGCCACAGGGACCAGCGAGGGAGAGGTGCGAGGGCGGTGGGGAGGCGAGGATCCCCTGCATTGTTTTTTATTTTATATATTGGATATGGGCACCGGTCTGCGAACGAACCGGTATGTTTATAGAGGCTCGCGTGCCTACATATTACTCATTTATTATTCATTTATTATTCATTCATGCAGGTTGTTGTGGTACCGGCCTGCGAGCCGAGTATATTTTTGATATGAGGGACCGGCCTGCGAGCCGAGTCGAGATTATTGATAGTTATTGCGGCCTGCGTGCCGGCTTTGTTGGATTATGAGATCACAGAGGCCCCGATGTAGGGCACAGTGTATATTTGAAAACTTGTATATATATATATAGATGATGTTTTGATCCATATGCAGTGTTGAAAATGTTTTTAAGTATTTCGTCAATGGTTTGTGGTATAGAATATATGATGAGTTTAATTGACATGTTGATATATGGATGATGTGTTATATGATGAAATGTTGCATGTTTTGGGCTGGTTTTATGACATTGTTATATATGTATCTGATGAGTTGGATTCAAATGAGGTATAGATAGATAGTTTTTTGTTTTGTTTTGTTTGGGTTTGGTATCCTTAGCTGATGGCTGGTTTGTTTTTGTAAAATAGATGATGTTAATGAAATTGTAATGATATGTGTGGTGGATGGACATATATGGATAATGGTGTTGTGATGCAGGAAAAGAGGCGGGCGCGACAAAAATTAGGTAAAAAAATGAAGAAAAGACCATGTTTCAAAGAGGCGGGTGTAACCGACATCGGTTAAATAACCGACGGCGGTAGTTAGTAGACCGATATCGGTTACATGACCGATACCGGTTATTTAGGTATGAGCTTTTCTAAAAATAAAAAAGCTAGGGTGGCAACTTAAGTTCTAATTTTGAGAGCCATGCAAGAAGTTAAATACGTGAACGTGACGCTTTTTGATGACGGTCGAGACAGTAATTGCATGAGAAATTTGAGTGATAAGGAGAAAAGAGACAAGGAAAGTGAATGTGATCTGAGATTCAGAAGACAGAAAGGCAGGTTTGAAAAAGGTGGTAATAATGGCAGGACGAGGAGAAACATCCAGCAGGCAGGGACAAGAGGGAAGACAAGGGCCACCTCAAGCTACTGCAACCCAAGAGGTAACGTTTTGTGAATAAGATGGGGGAGAGTATGTGGGTAGATATGAGAAAGAAAAGATGATAACAAGGGTTATAAATGGGGTGAGTGTTACATGGTAGGTAATCAAGGGTTTCAGGTATGTCTGTGTATACAGAGAGGAATAAACGAGCAATTTATTGTCGTAGGTGGTTGTTTTAGGCAAGGTGTATGAAAGTAACAGGGACCGATATCGGTTAGGGATAACCGGTATCGGTTACTCAACCTGGGTTATGCGAATGTAAACGATACCGGTTCTTTGTAGGAATTTCAAATTTGAGAAAAAACCCGGGGGGATTGGAGGAATTGAATGGTTTTTTGTTATTTGGATGTATGCAGGCAGAGGCAGGGTTGAGGATGAATGATAGTGTACCAGCGCTGTTGTCACGAATCCGAGCGGATGTAACGCCAGCTGAATGGACATTGATAAATCGTTTGGGGTTAAGTGGAATCCACTATTATTCACGAATCGCACGTAACCATGCTATGTTACATGGTGTTGATCGAGAGATGGAATCACGAGACAAATACCTTCTATTTGCCAACAGGGGAAATGACAAGAACATTGGAAGATGTGTTCCGTATTTTGAGACTCCCAATTATAGGAAAACCAAGTATATCGAGGCATTACCTAACTAGTGCGGCACTGGGAGCGATAATAGTAGTATTTGGTCCATACGCACGAGATTTAACACAATGAGGTTTGTCATTTACGTATGGGATAATGTATGCGGCACACCCGAGGAGACAAGGTTAGTAAAGTGATATTAATGATAGCGGTAGGGTATTACGTGTTACAAGAGGGATGGGGAAGATTTCTAAAGGCATTGATGTGTGTTATTTGGGAGATGATAGAAAGGAACGTGACTTTTACATGGGCACTGCATATTTGCGCGAAAGTTATACGAGGGTTTATGGGCTTTTAGGTGAAATCACAGACGACAACTTTGGATTGTTCATACTTATTACACTATTGGGCCTATAAGCACATTGTTTGTGTGCGACCAATAGGCCGACCCATCCAGTCAGGAGAGACCGGAGTACAGAGGTTGGGATTCAGACGATGGGTCCAAACAGAACAAGAGGCAAGATCCCAGGCTGTGACGGGTGACATTGAGTATTATAGGCAGGTATGGGAGAGGGTGACGATTGCGGATATCTGTTGGCGGCCTTACGGGAACTATATGGTAACAGAGAATATAGCTGAGGAGTTGAGGGTGTAGAGTGTTTGAGGTGGATCGCGGGGCACGAGCAAGGTGAGTATGAGAGGATTCCTCTAGATCGCGTGCGCGATAATTTGGATTTGTGTAGGATATAGCCTGAAGCTTATAGACCATATATGAGGATCGACGCAGAGGCAATATTCTCACCTCCCACCCAACACCTCCGAAGGGCTGAAGAGGTAGCGGCCCGATCACGGGAGGTAATGGATGCAGGAATGCAGAGGCCTATAGGTTATGGTGGGTAGCAGAGCTACGTGAGGTGTACGTGATCACCCCGACATAGCATTTTGTGATTATAGCGGAGAGATATCATCTGTAGAGTTTAGTTCAAAGCAGCTCCAAACGCAGTGAATGGGGCAAGAGGATTGTTAGCGGTCATTGGAGTCACGGTGGAGAGACTAGAGGCTGGATTCCTCCATGTGAGAGGGCATATTCATATGTTACAGGAGAGATTGGTAGATCAGTGGGCGGTACCAATAGCCGTGGTACCATTGAGGACAGAGAGGCCTGGCGAGAGGGTCGACGATCACGATCATCACCTAGTTCGGGATGAAGCGTGAGGGTCTAAATAAATGTAAGCAAGGTCTAAGAATAAATAAGAGTACCTGACCGTATGTCGATGATAGAGAAGATGTATTTGTTTAACATCTAAATAAAATGAGATATGTATGTTGATTTGAGTTATAATAATAAGAATGTTTTCATTTTGACTTTCGGTGTTTTGAAAAAGGATAAAGAGGAATGTGATTAAATAGAAATACACAAAAATATTTATATTTACCACACATGATAGGTTATGGTAGGGGATGGTCGAGCTAACCTTGGGAGACCCCATGTCTCTGAAGTGCTGCCTACATAGCCCTTTGCACAAAGCAAGGAGGGGCCTCAGACCGATGTAGTTCTCCCTTAGGATCAGGGAGAGGCGAATTCAGGCAATTTGGTACGGTTTAGGCAATTGGTTGATTGGTAAGAATATTGATATTAATATTGGTAAGGTAAGGTTGTTGGTGTCGGTAATGAATTGGTGATGTTGTAAAAGGTATAAGGGAAGCGAAAGTTAGCCTACCCAAGTAGAAGGGAACCATGTCCTGATTAAGATCAACACACAATCCTAGATGCGAGGCAAAGCGGAAAGAGTGCTCCGTAAGTGAAAAGAGCTAAACAAACCACAAAATGTAGAACGAGCTTGAAGCCCTAGGTACCGTGCATAGACGAGAAGTCCATAGGTGAAAAGAGTTGTATGATCACAATATATCGGGTGAACGTTACGTCCCTTGAGTTGAAACAAATGGTGGGGTGAGGTGGATGATATAGCTGAGGTACAGAGAATTTATTACAAAGTGAGTGTTCTGATGAAAGAGAACCTACCCTAAATAGACAAGTCCATGACCCAAAAAGTTCTTTTGAATGAGGCCTTTATTTTATTGAATATAGACTGATCGATGCGGGAAGTCTACAAGGGATATTGATTGTGCTATTCTTGAGGTCTTCACAAAGCTGATCAATGCGAGAAGCTTCTGATAAAGGCTGACTGTGTATAGCTGTCCTTCGAGGGAGCAGTCTATTTATAGTAGCAGATATGATTTTAGTGCATAGCTGTCCTTCGAGGGAATAGTCTATATATAATTTAGATAGCTAGATGTTCTTTTGGCGTGAAGCATCTAGTTTGGTAGGAAGTTTGACTCAAGAAAATCCCATAAGAATACGGCTTATTTTAATACTTTGAAGTCATGGACTAGACTAAAAAGGGGAAGGCATCATTTAGGTGAGGTGAGAATCAAACTATGTGAGCTTGATTTTTATTATCAGGTGTAGGAAACGAAGTGCATGTGGTGGTATGTGAGCTCAAGGACGAGCGGCGAGGTAGATAAGAAGTGATATAACACTAAATTCAACGGTAGAATGGTCGAAGATGCAAGGAATTAAGGGGTTGAGGCTCGGAGGCTTACCATTGCGAAGCTAAATTATAAGTGCCGATCCATAGGTGTGAGTGATTATGTAAGGCCCAATCCAATTGGGAGAAAATTTTCCACGTTTTCTCTTTTCTAGTTTGGTGACATGTTGATTCTCTTTGAGGACAAGATCACCAACCTTAAAGGTACGCTCATGGAGTCACTTATCATAAGCACGCTTGATGCTTTTTGATAGATTTGAAGGTGATCAAGAGCTGTAAGATGACGTTTGTCAAGGAGCTCCAATTGGGCTAACCGCTCTTGGCGGAAATCATCGTTGGTGAGAATATCTTGAAGAGATATTCTAAGGGAGGGTATTTGTATTTCGAGAGGTAAAACCGCCCTAGCATCGTATACCAAAGAAAAGGTGTGGCATTAGTAGAGAGTACGAATGCTAGTACGATAAGCCCAAAGGGCAAAGGGAATGTGATCGTGCCAATTTCTTCCGGATTCATGACAACTTTCATGAGGATTTTGGCTAGGGTTTTATTAGAAGATTCACCGACCATTGGCTGCGGATAGTAAGGCGATGAGAAACTAAGTTTGATACCAAAGTTGTCACAAAGGTCTTGTAACAACTTGTTTTTAAAGATTTACCATTATCTGTTATTAGTGATGAGGAATGCCAAAATGACAGATAATGTGATGGTTAATAAATTCGACAATTTTTCCTTTTTAGTTGAAATGAGTGGACTAGCCTCCACCCATTTTGTGTAATATTCGGTTCTTGTGATAATCCATCGGTGACATTGTGAAGAGGACGGAGTGAATCTCACCAATAAGGTCTAAACCCCATTGTGAGAAGGACCAAAGATCTCGAGCGACACGGGAGCGGAGTGGTGGGGGAGTATGTTGAAGGTTGGCATGTTGTTGACACATAACACAACGCTTAACATATTCGTAGCAGTCGTTATTGAGAGTAGGCCAATAATAACCAAGGCGAAGGATTCGTTTGGCCATGGCAAGGCCACTAAAATGTCCACCACAAATACCGTCATGGACTTGTTGGATGGTATGGGTGATCTCCGCACCGGTGAGACATCGAAGGAGGATGCCATCAAAGCCACGTTTATAAAGGAGTCCCCCCATAACTACATAACGAGAAACGCATTTAAGAAAAGCACGTTTACCAGTACTAGTAAGGTCAGAAGGGAGAACAGAGGTTGTAAGGTAGTCATGGAATTGGTGATACCAAGTATCCTGCGAGTTAGCAGACACAGTATTTATCGTACAAACAACCGGGGCTGAATAAGATGGGGCAAAGAGTTGTTGGACCAAGACAAAAATGTCAGAGTCAGTTGATGAGGCTGGAATTTGCGAGGCTAAGCAAGCCATAGTATCCGCAAATTTGTTAGTAGAGCGTGGAATGGTTTGGATAGAATAGTGAGTAAATAAGGCTAGAAGCGAATCCACGTAGTGTTTGTATTTTTGAAGTTCCTCATTTTTGCATTGGTAGATGCCCATAACTTGATTGACTACCAATTGAGAGTCGCCAAAAATATTGATAGATTTGATACCTAAGTGCAGCGCAACCTGGAGACCCAGAACAAGGGCCTCGTATTCCACTGTATTATTAGTGCAAGGGAAATCAAGTTGAAATGAAAGAGGCATAGGCTCTGGCATCAAGAGGAGGCGAGAACAACGCTAGCTCCTCCACCGTGTTGGCATTTGGATCCATCGAAGAAGAGAGTCATTGGATACGACTCCTCCTTGAGTGAAAGAGTGGTGATGAGTTTGTCGGGGAATGTAAAATTGGTAAATTGTTCTCAGGTAAAGGGGCTTCCGCAAGTTGGTCTGCGATGGTTTGTCCTTTGATTGATTTCTGGTGGACGAACTCAAGGTCGAGGTCGGCGAGGAGCATGAGCCATCGGGCGATGCGTTGGTTTAGATGAGGTTTGGCATACATGTAATGGATGGGGTCCGTGTTGGTGATGACGAAAGTTTTGTGATTCAGAAGGTAGTGTCGGAGCTTGGTAGCCACGAATGATAGGGCTAGGCACAACTTTTCTACATGTGTATACCTAGTCTCATAATCCACCAAAGTACGACTTATATAATAAACGGCTTGTTCTCTATTTTCAGAGTCACGATGTGCAAGCATGGCCCCTACAGCGTGGTCAGTGGCGGAAAGGTAAAGGTAGAAAGGGCGGTCGTCTTGAGGTGGGATAAGCACGGTGGTCTGCAAGAGAAGCTTTGAGAGATTCAAAGGCTTGGTGGCACTCTTCACTCCATTGAAATTCAATGTCCTTTTTAAGGAGGTGATGGAAAGGTTGACATCGATCCGAGAGTTGGGAGATGAAACGTCGGATAGATTGTAACTTACCTTGTAAGCTACGTAATTGTTTGAGATTAGTAGGTGGGGGCATTTCTATGATAGCTTTGACTTTAGATGGATCGACCTCGATGCCACGCAAAGAGATGATAAAACCAAGAAGCTTTCCCGAAAGGACACCAAAGACACATTTCTTTGGTTGAAGACGGATAGAATATTGTAACAGGTGATCAAAAATAATGGTTAAAACATCGAGATGTTCACTGCGATGTTTAGACTTGCCAAGAAGATCGTCGACGTAATCTTCAAGGATAGTGTGCATAATGTCATGAAAAATGTAGGTCATAGCCCGCTGATAGGTCGCACCAGCATTCTTAAGGCCAAATGGCATTACACGGTAACAGAAGGTTCCCCAAGGAGTTATGAAGGCAGTTTTGTGTTGATCGGCGAGGGCAAAAAAATTTGGTCAGATATCTGAAAAGCCATCCATGAGAGAAAGCATTTCATGACCTGAGTGAGATCAACAAGTTGATCAATACTAGGTAGGGGAAGTCATCCTTAGGGAAGCGGCGGTTAAGATCCCGAGAAATCCGTGCATATCCGAAGTCCCCCGTCGCTTTAGTGACAGTGCGATGTTAGAAATCCATTGAGGATAGTCAATAGGCGAGAATGAAGGAAACAGAAAGGAGTCATTGGAGCTCCTCTTTGACAAGAGGGCAATGCGTGGATGCATTTTTCTCAATTTCTGTTTAATTGGCTTGGAATCGGGTTTCAGTGTAATGTTATGGATAGCAATGTCGGGATCAATTCCGGCATGTCGGCGTCAGGACCAAGCGAAAGCTTCGTCATGAGCACGGAGGAAAGTAGTAAAGCGACTTGTTCGATGCGTTAAGGGATTGTCCGATCTTCACAATGTGAGGATACTCCTCCATGTGGATGTTGATTTCTATTGTAGATCTGTTCAAAGCATGGTTTGGGTTTTAGATGGTAAGGCTCATTGAATATAAGAATCATCCGCGCAAGGTAAGTGAGGATGGAGTCGTCATCCTCGACACTCAACAACATTAATCAAAGGCGAATCCTCTTCGATCATGTTTGATACGAAGGGAAGAGAAGATGGGTCCTCATTATCGCGTTGATAAGTGAGAGGACCTATGAAGATAGCATTTATGAAAAAAAAGTTAGGAGGGATAGTTTCAGAGTGGTCTATAGATTTTGTGGGTGATGATGGCAAAGTGGGTGATGATGGTTTGGTAGGGGTGACGTCGTCTTCTTCCAGAATACAGCTGACACGAGGTGTCTCCTGTGTAGGTGTTTCAGGAAAACCGAGACCACTGCGATCATTATGTTTGCGTGTGGTGATGGGGATGAGCGTATGTCGGCCTTGTTCATAAAGACCAAAACCAAAGCCTTTCCAAGCACAGCGAGTCAAGAAGGTGAGGGCAAAGCGACGATTGGTAAGGTATTGAAAATCAGACTGGAAAGGAACCACACCAAGAGGAGGCTCAGGGGCAACGGAAGATGCGTCGACACCCCCATACGTTAGGTTAGTGCGGCAGTGAGGTGGTCCGTAGGAGATTACTTCCCCCACACGACGGTCATAGTTAGGATGGGCATGTACCTGTCCGTACTCCTGTGGGGTATGGAAAGAACTAACGTTATATAGGCGATACTCCCCCAGCGTAAGGCGCTGAAAAACATCTACTAAGGGGTCCGCGGTTGGGATGTTAGCTGCGGGAAGGGAAGTGGTTTTTGCGATGGTGGTTTCATCAGTTGAAGGCGTAGGTGCGATTGAGGTACATGGTTGAGGCATAGTTGAAGAAGATGGTTGGGTTGAATGAACGGGTGTCTTGATTGGTACCAGCACATCATTTGGGCGGTATAACATATTGCAGGTTTTAAAGGGGGGAGGATTAGCTTTTACGGTGTAGGACTTCCCCTCATACTCAAATTTTATGCATCTATGTAAGGTTGAGGAACGCATCCCATGGCCCGGATCCAAGGGCGGCCAAAGAATATATTATATTAGAACTCTCCCTCAAGGACATAGAAGAGTTTGGGTAAAGTACGTGGTCCTACCCGAATGTTGAGGATCACGGTGCCTAAGGTAGAGGTAATAGCGTCATTGAATGACCCGCAACATGATGGGGTTGGCACACATGTAGCTAGAAGGGATATTCATTTGTTGAAAAGCTTTTGAAGAGATGATGTTTAGGCTAGCACCCCCGTCAATCATAACACGACGTACACGAATGTCCCGGACGTAAGATGAGATGAGCGAGGCGAGAGTCGGGATCTTCGCGTACAAAAATCGACAATTTCATCTCGAGAAACCGATGCGCAGCAAATTGTGGTACGAGGATTTAAGTGGTTGGGGCGGTGGGTTGTTTGGGTGAGAGAGAGGCAACGTGATTGGGTGTTAGAATGGAGGCAGGCTGACAGTGGGGTTTCATTAGGTAAGACCTCGATCCCTTGAAGAATTTCAACGAGAGCTTGTCGATGAGATTGAAGTCGAATGAGATCATATAATGTCATTTTGATGGGTGATTTGTGAAATTTGTTTGATCATGGCTCGATGGGCAACTCCATTAGAGACGGGGTAAAGCGGGTCCACGGTGGTGGTGCAATCGGGATGCTAGATGGAGAAAGAGAGACGCAGTGTGCTTTCTTTCACTTTCTCGTTGTTTTTACGCTCGAGTAGCCATGTTTCTAGTGGTCCCTCATATTTGTCTAACTCCCCCCGTGCCCAAGAGGAAGAGAGTAAGTTCTCGAGAAAATGAAAATGTGAAAAAGGGTTCAGCAGAAGGCAAATAGGTCGATCCAGAAAATCGTGAAAATTGGCTAAGTCCCGCTCAAGGTCGCTCCGGGACGCTTTGGGACAAAAGCGCGAACCGCCGAACCGGGTGAAATCAGCACAAACAACCAAACGCAGCAGGACAAATGGGACAAAAGTACGCGCGGCGCGAAAGCCGTTCGACGAAAGAGAGAAAAATCGACTAATCACGAGAGGGTCGCGCTTTGGGACAAGCTTGGGACAAAAAGACGCGAACCGCCGAACGGCTAAATGAGTCAAGGCAGCCCAAAACTGGGACGGCGGGAACAAAAGTACGCGAAACGCGAACCGCCGAACCGGCCGAAATAAGAACTTTGTGAAATGGGCTTGGGACAAAAGGGCGCGAACCGCCGAACCGAACCGGTGAATTTGTCCTGCAAACGGTCAAAAGCAAATGGGACATATGGGCCAAAAGTACGCGAACCTGGCCGGATCGGCCGAAATGGGAAATTTCAGCACCAAAACCAAATGGGACAAAGGGACGACGCGTGGACGCGAAAAATCAAATGGCAAGGAAGGCAGGAGAAAAGTCAACATTTGGTCCGTGGAACTTCAAACGGCCATAACTTTTGACTCCGAGCTCCGATTTTGATAAAATTGGACTTTCTGGAACGAGCACGACGTCCTCTACGCCACAAAAACTGGATTTCTTAATTTTAATGAGGGTAGATATATTTAAATAAAGGAAACATGTTCGGCTCCAGTCAGTAAATGCTCTTTCCCGTCAAATGACAGAAAACGCCTGCCAGGCCCAAAATAGCTGCCCGCACTCAGAAGGCCATAACTTTTGCATTTCTCAACGAAATCGCACAAAATTGGTACCGTTGGAATCGTGGTTCCGAGCCCGATGCACAGCAATCAAGAAATTCCGGATTTGATCAGAAATTGATTGAGATTTTTAAGAAAACGTGGCCGGGTTCGTAATGTTGTTTTATTCGTAGCTTGGGAGTGCATTTAAGAGGCATGGTCATCATTCTTTTCTCGCCGCAAAGACATGGGACAAGATGGGGAGCCTTTTGCAAGTAATGTATACCCATTCCACTCAATTTAATGCCTCTTACAGTGGTCAAGACAGATTTCGGGATTTCCATTTTCCCTTCTCTTTCCTTCTCATTTTTCTATAAATTGGAGTGTTGGGCTTATCAGAAAGGGGGAGAGTTTTTGGGTAACAAAGCTCACAAAATTGCTTTGTGAAGCAAGGTGTGTTGCAGCCCTCAGAAGTGGACTCCTCGCATGGTGATCCAGTGCCCTTATCTTGTAATAGATTGAATCTGTGCATATCATGAAGCAATAAAATATCGCTTTGTGGATATATCTTCCCCGCCGTGTTTTCGCATTCTTCTCGCCCCTTTAATCTTTCTACAAGTATATTGTGTCTATTTATTATGTTCTGCAGAATTCATTATCATCAGGTGTGCTTGGAATATTATTGTGAATGCATTTTGCGGATTATGGTGAATCTGTCATCACCTCTTCTAGTGTGCATTTTCGCTCTCGTATTTCACACATTGGAGATTACTCTCACACCCTCTTTTCTCGGTGTATCACCGCTTTAGTGTAGGCTTTCATTTTATGCATTCTCTCTCTCGGTCCCTGGAATTTTAGGTTAGAATAGCTAGTTTCTCCCGCATTAGAGTAGATTGCAGGTGTAGTTTAGAGCAAGAAACAGCCTTTCTCTCGGAGGTCTATCTCAAGTAAAGCAAGTCCCACAACTGGAGATAGTACCCATGTTATCCAATCACACCGGATGCTTAGAGTGATCAAACTAGAAATCTGATCAACATCCGGGGTGCCGTGATTCGGTGATAACAGCTTCTCAGCACGCACGGTGTGGGACCTAGAGGTCTTTAATTTATCGCAACAAGATTGATGTGCACTTGTTGTAAGTTCCACTTTCAAGGAGCTTTAAAATCGCACATCCTGGGCGACTCCAAAAGAGGCATAATCCGCTGGTTTTTCGTACCCAAGCCCGACAAATTTATGAGAAGAATACAGACTGTGTCAAGAACTAGGAGGAAGGATTGTTTGTTTATCTCGCATCTATCTCCGTGCAGAGAAAGAAGGGGAAGAAGAGCTCAAAGATCTCGCATCTCCACCTAATAGAACTTTGTCTACACCTCCACCGGTAGACCTTTTCTCGCATCAACAAGGGTTCTCGTGCCAATCGTAATGGCGCAACCACTAAATCCCTTTCACAATTTCACCGGCAAGAAAGCCCACTTGCCCTCAATGCACGTAATCCAGCCCAACCGCAGATCAAGAACATTCCATTTTTCACCGGAGAAAATCATACCACTCCCGGTGATCATGTCAAAGACATCGCTAACGTCTCAGGCAATCCATGAGATAAATGAAATGGATGTGGTCACAAACCGCCGGCATCATCGCTCAAAGGGAAGGCATTGCAATGGTTCAAGCCTGAAGCCTGGTTCTATCACAAATTGGAATCGCTTATGCATAGTTCTCCATGAAAGTTTGAGAGAAGGGAGACAACTTGTCTCTTCTAACAATCGACAACTATCAAGAGAGCTCCCAATGAGCAAACTGATCGACTTCAACTTCAGATTTCAAAGGTCTTGGGATAGGATTCCATGGCAAGGGCTCAAAGCAACAAAGCAGAAGGTGCTTTTCTATACTATCTTAAAGCTTTGAATTCTCGATATTTCTATGTTAATTCAATCTATGGGAGGCACAACCTTACTCGCTTTATAAAGATTGCCATTAGGCTGAAAACTGTCTTATTCAAGCCGGTAAGCTAGCTCCTGTGCCCCCAATGCCATTATACCCAAGTTTGGAGAGCCCAAGTACTAGTCAAGCACCTGCCTTAGCTCCTATTCCCACTCCTAGAAATCAAAGTTCAAATGAAGCTTCCACTTCATCTCCAAGTGCCCCAAATGAGCTTCAAGAAGTTATGAAACAATTGCAAAATTTAGGTAATGAGCTGGTCACACTCAAGAGACAAAGAAGCTCAAAGTTTTAGACCTTCCTATCAGCCTCAAGCTCAACCAAATAGGCAACCATATCAACCTCAAAGACCACCCAATCCACTGCAAATCGAATCAAGCAAGGCCTCCCGCCAATGCACCATTTCAGCCCTACAACCCCAATGTTGCATCTCGCATCCAGAGCTTTGGTGCCACCAAAATAACATGGCCCAAGAGTATGATTGGTGTTTCCGTGGCAGTCACCACATAACCAATCAATGTGCTTTAACGGTGCATTAAATCGTGCTCTAATGGTGCAAACCATTGGTGGGTCGCAAGAGTCCAAGCCACGAAGGAGATCAGCAAAGCAGGAAGCACCTCAAAGCAAGGAACATCTCCGAACGAAACTACTCTTGTCAATCGGGCAGTCAAGATTTCGTGGTATGAATCAAATACCTCTCAAAGTGTCAGAAAGCCAACACAAGGTCAAAGAGGAGAAATTTGGGTGAAGAACAACCATTGGCTTCGAGTAATCCACAACCTTCTACCACTCCACAAGCCGCTGGCAGACAAACTGTAGCTCCAAACATACAAGGAGCACCTAAAACGGCCCCTAGGCCAACTCAAATGCCAGCTGCTGCTGCCCATGTGCAAGGAATGAATGCGCAGGCCAAGGGACAGCAGAGGGATACTTCATCTCCATTCAACATCATCGATCGATGAAGAAGACAAATGTCAACATATCAATGTGGCAATCACTATCCATCCTGTGCCAAAGAGATTTGCTACAAGCTGCCATGAAGGACTCGGTCAACTTCAAATCAACATGTCCAAATGCAAGAGGAGGTACTCACAAATGCTGCCCACCAAGGAAATCATGGAGGACAAAGAAGGTAAAATGTTGAAGCCCCCTCCATTTTATGTTTCATTGATCATAGGAGATAAGTCGGTGCATAATCGCATGATCGACTGGGGCAAGTAGTTCAAGAATGCCAAAACAGAAATAATCGATCGCTAGGGCTTCAATATGAAGTCATCTCCAAGGGTGTAGTGCAATTAGATGGGACAGCAGTGACAACGGTTGGAGTAATCAAAGGTTTGAGCCTCACACTGCACGCATGTCCCAATGTAGTAGTGTTGCAAGATGTGTCGGTCATAGACCTACCACCACTCTTTGCATTATGCTTGTCAAGAGACTTCACTGCTAAAATCGGAGGCTATCTTTCGGCGGATTGGTCACACATGTTGTTCAGAACAAGGTATGGAACTAAGGCTACAATCAGGTCTGAACCTATTGCAAACTTCCACATTGAGCCTTACACTCCAAGCCAAATCAATGCCAACTGCTCAGCGTTTGATCAAGAAGATTATCCAAGCACTGATGAAGCTGACACCAAGGTTGGAAGCATCCCAGATTTGACTCTTGATGAATGGGCAAGCAAGGTGCATGCTTTTGATCCCTATCAAGAAATAGAAGAATCTGAGCTGGGAGTCTATTGTTTACATGAAGAGAATCAACCTCTTCCCAAAGCATCACCAAGCCAGATCATAAGGACAAGAATGAAGTATGGCAATTGTTCTTCGATGGGTCAAGGAGCAGATAAGGTGCAGGAGGAGGAGCTATGCTCATTTCACCGCAAGGTATAAGGTATTACTCACTTTCCGCTTCAGCTTTTCCTGCTCAAACAACACAAACCGAGTATGAAGCCTTAATTCATGGATCTGCACGGGCAAAGAAGAAAGGCATCAGAATTTACAAGTGTTTGGTGATAGTGAGCTGATCATAAACCAAGTCAAAGGAAAAAATGCTGCCAAAAATGATCTGTCAAGAACTACAAAAATCGGGTATGGGATCTTATCAAGATTTTGAAGCTTTTAGCATCATTTCCATCCCAAGAAAAAGAATGAAGTCATTGACAGATCGCAGCAATGGGGCTGCGTTTGATGTTGTAGAAAGTATCAAAAGTGAGAAAACTCAGCCTCATATCAAAGTGGTTGTGAGACCAGCTGTTCCGGATAACAACACAAGTTGGCAAGTCTTCGAGAATGATCAAGCAAATTGTTAATTTCCTACAAGAAGAAGCTGAGTTCTCCATGAGAAATCAAGACAAGCCGGAGCAGCAAAGATGGTGACCAAGTGGTGCAGCAATTGAGGACTAACAAACCGCCAAAAGGCCTCATAACGCTTGGAGTCAATCTTCAACCCGAATGATCAGTTCCGTAAGGAGAAAGCGAACATTCAAGTAAAGGGTGAAGATTCAGAGCCTATTTAGTAGATGAAGGCAAGACATTACAAATTGGCAAAGTAAGTACTCCACAAGAGAAATCTGATTTTGTTCACTTTGTCAAGAATTCCCTGATGTCTTTGCTTGACTTACAAAGATTTAAGAGGTTTCAATCCAAATTTGGCACAACATACTATCGAGTCGATCCGAATCCAAGCCTCGCTGTGCAAAAGCAAAGGCTGAATCCTCATATCGAGCCTCTCATGAGAAAAGAGTTAGCAAGCTCATCGAGGCCAAGATCATCTTTCCCATCAAACACTCAAGTTGGGTGCAAACTTGGTGCCAGTAAGAAAGAGAAACGGAGAAATAAGATGTGTGTGGACTTTCGCGATCTAAATAGAGCATCACTCAAAGATCATTATCCGCTTCCATCAATGGAACAAATATGCAGTGTCAGAAATGGTTCGTAAAGGTTTTCATTGCTAGATGGATATTCAAAGCTATAATCGATATTGGTGAAAGAAGAAGATCAATTCAAAACGGCCTTCACTACAAAATGGGGCACATATGCTTACAAGAAGATGCCATTTTGACTGCCAAATGCCGGAGCAACATTTCAGAAGCTATGGATATGGCGTTCAAAGGCTTGATCAACAAGATAGTGCCGGTATATCTAGATGATATCACTGCCTTCTCAAAGAATGCAAAGCAGATCATCTCTTTCACCTCGCACAAGTGTTTCGAGGTGTGAAGGTTCTGAGTGTCATCAATCCAAAGAAGTGTGTATTCTGGCACACGAAGGCAAACCGTTGGGCCACATTGTCTCTAGGGAAGGGCTAACAATTGATCTCGAAAGGGTCAAGCCATCCGAACGCTTCCATTACCACACCACAAGAAATCTCTCCAAAGCTTCTTAGAAGGATAAACTTTGTCCGCAGATTTGTGCCTAATTTTGCCACTCTTGTGAAGCCTCTAACAATGATGTCAAGAAGAGTCGGCATTCAAATGGACAAAGCAGAAGGCAAAGAGAGTTTTGAAAGCATCAAGCATGCAATATCACAAGCTCCAACTCTTATCAACCCGCATTTCTCAAAGGACTTCATGTTGTATGCATTTGGAGGAT
Source organism: Taxus wallichiana var. yunnanensis (assembly GCA_018340775.1). Classification (NCBI taxonomy): domain Eukaryota; kingdom Viridiplantae; phylum Streptophyta; class Pinopsida; order Cupressales; family Taxaceae; genus Taxus; species Taxus wallichiana. The sequence continues at coordinate 688,979,910 of CM031244.1, read as the reverse complement.
CAGATACAATCTCTCACCTATCTGACACAAATGAATAGAGAAGGTTCGTAACAGCCCATAGCATTCTTCACCAAACCTGGAAGATTATGAAATAAAGTATTCTTTCATCGAAAGCATGTCCTGCTGTATCGAGCTTGAAGAAGTTCGACACTTGGTCTCAAACAATAAAATTCAACCGCTGGTGTCTCATGTCAAGGCCAAGGACTTCCTCCTAAACAAGGATTTAAATGAGAAGAGAGCAGGTTGGATCACTCGGGTGATGGAATATGATATTGAAATCAAAGTGACCAAGCTAGTTCGTGGCAAAAGGCTTCAGGTGAGCAGCTCGCTTCCAAACAATCGACGAGCCAAAAAGTGAAGAGGATGTTGTCTCGCTACTATTGCTAATGATCAAGAACAACCACCGATGATGCATCCATCCCATGTCGACTCAAGACTTGGTGCATTACCTCCAAACAGTTTGTGCCCTCCGTAAGTGAGCAAAGCAAAAAGGAGATACTTCAGATTACAAGCCATTCCATATGTGCTTGTTGATGGAGTTTTGTTCAAGAAGGACATCAATGGTGTTCTATTAAGATGCATTGGAACAGGTCAAGTTGAGAAGATCCTACACGAGTTCCATGATGGGGAAGCAGGAGGCCACTTTGCTCCACGAGTAACAACTCTAAAAATCATGAAAGCTGGTTACTATTGGCCTACTGTGTTCAATGATTGCTACTCATGGGTCAAGAAATGCAAGAAATGTGCATTCTTCACAGGGAAAGAAAGGTTAGCAGCGCTGCCCCTTCGTCCAATTTCAGTGGATCAGCCATTCATGCAATGGGGATGGACTTCATCTGGAGTCATCAATCCAAATTCAAGTCAAGGCCACAAGTGGATTCTAACAAAGAATGCACTATTTCACCAAGTGGATCAAGCAAAGGGCACTCAAGGAGGCAAATGAATCTAATATCTTAGATTTCTATGAAGGGATAGTCACGAGGTTTGGTGCCCCCGCCACTATCATATCGATAATGCATGGCATTCATTCTTGGCACAAAGATCACCGAGTGGGCTGTCAAAAATTGTGTGTATCTCAAAGACTTCATCAAACTATTACCCTCAAGGTAATGGCCAAGCCGAGTCTACAAACAAGAACCTACTAAGAATCATCAGAGGACTCTTGATGAAAATCAAAGAACTTGGCACGCAAAGCTCAAATCAGCTCTATGGGCCTGATAGGATCACACCCAAGAGATCTACAGAAGCTCTCCATACAAGCTTCAGATACGGGAAAGAAGCAGCTTCTACCTATATCGCTTGAGTCACAAAGACTGAACTCATGAAACACTGACTAGCCGAGTTTGAACCTATGGAAATCAGTGTATGCAGAGCTAATGGAATTAGAAGAGACAAGAGAGCACGCAATGCGCACTCATAGAAAAGGATAAAGCATTGGTCAAAAAGAGTTTTGACAAGAAAGCTAAGGCTAGTGATATTACAAACCGGAGATTTGGCATCAAGTGGGATGATGATCGATCGCAAAACCAGAAAGCACTCCAAGTTTGATGCCATCCGGAGTGGCCCATACATGATCATCGAATGCAAAGGTAGCAATGCTTTCCGATCGCTAAGTTGGATGGTGAAGAATCGCAGATTCCCGGCCAATGGGATCTATCTCAAACGCTACTAGAAAGATAGATTTTCACCCTGTAAATATTAATTTAGATTTTCCATTCCTCTAAGTGCTTATGCACATATCAGATCATTGTTAGAGTAGTTTTTATTTCCCTAAGTGCTTGTGCACATGTCCTATGCTTCTAGTATGATGTGCATGTTCGCAGCTCATCAAGCTCCCGAAAAGAATTTGCAGCCATGAGAAGACCACTCAACAAATGTTCAAATGGCTCAAGGACGAGGTTTTCAAATTTCAGATCACCGAGAGGTTATCAAACAGACTCCATGCCCAATGGATCGCTACAAACAAGCTGGTCATTCTTCATCTAAGGGCAGCAGATGACCCCACTGAAGTCGCCAAAATTGTTATCCAAAATTCACCCTCAAGGTAAGGTAATTTTGATAACACAAGTCCTGCAAGCAATTATATTGATTCAGTGGTGAAAAGTCATGTTTCTAGTGGTCCCCTCATATTTGTCTAACTCCCCGTCCAAGAGGAAGAGAGTAAGTTCTGAGAAAATGTGAAAAAAAAAGGGTTCAGAAGGCAAATAGGTCGATCCAGAAAATCATGAAAATTGGCTAAGTCCCGCCAAGGTCGCCTTGGGACGTTTGGGACAAAAGCGCGAACCGCCGAACCGAAATGCAATCAAGACAAAATGGCCCAAACGCAAGCAGGGACAAATGGGACTAAAAAAAGTACGCGGGCGGGCGCGAAATCCGATCGAAAGAGAAAAATCGACTAATCGAGAGAGGGTTTGGGACAAGCTTTGGGACAAAGACGCGAAGACGCCGAACCGGCCGAAAATCAAGCAAAGGCAGCCCAAAAAAAACTGGGACGCGGGGAACAAAAGTACGCGAAACCGCCGAACCGGCCGAAATGAGAACTTTTGTCCCGACAAATGGGACTTGGGACAAAAGCGAAACGCGCGAACCGCCGAAAAAATTTGTCCTGATGGGTCAAAAGCAAAAGGGACGCGCGGGCCAAAAGTACGCGAACCGCCGGATCGGGCCGAAATGGGAAATTTCAGCACAAAACCAAATGGGACAAAGGGACGCGCATGGGACGCGAAAAGCCGAAATGGCCAAGGCGAGGAGAAAAGTCAACATTTGTCCCGTGGAACTTCAAACGCCATAACTTTTGACTCCGAGCTCCGATTTTGATAAAATTGACTTTCTCGAACGAGCACGACGCCCTCTCTACGCCACAAAAACTGGATTTCTTATTTTAATGAGGGTAGATATATTTAAATAAAAGAAACATATTCGGCTCCAGTCAATCAATGCTCATTCCCGTCAAATGACAGAAAACGCCTGCCAGGCCCAAAATAGCTGCCCGCACTCAGAAGGCCATAACTTTTGCATTTCTCAACGAAATCGCACAAAATTGGTACCGTTGGAATCGTGGTTCCGAGCCCGATGCACAGAAATCAAGAAATTCCAGATTTGATCAGAAATTGATTGAGATTTTTAAGAAAACGTGGCCGGGTTCGTAATGTTGTTTTATTCGTAGCTTCTGGAGTGCAATTAAGAGGCATGGTCATCATTCTTCTCTCACGCAAAGACATGGGACAAGATGGGGAGCCTTTTGCAAGTAATGTATACCCATTCCACTCAATTTAATGCCTCTTACATGTGTGGTCAAGGACAGATTTCGGGATTTCCATTTTCCCTTCTCTTCTCCTTCTCATTTTTTCTATAAAATGGAGTGTTGGGCTTATCAGAAAGGGGAGAGTTTTTGGGTAACAAAGCTCACAAAATTGCTTTGTGAAGCCAGCAGTGTTGCAGGCCCTCAGTAGTGGACTCTCGCATGGTGATCCGTGCCCTTATCTTGTAATAGATTGAATCTGTGCATATCATGAAGCAATAAAATATCGTTTGTGGATATATCTTCCCCGCCGTGTTTCCTCGCATTCTTCTTGCCCCTTTAATCTTTCTACAAGTATATTGTGTCTATTTATTATGTTCTTGCAGAATTCATTATCATGTGTGTGCTTGGAATATTGTTGTGAATGCATTTTGCTCGGATTATGGTGAACTGTCATCACCTCTTCTAGTGTGCATTTTGCTCTCGTATTTCACACATTGGAGATTATTACTCACACCCTCCTTTTCTCGGTGTATCACCGCTTTAGTGTAGGCTTTCATTTTATGCATTCTCTCTCTCTCGGTCCCTGGAATTTTAGGTTAGAATAGCTAGTTTCTCCCGCATTAGAGTAGATTGTGGCAGTAGTTTAGAGCAAGAACCAGCCTTTTCTCGGAGGTCTATCTCAAGTAAAGCAAGTCCCACAACTCGAGATAGTACCCATGGCATTTGGTAGAGGTGAGGGGGGTGAAGGTGAGAACATGGGCATTTTAAGCTTCTGTAAACACTTCGGGTATATGGTGGAGGTCTCAGGATCGGTCATTTGCATTTGAGTAGAATATGGCGTACTCAAATGTTCCCATAGGATTTGTCTATCCTCTGGAGAATGACAGTCTTCAGGTTTGAATTGTAAATTTGGTACGGAAGAAAGGTGGGTTGTGATTCCAGTCCACTGTGGGTGTGATACAGTGAGTAGATGAGGCACTGTATCAATAGATGTTAAGAGGTCAACCGGTCGTTGAAAAGATTTAGGCGATGAAGAACTAATAGGTAAGAGGGCGTGTTCGAGAGGATCCGTCATGGTTAAAGAATTTGGTGATGTCGGTGCAAGAGATTTCTCGTCTAAGGATGTCAAAAGGAGTGGCGTACCTTCCTCTTGTGCAACAAGAGTGGTAGAAGGGGAAGTCTGGGAAATAGATAGATTAGATAACATCCATTCGCAGTCTTGTAGGGATGTGGTAGAAGCAGACTCATCGATGGGAAGAGGAGTCTGGGCAGTTAACTCCCTTATGGGTAAAGGAATGATTTCACTTTGGTTTGATGGTGGTAAAGGAGGTTCGGGCTCCTGTGTTAGTGAAGAGGCTTGATTCAAAATTTTCTCGATAGAGGCTTTTGGAAATTTGGGTATCAAAGACCTCGCTGGATCTCATGAACACTCTCCTCGCTAAGATATCCTAGTTTATTTTCTTTGTTGGGAGAGTGATTCGGGAATGGTTTGTTGAAGATTTTCAAATTTCGGTTGGCGGGGGCATTAGGATTATCGAGGTTATATCCCCTCATAATCAACCATTTCCCGCACTATGTTTTCAACATCTTGCAGATTCTCATGATTGTGTCCCTTCACGCGGTGGAAATTCTGAAGTCATTTTCTTTGTACCAGAAGGTATGGCGCGAGTGGAATCAAACCCGAATGAGGTTTAACATGAGGTAATGTAATGGCTCTACTTTGAGCAATTTTCCAATATCACACCATATGTTTCTCCCAAGGGAGTGTAGTTGATGGGCTCGGCTTTTTACTTATAGGTGGTTTTGGTGGGGCATTAGGCGGTGTTTGATATTTAACCATAACCGCGTGGACAGCTCCTTTTATTTAAAAGAAGTGGACGCGTGAGGAGTGGTGGTATTTGGTTTATTGGTAGAATCCGGAGTTCGGAAATTGGGGTTTTTGTTGCGCAACCGCAATTTCTCTTCTTCTAAGGCTCGAATTTCTAGTTTCCGAGCCATGGTAAAGGCCTCATCAAATGTGCGGAAAGTTTGAATTTGAAGAGTAGGAGAAATGTGCTTAGCACATGCCCGTGTGAAAAGTTCGATAAGTTCAGCCTGAGGCAAGGCATATGTAAGTTGGTTGATAAGGCCACGCCATCGTCCAACGAAATCTGCGATAGATTCGTCTTCGAATTGTCGGATGGCATAAAGGTCGGTGATGGATACTTTCTTAGCAATGTTAATGGAGAAGTGATCCAAGAAAGATTGGGCTAGTTGGTTAAAAGAGAAGATTGAGTGCTGGGTTAAAGCACTGTACCACTCCAAGGCGGGTCCTGATAAGGACATGGGAAATGTGCGGAGTAGCAAGGCATCATCATGGGCAATCAAATAACAAGCATGTCTAAATGATCGCAAGTGCTGTTGAGGATCCTCTTTACTATTAAAACGAGTAAATTTTGGTAGTTCCCATTGAGGAGGATATGAGTGAAGGAGCGAAGGGTGAATGGGCTCCGAAAAACTTGCTCGTATGTCAAGGCGCTACGACTTCCCGACCACGAAGCCTCCAGATTTTGCATTTTGTCCATCATTTGTTTGATGAAATCTGTGGTTGGATGAGATGATGGTGCGGTTGTGGCAAACGGAGGCAAATTGGGCCAAGGGCCTCCACTGGACAATGGTGGGGTTAAGTGTTGATAAGGTATGGAGGATGAATATGTTGAGGTGACAGAATAGGGATGTCCCATATAAGGTGTTGAGGTTACTGGATACGTGTATGGGAATGAAAAGGTAGGCGGAGCTTGAGAAGGAAAGCTCGTGTGGATAGGTGGCAGAGAGCAAGTCATGAATGGAGTAGTCTGCAAGAGAGATGAGGTAGGGGTAGTCGGTGGTAATGATATGTGGGGTCCAAGATTAGCCAAAGAAAATCCAATCTGAGTCGTATGAACCTCTGAAGCTGTCGGATTGGGAGACGGGGCTAGAGATGCAGAAGCGAGCAGTATTATCGGGCGAAGTGGGAGCTAAATGAGCATCTATACTAATAGGCATACCAACAAGGAGCTGACCATCAAAGGCGTACGGTCAGGGTATGGGACAAATAGTATCAGCAGTGCTAGAATTAGCATCCGAAACTTGGCAAAGTCCTTGTCTCCTACACGGGAATTTGGGGATCTCACCAGTGTCCGTAGGATTCCCCTGCTGAATGTGAAGGGGGTGATTTAGGTAAAGAAACAGCAAGCATGTGAAACCATGGTGGCGGCTTGCTTTCAGTGATAACAACCATGGACAGTGTTCAGTGAGGGTTTCAATCTATCCGGAAAAGAAACAGCCTTAGAATGGTGAAATTGGCAGGTTGCTGGTTTGTCAGGGGTTGCAGAAGACAGTAACCGATATCGGTCTAGTATCCGATGTCGGTTATACTATAGCCGATGTCCAGTGCCGGCAAACCGATGTCGGTGTAAGAAGTTTGGGTTAACAAGATATAAAAGGCTGCTAATTTGATTTTTAACAACGTTTAGTATACGTGTCCAATTATTGATCACAGAAGATAGAGTATGAGAAAGAAAACAGAACTAAAAACAAGCAAGATGCACACACAAATCCAGAGATTAACCCTAGGGTTAATTTTAATTATCATGGGCTTATGCCTTTAGACGTAGAATGATGTCAGAATCCTAAACAAGAGACTTAGGGGAAATGTCAAGTTGTTTTGGCTTATAAGGTTACCTCAATCGGGCGGAGGAATACCACGGAAAAAAGGGGGATGTTTGAGTTGTTGTGTTAATTGTGAAGTGATTCGGTATGTGTTGTGCAGTGAATGTAAGATTAATTTCCTGTCAATACCGTGGATATCACCCCCACGTGTATGACCTGTTACTTAATCTACGTTCACTAGAATTGAAAAACAACAAGCAGGAATGCAATGCACGTGTTTTAAACCCAAATCGAAAATTATGTTCGATGAAGCAAGAGAGATGACTTTCACTAATGCGAAACTAGGAAAGCAAGACAAATTCTTTACGAAATATATAACAAAAGCAGCAACAGCAAGTATGCTTCCTAAAATGAAAATAAGCAAGAGAAACAGAAACCCAAGATGGGTCCCACCGGGCGTGCCAAAATGTTTCACTCGGAATGTTTCGTTCCTTTTAAAGCTGATAAGGTTAAGGGCTAGGAGGAATACCTGTAGAATGTCGAGATGGTGTGTGCGTACCGTAGAGAAAGATCAGGCTGACTGCGAAGAACTCCTTTTTGTCTTGGAAGGACTACCTGCAAATAAGAACACAAGACCACAAGATTTTGATTAGACAATAAATGAGGAACTGCCTTGGGCCTAGGAAATATAAAACTTCCTTTCGAAGGTGGTGGTTTCTGCTAGTATGAATTAACACAAAAAGACTGAAAATATCAATTAAGTTGCTTCGTTGAACCGGGTAGGGAAAGGTGGTTTTCTAGTTTTGATTGAGGAACCGATGCGATTACCGATAACTTGATACCCGGTGGGTTCTAGGATCCGTAGGTTAGTTGCTTTGTGGGGTGGTTGTGTTGTTTGTAAAGGCTGTATATAGGTGGTATTAGGAAATAAGGTGATGAGAGGTAGATGAATGATAGTTAGAGGTAATATGCATGTTGGGTAGTGGATTCGAGGATGGATTTATGAGGATGTAATTCAAAAAGCATAAGAAATGTTATAACAGAGGACATGCAAGATGTGACTTATGGTTTTGACAAAGATGGAAGCTGATCTCCTTTACTTGTAAACACTTCTGGTATTTCCACTGCCTCTCGCTTCGGTCAAGTGAAGGTCCTGACTCTCTCGATCGCTCCCGATGCTCTTTCTGATTTAAAGAATCCTTTCTCTGATCCAAAATGAAATTTCGATCCTTTGTTTTTGGTTTGGGGAGGCCATTTACAGGGAACCGATGGCGGTTACGTAACCGACGGCGGTCGAGTAGGAACCGGCATCAGTAAGGAAAAAGTAGGCTATTTTTAGTAAAACAGCCCACCTTCCCTGCTTTTCTCCCAAGAGATTAGTTGCGGGCTTGGTCAAGTGACTAGAAGGTCGGTTTTAGGTGCGAGAAAGGGGTCCTTAGTCATGGGTGTAGGTGTAGACCAAGTTTTAGGTTTTAATTAGGTTAGTTTAGGATTAGGGCTAGGTCATGATGAGGTGGCAAAATGAGGTGGCAGGTGAGGTGATGGGGATTTATCAATTACAAGGTAATTAATAAATAATTGTGTAAGGTTTAGGTAATGAGGTTAGGTTGCGAAATGGGATGCGGGTCACAAGGGGTCGTAAGACACGAATTTGGTGTCTACATTCACTCAACTTTAAATCAAATTTTGTGCTCTTAGTTGGAAGGATGTTTTGATTCTCTATCATTATCCTTTTTTTTCGTTGAGGATCGTATGATAAAACTTAGGCATGTCATGAGTATTTGAGCTTGTTTGTAATAACTGAGCTAGAAAAGTTATTTTCGTACCTTCTATGTGAGGAGTTCCTTCTATTTTGAATGTGCTTATATTCATGGCCGTTATATCTTAATGGGGTTACACGTGTCTCTCATTCATAGTTTTTATTGGTCAATCATTGAGCCTTTTTCAAAACCCTAGATATTCTTGACTATTATTTGCATTCCATCTATTGATGTGTTGATATCGGAAGCATTTGCTTGAGTTGAGTTCATGAAGACCTGTAGCTTAATCTGATCTTTTCTTGTATGACTGTTATATGATGATCATTCATGTACCTTGTGCTTTCATAGCTGACATTGAAATGCTCCTTTCTGAGAGCTCTTTTCTAGGTTCAAACAACTTGTTCATTTACATTTCTGAACATAACAACATTAGTATGTTGACTGTTCTTGCTGAAATAATAAGAAAATCTACCTTTCTGAAAGTTGTATGAAATTAAAAATTTACTTTTATTTGAGAACCTGAAAGAGCATATTTTTTTCTAGAATTTTTGTTCACAAATTCCTGCATGTTGAACATTTGAGTTTTGTTGAAATGTTGTAGTTCCATTTCTTTTTGCATTGTATACTATATTTATTTTTATTATAACTCTGATATGCATGCTAAAAGTCATAAATGTCCATTTTACATGGCGAAGCCCTGTCAAAATTTTCCCAAAATTCTCTTTTCATTCTGTTTCAGCTGTAATTTTATCTCGATTTAGAGACTTCATCCTTTAAATTCTATTTCTTCTACTTCACTTTTGTCACACTTTTCAATGTATGAATTACTAAAGTTAGAAGTATAAGAATTTAAACTAAACCCTGAGCTCATTATTGATGATCATTTTATTCTCCCTTCTCAGGTACCGTGATGCAGTTGCAGGTGATAACCTGGAACAATAGTTTTAAAAAGAGAAGAACACTCCCTCAAGGAAATGAAGGGTTTCTTTTACCTCTTTACATTTTCAGCTTCATAAATATATGCATTGTTTTTCCTTTCACTTATTTATCACGGCTTGTGTGAGAACAATATGTACTATTATTCCTCATGAATAAATGAAATTTTTTTTTGTGTTATGAGATGTATGTCCTTCCTTTTATGCACTTTCTTTCATCTGTGTGGATAGTGAAAGAACTTATACAACTCAAAACACTTAAATAATTCTTAATAGAAATAAGTAAATGATCAAGTATACCTTATTTTCGCTCACTAAAAATGCAAACTTCTTGTAAAAAGTGTAAATTGTCCTTCAAAACTGCCACATGTCTATGTAGCTTCAGAACATCATGTCTGATACATGCTGCCCTTCCTACCTTCCTCATGGCCTTGCAATGGTTGTTTACAGTTGTTGCATAGTTCTGACAAGGGTTTCAAATGGAATGGCTGCATCTATGAGGCATGGCGATCTTAAACTATACTCAAGTTTTAATTTTTATTCCAAATGACTTCCAAGTCTGTCCATAACCAAACAATAAAAAAAAATATCTTAAACCAAGGTGGCTGTCCCAAACATAACCAGATTCGTAACTGACCAATGAGAGAAACTTTTAAAAGTTTTGAGTTGACCTTTTCACACTAGGGTGCAAAATTGTCAACATTTCTAGCGATCCTGCGAGGAAAGTTACCTGCTAGCTTGTAGAACATTGCCTTGCTTTGCCATTGGGCATGGAGTCTGAAGCATGTAACCAAAATCCACCTTTCGAAGGTCCAACCCTTCCAAAATGAACTAAAGCTAGGAAAGGATCTGGTGAACTAGATCATGTGCATACGAATGCATTTATTAAATTTAAAAACATTTGATGTGTAGGAACTGCACTTATTGAAAGGAAATTATAATCTACCCTACTCTAACCAGAAACAACTGAGGCTAAAAAAACCTGAAATAGGAAGTGAAAAGTAGCTCCCCTTTCTCCAAAACCAAGGCCATGAATTCAGCTCTAGAAACCAACAAAGTGACATAGCTAGGAATGAGACATGTACCTTTATTTCACTCATTAGATCATAGTCCATGAAGTGGGAAGCACCTGTATCTGATCTGTAATATGTTTTGGCATGATTTGAGGCTTTATATTGAGAATAATAACTCACTTTTTGGCCCCAAGGCCAAACATGAAATCTGCGAAATGTTGTTACTGGGTGGGAATTAGCCAAATACCAAATAGGACAAGGCCTCTTCACAACAAACTTGTTGAAAATTTTGATTTGATCTGAATCATGAATAAAATTTTCAACAATGAGATCTTTTTGAAGCTGTCCTGGAGGGTGTTTTGTGTTTTCCAACTGCCGTAACTCATCTTGAAACTGTCTTGAGACCTGATTCTGTTCTGTAAGTTGTTGTCCAATGACTATTGTAAGTGACTTTTCAACACTTCTATAAAATTATTCTGCATTGCTCAGGTCCTCCATGTAGTCTAAAAACTCAATTTCATCCTCCTCTTCTTCATCGGTACTGTCCAAATACATGGTATAGTCAAAAAACTGAAGATCGTCTTCTTCATTTTCATAGGTACTTATATGAAGTTGTTGTTATGAATCAGCCTGTTGGACATTCTAAAACTGATCTAAAACATACTTCAACTCCATCAAACTATTTTTCCACAACTCTTCTTTCATCTTGACCATACTATTTTGACAAACAATCTGCAAGATCACAATTTTCTATTTTTTCTGCACAAGATCTAATTTGAGCAACATGATGTTTTGAGACATTCTCCTCCCAAAATGGTTCTTCCTAGGAGGGGAAAATAAAGATCTGTATTTAATAGCATCTCTTCCTCCTTTTCAAGTACAAGAGGGAACTTATCCACCAAAGGTTCTTTGAATGTTGAAACTACAAAATTAGTTAGTTCTATAGGTTGTTCTTCACCTATGCAGTTTTCCAAATCTGACAAGAATTCAGCCTCTTCAAGCCAGTAAACTTAAAATAGAATTTCCTCTAATTTCAACCTCCTTTCTACTCGAAACTAATTTATCCTCTTCTAATATGGCTGCAAGTTGCGTGAGTATGGTGCCTTCATGCACACTACACTCATAATATGTAGATTATTGACCATCTTCCAACTTCTCTTCATCTGCTAGAAAAATAGATTGTACCTTTTTCATGGTTTCTTTTTCCAATTTTGGAATAAAAAAAACCGAAACTTTAACGTCCATCCATGCAAGTTCTCGCAATAATTCCATCCTTCTTTTATCTTCGATAGCTGCCCCTCCTACTTGATCTTTTGATTCTCTATTTCCTGAACTGGAAGTATGGGTAAAGAAGGAGTGGGCTTAGTTTCAGATTCAACTAGAAAATTTTGGACAAGAGGTTGGGGAATAAGATCTACATTTGGAACAACATCTGAACGCCAACTTGGACACTTAATTTTGACTTCAGTATGTGATGGTGGGGTAGAAAAAGTAGGAATTGCAGCAGCTTGATAGTTAGGAAACAAAGGAATAAGTTGCATTGGATGACAAGGAGAATTTATAGGCATTGAATTTTCATAGGGAGGGTAAGCAGGAACATCCCATTGACAGGGTTCCTTATCTTAACACCTATCCTTCTTCATTGTTGTAGATTTCTCAATTTGTTCCTTGATAGCTAAATATTGTTACTTCAAACTATTAAACTCAATTATAAGATCTCTTCACCTTTCATAATCAGCATAACCCTCTGTATAACTTTGACTCTTGAACAATAAAACCTCATATTGGTAATCATTTTGATATATAGGGTTTTGGTTATAAGGGTATTCATTCTGATAAGGGTTATAAAACTGATCTGAAGGAGAAGGTGGATAAAAGGACTGTTGATTTGGCTGATAATATTGCTGAAAGTGAGGATTCATGGTTACAAGACCTCATAAAATACTGAACTTATGAAAACAAAGGTTTGTTGTTCACAAAACATCTAATAACAAAAAATAACATACCTAAATTTCTTGAGAAATACCGAAGACCGTAGCTTGAAAATTTTAAAACTTGTTGAAAAGTGCTATACCGATCCTGGGAATCGATTTACAGAGTCACCAGATGAGTTCTCGCTTCATATCTTGAATCTTCTGTAATGCACATCAATAGTAGTTCTTTACAAAAATGTTATGCATGGTGTCCGATTCTTGAATGATGAAACACCTCTAAAAGTGAAAATTTTAGTTGTGTGAGCGTCCACCAAGCATGCTAAAATCATTATCTCTCGAAAGTGCACCCTGTAGAGAGATGGCTGCAAGTTTTCTAGTCTTGCAAAATTTGATCTCTCTCTTTCGTAGATACAATGGAAACACCTCAAGTCTGTGGGTATACCTATTTTGAGGTGAGTCTCTGGGATTAAAAGGCCGGTTCCTTATTGATGTATCCTAAATTGATTTTCTAGGATTAAGGGTAAAATATGGCTATGAAATAACTGGATTGGGGTGATACACCAAATTTATATGAGGGCTTTGACTGATTATATACACGCTTTCTATGAGAAGGATTCTGATGCATGAGCCAATAGTTTTCAGTATAATGTTTAAGGGCAAACACTTGGTCAGTATTTAGGGAAAATCACAACAAGATCGATAATTAATATGCACATTAAAATTTAAAGTAGAAAATACTTAATTTTGTAAAGAAGGTAAGATGATTGGTCGAGGAATTTACATTCACAAGACTAATAGAAACAAGACTGCAAATAATTGGAAAGGTAGAAAATACTTCACACACAGAAGGAAAAACTGGCAAAAATTGCTTCAGTACTCCTATATCCAAAAGTCCTCTAGAATCTCCTCGTGCTTTGCAAAGGCACACAATATATAGCAAAAATAAAATTCACCCTCTTCCTAAAAATAGTCTAAGGCTTGTACTCGCCCATGCATCTTATTTTTATCCTTTATTTAATAATAGATAAAGGAATAAAAATAGAGCATGCAATTACAAATAGGCATTAATAGCCTTAATTACAATACAATCAAACTGAAGTTGACTATTCTATTTTTAAGAAAAGAAGGTGAATAATTTCTATAAATAAGATTGCTCGCTAGGCAAGTCTCTCTCCATGGGCATGCAATTTCATCTTCTTCTCTATTCTGACCTCTTGTGAGGCATGCAAAAATACTCCTATGTATTGTGCTAGTTCCATGTGGGGACCACCCTTTGATATATGGATTTGTCTTTGTTTGAGTTTGGCCACCTTTGTGGACTTAGCATATTACCATGGTTCTTGATATAAGATGAGGGGACCACCTTTGATAACACACATGGCTCTCTTAGACCATGGTTTGAAAATAATCAATACTTGATCATTTGGCCCCCTTTGATTAATATTACATGGCAATTATAATACTCGACCACTTTTGATTATTGTTTCTTTGTCGAGCTTTTGTATTTGAAAGGACCCAATGATTACACCTAAAAGACTCACCTTTTGGTGATCATGCTGGCATGTATGGTCAGATTTGCATTTTATTCAAGTTGGACTATGATGGACTTTACCCTTTTCGTGATCATTATTCACTGTAGCAATGGGTAATATTTGTGAACTTTGCAAAGTTTATGTAATAATCACTTTAAACTTGTCCCCTTTGAACGATAGCTCGACCCTTCTGATGATTGTGTCGGTGACCCATTTTTGAAACTAACCCGAGTGGAATTAGGGTTTTGTGGCTTCGACACGCATGTACCTTAACCCTCATCGAGTTAATTAACTCACTACAAGAGTTTATGGAGGAAAAGGGGTCAAAACCCTATCATTTAGCATTTTTCACTTGAGCTCCTCTCGAGCTAGTGAAGCTCTGCTCAGATTTCACTGCCACCATGATGAGCTTTGCGAGCTCAACCTTTCTTTGTTCTTTTTTTTCTTAGTCTATGATATTTTAAGCAAAACCATGGCCGTCATTTTTTTTTATATGGGTTTCGAAGATAAGTCGTGGGAAGTGAAAGTGGAGCTCATATATCTCTGATCCTTGATCATGCCCTGAGTGATTTCTTGGTTCTATGTTGAGCTCGACCTAGAGGGTTTTGAGAAGGCTCGACCATTTCTTTATTTTGTGTTCCGTGACTATGGCCATTCATGGAGATTACTGAGCATTTGTACGTAGCCTCTGATTTCTTTAGCAGAGTCGTCATTACTTGACACCAAATCTATCGAAGTTTTAGATGATGGGATTTTGAGTTCCGATTCACCACTTTGCTATGGCCGCCACTTTGAGGGTAAGGAACTATGCTTCTTTTCTCTTTTATAAAAACCCAAAATGGGTATTAATCATTTGATCGTAAAGCATCGGATTTAGAGAATTTTAAACTTGAGTATTTCTTGTTTGCTTTGCATTCAATCATCTTTGAGGGTTTCTCTGGCTGTTTCTGCAAAGTAGTTCCTGTAGCATATTTTGAATGCTGCCTTTCCTGGGTTTCCTTATAAAATGGATCATTGTTCTTTTATGTTGAATCATTCAAGCTCATTCTGGGCTTCAATTTGCAGTCATGACTTATGGATTAGCGTATCTTGAGTTCTGAGTATCTGTATTTGAGCTTCATACAACCTTTCATGCTTGTGAGGGTTTTGACTGTTGTATTGCTCTGTATTCGTAAATCTCAACAGACTTGGCTTTTTGTACTGAAATTTTACTTTGAGCCTCTTTTTAATAGATGTCTTCAGAAGGTAGGTGACGTGATGTTTTAAAACTTTCATTGCTACCCATCAATGGGTCTTCCTTTCTCGGCCAAGATCTATTTATTTTATAATGTGATTCAAGATATTATTTCTATCCTTTTGCTCAGCTTTAAATCACATTCGTGCTCTTAGTTGGAAGGACGTTTTGATTCTCTATCGTTATTCTTTTTGTTTCATCGAGGATTGTATGATAAAACTCTGGCCTGTCATGAGTATTTGATCTTGTTTGCAATAACTAGCTGAAAAATGGTTTTCATATCTTCTGCTTGAGGAGTTCCTTCTATTCTGAATGTGCTTATATTCATGGCCGCTATATCTTCATGGGGTTACATGTGTCTCTGATTCAAATTTTTTTCTTGGTCAATCCTTGAGCCTTTTGTAAAACCCTGGATATTCTTGATTGTTCTTTGCATTCCATCTATTGATGTGTTGATATCGGAAGCATTTTCTTGAGTTGAGTTCATGAAGACCTATAGCTTAATCTGATCTTTGCTTGTATGACTATTATATGATGATCATTCATGTACCTTGTGCTTTCATAGCTGATATCATTGAAATGCTCCTTTCTAAGAGCTCTTTTCTAGGTTCAAACAACTTGTTCATTTACATTTCTGAACATAACAACATTAGTATGTTGATTCTTGCTGAAATAATCAGAAAATATACCTTTCTGAAAGTTGTATGAAATTAAAAAATTTACTTTTATTTGAGAACCGAAAGAGCATATTTTTTCTTGGAATTTTTGTTCACAAATTCCCGCATGTTTACACATTTGAGTTTTGTCAAAATGTTGTAGTTCCATTTCTTTTTTGCATTGTATACTATATTTCTTTTATTACAGCTCTCATATGCATGCTAAAAAGTCATAAATGTCCATTTTACATGGCAAAGCCCTATCAAAATTTTCCCAGAATTCTCTTTTCATTCTGTTTCAGCTGCAATTTTATCTCATTTTAGTGACTTCAGCCTTTAAATTTTGTTTCTTCTACTTCACTTTTGTCACACTTTTCAATGCATGAATTTCTGAAGTTGGAAGTATAAAAAGTTAAACTAAACCCTGAGCTCAGTATTCATGATCGCTTGCTTCTCCTTTCTGTACCGTGATGCAGTTGTAGTGGACAGCTGGAAACAACAGCTTTTAGAAAGAGAAGAACACTCTCGAGGCAATGATGGGTTTCTTTTACCTCTTTACATTTTCAACTTCATAAATATATGCATTGTTTTTCCTTTCAGTTATTTCTCATGGCTTGTGTGAGAAAATATGTACTATTATTCCTCATGAATAAATGAAAATATTTTTGTGTTATGAGATGTATGTCCTTCCATTTCGTACTTTCTTTCATCCGTGTGGATAATGAATGAACTTATACAACTCAAAACACTTAAATAATTCACTTAATCATAGAAATAAGT